>CM031705.1:13537805-14737805 GCA_018466805.1 Hippocampus abdominalis | reverse complement strand
GGTGTTTCTATTTATTGGTGTTTACTTTTTGAATTGTTTGCTATATAGGCCAGTGCTTCTGCAATGATTGTGGTTGGGTTTCTTGTGTTTTTTTTCCAAAGGTATGTGACAAAAGTGACCACACAAGATTTTTTTGTGGCACTTGTTATCCATTTCTGGGAGAAATGACGACATTTTTTGGGGGCGCTGGGGGTGATTACTTTCGCTGGATTGGTCGCTTTGAATTCTCCCTTTGTTTCGATCAGGACTGTCTCTTTTGTGTGTATCATTTCTTTCTCCATTTATTTTGTGTCCAAAAATATTGTGATGTCAATAAATATTTTTTTTTAAAGCGCCACATTTCTCAAGCGTGTTGAATCGGGCAAGGGTATGGTCAGCAATTTATTGATCAGTTAAATCACAAGGCAAAATGGAGTGCACTCAAGGGGGGGGTCCTTCGTTTTTGGTTTAAGATTTGTTCCAACAAATGAATTCAATTTAGTATCAAAGTTGAAACACAATGGAGTACTGAGGCCTAGTTATAATTCCTGTAACTATTTGGATGAAAACACTTCATAGCCTTGAATACAAAAACATAAAATGGAACACAATTCCTTACATGCTGCTCAATATAGACTTACAGTGAAACGTGAGTTCAGAACATGACAGTAAAAAACATTTTTTAAATAACAATGAATTAACTTTTGCCATAGTCTGTTATGAAAATTTAGGAGTGGATTTTTCCCCATTAAGTCGATCAAGGTAATTTAGTAAAATCGGCATCCCGAATGTTAAATGTTATGCAAAAGTGGACCAGCAATGAAACTCCACAAACGAGTTTTGTAATTGTCTATAAATGCCATGATATGGTGCGAAAGCAATGTTTTTAGATTGGACATGGTCTTGGTCCAAGCAGAAAAGCACCACGTAGGTGAGTTTTGAAGCAAATAATGGGGGACAGTTTCCCTCAAAAAGTTTGCAAGCAACAGGCCGTGTATATGGGGTTCACTGAACTGTATAATCACAGTACAGTATACGCACAGAAATGGAATACAATATTGCAAAAGAGAGCCTTCGCTTCCAATTTGGGTTCAATTAAAAAAAACAAAACAAGAAAATATATATCACTTACATGAAATAAATGTTTTACAACATTAGGTGACGTAGAAAGCAATTAGGTTCCAACATTTTGCTTTATCACTAATAATTTGTGATTTTGCTCTTAAGTTGTGTATGTCAACATACTGGACAAGCCTGTTATTAAAACCTTTACAGCCACCTGGAGGAAGGGAAATAAAGTAAACTACATGACTGAGCAAAAATGACCGCATCAAGCTAATTGCTCTGACCACCGGTAAACCTCTGCTAAGGTCTCCTTTTTTCATAGGTTTCAGCTTTAATAGAGTGTGTCACTCAAACCAACGTAACCCTGTCATGCATATGATCAGAAAGAAATATTCATATCAAAGTTATTTCAGTTGTATCCTAGCTACATTTAGCTAGCATCGCCGCTAACACAGCTAGCATGTACGCTTGAGCAGATTGTAACACCAGTTAGTAGCGTCATACTGAAATTGAATTAGAGGCCAAATAAAAGTTTAATGCTGTTAATTGTAAAATCAGCTCTGCAATATTTAAAAAATATATGTTTTTTTGGAGAACTGAGTATCTGTGACAGGATTGTGCCAAACACACAAGACAAATCAAATTAAATGTTTTTTCCCCATGTTTTTCCTGAAAACATAAAAAGAAAAAAAAAGGTCCGTGGTTCAAAAATGCGATTGGCTAAATTGTCCTCCAAACGTGGATTGACACCGCTATTTGAAGAGCGACAACAACTCTCAACACACAAGTGGCACCGGTGGACCTGATGAAAGTTGCCATGTGACTAGTCTCGTTTAAAAAGGCCTTCCATTTTGAATTCCTGCTTGCATTCACACTTTGTCACCTATAAAGTGGCAACGAGCACTGAATGCCAGCAATGCGCAACTGGAGAGGACGCTGAGCACGATGGCTATGCGCTCAATGTTGTTGTGTTATTGATCCGATAATCAGATTATGCACTGAGGTATGCCCGCCTGGGCCACTGTCACAATTTAGCGGCTGCTATGTGTGAATCCTACCCCGCTCACTAACATGCATATACGACTCAGCCAACTATGTGATTGGCTCTAAGCTGGGCAAATGCATACAGTAATGAAATTAAAAGAGTTAACTATCTCGAGCCAAGCATTTTTAGTGCCGTTTCACACTTGACATGGCGCTTGAGGTTCGTACTTTTCACACTGGATCCACCAGGATGTACTTTGCTCTTACTATGCGGCCACGACTATTATCACATTATAGCCATAAACACAACATGGCATCCATAGCAGCGATGTTTATTAGACAATCCAATAGAAACTAAAAGATGAAAACGAATATTTTGATTGAGATTGCCCTGCAAACTCACAGCAGGTTGTCATACTCATTTGAAAATTAAATGGTGAATGGGGCGCTCTGCTCCACATAAAATGCTGCCCTCTGTTGCTCAATTTGAAACATTGCAATGGCACATGCCGGGCTCAAATAAACTCCAAGGGGAGGGGTGGTTTTCGAGTTGGTGAGCAACTGCGTGTGCATTTTAAATCAAAAAGGGAAATTAGAACAGTGTTGTTGTTTTTTTCATCTATTATGTAGTAAATATTAGTATTGCCGTCAATATTTGCTGTGGAAATGCAGATGTACAATGTTAACTTACATACGCTGTATAAGGACCTCGGCTGGTTAAATTGGCTGGATTCATTTCTGGGTAGAGGGATTGCATGAATGGCCTAGCAACTCAAATCAGACAAAGTTAATGTTTCATTTTCACACTCATGATCCAGTTCTCATGACTTGTCATGTGCAAGTGGGAAGAAACAAATGATAATGACTGAGAAAAAAAGAAACATCGGGGGCGGGGGGGTTTGCACACCATTGAGCATCTGGTTGGAAAATTTGGTGAATGTTGCAATTTTTCTACATAGCTCATATTGTAAATGTTCTCTTTTTTTTCCTTGAGAAAAACAAAAAGTGACCTGTTGTATGCCCCAATTTAACTGCTGATTTGACTTTTCCATGCTGGTAAAGACTTTACAGTGTGCCATCACAAACACAGTATAAACTATATTGCCAATGGCCGTTTAACTTTCCTCTTCCATGTTCTATGATCAATTCACTTATTGTAATTCCTTTGACTAGATTCAAATCCCCTCTTAACCACATTTAAAAAGACTGAAAGTAAAACAAAAAACAGGACATGTCAGGAGTCTTCCATAGCCGCAATGAGTTCAAGATCTGCTGACTTTCTAAGAAAATACTCCAGATTCCCAAACGAATCGCATCATAAAAACCAGTCATGGTTCATCACTTCCCCATTTCAATGATTGACTGCACAACAATTTATAGGCTGCTGACAGCCACCTGACTGGACACACTGCAGGTCATATAGGGAGCGAGCTATATAAGATCTGAGATCAAGCACTGCATCACCCACAGGTGCATACCTGCGACACACACACACGCACGCACACACACACACCGACGACACAACACCGAGGCAGGTAAGCAGCTCATGTGCTGTCAATTCCAAATTTTGATTTAAATTGATGGCGTTTCTTGTCGAGGGAATTTGGGGAGCTTTTGGTCCAAAAGAAATCTTTTTATTAATGAATGGTATTCAATACGATGAAACCGATACCGTTTTACGAGCCTGACATGAAGCGGGTGCGGACGTATTTGAAGCTATACACGGATGACAACACTTGATGCTTGCCAGACCGCTGCAACTCGCCGCCCCCCCCGCGAAGTTCAGCGTCCACTTTGCAGGAGCGACTGCAAAGTATACTCTGCAAAATGGATGATGAACTCCGCTTGCTCCCGCGCGTTGTGGCGGTCGGCCACCCTGCAAGCAGTGAGTTTCTTCTTATCACGTGGGCAATGCATCGCAGCGTGGCACGTCAAGTAAAATGAAAAGAAGCATTTCAGTTCTCCAGCAAACTGTCTTATTTCGTAATGTGTTCCAGGCTACATTCAAGTGAAGTGTATGACGTAAGCTAAAAAAAATACAACAAAAAAACAAAACATGCAGGTGTATGTTAAAATGCCAGTCATAATACAAAG
Source organism: Hippocampus abdominalis (assembly GCA_018466805.1). Taxonomy (NCBI): domain Eukaryota; kingdom Metazoa; phylum Chordata; class Actinopteri; order Syngnathiformes; family Syngnathidae; genus Hippocampus; species Hippocampus abdominalis. The sequence goes on along the minus strand of CM031705.1, from coordinate 14,733,683 downwards.
TATGTTTTTACTGTAAAAAGTGTCGGACAGTATTGGTATTGGCACGTACTCAAATATTTGTAGTGCTAAAAAAAAAATTTTTTTAAGTGGTATCAGAGCATTTTTAATAAGTGTCAACGATTATTTAATTATTTTTATGAAGTTGAAATTTCACTTGTGGAATATTTTTAGAAAAGGTGCATGGGCTTTGGAGGCAACCTGGTGCCCGAGGCCCTTTGACCCCTGAACTAATGAAATCATTTGCAAATTGTGATGCAACAGGGAAGCTGCAGCAGCTTGAGGAAAAAAAAAAATGACAGACATGATGAAGCTGCTGCTTGCTGCTGCCTTTCTGGCTGTGGCCAGCTGTGCCAGCATCTCTCTGGAGGAGCTGGAGTTCCACGCATGGAAGCTCAAGTTTGGTGAGGCGCCAATTCGTCTTTATTTGATGTATCTTAATATAACAGCCTAAATCCTATTTTGTCCCAAACATCTCCTCAGGATGCTGGCGATCTCTGCTAAAATCGGCTAAATCCTTAGTTAAACAGTGATTTCAAATTAACAAACATAAAACATTCATTAATAAACAAAATTCAATCAAAATTGGCTTATGTTTAAAAAAAAAAAAAAGACTGGCCATTATTTCAATAGGGAAATGATACAAATTTTTTTAAAGTGTAAATTGTACAATAGAATAAAAACAGGAACTTACCACCTGAACTTTTCCGACATTTACTGTTAAAAACCAGTACCGGGGTAATGTAATTTCTCTTAGCCCTTAATTTGAAATTAGGACAAAGCAACAGTTGAGCAGCCTCCTCATCTGCAACAAGATCAAATTTCGAGAGGCTGCTGTATAAAACTAGCCATGTTTTTCAAGGGCATGGCTGGATTCATCGTTTTTCTGTTCTGATTGACAGGGAGGTCCTACAGCTCTCCGTCAGAAGAGTCTTACCGCAGGACCATCTGGCTGAATAATCGAAGACTGGTACTCGTGCACAACATCATGGCCGATCAGGGCATCAAGTCCTACCGCCTCGGCATGACCTTCTTTGCCGATCTGGTAAGAAAACCATTTCGCCACTCTTACAACTAAATATAGAGACCGCTAAGAGTGTCCCCCCCCCCCCCCTGATTAGGAAAACAAAGAATACAATCAGTTGGTTTCCCGGGGATGTCTGATGCACTTCAATGCTTCCGCGCCGCGGAGCGGTTCCACGTTCCTGCCATTGACCCTCGGAGCTGACCTACCACACACTGTGGACTGGAGAAACAAGGGCTACGTCACCAACATCAAGGATCAGAAGCAGTGCGGATCCTGTTGGGCCTTCAGCACAGTACGTGCGGTGCCTCCCGTATTCCCTAGTGTCGCCTCATTGATGATTAACTTTACTCTTCGATGTTTTCCGCCTTGCCCAGACGGGCTCTTTGGAGGGTCAGACCTTCAAGAAGACGGGTAAGCTGGTGTCTCTGAGCGAGCAGCAGTTGGTGGACTGCTCTGGCGACTTCGGAAACATGGGCTGCATGGGAGGGCTCATGGACGACGCCTTCAAGTACATCAAGAAAAACGGGGGAATCGACACAGAGGAGTCCTATCCTTATGAGGCTCAGGTAAACCGAAATTGTCTCTGACAGCAGCGGTCCCCAACCTTTTTCGCCTCACGGACCGGTTTAATGTCAGACAATAATTTCTGGGACCGGCCTTGAAGGTGTGACGGATAAATACGACAAAATAATACGACATGACCTGCATGAAAACGTTGGTATTTTTGAAACATAATCTTAAACACGAATCATGACCCGAGGACCGTCCTATCTGGCCGCAATACTCTCTGGTTACTATGGTATCACTGTGCCTTCAAAATAAGATACACTGCAAATACAAAGTGCATGAAAAATACGACTCACCATCGCCGCATATTATGCAGAGCGGCTTGCTGCATGGGAATCTCTCGTTGAGATAAATCCGTATTTTAAAACCCTGGAGAACCCACGGGGTCAAATTTGGCCCCTATAAATTTTGCTACTCAAATGCTACCCTTAAATCCCAAAGGGTCAAATTTGGCCCTAATCCTAAATTAGGATTAAAGATTTGAATATTTGAAAAAGCATATAATTTGGTGTTCAGTGAACACATAGCAGTCATTTAATGTAAAATTCATCATTTTCCAAAGAAGAAAAGGGTTCTTGGGTTCTCCAGGTTTAAGTAGGTAATCCTGATACTGCCTATTAAATGTTGCTTTCTTTGTCTTGAAAGTCGTAGGCTCCTCTTCTGTCTCCTGGCTGGCCCTTTTCCCTTCCCAAAGACGTTTGTTTTTGACTCATTTTGCTAGCTCCTGGGTTTCATTTTTAGCGGTAACCTATCACGTGACCGAGAAGCGCGCCTTGACCTGCGTCAAGAGTGACACACTGGAGATGGATGTAACAGAGAATCCATTTTTCAAAATAAAACATCTTTCAGATTCCAAAATAAATAAAACGGAAGTAATGTAAGTTCTTTATTCTTTCTGTGCACGGCCCAGTACCAAATGACCCATGGACCGGTACCGGTCCGCGGACCGGGGGTTGGGGACCACTGTCTTACAGTGCTTATAGTGACAGGCAGCTACTTTAGCCAGTACTGTATCACAGATGGAACAGGAGAGCCAGGATTTAGTTGCCTGTACCTTTCCCACAACCTGGATCCAGATAAGCGGAGGAAAAAAAAATGCTGGATGTTTTAGATTCCATTGTCAACAAATTGTCTCTTGTCAGCTTCGGGACAACTGTTTTTTTCATACATCACCGATTGAATGGGTGTACTTTGTGCTGTGTCCAGTCGTCATTTGTTCCCTCTCCAAAATAGGACGGAAAGTGCCGCTACAACCCAGCCAACATCGGTGCCACATGCACAGGTTACGTCGACGTGAAAACTGGCGACGAACGCGCCCTGAAGCAGGCGGTGGCTACAGTCGGACCTGTGTCCGTTGCCATTGACGCTTCACATGAGTCCTTCCAGCTGTACGAATCAGGTGACAGACATTAGTGCGATTGAAGTGATCTAAATAAATAAATAAAGAATAAGGTAAGAAAGAAACTTCGATCTGAGATGTTTTTGGTTTTTTTTGCAATTGTTGACAGGCATCTACGATGAGCCAGAGTGCAGCAGCTCTGAGTTGGACCACGGAGTGCTGGCTGTAGGTTACGGCACCGACAATGGACGTGACTACTGGCTGGTTAAGAACAGGTAAACTTTCTGACATTGTTCTTCTTTGGTTGAAGTGTTGAGTCAAAGTAAAGTGTGTACTTGGCAACAAAAAGGTACATACATGCCTCACGGATGGAGTTTAATGACAACGTAACATTGTCATTCATGAGCTGAGAATTCAAAATACAGCCCGGATCCAGGATCATTTGCGAAATGGAATACTGTACAGTGAAACTCCTCTACAACGAAATCTACATGGGTGAAAATACCCCCTAGTGTGAAAAAATCTTCATGCATTAACACCATTCCCACTTTCCTGTTTCAAATTTGCTACAGTGAAAAACCCCCTGTTGTGAAAAATTTCTTGCTGCAAACATGATTTTGTTGTAGAGGAGTTTCACTGTATTCTGACGTATTAAACATTTCAGTGTTGTCTTGCGATGGAAGATGTAAAAAAAACGATCTTGATTTTTTTAACGATCAACAAACTGCATCTCGTTTCGCTTTGGAAGTAATGTGAACTCAATTTGATGATTACGATCGCGTTTGGCCGACAAAAGCGGCACGGTTAATTGAGAAATGTTTTTCTTACAGCTGGGGTCTACAGTGGGGAGACAAAGGCTACATCATGATGAGCAGGAACAAACGCAACCAGTGTGGAATTGCTACGTCAGCAAGCTACCCCTTAGTGTGAACGGATTTGCGGGAAAACCAATTCCATTTTTTTCATTAACTCTGGAGTGTTGGAATGAGTCTGAGCCACTGGACGAGGAAAAACTGAACTATGACATTAGGCACTATTTGATTTGATAACGAACTTCTATTTTTGTATATTCCGACTTTAAAAAAAGGGACATTTTAAGTAGATGCAATATAACCAAATCATTTATAAAAATAAAGAGAAATGTGGTTCACGTGTGGGTTTTTTTTTTTAATTGATTACCAGAAGACTCCATCATTTCCTTTCGTGAAGATGTGATATTTGTTGAAATGTCACTATCTTTACATATCTTAGACATAGCAACCGTATTTTACCTGGAGGCATATGCATCACTTAAAAATGGTTGAAAAATACAGATTTATGAATACTGTAACCACAGAGGTCGTCAAACATGAAATATATTGCTAGGAAACACAAACAAACAAAAACAGGATTTAAACAACTATTTTCTCAAAGCTACATTTTTTTTTTTTTTTGCTTGGTGACTAATGAGTATTGATTTTGTTATCGATTTATTGTGATTAATGAGTAAAGACTGTTTCAAAGAGAAAGAAAAGTTAAATTCTTAGCTCTTCATCCATTTAGATTTACAAGATTGATAAATATCACATATTTTGATATTGTGCTGTGGCACAAAAAGTAACATTCGGGTGATGCCACATCCTTCAAATGTGTATAGAATAATCTGTTACTTGTAAAACAGCTCAAGGCTCTTTTATGGGTAATTTGACCCGTGAGCGTCACTAAAACTCCTTATTCTCACTGTACATCCCGTGTGGCGTCACTCATCTGTGCTCCATTAAATTTCCACGAATAAAACTGCAGAGCCTGAAAGGATTCGACTCATTTGGCACGGCCAATCGAGCTGAAGTGCCTCTGATTTTACCGCCTGCTATCAAACCCAAGTGCGTATAAAGTGACGTTGAGAACACAGAAACATGCGATGTCACATTTTTTGAAAGGCTGAAGTGAAAGCAATGGGTGGTAAGTATAAGCGGTGGGCGGGAGATGCTTCTGTCCAAATTTCACTGACAGGGATACAAATTGCAAAATAAACGCAACAAAACCACACACCCGAAACAAGAAAGTACAATTTGCAAACTAGAACATTAAAAAGTGTCCACGGTTGAAGCGTTCATTTTTTCCCCCCCCCGTGAAATTAAACTGACATTAGAAATGTTTTTGGTTTGTCGAAATACTCATTGACTTTTTACACATTTGTATTCCTTTTTGAATATGTTCTCTATTTATAACTACATTTTCACCATCACCCACTGCAATAAAGCATGCCTCTCGCTAGATGACGCCATTTGACTGCGGAAAAGGAGGATGGCGCGCTCGGCTGGTTTTCATCACTGAAAGTGCCAAGTCAGACGTTTTCCGTTCGTTATATCGCCTGCCTCCCTCCACGGCCACTTTGATCCCAGTGCCCTCACAAAAGTGCCTTTGCTAGATGACAAGCACAAACACCCGTTTTTTTTAGTTCCTTTCCCAAAACATGCTAGTGTGTGTTACTGTGTGTGTGTGTGTGAGTGTGTGTGGAGGGGGGGGGGGGGGTTTATCCTCGTGTTACCCTTGTGTGGACTAGTCACAAGTATTTCCACAAAAAGAAAATGTGCAGAAAATAAAAAGTGGAATGTCAATAACTGCCACACCTAGAAGACAAAAATACACTGGTATTTTTAACACACCTATTAATTGGCCGGGTCAAAGTGAACCCGATGAGGAGCATTTTGCTCATTTTACGGTATCCGTGTGCACAATTCCCACTTCATTGGCAGTTTTTGATATTTGGGGACAACTTTCATTGAGTATTATCAACATGAGCGGCTCAGCACCCTCAAGTTAAATGTTGAGGAATAAATGGCGCCCTCTGGTGGACAAGACTTGGTGTCATCATCGGTATCCTCACTGCCGCTCGACAGTGGAATAAATTAAGTCCAAAAAAAAAGGCGAGGGAATGCAGGATAGTAGTTGGAATATTCATCTCAACACATCTGCTTGATTCAAAATGAAGCTACTTTAATTCACGATGTTAAACTGGACAAGACATTTATTCTCGGTGTGTCTTTTTTGGGGGGAAATTTAGGTGCTTGTCAAACAACACACAAAGGGAATGATTAATTTGGTACAGTCCGTAGGTGATGTGAAGCTTTAAACGGCAGTAGGAGGATCCGAGGATGCTCCGCTAACTAGGGGTGTTCACATCAGGGTTTTATGCTCCCGATTCCGATACGATCTTCCATGAGCGAGATCGGCTGATACCCATCACATGGATTAGGAGGACTTTTTTTCATTTTATTTTAGAACTGTCCGCTTTTAGTTAAATTGCTTGACCCAGACGCATTTCTAACATCATGACATCTACAGAACTGATGACGAGGAAGAAGTGCAGTGGAAAATCTCGACCTTTTGGAGGGTGAAGTGGGAAAATCCAGAAGGCACCTTGAGATGTTATTGAGTCACACACTAACATAATGGACGGCTAAAGTCAGAAATAAGAATTTTGGTTTGTCTTTCAAGGATATCGAGTAGTTTGCTTGAATGTGGAATTGTACGGCTGCAGTTGTATTCAAATTTGAAGATCTATAATCCCCCCTCCCGCTGTTCAGCATTTCGATTCCGTTGCACAAACAAGTAAAATCCCGCTGCGCAATCAATCGTCTAATCTATCAATTCCGTCCCTCTTTCTTTTAATCCATCTCACCGTCCAACTTCCTTTAGCCAACTCCAGCTTCTTGAGCGGCACACCTGCCCGTGAGAGGTAAGTGATGCAGGGCACAAACGGAGAAAACAACAACAAAAAGAGAAAAATCAGCTCCGGCAAGGCCAATTACACCCCGACAAAGCACTTTGCACGTCATTGTGTTGGGGGGGGGGGGGGACTCACGCTTGATTGACTGAATGGCTTCTAACGAGCACTGGCGAACAACATGCGAGGGGGGAGAAAAGGGAGACGCCGGCTGACTCCACTTGATGGATTGAATCACCGGCGCCAAACAAACACACGCATACATACATACACACGAACACGTTCTGGCGAGCTTTTAACAGTGCAAAGGTGCGCAATCACATTAGTATGCATGGAACGGAGAAAACCTTGCGTGCCGATTCTCACACTAAATATAAACAGTGCGCTATTGTAGTGGGTGGAAGATGAAGAGGCGACATTGCAGTGGAAACTGTATACTGTCTCCTGGTAGGAGAAAGCCGCACTCCTACTTGCCTCATTTTGTAGTATCACTTCACTCGATGGAGTTGTATAGAAAACAGATGGGAGTGCTCCAAAAAAAAACAAAAAACAAAAAAAAAATCCACGGGGACAAAGGCGTGTTATGTTAACGACCGGCCTCGACAGCAGATGTTAGTTTAGGTCCTGTGATGTGTTACTCACTACGCTTTGACTCCATTGAGATTCACGTCTTCAAAGTTATTGTTGGCGGTGCCTTTTTTTTTTTTTTTTACTCATCATTTTATTACATTCCGACTTGTCTACGAAAGCCACAGACTAATCATGAAAAGATCCGGTTCTGAGTGTGTGACACCCTTTTGCGAGATCATTGTCAGTAAAACGTACGCGGAAAACTAGAGCGGTGTTTGATGCGGGCCCAGAGCGCCCCGTCGCTTTCCGAAAACAATCGGTGTTTGGAAACACACCATTTCGCTGTTGTGTATAAACAGCTCCGACTTAAAATGGACGGGGAAAAAAGGTCACGTCGCCATTTTCTGCCTTCGGAGGTTTCATCAGAGGTGGGACAGCACTGGTGTGGAAGGACATTCAGGAATGGCGACACCAGTGTTTGGTGAAGTTCAATATCTATGCTAACTTGCTCAACGTTCATTGAGCAAATTTGAACATGATGACATAAGTTGCTCCATGAGGTCGGTAGGACGGGGGGGGAATGAGCACCGAACAACAACCTCTGGTGCTCATTTGCAAACCACACCAAAATGTTGCCACCCATTCAGTCCACAATGGTAGCCAGCTGTAACTTTTACCCTGCAGGTCTGACAGACATGTGGAAAAACTTGTTGCTGGAATGCTTTTTTTTCCTCTTTTTTGTTTTCATTTAATGAGGGATTCAAAAACAAGACTCTCGTCCTTTCTGTGCGAGCACGAATACAATCCGAGGGAGGAAATAAGTCGTCACTCCATCTTAGTCCCTTGAGCTCAACTCCCCCCCTTCTCCTCAGGTGAGTGTAAAACAGCGACCCACCCGCGACTTGCTCCCAAGCGAAAATACCCCCTAGTGTGAAAAAAATCTTCATGCATTAACACCATTCCCTTTTGTGCCAACCACACATTACATATCTTTAGGTGTCGTCATTACAGTGAAACTCCTCTACAATGAAACCTGCATGGGCGGAAATACCCCCTAGTCTGAAAAAAATCTTCATGCATTAACACCATTCCCTTTTGTGCCAACCACACATTACATATCTTTAGGTGTCGTCATTACAGTGAAACTCCTCTACAACGAAACCTGCATGGGCGGAAATACCCCCCAGTGTGAAAAAAATCTTCATTCATTAACACCATTCCCTTTTGTGCCAACCACACATGACATATCTTTAGGTGTCGTCATTACAGTGAAACTCCTTTACAACGAAACCTGCATGGGCGGAAATACCCCCTAGTGTGAAAAAAATCTTCATGCAGTAACACCATTCCCACTTTCCTGCCCCCCATACAACGAAAAAAAACCCTGTTGCGTTATACGAAATATTTTCCTCTGCTCTTGCCTCGCGACGAGATACCCTACACTGTATCAGCGGCACTGTACCTGAGCGTTTTTTTTTAATCACCGGACAACTCCGTTGCGCGAGACATGACCTTCCCTCTTACACGGCGCAACCCTTGAACCGAGATGTTTACACTGCATGCATTTTCTACCTTGTTACCTCCTGGCTTCCCTCCGTTGCCTGACCCATTTCCTCACCTCCCTTTGCCGTCGATAGCGGGAGCTAATAAGGCAATTAAAGTCTAATTAAAGGAGTCTTCAGACGAGGCTGCTTATTTGTGTCTTGCGAAGATCTCCACGGACCAACACAACAACATCGCGGTGGAAAATGCATCATGAAAGGCTTGAAAAGTTCCTTCTTCATCGCCTCTCACCTCAAGGTTAGCGGCTGTGTTTATCCAAGTTTATCCAAGCAGCCCACTCGTCCAGAATCAAAGCGCTCGGAACATGGTGTCAGACAGGTTACCGCCGCTCGACATCCTGCATCAAAGTTTCGGTTTCAAAGGGAAAGATAAGAGCGATACAAGGCTGATCATTTATTTGGAAGGAAGATTTGTCTCTGGATTTATGAAGGTTGTTTTCATCGTGTCGCGCACGATCACAAGGTGCAGTTGTACACTGAAACAAAATCTTTACCCCCTGAATTAGGAGGCTCTTAAAATGCTTTCACCTTGTGGTAATTACGAGAAACTCGATTCGGAGGAAGACGACGGCCAAACCGGAGGACTTAAGCTGCAACGCCGGTAAATGGATTGAGAGTTAATTTAGCGAGCCGGAGGGTGAAACGGCCGTCGGTGAATGTGGACGCTCTTCCATTTGCAATCCCCGATACCCTCGCTTTGCTTTTTAAGCGTTCCAATTAGATTGATGTGAGAGTGAAGCAACAGGAACAGCTGTTCACGTACGTCTTTTCTTGTGTGCCGGTTATTGGCGAAACAATCGGGAGGCATTTTGTTTACGGATATCATTTTGCAAATTCTTGATCTTAAACGATCAAAGGTTTGGGTTGCTCGTAGGATTCTCTGAATAAAGCAGGCGTCCATTTTCATTGCCGCTCATTCTCTTCAGGATTGTGGAAATCTGGTGCCTATTTTAGCTGACTTTCAGCAAATGGCAGACGCCACGCTGGATTGGCTGGCAGACCATAAACAACTAGTCTTGTCGACAGGATGAAAAGCAAATGACCTTTTGGTTAATTTCAGTTGACTGATCAGGCTTAGTTTTCGGTACATTTTTTTTTCAGTGTAGCACTTTGAGTACGTTTCAAGTTAAGATGTCAATGTGTGAGAGTCTGTGTGCGTGTTCGTGACTGTGCATGGGTGGTGAGAGTGGAGTGGGCGTGCATCGTGAGGCCACTGCTGTGACTCCTTCCTCTGGGTGCCAGATGGAGAAAGCCGCAACGCCCAATTCTTGTGAACATGTCTTCAAACAGAGAGCTCAAACATCCCTAATTCCATTTCTCTCTTTTTTTTTTTTTTTTAACAAATCATTGATGGGCATTTAACCCCCCTCCCCCCTCCCAAAAAATCTCAAATAATCAATTCATTACATGGGAGAACCTCTGTTCTCCATCCATCCATTTTCCGAACCGCTTCATCCTCACTAGGGTCGCGGGGGGTGCTGGAGCCCATCCCAGCAGTCTTCGGGCAGTAGGCGGGGGACACCCTGAATTGGTTGAGAACCTCTGTTCTGACCTACTGTTGTCATGCTCATGTAATACAGAGCAGAATAATGCTTCCCGAAATTGTTCTCGCGGCGTTGATGCAGTTCAGTTCCCGAGAGTGACATTGCTGTCTGTAGAAATCAAGAAAAACTAGTTGAGAAAGGGCAGCACTTCTCTCGGTGGCAGTCATGCAGTGCTCTCCATTCGGCCTTAATTGTGTCAATTCATCACAATTTATGGACGCAATTATTCACTATCAATTAATCCTCGACTATCCTCATCCTTAAGTAGAACTAAAGTGGGACCCTTAAAGGAGCTCCTAAGGACTTACACTTTCAAATTCAACATATTTTAGAGAAAAGTGCACTTCTAGTCACCTGTAAGTCACACAGAAGGGCTCGAACAAAATTAATTTTTGAGGCCCATGTCGATTTTGGTCAGAAAAGGTATTACCGATTCATTGGCTGATGAGGCTGATGAATTAAAAAAAATATTAAATGCATAAAATACCCCGCCCCCAGTGCATTTCAATGGCTGCCAATTATAATAGATCTTTTTGCCTGAAATTATTGACAATTTTCTGTTATCTTTTTTTTTCCATTTTCCCTTGAACAACTTTTATCGCTCACCTAAGCATTGCTTGTAAAAAGAAAAAAAATTGAAGGGCCCCATTTCAAACATGATGTCAGCAAAAATGATAGCACACTTGATTGAGCCCAAAGTTAGCTTTTTCTTTGCTTGTGAATCCCCCCCCCCCCCCCCAACTGGCTTCATTATATAGCTTTAAAAAGGAGAACTTTACAAACTTTGGTGTTTAATACTGATAGTGCCGCGGTCCACTTACCGAACATGCCTGACAGGCATCATGGGGTCTGCAGGCACTTAGTGATGGTGTGAATGGGAGTCTGTTTCGGTAAGTCTCCTTATGTCTTGACCGCTGACCATTCTAGGGTGTGGTCCTCCTTTCGTCCCCGAGTCACTTGGGATAGACTCCAGCTCAGCCAGGATCCTGAACCGAATAAGCGGTATAGAAAATGGATCGATGTGTTTTACCATATTACCATTAATAGTGGTTTGCTTAGCACCATGGTTAAAATCTTACAATGTTACTTGTCCGCCTATTTAATAAAGGTTTTAGGACGTGACACATTCCATCATACTCGATGCTATGAGAACCACGTGGCCTCGTCGTTTGCACGGTGGCCTAGCGGGAAGCATGTCTACCTCAGAGCTCCGAGGGTCGGCAGTCGAACGACTACAACGCACTCTATACTTTGACCCTTACATTAAACGTAAGCACCAATTGCATGTTATTAGCCTGTGCACACAAGCACTCCAGGTACCCAAGCAAGTTTTAAGACATCTGATTGAGGCAAAGTAGCTCACATTTATGTTCATAATGCAAAGCATTAAGCAGGCTAAATGTTAAAAGGCCGCCTGAGAACTAGCAGATGTCGTACAAATTGTTACCATCAAGTGAAGCTTTCAGAAATGACATGCTCATAAATCTGGGAATCGACTATCTGGGACATTCCCCTTAACCACACACACAAAAAACAACAACACAAAACTAACACTAAAATGTACTAATCAATCTTTCATGCTTGTATATAAACAAGATTTAGACTCGTTTTGCACACCCCTGGTGATAAGTAGTCGGTGGGAATTGCCTCATTATTTTACAATCATTCCTCCATCACCTGGCATTTATGTGTCTGCTCCAATCCTGCTGAGTAGGTTTTAGCTTGTTCCTCATTACTTTATAATTGCTGACTTTTTGTGCGCCCTCAACAAGAAATGAAAAATGCTGAGTTGTCGGTTCAGTGTGGATTAAGTGTCACTCCACCAAGTCCAATAGCCTGTCCTCCCTCGGCTCTGTTTTAGCTCTCAAATCTCTGTTTTAGCTCTCTATCAAGGGACATATATGTCTTTTTCGCAGCTACATGCTTAGCGCAATTGACAAGATCGCTTGTTATTCTGTGTCAGGGAAAGGAAGTTATTGATTTGAATCATATTCGCTTCTACTTGATCGAGTACATCGGGGTCAAACTGGCACATTTGTTTGTCATGACAGCTATTAATTTACATATAATGGTGACTGTAGACATAATGTATGTAATCAGTTTCTCTTGCCTTGTCAAGAACGATGCGCCTCCCTTGTTCATTGATTTTAAAAGCAATGAGAGGAGCCAAGCTGTGAAAACACCAAGTCAAAGACTTGCTTGCCCCTGTTCAGATTTAGAGCAAGTCTCACGCAAGACTTGCACTGGTCACGAAATTGGAGTCCTTTATTTGTAACTTCCTTACATTGACAAGTTCGCTACTTGCTACTGATCAGTTGTTTACATCCACCATTGCCAATAGCAATCTACACTTGTCTCTGCGTCAGAATAGAGTGGTCGACTTCACAGGCCCGATTTGCCGGCGTTGAATGTGTACATGTGGTGGGGACTGGTGAAGCTGAATATTTGGTTCATTGAATCAATGTGTCTTAATTTAACTTAATTTCAGCATTGCTACAAATTCAACAGAAAAAAATAGGAATCCATATAAATTCAGTTAATCAACTAGCTTGGCACTGAAAGGGCAAAGCACAGCAGTGCACACAGTCATTGCAACACCTATCGTTAAAATACAGAAAAAAACAGACCTCAATAAAACAACAGTATTTTTAAAACAGTCGCGTGTTAGGTACCCACCTCTAAAAAAAACGTATTTTCTATTAAGTTTTAACAGGGTTTTCCACCCGCCACTTTGAAACAATCGTCCATAAAGGACCCCAAGCTGTTCATAACAGCGCCTAAATAAAAATAACAAAAGTAGTGTATGCTTATGTACAGTAAAATATCGTCTAATTGGTTTAAAAAAGACGTGTATAAAGTAACGACCTCTTAAAAACGCACTTTCTATATAGTTAAAAAAAGATTTTGACACTTTGAAACAATCGTCCATAAAGGACCCCTAGCTGTCCATATCAGCGCCTAAATACAATAACGAAAGTGGTATAGGCTTGTGTCCTGTAAAATATTTTCAATTGGTTTAACTGTCTGGGCTCTATACTGTACTGGCCATTTGTGTTCACCCCGTTTTTTAAAAACCATTTCAGGTGCGTCAATGCAATGTAATGACGCTTCCCATGGGAATGATTTTGTGTCCGATTTTGTCTGCCTGGGACTGAGATGATAATAATGTGTGTGATTAATCATTGTTATTTCTCTTTAGTAACGTCACAGCTAGCTATGACTGACCCTAATAAAGGTCTAAATTTCTTCTCTTGTATTTAAAGGTCATATGTGTATACATAAATGAGGAGCTGTAAAGCTCTCTGGTGTTTGCTAAGTGAACGATGTCAGTCATGCATGTGAAGAAGGATACCCGTAGCTGCAAAAAATTGTGAAAATAATTCTCTTTTTTTTTTAAATCTCTGCGATGACGCAAACTTCCAGGCCGGCTTGATGCGCACTGCAAAGGCCAATCAAGCTCTCACACAAAAGGGGCAAATTACCATATTCAAGGAACAAAATGGCCGCCTTAATTGCAGCTGCATCAAGGCTGTGTTCTTCACGCCTCCTCATCACCCTTTTCTCCTCCATCACCAGATGTTTTTCTTTTTTTGTGTGATTCTTTTACATTTCACTTCATTCCTCCTCCAATCACTCAGTCATCAGATGGCTATTGTGCAGACGTAGGTGGGGGTGCGAGAGCTTGTAGGACTCAAACAGGGGCTGTCATCATACCGCAGTACACAATGCCAATAATAACAGGCTGGCACACTTGGCTTGTCAGACTTTCTTTTTGTGTCATCCATACATTCCCATTGTGATGCTTTGTGATTGTTTCTTGATGTTTTTTTTGTCCAAAAGTTCATCTCCATCTTTCTGACTGCTCGCTTGTCAGTTTACTGTCCTTAAATTGTTGTTCTGTGAGCGAAGGAAACATTCTGGTAACTCATAAACAAGCCAACTCTGATAGCCTGTTAATCCTAATAAAGTTCTTAAACTTCTCTTTTTTTTATTACCGTAATCAATAATTCCCCTCGCCAACGATATGCCAACATCCACAAAATTCATCGGCAATGTCATCTAACTTGCGTATTTCGATATCACCGCTATTTATAAAATAAGTCGGATATTCCATTGAATGACATCTGTTCTGGCTTATGTGATTCTTCATCACCTTCCAGGTCCTTTACATCATATTTCAACTCCTCTGGTGATTTACTGTAATAGCTCTTTTTTTGTGCTCTTATAACATTTGTCAATGTATTCTTGTAAAGCTTATCATTTTCTTCATTTATTCGAAAGTAGAAGACATCAGTGTCCATAATTTCGCAGGGAATAATGCATGCATCTTTAATGAATACTGCTATGCATGAGACGGGTTAGTAATGATCCAACTTAAGGCTTCCCAGGTGGAAGTCTGCACCCGACTGGGTGTCATTTCACGATGAAAAGCAGCTTAGCCTCCAGTCCCAGTGTCTCCTCTGACTCCAAGCAGTCAACACATCCTGTTGTGAATTTGACTCCTACGTTCACTGCCATCATTGCAAACAATGTCAAAAACACTCTACCGCCACCGTTTGTCGTCTGCCATTGTTGCTCCTCGTTCGTCTTCCCTTGCTGTCGCCGAAGTGTCGACGGCATTCGCACTGCGCCAACGATGAGACGGAATCAGTCACGCTTGTGCTGTGAGAGCGCAAGAAAAAAAAGGAGGGAGAAGGGTGGTTGTGAAAGAGTCCCAGGTGCCTTCCACAGTTGTGCATCGGAGATAAGCCGAGGTCTTGACTGCTGTTAGGCGGAATTTCCATACAGTCGGAATACTTGACGCCAATCTGCCGCGGGGAACAGCTGGAGGTTTCTCTATAAGATTAAAACGCTCCATCCGGTTATTCACTAATTAAAATTGTTAATACTACTTTGTAACATGTGTGAGGTGTCAGTCGAATGGAAAAGTTTTTAAGAGATAAAATGCATGGAGGGGTCATAAAAAAACAGACTGGCTAATCGATCGACAGAGACGTGTTTTTTGACGCAACTACACACCGCTTACGTGCACCCCTGCAAATAATCAATGATCCGATTGGTTGAACACTTGATAGTTGGAACTCCAGGGACTAGACTACAGTGGACTTGATGCCCATGCAATTACCAAGAGATGCCACAAGATGGTGGCAAAGTACTTTTTTCTTGATTAGACGAAGCTATGGCCTGACATAATCAGTCTAGTTTCTTGGCCCAAAGGCTCTACGAAAGCGAAGCAATATATATTGGACATGGCTTTGGCCTGATTATAAAACAGAATAGGTGAGTTTTTCAGCAAATCATGGAGGAAAAATTCAAAGCTCCAAATATTTACATCCGTGTTGATATGTGGGCTGATATGCGCGGGATCACTTGTCCCCTATTTATGTTTAACATTTTTTTTTTAAAATTTGACAGCTTGTGCCTTTCTCCCCACCACCATCACTTTGTTCACGTAAGCTCCGAGGGAATTCCCGCACCAATTAAAGCGACCTGTCACGTTTTTTTTCCCTCCCCGGCCATTCGCTGATGCTCAAACATGGATTTCTACGGCGTGCTGATCGAATGCTAAATATGCCCCCTCTGCTTTCCTCATAAAGAATAAGCGATTCAACGCGCCTTGTTCCCACCGACACGTTAATAGTGTGATAAAT
Source organism: Hippocampus abdominalis (assembly GCA_018466805.1). NCBI lineage: Eukaryota > Metazoa > Chordata > Actinopteri > Syngnathiformes > Syngnathidae > Hippocampus > Hippocampus abdominalis. Next base: position 14,717,717 of record CM031705.1, on the reverse strand, counting down.
CCAGTTAGGAAGATGTGATTTTTTTTTTAAAAGCAGCCCAAAGATATTTACAGCGCGCCGCAGCAGCGTGACTTATTATTACATATTGCAGATAGATCTAGTGGAAAACAACAATAAATGTGCCATAGCCAGATTGAACGTGCGGCTGAATTAACAGCGGGGCGCTTCATACGTCTTGCAGATAGATCCATGTCAATGTGTTTCAGATTAGGAGGCCTGCACAAAAAAACGGCCTCTTAATTAATAATGCTTGACGGGGCTTCTGGTGGCAAGCTAAAGGCTCATTAGAAGACGCTAACGAGTCCCCGGTAGCGGAAGATGTTGCTTTCCAATAAAGAACGGACTAATTGGCTGATTACAGTCATAGTCATATTCTAAAACTGGAAGGCAGCTTCCATTTTTTTTTTAATCACTTACATTTGGCAGGCTTGTTCACAAAAAATCTTCTCTATACTGTGTTTTAACAAGACGTTTCTTCTTGTCTCTTTTCAAGGTCTTTAAACCATCAACCTACCCATTTGGAACCACAGCTCATTTTTTTGATACCAATGCGACGGTGCCAAAACATAGAAGAATCAAAGTAGAAGGAAAAAGAAGAATGAAAGTTTGCTTGGTTGAATTTGGGGAGAATTTTGAGACTCTTCTCAAGAGAGTTTTCGTCCCACTTGTGAGCTTAAAAAAAAAAAAAAGAAGAAACGGGATGTCAGGCAACAGGACATACAAGCAAAAGAAGAAAAACCGAGAGAGCAGTGCGGCTTACCCGAAAGGAAGTCCGGGCCGGTGGACCCACGTGGCAGGCAGAAAAGGTGTAGGACTGTGACACCAGAACTGTGCGCACGGTCATCCATCACCGTGGCAACCCGGCCTGTCAGGGTCGCAAGCTTGGGGGGGGGGATGTGGTGGCAGTGCCGGGGGCAGATGGGAAGGGAGGACGAGACCGTAGTATCCTCCTTCAGCGCCAGTCTGACATAGGGAGGCAGGATGGAGGACAGGATGAGCACGCTCACAAACACACGCACACACACGAACACACACACACACACACACACATGCATCCAAGGTAAAATAGGGGCTAAAATGTGTGGTGACCCGCGACCTTTGATGTCTCTGTGTCCACTCCACAGAGAAGACTGTCTGGAGGAAGAGGTGCAGCACATCCATCATCACAGCCCTCATGACTCTGCTGACAACCAAAGTCTAGCTCAAGTGCGTGCGTGCGTGTGTGTGTGTGTGTGTGTGTGTGTGTGTGGGAGAGAGAGAGAGCATGAACTCTTTTTGAAGACTTGCTGTGTCCTAAAGCCATGATTATAGAATATCATGTTTCCATGACCTTCATTTTTTTTTCAAGATTAAAATATGTGTCTAATGTACACTATACTTGATTTAAATTGAAGTTTCTACATGTATGTAGATGCAAAAAGCCATCCTTAAAACCATGCTGATGGCATATTTACTGCACTTTTGCCTCTGTAAAATATACGGTAAAACCTCGGTTTTCGAACGTCTCTGTTCTCGACCAAATCGGTTTTCGATCAAAAATTGCGGCTTTTTTATGCCTCGGATTACGACCGAAAATCGGTTCTCGACCGAACTGAGCGCTCTTGAATGCGCCACTTGACTCCTCGCGCCTTCCTTACACGAGGAAGTGACGCTACCTCGGCTAGACGAGGAAGTGACGCTTCCTCGTGTAGCGTTCCATTGTGAGCAGACATGTTCAATAAAGATTTTTTTTTTTTTTTATAAAAAGTGATTGGTTTCGGTTTTCGAACAAATCGGTTTTCAAACAGCCTTCTGGAACGGATTGTGGTCGAAAACCGAGGTTTGACTGTATCATATTTAGCCACTTCTCTCAGTCATAGAATATTCGTGATGTGTAACTTTTTTATCATTTTTTTTGTATTACTTCCGTTAACAATTTATCAGTCCATTAGATTGTCTTATGCTCTTCATGCATACAGTAGTGAGCCTTTTTTAAATTTAGTCTTTAAAAAAAAAAAAAAAAAAATCATTTGCGTATATTCAAATAAAACCGTATTTTTGTATGACTGGCTTTTATTTTATCACGGCTACTTCTTCCATAGCACTCATGATTTTCATCCGATGTGTTGACTTACACAAGCTAATTATCAAAGTTAGATGCAGAGAACACTCATTGGTGACTTTCTTACCATTTCAAAACATCCATTAAATGACCACGGAGGATTGCTAGTGGATTAAGAAAGCGCAGATAAACACTTAGTGAGCAAATTATCAAGTACTGTATGAGCAAAAATGCAGGAGCGGCATCCCACTCAATTAAAGAACAGCTTATCTGTGATTCAACAGTTCATGAAAAGCTGTTGTGGTTAAATCCAAGTCCCTCAGGTGCACCAATTCTTTTTTTCCTCCCCCTCCCCTTCTTCTGAGTAATTGCATTTGTTCAATTCACAATAAACAACGCTGCGCAGTATTGAGTTACTTCTATGTCAGATGTGCTTGCGTCACCAAAGCGGGGAACGTAACACTTCATTTCATCTCGATGCACTTTAAATCAGCGCCGTTAGATTGCCAGGCGAGATTAAAATGTAACTCAGTTTGTAGTCTGCGTGGGGAAAAAACAATCATCCCGATGTCGCGCAACACTGTGATATTGATATTGCGGGAGAGCGGCATTCACGTCACCCTTGGTCGATGTTGACTGATACGCTTACATGCGGTGCTGCAGTCAAGGATCGCTTTCAGGCCGCGTTTTCAAGTGCCCACCCGACCACCTACAACAGGGATCGGCAACCCAAAATGTTGAAAGAGCCATAAAGGACAAAAAAACAAAAAAAACAAATATGTCTGGAGCCGCGAAAAAATAAAAGCCTTCTATAAAACTTACAATGTAGGAAACACATGCTGTATACTGTATATGTAGGAGACTGGACTGTCTTAGAATTGTTTATGTTATTCATTCCTTTTCTGTGTGTTCACAAACGCCACCATAGAATTTATTTTGTAATTTCCTCGCTTGATTTTTTTTGTTTTGGTTCATTATTTTCGCTTTTCTTAGTGTCAGTGAAGCGGTCATTAATTTCCGTTTTTTCTGAGGCTGTCTTTGAACGCCTCTCGAATCGAACGCAAAGAGAGAAGGCACGGAGTTTGTCGAGGCTGTTAAAAGCATAAATAAAGTACGTTTTTAAAAAAACAACAACACCATAGCTCTCCTTTTTCAGAGCTGCAACATGTATCTATATCTATTTGAGCTACATTAGCCTACTATCAAAATATTTTCCATTTTCAAATTTTTTTTTATAAAGCTCCAGTGAGCCACTAGGTGTCGTTAAAGAGCCAAATGCGTTGCCGACCCCCCCCCCCCTCCCCCCCCGACCTCAAGGTAAGTGATGCAGGCCACTGAGCAGCAAATACCTCAGAAGACACAACGCAATGAAATAATTACATCATGAATAATTACAAATGAAATGCTAGGTATTGTCGCGGGGAGGGGAAAGCGACGAAAGGTAAGAGAAAGGAGTGTGAAATTTAAACACTGCAAAAAATGAATCGCAAGTCCTGTGGAGAGCCTCCCAGCAACATCGAATGAGAGACTAAACGGCTCTTCTGGAACAGTGCTTGTTCCAGCACATTTTAAAGTGCGACGAGGTGCAGTGATGCAATCACAACCTACAGACGTGTCGCCCCCCCCATCCCAGGCACGCACATGTTTTTTGTGTCCCTGTGACCGATGCACACTTTACATGGCAGGAACTTAACAATTCCACCATTTAGCACACTTGAGTTAAATTTGGGCAGAACTCGTCGGGGTACATGTTTTGAACAGACACGGAAGAAATACTTGACAGTCCATTAAAGCTCTTCACAAACTCAACAGGCACCAATGAGGTTGCATTAGTGCAAAACCAGACTGAAAGCTGGCACCGTTTTTGTCTTTCTGGGAAGTGGCCGCTCCTGGGGAGGTTTGTCACTTTTCCATGCTTGCTCCATTTGTAAATAAATGGTTCTCATCGTGATTTGCTCAAGTCCTGAACATTTGGGAATGACTTTGTAACCATTTCCAGACTGAGAGATGCTCAATTCGTTTTTCTTTGGGTCACAGCTTTTTGTTGCCGCTTTTTGAGATCTTTGGGCTGACATCATTTTGACAGGCAGGATGTATTTAGGGGATTTCTTGATTGAACAGGTCTGGGGGTGGTCAATGAAAATGAACTGAAAAAGTGAGACTCCGTTAAATTTTATAAGGGGGAAAAGTACTTTTTCCAAACACGGTCAGGCTTTCAATAGTTTTGAAACGATTATTTAAAAACGGAATCTTATATTTACTGAAGTTATCATTGTCTGATCTTTGCATTGATGATTTGAAACATTATAGTGGGTAAACTATGAAAAAAATAAGTATACTTCATGGTGCTCCATGCCTACAGTGTAAAAATGCTTTTTTTCCTTTTTTTCCCAACGAATAGAGTATCTGACAAACGACATCATGAGTTTGATTGAGTGCTCGTTTTTGTAATCGCATGCAAAATTGAAACCATTTCTGACGACTCCGGAGAGTGATTACTGTATATCACTTTGTGATCAGCATCGTGAGCTTGGTACTGGCTGAAGCATGAAAAACTGCAAAGAAAGTATGCTTTTATTGGCGCATTAGTATGTGGCTCACGTCCTGCTGATACACTGCTAATTAGCCTCAAGCTCAGAACGGGCACGGTTCCAATTAGTGGTCGATGTGCCCTTTTCAGTACACCACCGTCACAATCCCGTGTGTGTGTGTGTGTGTGCGCGTGCAGTGACAAGCGGGTAGTGCCGGAATGTCAGCAGAGAGGTGATAATTCGGTTTTTGTTTTTTTTGTTTTTTCAGTGCTGTACAGAGCAAAAGTGTCTGGCTAGCAGATTTCATCTATCCATTTTTCGAATCTGTTTATCCTCACGAGGGGGCGCGGGCGGGCCGCAGCCAATCCGAGCTCTCTTCGGGTAGTAGGTGGGATACAACACCCTGAAGGAGTTGCCAGCCAATCACAGGGGCACACATAGACGAACAACCATCGGCGCTCACACTCACACCGAGGGACAATTTAGAGTCTTGCCAATAACCTGCCATGCATATTAATGCATGGCAGGTTCAATTTGAAATGTAAAAAAAATCATCAGCAATCAGTCCATTTTTTTTCAATGAACAAAAATAAATATTTGACAAAAATGGACAAAACCCCTCAATACCTCATGCTGTTGGTTTGATAGGACTCTGAGCCAAATGCTAATTAAAGCACTGTTAATAAAGGCTTTTTCGTGGCAACAGTTTTCAGTGTGGAATGAAGTATTCCAAATCTAATTGATCTCAGGGGGGGGAAGTTTGTTTTGAATGAAAGAAACTACAGTCACACAAAACCTGCGAGGTTTACTGGGATTTGCTTTTGCTGCTCTTCTTCTTCTGTTCTCTTCCCTCGTCGATCAGCTCATTCGTCTTGAGGCCTTCTCAGATGTCAGAGCGACGCGTGGCTCAATCGATCAGTGAGACCAACTGCCCTTTATTTCTGTGTGTGTGTGTGTGTGTGTGTGTGTGTGTCTGTGTGTGTGTGTGTGTATATATATATATATTTTTTATATATATATATATATATATATATATATATATATATATATATATATAAATAAAATCCAAAAAGTGTGGGGGAAATAAAATGCTGTTTTATGTATTGTATGTTCTTTAAATGAATCTGTAATCAGTCGATTTTTTTTCTGCCAAAAATGGGCATCGGCATTGGCCTAAAAAATTTTTTTTTTTAAATCCATATTAGTCGGGTCCATGTTTGTACAATACATTACTGACATATTTTATTGTATACTTGTGTCTAACAAATAATTGCAGATATTATAGATCTCAATAGGAGATTTTATTTTGAAAAGTCGAACCATTGCCGAAGTAAAATGAACGCGTTGGAATCTTTGCCCGGCGGGTCATGACAGAACATTGCCACCAACTGTAAAAAGAACAACTCTCTGGCAATTCTCTGTACTGATTGCCTCTCATTGTGTCGATTTGAAGCCGATCCAGCAGCAGATGCACGGTTAAAAAAAAAAAAAAAAAGAAAAAAAAAAGATATACATGTATAAAAAGAAATTCCTTGAAATAACTGATTTGGGTGTTTGTGGATCCTTGGCAAAAGGTAGGCAGCCACTTAGTGCTTTCCAGATTAGAAATGCGGCAGGTGATGAGGCGGCAGGCAGCTTTTTCACCCATCAAATCAGTCTGAGAGCGGCAGAAAATCAGTGTATCTATGTGAGTCCCACGGTGCAAATCACCACTGCAAATGAGAGCGGCTAACAAAGCGCACGATAGATCGTCAACCAAAATTATATAAGAGAGAGAGAGAGAGAGAGAGAGAGAGAGAGAGAGAAGAGAGAGAGAGAGAGAGAGAGAGAGAGGCTATAAAATAACAACAGAAGATAGAAAACATGTTTCACTGTTTTGCTAAATCAATATTTTTGCTTGGACACACCTGGCCAATGCCAGCACAGAACAATAGTCTGATACATGAATTGGATTTTACAAATCTTAAGTTTGCTATATTTTTCTCTTTCACATCTTACAGTGGACGTAGTGAACAATTGTTCAAAAACAAAAAAAACCCCACCAAGTTCTGCTTCAAGTTATTTAGTGCCATTCCTATTTTAGTTTACAATCAAACTAAACATCAAACAAAAAGAACGAAACAAACCACGTAACTTAGCAGTGGCCGCTAGCTTAATGCTAACACACAATGCAAAATAATTTTACATCCATTTCAGTGGGGAAAGATTATTTGAGATATGATTTTTCTCAAGTTAGGAGTGAGAGAATGGAACAAATTGAACTCGTATGTCAAGGCACCACTGAACATAATGACATATAGTCAGGTTGTTCACCAAAATGCAAACCAGCCAAGCTAACGAGACTAGCTATGGTTGCTACTGTATGTTTGTTTCGGCTATGGTGGATGCAAAATTCAGAGGCAAACAACACATCACCCACTACCTGTTTTTTTTCTCTCTAAAACTGGATAATATTTCTCTGAGAAAACCTCACCTCGTATAGCAACAGTAACCAGGGTAGGGGGTGGGGGTTTCATGAAAGGCCAATTAAACCAGACGATTGCTGCCCTCAGATCTGGCCGTCTTGTGGCTTTTGTATGTTTTTGCTGTAACTGCAGTGCGATAACAATAGAAGCACACTCCTGCCAATCACCGTCACGGTCAATCAAACTTAATTGGCTTTCCCGCATTAAGACGTTATAGCTTTTCAGGTGAGAACCATTTTGCAGTCTGTTATTGTTAAGAAAAAAAAAAAAGAGTCGTGGAAAAAAAAAAAAAAAACCTAGTCGGAATGTTTAACCTTTCCAAATGCCTGCCCGACTCTCTGGAGCGGATCGTACCTGCACTCTTGCTTCTGTTTATTCCCGTCTTGTTCTTGTGACTGTTGGGAGAAAAAAGAAAAAAAAAAAAGAAATGTGTTTTTTTTTCTTTGACAGGAACCCCATAACAGCTGTCAGAGACATTCAGAAGCAAAAAAAAAAAAAAAGCAAAATGCAACATCGTCTGGAGTTGAGGGTGAATAAGAAAACGAAATATACGGTGTTGTCTCTCACTGACTTACGTATGGACGAGGCATAAAACAGGAAGCTGTGACAGAACTGGGCTGATTGAAGGTTTGGGAGGAAAAGCATTTCGTGGAAAGCTTACAAAATAAGTCTCCTCAAGAAAGCACATTTAATGAGGGATTTGAAAATACATTTCAACTTTTAACCCGGGTTTAGTCTCATCAGGTTGCCCTGACACTTACTTACTGACAAATCCAAAGTTGACTTGGTTCAATTATGGATGAGAAAAATAACACGCGCAACAGAACTGGATTTTCAGCGATCTCATTTCTCCCAAATGGTAAAGAAGACCACGCTTCCTTCCATCGAGCTGTGCAATTCGGTTTGGTTCATCGTAGTCCGGCTATTGCGACGGTGATGATATACTTTTGTGTTTTTTGTCATCATTTATGACCACAACAGTTTGTTCTGTTCCGTTTGTAGCTTGTTGGACATTGTGCCCCCCCCCCCCTTCAGGTGCAGCGGGTGACCGGCAGATGGAGTCGGACCGTACCAACCCGCTGACCACCTGCTCCTGCGATGCGGGCAAGCCTCTAAATCCCTCTGCCGCTCGGCTAATCCCCCTTTTGCCACTTTCAGCGCCAGACACGACCTCGTCCGTCCCCCTCGTCGCCATCACCAGAAATGTCCCGGAATTGTGTCGTTGGCGGCAGCAGAAGGTTGGCACATCAGTCGCAGGCAGGAGTCGGCGATATGATTTGTGACAGCGTGATACTCCCCTAACACGATTTCCCCTCCGCTTGGCCTCCTGCTGCGTCAACACGAATGCGGCGTTGTCGATATTTTGCGATTTACCTTTGCCGCACGCATACCAACTCACTTATCACTTTGTCACGCACAACACCTGCCTTCATGCCGCTTTGTTATTTCGGTCCCGTTAATACGCTTGCCTCTCCACCTGCTTCTTTTCAGCCGAGGCCTCAAATCGCAATCTACTCCACGGAGATGGAGCGCCAGACAGAAAATAGAAGTACAGAAGAAGAAATGAAACAGAAGAAGAATGAATCTGGGATAGGGAGGGGGGGGGGGGGGGGGGAATTCTCGTTTCACGGATTTTTTTTTTTTTTTTTAATCTTTTGACGAAATACGTTGCCAAGTGATGACAGGCTAATATCGCTCGTGGTAAATTGATCAAACTTTGTTTGCCTGAGAAATGCGACGCACTCGGAGAACAACCGTAGGCAAACAAAATGATATTTTACGGAGGACTCGCATTCGGGCTCCCTCGATGGTGCTGACACAACAAAAACTGCAGGACTTTTCTATTTGTTTCAGATTTTCATGAAAATGTTGCTGACTATGAAGTATTTGTACTTCACTACCTACCACCATTGGTGAACAAGCATTCACTGTATGTGGACTCAGTCTCATTTTCTACCAACTAATCTCGACCAATTCTCCCCTAATGTTTCAGCTAAATATAATGGACTCATGTCAGTGCCCATTAACAGCAAACGGTGGCGACTTTTTCGCCTCTGGTTCAATGTGTCTCCAAGCAAGGTTGAATGCAATTGGAGGCCGCGCGCTGCCTGACTGACCAGTCGAGTTTAACCGAGCGTGAATGACGAGGCATCAGCGCAAGGGCCCTCAAGACTGGCAGATGCTAATTTAGGACCATCATAATGCACGCATGCAAGAAGCCCAAAGAGTCCAAAAACCCCCCCCCCGAAAACATAATCCAGTCGTTAGCAAACGGGAGACGGACTGTAACAGTCGTGCACAGGTTTCAATCTAACGCCAACTTGGGTCACTTAACCCTGACATATATTACTGTTCATTTTCAAGAATCTCATAATAATTGTCAAGGTCAAATTATGAAATAGGTTGGACCAGTGGTCGACTGGTTAACCCGTCGGCCTCACAGTACAGAGGCGCAGGGTTTGATTCCGGCTCCGGCCTTCCTGTGTGGAGTTTGCATGTTCTCCCCGGGCCTGGGTGGGTTTTCTCTGGGTATTCCGGTTTCCTCCCACATTCCAAAAACATGTATAGTAGGTAAATGGAACACACTAAATTGTCCCTAGGTGTGTGAGTGTGAGCGTGGATGGTTGTTTGTCTTCTCCTTGGGTATATATATATATATACTTCTGAAGTAAAAAAAAGAAAGAAATATATATATATAGTGTTTTATTTATTTTTATTATTTATTATTTTATTTTATTATTTATTATTATTATTATTATTATTTTTTTTTTTTTCGAGTAACTTCAGAAGTTGCCACATTTCATTTTAAAAGAATGACATTTGATGTTGTCAAATGTGGAAAACGGGTCCAGGTTGACCCGAACAGTGCGTAAGGGTTCAGATGTGGTGTAGAATAGCTTATGCAGGGATGAGATGCTATTGCTTTCAGATGCTCATTAGAGCCGTGCGCGTGTCAGAATATTAACATCAGAAACACAAGACCTTGATTTAATAAAAAAACTGCTTTAAAAGTTGCATGCAACCTTTCATTGAATGACTTGTGAAAGTGGTCATGATCTCAAGCTCTCTATGGCGGGAGTTCCATTGCACTTCCAATTTAATGCCTATATACGATTTATTTTACCATTTACTCAACATCAACATATTAAATAGAATAACCCCCAGGCCATGGTCGATTTTACTGCACTTTCAGCTTGTTCATGACCAATTCTGGCCCTGAACAAACATGATGCTTAACTTTGAGCAGTAAGCTGGTATTTTCTGCTTTTGCTCCGACATAATGATTTTGAAGTCAAAATCATTTCTTGTCATTAGTATAAAATGCCCACTCATTTTCATTTTTTTTTTAGTTCTTCAAATTTCACCTTGTTTGGCTCTTGCACAGGTTGTGAAATTGGCTCATGAATGAATATATTAGATATTCGCAGGGTCACCCCCCACCCACCCTTCTATCACTAATTCAGATTGCAGAGGGAGTGTCCACTTCGGAAATTAAGCAGTAATTCTACCAAGATCAGCAGAGGGTATCCTGACTTGAAATCCAATTTGCATCGGCCACATAACACCTCTTTCAAAAATAAAGAATATGACAGGACGTGATGATTGAAAATCCAAAATGACATTCCAGAGTGCCAGAATCTGTATTAAAAAAATTGACGGCGACCAAAAAAGTTTGCGATTGCCTATCAATGCTTCATCATTGCAACAAAGCAATTTTGATTTTTCTTTTAGACAAGGCTATGGCCTGACTAAATGAAGTTCCTCACCTCGGTTCAACCTAGTTGCTTGGTATCAAGATGCAATAAAATTACACCAAAGCAGTATTATCATATGAAACTTGGTTTTGACCTGAACACAAAAACTCAATAATGGATATCAACCCCCCCCCCCCCCCCCCCCCACCCCCGGAAAAAAAATCCAATAGTCCAATTCTAGAACTTGGTACTTCACTGTACTGTATTTGCACAAAAAACAACTAAAAAGTAAATTTTCCAAAACGTTTCCTTTTACAGCGTATCAGAGATTGTCGTGACTTGGAGTAATTCACACTCACCGTAAACAGCAAGAGCACAACCCGTACACGTCATTTGGAGGCGCTCACATCAGCACCGCGCTCTTCACCTTCAAGCTGGAGAGCCGCTGAAATGAGAGGCTACTCAACCATGAACGCGCGGGCACCTCCAAACCATCAACAAGTCCATTTTAATTCTTTTAATTAAAATGGGCCTTCAAGATCAAAAAACTCCATCCCTGCCAACCTTGGTCCCCTTGCCCCCTATGTGAAATCAGAGAACCTGGGTATCATTTTGGACTTCTCTCCATGGACAAGCAAATTTCATCTGTTGTCAAACCAGTTTTTATCAATTAAGAATAATCTCCAAACTCAAATCTGAAATGATCTGGAAAAAGTCACATGCTTCATAACCTCCCGTCTAGACTATTGTAACTCCCTCTATCTTGGTCTCCCTCTGACACTGGTGGCGGCTTCAGGGTCCAAAATGGGCTAGGTTGCTCAGTGAACACATCACACCTGGCCTCCTTGCATGGCTTCCAGTCCAGTCACGAATACGTTTAAAACACTGGGGTTTTTAAAGGGCCTGGGCTAAACAAAATCACAGCCAAGGCCTCCTGACCACGCCCGGCTTAGCAGTTGCAGCTATGGAACCAACTGCCACTTGATATCAGAAATGCCCCCTCAATAACACTTTTCAAAACGAATCAAGACGCACCTTTTTACATTGGCCTTCCCTGTGCCCTAGTCTTACCCTGCTGTTGTAATTAAGTGTTGTGTTGTTATCATTTTAGCAAATCACTGTGCGAGGTATTTGTTGTCAGACAGCACTGACGGGGTTAAATGTGCTTGGTTGGGGGGTGGGGCTTAGAGCAGCAGGGGAGAGAGAGAATGTTTGAGACGGTTGGTGAAGCACTGCGAGGGTTGTCAGATGACGGGGGGGGGGGTTGGGTGGGGGCTTAGAGGTTCGTAGAAAGAAACAGGTTAAAGCAATGCAATTTTTAGTTTTGTTCAAATGCAAAAGGTCACCCATCGCGCCGCACCGTGAATGCGCCACCGTCCGTGATTACTTTACATTCGTTCATTAAAAACCGACCACGCTTCGAGGCGCAAAGCCAAGAGAACCATTTTCTCTCGCTCGCCACTTCTATTTTTTACGCTCCAGGCGCACGCCGTTCTGTTTCATTATTTAGTTTCTAATTAAAGCACCTGTATTTATGCCTGGACTGGCTTCAGTGTCCACTGAACGTCATATCTCCTGCCGGTGGCGTTCATCGGCACAATTTTGCGCCATGCTTATCTGCCTCGGCCCCGAAACTTCATGTGGAACATTCTCGACTCCAATCATCTTTGAAGTAGGCATTATTTTTATTATCATATCTGCTGTTAAAAGTAATATTCTGGCATTAAAAATCAGCCGACCAGCATGGACAAAAAAACCCATAATGTCTTACATAAACACTGCGTGTTTGCACCACCGCTTTAGAAGACAATTTTATATCTACAGTCAAACCTCGGTTTTCGTCCATAATCCGTTCCAGAAGGCTGTTCGAAAACCGAAATTGTTCGAAAACCGAAACCATGCTCTTTTTAAAATAAAAATGTTGACTGAACACGTCTGCTCACACTGGAAAGCAACACGAGGAAGCGTCACTTCCTCGTGTAAGGAAGGCGAGAGGAGTCAAATGGTGCATTCAAGTGCGCTCAGTTTGTTCGAGAACCGAAATTTGTTCGTCATCCGAGGCATAAAAAACTCGAAATTTTTGGTCGAAAACCGAATTGGACGAGAACCGAGACGTTCGAAAACCGAGGTTTGACTGTATTTATACATGATTCAAGGACGGCTTATTTTAAAGTGGAACGATTCCGTTTGATTCGCTGAGGTTACGATTCAATACAATGTGGTACAGGGCGTGATGCATATTCTGTATACGTAGAAAAAGTATATGAATCGTTGTTTCTTAATATATGGACTCCAGCTAGCTAGCTTATTTCTACTTCGGCAATGTCAAAGACTGTTCGTGCCTCTCCTGCGCTGAATTGAAAGCGAATGCCATTGACTGGTAAACAAGTCCGTGTTCACTCCCACAACTGCGTAAACGCCCCTTTCTACCTGCGAAAATGCCAAAAGAAAAAACGCCACCCATGCGCTGCACCTGAAAATAGGGTCCCGAGTCTTTAAGATTCAATCCAAATTGTTGCTTTGGTAAAGATGTCTTTTTTCCCCTGAAGAGCAGAGCGCTTCTTAATACAAAAAAAAAATCAAATCTTTGAGAGGTTTGCTTATCGGCATTTGCTGCGACCAACCAACTGGCCAGTGGGCACGGTTCCACACAAAGAGCGACGCACTCACAGATCAATGGATCATGTTTGGATCGTGCCCAGTGTTAAATGCTGACAATGTATTCATCGATTCGGCTCTTTCTCTCGGCATCGATGAGTTGAGCAATGGGAAAAGCAGCAGTAACCTTTAGATCTGGGATGGGGGAAATCTTACTCCTGTCACTTTTTATAACGTCAACCGAGCACCATGTCAAAATAAATAAATAAAATGAATACATATACATATATTCTACAATTGTGTTCGAAGTGGCCATTTAATGGTTGATTCGGCTATTTCCGAATCAACCATAATCTGTCCTTGAGATTTTGTCCACACAGGAAAGACGTTTACTACATTTGAAATTTGAGATCGCAAAAATGTTGTGTATTTGGCATTGGATGTGAGCAGCTCAACGTAGCCAAAGTTGACGACAAAGTAAAACTCCCCGGGGTCAGGGTTTAACTAAATGTCTTGCTTGTGTTGAAGGTCCTGATGAGATTCACACAAAGTACTTCCTTGCACTCCTGATTAAACTCCGTGACACTTGGTATGACCCTTGAGCTGTGGTCTAACCAATGAATATTAATACAAAATTTAGGATGTGTTTGCCGATTACTACCTATGTAACTTAACGATAACAGTGGTCATATTATCCCACAAAGCAATTGAAGCCTAAGGCTTATGCAAATATGCAAACTGAAGAAACATGTTTCTATGGTAACAATAAGAAAAAAAATGATAATCAGGGGTCTCAACAGATGACAAACGATTGCTAAAATGTTTACGTAATGCGTGTCGGAAAAGCTGCAGAAGCTGTCGCCTTGTTAATCTGACAGATGGCGTTTCTTGAGCCACATACCCTGTAACCAAATAACGATAAACAGCATTATAATGGACTGTAATTATAGTACAAACAATCTGCTGATGCGACAAAACGGACGACTTGGGTTGAGCGTGTTTCCGTCGTGCCTTCCTGACATTTAATGTGCTGTCGCATCACCTTCCGCTAATGAACTTCAAGCAATCGGGCCGAGGACGTGACCAAACTTGATAGCCAGCTCAGAACGAGCACAACCGCAGAGGGGGTGGAAAGGTCAGGCGCTGTCCGAGACGCTCGCTAATGATGCTGCTAACTGCAAAAATCAAGGCGAGCGGGTGGAAAGTGCTGACGCAGATGGTGAAAGCAACAACAACATCAAAAAAAAAAATGAAGACACAATGAACTTCCTGTTGCCTCCAACTCGATCCTCTTCTACGCTGACTCTCACCCTTAATTTTCACTTTCAATTAAAGCGTCAATGTGTTTTCTTGCACTGAAGTTCATCGGAGTTGATGAACATGGGGCTTCATAATTGAAAACCGGTGGTGAAGTGGGTGCCAAATCAACACTTGGCCCTAATTATTCGATTTACTGCAGCATTTGTTACAGTGGATCACAGTATTCCGTTGTCTCATTTGCAGCCCCTGTTGGGCATTGGTGGTAGCGCCCTTACGTGGTTTAGGTCCTATTTGGCTGACAGAAGTTGCTCGAAGTCACGAACTGCTCCACTGTCGTGTGGTGTTCCACAGGGCTCAATTCTGAGGCCTCTGCTGTTCTCACTGTATCTGCTCTCTTTGGGTTAAATCTTCAGGAAACATGGTATTTTCTTCTGCGGATGACTGTCAAACATATGTCCTGCTGAGCAAAAAAAGACTCCTGTCTAGAGGAAAGTACGACCAGTCTACATTTCCAAATGATCACCTCTACAACATGCCTAGAAAATCACAAAGTCCCTTCATTGTTAAGCTATTTTTAGAACATGCCTGTGTGCTACCCACATGGTCCTTGAAGACCCGGCATGTGGGTGACCCATGCAATAGGTCAGGGGTAGGCAAGTCCGGTTCTAGAGAGCCGCAGTCCTGCTTGTTTTCGAAGTTTCCTCTTCCGACACACACGATTCAAATGATCAGAATCGTTTGGAGGCTTGCTGATGCCCTGATCATTTGGATCAGGTGTGTTGCAGCAGGGAGAGACGGAAAACAAGCAGGACTGCGGCTCTCTAGGACCGGACTTGCCTACCCCTGCACTAGGTAGTCTTGTTAATTTCTCCATCTCATCATTTACTAAATCCACTCCATCCAACCACCTCACGCACAGCTTCCACTGAATAATTTTTTTTTTGGTCTTAACACTTAGTGAAGCAGTATGTGGTAACATTTCAATATCAGTAAAACGGCAAAGAATGAAAATAATCTCGATCTGTAATCGTATCTGAATTCCCTCGGTTGCTTGGACCATGAGCGATCAGTCCTTTCCTGTAAATGTGTTGTATGATCTTTTTGTCCGCCGCAAACCGAGCGATAAGGCTGAACGACAATCACAAATTACAGTCTGCGGCCAGTTGACCCGCACACACTTGCTACAACACAAAAACTGCCATTGGTGCCCTTGTCTGGAAACGTTTTGAAGCTCGCCATACACTGTACTATACAGTTTTTTAAAAATCAAACCAGAAACAACATGGCCCCTTTGTCAAGGAATAAAAATATATCCCCTTGGCAGCTCTAGCTATTTTAGAATCATGCAAAGGGAGGAAACGGACGACGAGTATGGATATTTGATTCCGTTGGCAACGATCGCAGAATTTGTTGATTGCGCTTACATTTTGGCGAAAGAGACTCACCACGGTTGGCTTTGAACCCACAAGTACATGATAAATGTACTCTATGGTATATTGTAACACGCAATGTAGACAGCAAATACGGACCTGTATTTGTCATACCCTCAAACATAATTTTTCTTGTCAAAGATCAGGTTACACGAAAACGGCACGTTTTGAATGGCAACAAAACTAGTTGCCAATCGTGAGCCACTCATGAAAACTATTTTCAAAACCTTTGCACAATGAGTGACAGTTCAATCTTGTCGCAAACGTAAAGGCAAATGGCGATTCTGGGGAAGGTAACAATGCTCCATTCATGAGGGAAGATGTTGACGCGCAAAAAGTTGTGAAAATGATCTTGCTTCCGGACGTAAGTCACAGCGGTTTTTACCCCTCAATGGCCATCAGTGTTATGGGAACTTTTGTTTGTGTCGTCCTGGCAAATCGTCCTCCTGCCGCAGCCCCCCTGATGATTTTCTTCCGCCGTGCATTCATTACCCCAATTCCACTTCCTCCGTCTGCGCACCCCTCTGACCTCCTTCTATTCTCCCTCTTGGCTCCCATTCACTTCGGCTGGTGCGATACAGGAAGCGAAGCGTCGTGCGTTGCCAGCTCACACGCTGACATGCACACACACACACACACACACACACACACACATTGGAAATGAGCGCCTGCAGGGATCTATCTGTATGGTCTCTCAGATGCCCACAAAAGAGACGCGGACTTTTGCAAAACACAAGCCCTCTCTATTCAAACACTCTCAGACGTGCCAGCAGTGGCCACCTGCCTGTTACATGCACACACACGTGCACACCAACTCACACACACATACACACAGTCTACCCACACACCCTCTCACACATACCCTCACTCACTCGCTCACTCATTCAGACTCACTTTCTCAATTGCTTCTCCTCATTTTCCGTCAGCCGCGAGAGACGGCGTTGGAGCAGCCGCGGTGGGAAATTTGCATTGTTATTGTTGTTGCGCAACACTCAGACGATGGATACGATCACTTTCATAATATGTCATATTTCACAATGTCAAACGTTGAAATCTTAACCCTCATGCAGTATTTGTAAGCGGCTGCATGAAGGGTATTACGTCCCAAAAATGTCCCTCTTCCAATGTGCGACAACTTTTTTCACTTTTCATTTTTTTTCACTTTCAACCCCTCAAAATGTTCAGTGGGAATTGGCCAAGACATAGATATACATCCTATGCAAAATTTCAGCTTCATGGAGTTATTTTTCACTGTTTTGTCTGTGGTGTCCATTTGTCCAACAGTCCAAAATCGTCCAAAGTGTCCGAAATGTCCAATTTTGGGATAATTACTGCATGGGGGTTAAAATCACAAATAGTTGTCAGATGGGAATTTGTTCAGTTTGGATGAACAACTTACAAATTCTGGGACATCTTTGTGCCCCCTCCACCCCCCCAAAAGAAATTACTCAAACTGTCCAATGCAGGGGTCACCAAATCCGGTCCTGGAGAGCCCCGATCCTGCATGTTCTAGATGTCTCCCTCCTCCAGCACACCTGAAAAAGTCTCCCAAACACTCTCCAGTCCCCAAATCCAATTTTCAAACCAATCTGCTGGGTCAAAATAATTAACCCAAGCGCATGTGAAAGTAATCGAGATTACTCAAAATTTCAGCAGGACAAAAAAAAAAAAAAAAAAAGCAAAGTACTTTGATCTTTGGTGTATTTTTAACAAAATCGTGACACGGAGATTTTTACATTGTGGGGTGAAAATAACATAAAATGTCTCCTTTAAAATATGCTAATCAAATTTTCCGAGACGCAGCGGTGGCACACAAAGCGCATCTCAATTTGCACGGCGTTTAAAATGTCAAGTTGTTTGTACGCATTCAAAGCGGAGAGCAAATCTTTTTCTTAATTTGCCGCGTGCTCTTTTGGACACGTCGCAGCTGACAGCTGACAATGACGTTTAATGGAGGGGCAAAAAAAAAGAAAAAAGCAGCCGGCTACAAATCTGAGCCATATTTCTCTTTATCCACGTGTGTCAACCTCTACTGTGTGCATTTGTGTTTGTGAGATGAAATGGATGTTTTTTTCCAGGATTTGTCAGCTCCAAAAGAGCAGACGTGTGAGGATTAATAGGGGTTATCGCTTTGAGAACACATCATTCATCAGAACTTGACAAATCCATATCAGACAAAAAAAGGAGAAAAAAAAACAACCACCATGGCCACAAACGGCCATGGTGACCCGAATGTGTGTGTGCGTGCGTGTGTGTTTCATTTCTGATGAAATCTGAGTCACGTCCGTGTGTGTGTGTGTGTATGCGTGCGTGTGCAGTTTAGGCTGGCAGTGTGGTCGAGTCTCCATTTGGACGCCAAGGTGGATTGACAGCATCGGATTGGACAATATTTATCTCCAAGTTGACAGAGGAAAATAGTTTGTCCCCGGTGACATTTTCATCGATTGCAACATGTATGCCGCTAACCCCCCCCCCCCCCCCCCCCCCCCTTCCACCCCCCACTCCTCCTCCTCCCACCCAATCCTCTCCACTGAAAAGTGACTAATCTCATGACTTGTGTTCTCCGGCTTGGTCACGATGTTATGTCTACTGAGCAAGATGTATACTCGCTTTCCACACATGGATCCATTTTCCCATATCTGATTTAGTACCAATATCAGATGTTTTTGTGTGTACAGTTTATCGGCGCAATTCACAGGAGAGAGGCACCAGGCCAGCATGTGAAGAGCGAAAGTCCGCATATGATGACCCATTATAAACGCATGGAAAAAAATGTTTTTTTTGGCTCCACTGTTTGTGTTCAAATATCCGTTGCTTCTAAAACAGTGACCAGTTAGCTTGTCAATGGCGTTTTGCATTGTTTGTTAGCATTAAGCTAAAGTGACCTTTCTAAGACAAAGCAATGTACAGTCAAACCTCGGTTTTTCGTCCATAATCCGTTCCAGAAGGCTGTTGGAAAACCGAAATTGTTCGAAAACCGAAACCACGCTCTTTTTAAAATAAAACTGTTTACTGAACACGTCTGCTCACAATGGAAAGCAACACGAGGAAGCGTCACTTCCTCGTCTACCCGAGGAAGCATCACTTCCTCATGTAAGGAAGGCGAGAGGAGTCCAATGGTGCATTCAAGTGCGCTCAGTTTGTTCGAGAACCGAAATTTGTTCGTCCGAGGCATAAAAAACTTTTTGGTCGAAAACCGAATTGGACGAGAACCGAGACGTTCGGAAACCGAGGTTTGTCTGTAGTTGTTTTGAAGACAAAAAGGGAAGGCATTTATTTGAATTGAAAAAATATAAAGTGGTGCCTTCAGATATGAGTGAGCACAATTTTGTATTTAATTTTTTTTTGCTATGACTTGCGAGCACAAACTTGAAATAGGAAAGCTGTATGGGGCAATCAGCAATCATTTCAGCTCACTTCACAATAAACTGCACTTTGGCAAATAGAGAAATATTCATCAAAAGGGAAGCTTCAAGCTGTTTAATGCCACTCCCAGTTGAAGTTTACTGACAAACTTAACATAAAAACCAAGAGAATATTAGCCTACGCCTCAAGCATGTAAACATTACCCGGCCACTATTTGCAAAGAAATGATGTAGTGCACTCCATTTTTCCATTTGCTCTCGTTATTTCAATAAACAATTTTGATTGTCAAATGGAGGCATCGGTTTGGTATTGTATTTTTTTAAAATTTTTGGGTGGGGTGCAGCACCGCTGCTGGCCCATCTGTTTTCCATTGGCAGGCTGACCCGCACTGCAGCTGCCCTGTCACAGCATTGTTATTTAAAGGTACAGTGCGCCCTGCCATCTGGGCGTCCGTCGCCCAAGGAGCTTGATATAGATGGCGGCGGTGTGACGGCAATTGTAATCAATATACTGTAAGCTCGTCTCCATTACTTAAGTCCTTATTGATCTGCTGGGCTCCCCGGCAGTCAAAGACGTGGGAGGGCTTCGGCATTCACGATTTGTATTCATTTTGTGCACGCTGTAACTCAGTGGGTGGTGATCAGGGCCGGAAAGACCTCTGCTGTGCTCAACTCTATCAAAAGTACTGACCTATATTTACAGCCTAAGTTCTAATATTTGACTTAGAACACTTCAGTTTAAGGTCACAAACTGATTGCCAAGCATTCTCTATTAGGACTTTTTAGTAAAGAGCCGAATTCATGCTTCCATCAATCTCAGCAAGTTGTCCAGGTCCTGATGAAGCAAAGCAGCACCAGACTATCACACTACCAGCAGCACATTACACTCTTGGCAATATGCTTTTTTTCTGTACTTTATTTTGTGCTTTGGTGCATCCAAGGCAGATGTAATCAGAATCAGAATCAGAATCATCTTTATTGGCCAACTATGTCGAACACACAAGGAATTTGACGCCGGTATAACACGCTGCATTAGAATCATCATAAACAAGGACATGACAAATAAGTATGAAAGGACATTTCGTAATGTAGTGAACCGTAGTGCGGTAGTACCACCCAGTGACAACTGTGAGACAAAGTGCAAAGTATTAAGCAGAGCTAAAATGTTCAGTGGTAGAATACAATACTATAACAGTTGGTGCAGAAAATCATTGAACCATTTTAAAGTGACCAGTAGCAGTATTTGCTTACAAGAAGTGTGCAATTATGCAGATGTCCTTGAGCGCTTTAAAGTGTCTGGTGCGGTGGAGTATAAGTCAGTGACTGTTTAGGGAGTTAATGGCTAGAGGGAAGAAGCTGTGTCAGTGTCTGCTGGATTTGGTGCGCATGGATCGGTAGCGCCTGCCTGAGGGGAGTAGCTGGAAAAGGTGGTGGGCAGGGTGTGGTGGATCCAGTAGGATTTTCCGTGCCCTTGTTTTGATTCTTGAAGTGTGCAAGTCCTCAAGTGTGGGTAGGGCGGTGCCAATGCACACCTTGCAAAAAGTGTCAATTTTGTCTTATCAGTCCATTGAAAGGCACTGGTGGTGTAGGGGTACACTTGCCTCTCTTGTGTGTGTGGGCAGGGTAGGATTGGTAACCACTTAGTGACGGTGATGGTTGTTTGTCTCTAGATGTACCCTGTGACTGACTGGCGATCTAGTCAGGGGTTCGTCTGCCTTTTGCCCAAAGTCAGTTGGGATAGGCTCCAGCAACCCTAGCGACCCCGTTCAGGATAAGTGGTGTTGAAGATGGATGCATGGATCAGGGCATTGAATCTTCTTCCATATGTCTTGGGAATCATTCAGCTGTGTTTTGCTAAAGTAAGATGAGCCTTAATGTTCTTTTTGGTCAGCAGGGATTTTTGCCGTGGGAGTCTGCCATGGATGCCTTTTTTTTTTGCTCAGTCCCTTCCTTTTTGTTGAATCACGAAGACTGACCTCAACTGAGGTGAGGGACCCCTGTAGCTCTCTCCACATTGTGCTGCATTCCCTTGAAGAGTCATCACTCTGCTCTTCGGATAATCTTTGGAGGCCGACCACGCCTGGGAAGGTTCCGAGTAAACTTCATCTTCTCTGACCAACGTTGCAGTTTCGGAAAGAAAAAAAATCCCCCGCAGAGTCAGTCCTTTGATGCTGACTGAAATGAAACCTTTTGAGGTCAGAAATGACGCCAGTTTGGAGCATATTATACTGGAAGATTTTTCGTCCGACTCAAAATTGCACAACTTTTGAAGCGCTGTAACTTCGGGGCAGCTTTGTACCAAAGTCTCTGGAATGCAATGTCATGGCCTCATTTGACTTCAATGCTGCACTCAATTCGTCTCTGGGTGACTCTCCATGAAAATGTACTCATTCAGGGGAAAAAAAATGGACAAGGAATAAAAAACAAATGATTGCTTTTTATTGTCTTTCTCACACCATTTCCCTTCTTGCCTCCAAGTCATTGCTGAACTAAACTACCTTAAACGTCATTGGACTCAAATAAGAAGTGACTGATGCGGACTGTAAGGCGAAAGGCACCTGCCCTCGGGAAGTCTCCTGCCAACTTATTTCAGCCCGTTTTTTTTAATGTTTTATTGACAGGTTAGCGACGGCGTAAGGATGTCTTTGAAAAGGAGCCACTGCGGTTATCTGTGGAACATTAGAGGGCATGAATATAGATCTTTTTTTTTTTCATTCATTCCTTTCCACCTGGCTTTTTTGTGTGTGTGTTTTGCCCTGACTCACCTTTGCTTTTTTGCGTCCGTCCTTGCAATAATCACAGCGGTTCATATTGGATTTCGCTATTCTGTGAAGGTGACGAGGGCAGGGCACAAAGAATAAACGGCAAAAGCAAGGAAACAAAACATCCATCCATCCATTCTCTACCTCGCTTATCCTCACGAGAGTCGCGGGTGTGCTGTAGCCAATCCCAGCTGTCTTGGGGCAGTAGGCGGGGTACACCCTGAACCGGTTGCCAGCCAATCGCAGGGCACACATAGACGAACAACCATTCGTGCTCACAGTCTCATAACCTGCTATGCATGTTTTTTGAAATGTGGGAGAAAACCACAGCGTAGAATCGGATCCCACTCAGTGACGGTGTGGATATCGGTGTGAATGGTCATTTGTCTCTACAAGTGCCCTGCAATTGGCTGGCGACCAGTTCAGGGTGTAGTCTGCCTCCCTGCGACCCTTTTCAGGATACGCGGTGTTGAAAATTTCTTGACCTTATTCTCAAACAAAACTATTTTTCTTGTAATATGGTATAATTTTCACGTAGTAATGCTTCCACAAGTAAAAGACACTCACTTAGTTAGCCATTAACGCCCCAGCTGAATTTTTTTTGAGCTGAACATAACGTGATGGAGGATCTCCAGTCAGGTTTTAAGATGCATAACATATAGTCAGCCCTGTTCTGAAATTTTAATTACATTCTCCTGGCTAATGACACTGGAGACTGTCTTGTTTTGGGGGACCTGACAGCAGTGTTTGATATAATGGACCACAGTATTCTGTTGTGTCGCTTCCAGCAACGGGTAGCCATTAGTGGTTGCACTCTAGAGTGGTTTAGATCACAGTTCTTCAAGCAGGGCTTTTGTGTTAGCCTCGGATGCTCTGAGTCCCATTCTGCCCGACTGTCGTATGGCGTTCCACAGGGTTCAATTTCGGGGCCCTTGCTATTTTCGTAGTATTTGCTGCCCCTGGGTTCCAATTTAAGAAAGCATGGTATTTCCTTTCATTGCTATGTGCAAGACAGTCAAATCTATGTCCTGCTGAGCGAAAAGGATGCTTTCTCCTTCAGGACACTTTTGTCCTGTCTGGGGGGAAATCAAATGATGGCACAAAACATCTTGAACAGCAGTAATGGTGTGACTGTCTGATTCCAACTTTATGCGCAGCTGGGGTTGTTTTTAAAGTGCTCTATAAATAAAGTTGAGGTGCCTGTTTGTTTAGGCAACTGTAGAACTTTAACCCCAATTTTTTGTTGACATTTTTATAAGCAACATTGTTTACCCTACAGTTACTGTATTTTGTGGATCTAGCTGCCCATCATGGAACAAAACATGCAATATATCTCTTGATGGAGTGCAGTTTGTCTCAGGACAGGCGTGTTATTGCTTTTCTTACTCCCAAAAAAATGTTGGTTGTGAAATATTGACTTTTTTTTTTTTGGGCCAATGTGATCATGGGGAAGAAAAAAAAAAATCAACGATGTCATGGCATTGCCTCAGAGCACTTAGATTGCTTTGATATCATCGTTATTGGTTTTGAAACGCACGTCATTCCTCTGTGAAGAGCTCCGCTTACGTTCACTGGGAGCACCGCAGTTTAATTGCAACCATGTGCCTGCGCTACGAGCATGCAGCCATCAATAACCAGCCTCGTAACCGTGAGACGGCGCAGATACAAATCATATTTGGACAAGAGAAGTGACGGTACATGACATTTAGTTAAAAATTGAGTATTTCCTAGCTGGGGCCACATGCAAAAGTTTACCCAGAAACAGGTGGAGGGGAAATCGGATCAGGGGGGAGTCATTTCCCATCATGTCCAAGTTATTGATGACCCTCAGCATTACTGGGAAGCCGCGTTCCGTTTTAAGTCTTGATTCCACATTCAGTATTAAGATACTTGGTGTAATTCTTCCCTGTGGTTGGGTTTCATTTGACAGATTTCCGTTTCATTTCGAAAAGGTGTGTCAGAAAAGTTCCAGGACCAGTGTCCTGAAAGGGTTCTTATCGAGTCCACGGGTCCATTTTGAAAACCTGGATGGCAGAGGTTCCCACAAGAACCCTTTTGTAACACCAGTCCAGAAAGTTTATGACAAATTGTCCCCCCCCCCAAAAGGGAAAAGATTCATCTCTTTGTCCTTCCAGTGCATTGTTACTTTTACCTGGTAAATTTTTTTTTAAGAAGCTGCACATGCAAATTAAACCAAAAAAAAAAGGTTTATGATACATTCTTTTTGACCCCCACCACAACTAAGTGACTTTCTATTCCAGTTTTAACCCTCAAAAGTACACATTCACTTCCATCCACTGGCTTTTTCTCCATTGGAAGCCATCGCAGCCACTTTCTCTAAGCGCGTTAGGCTAATTAATTTATGGCACTGCACTGTGACATCCTTTCAGCAATTACAATGCGGTCAAGTCGCTCGTCTTAACTCAATTCCTTCAGGTTTTTCGGGGACACTCAGACGCTAGTTGAGGCCTCTGTGGAGAACCGCAAAGCCACGAGAGCTAATAACGCAACATAACTTCTATTGCCAGTAGCCGTTTATCACATCAGTGCTTGGAATCATGTTTATCCCCAAAATATTATTGACGAAAAATAATTTTCTTTGTTCATTTGTCATTGCGAGTGACAAAAAGTGACAGGGAGAACTATTAAATGTGCATTACAATAACTTTGTGTTCAACAAACAAGCCAGATTTCAAGCGAGTGGTCTTTTTTTTCCCCCTCGCTTGTTGTGCAGAGCGCCGTCCGCAGACTAATTAAAGCTGGATGGAGTCCTATCGAGTAAAGCTCCTTATGTTTAATGCAGTCGGCCACGGATGAGGGGGGGTGGGGGGGGGGGGTCCGACATAGAATGCAGCCTTTGCACATGTAATACTCCCTTCCCTCGTGTTCACATGGGAAAGGGATGTAAAGTGATTGTGGGGATGTGGAGAGGAGGTTGTCACGCTCTAGCATTGAGAGAAGTTAAAAAGCATTTGATCGCGCGCGTGTGTGTGTGTGTGTGTGTGTGATATCCGAGAGGGATTTGGTTCATGGCGGATAGACCATTGTGTAAAACGCTCTGTGTTGTACAGATACGCTCACACACACACACACACACACACACACACACACACACACACACACACACAGTCCGCGGGTAAACAAGCCGGGGGTGAGACTAATGTGTCAAATGCAAGGATGACATGCAAAACTAGGCCCCTACTATGTTCATTCATTCATTTTGCGAACCGCTTTATCCTCACTAGGGTCGGGGGGGGGGGGGTGCTGGAGCCTACCCCAGCCGTCTTCGGGCAGTAGGCGGGGGACACCCTGAATCGGTTGCCAGCCAATCGCAGGGCACACAGAGAGACGAACAACCATCCACGCCCACACTCACACCTAGGGACAATTTTGTGTTCAATCAGCCTGCCATGCATGTTTTTGGAATGTGGGTGGAAACTGGAGTACCTGGAGAAAACCCACGCAGGCCCGGGGAGATTACTAATAACAATTATCCTAGAAGAGCGGTGGGAAAAAGAAGGCCACTGGCCTGCGGTGGCGATTCGTGACGGAAAAAAAAAAAAAACTAAATCAAGGAGAATTTTAAACAAATATGACTTTGGAAAGTCCGCTATGCTTAACTCATGTAAAATGCCATTGACGGGCTAATAGTTAGCATAAATAGTTGTGGTTTTAAAAGCAATGCATATTTCGACACAATCAGTGGAGCAACACAGGTAGACGTTAGTTGACTAATGTAATACAGTCAAACCTCGGTTTTCGACCAAAAATTTCGAGTTTTTATGCCTCGGATGACGAACAAATTTCGGTTCTCGAACAAACTGAGCGCACTTGAATGCACCATTTGACTCCCCTCGCCTTTCTTACACGAGGAAGTGACGCTTCCTGGTGTTGCTTTCCATTGTGAGCAGACGTGTTCAGTAAACATTTTTATTTTAAAAAGAGTGTGGTTTCGGTTTTCGAACAATTTCGGTTTTCGAACAGCCTTCTGGAACGGATTATGGACGAAAACCGAGGTTTGACTGTATACCAATACTCACAGGAAAGTATTCTTTATCTTCGATGAAAAATATTACAACATCTTGCTGGGTTACTTACAGGAGTAAATGAAGAAGTTTTTTCTTTAGTGTCTGCATGAATGTATAACATAATATGATAGTGCATCCCTGTGTACAATGTGAGCAAACCAGATGGAGTAGCACAATCAACTAGATTGCAGCATGAAACCATGAAATCATTTTTTACTTCCCGTTGAATTACACCGCTCAAAAAAAATGTTTACTTGATATTTTAAATCACGGATCAAAGTTAAGCTTTCTATGTTTTTGCAATCAGCATCATAAGTACATTCAGGGACTGCTGCCTGCATGGGAAATGTTCATCCATACAACACGCCAATATTTAACCCTCATGCAGTATTTTTAAGCGGCTGCATGAAGGGTATTACGTCCTCGAGGATTGTCCCAAAAATGTCCCTCTTCCAATGTGCAACAACTTTTTTCACTTTTCATTTTTTTTCACTTTCAACCCCTCAAAATGTTCAGTGGGAATTGGCCAAGACATCGATATACATCCTATGCAAAATTTCAGCTTCGTGGAGTTAGTTTTCACTGTTTTGTCTGTGGTGTTCATTTGCCCAACAGTCCAAAATCGTCCAAAGTGGCCGAAATGTCCAATTTTGGGATAATTACTGCATGGGGGTTAAATACAGCTTTGCTGTTCCTACGACAGTTGAATCAAAAACAAAGCATCTCACTGGTGTACACCCGAATGCCTCATCATTCATCTTCGATTTTCTAGGACGTCAACATGGTCGCGCGCCTTAACGACACGTGCTGGTTTTATGCTAGCACAAAGGTGCGCGCGTCAGCGCTCAGACATTAGCATAAAGCTGAAGGGATCCAAATTACGGGCCCTTTCCAAAGCCTCGCCAGCCAAATTGGGGAGAAATTACGAGGTGGCTGTCGCAGAGGGCTGACGCCTGCATAATTGCGGCGTGCGGCATCGCTTGGCACACCGAAGAAGAGGAGGAGGAAGAGGAGGAGGAGGCGGCGGCGCGTCTCCGCTGATTGCCGCTATTTAGCTCCTTCATCGTGATTGCGCTCACGCCGCCCGGGTGACAGGTAGCTGTTAATCCTTCGTCGTGCCTCGTTTGTCTTTCCTCCGAGGCGGCCGCAGCTTGTCAACTCGACGCAAAGTCAAAGTGCTTCATTTGGGCTGCGACAATCGGAGATGAGCCCCTAAACGAGGCCGTGGCAGCATTTGCCAGCTAAAATACTTGGTTATTCCTTCCGCACTAGTGCATATTGCAGGTCAATTTTCACCTGGGCCAAGAATATCTTCATAATCATTGTCGAAAGCAAAAAATGTGTGAATAGCCTTTTCTGGAAAATGTATTTTTGCCGGCGCCAATGTGAACCCTGTGTCAAGACACTCAGCCATCTCTACATGATTTCCGTTCCTTATGTTGAGTATGAATAATCATTCTTATGCAGTTCACCGTTTCAAGATTTCCCCCCCCGTGACTTTTCAAAGAACTTGCGCGAATGTGGCGGGGACACAAACAGCGCTCTGGAGTGCTTCTTGAACACTGTTCCCACTGTCCCAGAGTAAGCGCACGCATTGATGGAATTTACAGTTTCACGCTTTCTACCATTTTCCTTCATTGAAGGAAAAACTAGGAAATCTAAAGTTCCCAGTCGACAATCTCCATTTTAGAAGAAACATTGTAAGTGCCCCAAGTATTGGCATACAAAATGTAAAAAGTCCATTTTCACTTTGAAAGAAACCCTAACCTTATCCCGAATCCTTAACCTAACGCCCCCACCCTCCAACCCCCCTTGACAACAGAGATTTTCATCTCATTTCTTATATTTGTCCGTTGCATTTTTTTTTCAATCTCCAAACAAAATGAAGGAAACTATTTGGGTAACAATTTGCTACGAGCTGAGTGCCTGGTTACTGTGACAGCCATAACTTGAAGATGCAATCCACCTCAACAGGATAAAGATGCCCCTATGGCAGCACAAAGAGATCGGATGGATTTGTCTGTTGCTGGCAGAATGCTTTCAATAAAAAGGCACGAGGCTCTTCATGAATGGACTATTGTGGAGCCGTGAATGGAGGCTTTTTCGCTTTCTGCCTTTTGCCGACGATGAAATCCCCCACACTGTCCCCCTCTAAAACTCTGTCCACCTTTTCCCTTCGGAAAAACAAAACGAGACTTTCGTCAAGAGGGAATGGAAGCAATATCGCGACTTCCAATGTTAACTTTTGGAATTTACACCAACAATTTGGATGCTTTGCCAATGTTTGGAGCACAATATTTACCAAATGTTTTATGCAAACTAAATGTGATCCATTAAAGGCTGGAGACCTTGGGAACATTTTATAATACACATTTACACGACCAACAGTTTTTCAATCAAGCCAATAAAGACAGTCAGGGGCGTGTTGGCCATCGGGATGTTCAGGTGAAGTCCCGTACGGACAGATTGGCTGTTTCATATGAAATGTCTCAAAACTTGACGTGCAAGAAATGTAGAAATCTTTTAGATCAGCATTAAAAATACATTTAGGGACACATAAATCCATCTCAGATGAAAATTTGCTGTTGACCTATGTAATCATCAATGAAAATAAGAGCTAGAGACATGCATGGAGGCTTAAAAGTCTGGAAAAGTCAGAGTATGACACAAAAATGAATTGGCGAAAAACTACCGCACCACCCAAAAAAAGTCTCTTTGTCTGAAGTAAATAAACGCCACAGGGCAGATAACACAAATGAGAAATACAGAAAACGATTTACAGAAAGGACTATTCCAATCAGTACATATCGAAAAATCTGAAAAGTTAGAAAATAAAAATTACAAAAAAAATAAAAAATTAAGAAATCTGAAAAAAACAAAAAACAAACAAAAACAATTGCTTCCTTTTTCCTAAACATTTTTCTGAAAAATGTGTCAGGGAAAAAAAATCATGACATTTTAAAAGCACAGCAAATTTTGAAAAAAAAAAAATCTGAAAAATCTGGATGGCTGGATAGAAGAAAAGGGCCCCTAGTACACTACCCTGAGGAACATCACAATCATGACATCAGACATTTAATTAATTAATTTCGATAGCTCGATCGAGAGATGAGATGAAGTCAGGCGTATACAGTACGTGTCAATTATTGTAATCAGCCCGAGTTGCGTCCACCCTGGAAATATTGTCCTTGCTCTCACCTTCACCCCCACCCAAGTTCAACATTTGCCAGGTTGATAAGCAGCGATGCAGTATGCGGCGTGGCACCTCGCCAAACCAGCGTGTTTATTTATAGCCATCAATATTTAATTGAGTTTACTCTAATCTTCCCTCAGTGCTCGCACACGAGTCTCCGCTCGCCCCTTCAAGTAGGAAAATTAATTGGTAGCGCAGATACTGTAAGGAGGCTCGTCTTAATTGTTCGGGGGGAGCAGGTAGCGGCTCGAGTGTGGGCATGTGCGCGATTGCACACACACACACACACACACACACACACACACACACACACACACACACACACGCAGCATTCTTTGACTGAGAGTCCCTCATGAATGCATCCTTTTGCTAACTGCTGTGACCCTGTTCATTCTTTTAAGTAATATTTGCTAATCTTCCACTAAGATAGTTAACGCTCTGCCGTGTCTCCAAACACGGCTAATTGTTAAAAACGTTTTGCCCCATAACGCCACGGTGAAAGTAAAATTAAAAAGTAAAAAAAAAATTAAAAATATTTGTCATTTTTGTTGTATATTATTATGTCCTCAGTGCACGATTTCCGTTTGGCATTTCCCCCCCAGAAGGCTACGGGTTATTGACTTGACCCGTGTAATTATGGGGAAACATGCTGAAGACAATGCAGACATAAAAATCAATCATTCCAAATAAACAATGTGGACATACTTATTAATTTTCAAACATATTGATATAACGTTGGCCAAATTATAAAGAAAATGCTTTTTTTTTTTAACTTATGTGAAAATCAATACCACCTGGCGTTCATGGGAAATTATTTAGCATTTAGCCTACAAGTATGTTCAAACATATAGTGGTACCTCTACTTACAAACGTCTCTTCATAGGAAAATTTCAAGTTACAAAACGCCTAAACAGGAAAATATTGCCTCATGTTACGAAAGAAATTTCAAGATAAAAGGTAAAAATACAGGATGGGCTGCTACTCACAGCTCCGAGTTTCCTGAATTCTCATTCATTGCGCAATACTCTAATTTGTATCATGTATTTGTTACATATTTTGATGCATTTTAATGCTTTCGAAAACATTTATGTCTGAATTTTGGGGGCTTGGAACGGATTATCGCATTTACATGGAAAACACGTCTCTACTTAGAACATTTTCTAGTGAAGAAATTTCTTCCGGAACCAATTAATTTCATAAGTAGAGGTACCACAGTTCTTGCAAATATGGCCAAACGTATTTGCAAGTACGTTCGAATATTTTCCGTAGGCAAAAATATTTATTCCACGTTGGCTATTTTGTACTATTGTTTTTTCAATCAATGACTGTAAGAAGAAATACTTTGAAGCTTTGGTCTTACAAAGTTAATCATGGTTCACCACCCTTTTCACGTGTTGAAAATCTAATTTTTGGGGGATCAGATTGTATAGCCGCAAAGAAGCTTTGTGTTCCCGTTGTCAACCCGCAGGCCTCGCAGACAACACACTTTCTGTTTTTGGCGTGTCGCTTTAAGGCGGATAACAATCCATTAAGGCGACAAGAGTGGAGTTTGCGAGCGGGAAGAAAGGAGATCGGATTTACAATCAGAGATGTTGTGCGTCCTGCAGATGTTTTTTTTTCCTTCCTTTTTTTTTTAATTAGAATTTTATTAAGAGTCTTTATATAGTCACCTCTAAGCCGCCACGATCAGCATTATCCCTGTCCAAACAACACACTGTCAATCTGCGCCTCACACGGAAAGCATGATGACAGCGAAGGGAGGGAAAAGTGCACAAATGATTGGATTTAGATTAGCGGGGCTCTGTTTTAATGGCTTTGAAGTAATACCACAACGCAGCCTAAAGTCGCCCGAGGCTTATACATCCATTCCGCGTGTGTCAGTGTGTGTGTGTAGGCGCATGCGCGTGAGTAAGAGAACGAGCTCTATCGCTTAGGTTCTTTGTCTTCTTAGTTATTAAAATATATTTTGGACTATATTATTATTAAAATTGTCATTATGGCATTGTCTTGTATTATTATCACTATTGGATGATTTGATTTATTTTTGTGATTTTTTTTGTTATCACCCAAGTACTTTATATAATGGTATTTTACACACAAAAAAAATGGAATTATCTTTTTTTTCTGTATTTTTTCCGACATTTTCTGAAGTTATATGAAAATATTTGTATGGATGTTTCGGTTTTATTTCCCCCCCCCAATATTTTTTTTTTTTTCAAACATCGTTGGTATGAACATTCTGAAAGTGCTAAAATACGTTCTTACAATTATTGCATCCTTTTACAATTTTCTTAATCATTTCGTATGTTATTATTTTTAATAATTATTCATTAATGCAAGGTTATTTTTGACCACTGTAGTGTTTTGAAAGGTACATACAAAGAAAAATTATTGTAGTCCATTATTTTTTGTTTTCAGGCCATACATTAAAAAAAAAAAAACAAAAAAACAAAAAGTATTTTCTGATTATTTGTCATACTGCTACGACTCTGCCTTTTATCTTTTGAGTCATCGTTTTCCATGCAAAACTTCCTTTGCGTTTTGAAAGGCACTAGGGATTAAAATGATCAACCTTACAGTACTTTTGTCTGTTTTCCGTCTTCTTTTAGAGCTGAAGCCTGCTTGTCATTAGGATTAAAATGCAGCTCATTTGTGAAAACGCCCCACTTTGATTGCTCAGAGCACAACAGCCCATTTATATATTTGTTGCGAAACAATACGTTACAATCGTGTTCAAATAGAATTTACGATCTGACATGCTCCCGCAGGACAATAAGAAACCTCCTTTATTTCACCAGAAGGTCACTGAACAAGTACTTTGCATGCATTGCAAAGGTCACTTCAGTGCCCAATCCACTCTGGTCTCAGATAGGTTACTGCTACTCTGAAAGGGCATTGTACGTACATAACATATGATATGAAACAAAAGATTGCAGTTCAGGAACAACAAACCGAGTATTATTCATTACGCTGTGCTTGGTCAAATACGCCCTCATGAACTGTGTTTATTTCAGTTTTGCGATTCACTTAGCATTGGTTATGTATGCTAGCCAGACGGAAGAAAGGCCTTACCCTGTGATGTAATATCCAATCACTGTCGTCCGCCACCCTTTCGCTGTTGTAATGGCATCCGGGTCCAAACAGGTTAAACATTGAGCGCTTTAGTGAAGGAGTTGAGAGACAATAATGTCATACATAGACACAGATTAAGTGTGTACACACTATATATGTATATCCTATATACAGTCAAACCTCGGTTTTCGAATGTCTCGCTTCTCGTCCAATTCGGTTTTCGACCAAAAATTTCCAGTTTTTTATGCCTCGGATGATGAACAAATTTCGGTTCTCGAACAAACTGTGCGCACTTGAAAGCACCATTTGACTCTTCCCGCCATTCTTTACACGAGGAAGTGACGCTTCCTCGTGTTGCTTTCCATTGTGAGCAGACGTGTTCAGTAAACATTTTTATTTTAAAAAGAGCGTGGTTTCGGTTTTCGAACAATTTCGGTTTTCGAACAGCCTTCTGGAACGGATTATGGACGAAAACCGAGGTTTGACTGTATATATGTATGTACGGTATATATATATATATATATATATATATATATATATATATATATATGTGTACCGTACATATATGACCGAGTACTCTTGTATGTCTACATGCGTTGCTGCACTATTTGTGTTCAATCCATTGCTTAAAGAGCTATAGCACTGAAACATAAATGTGTTTAGCGTTAGCATTAAGCTAGGTTTGTGTGCGTGTTTTTTTTTTTTTAAATACACAAAGTGTAGTTCTCTTTGTTTTGTTTGACAGTAAACTTGAGCGGCGAAGACCAAGTGCATACGCAGGTGAATCGCGCCTTCCGCCATCTAGAGGGGAAAGTAATCGTTCAGCCCGTCTCGATTTGTCACTCGTTTGGGGAGACGCGCAAAGACACGTTATTTGAGTCAAATAGTAAATCATTTTTGGCTTGATGAAGTGATTTCCCACGGCGCAGTGGTTGGGAATCACTGGAGCCGACAACAGAGTTGACGGGAGATGTTGGGAGGGGGTCGGGGGGGGGGCGGTGAGGGGGAGTCGAAGAAGATAAGAGCTGACATGGTCAAGTCCTCTGTGGCCTCGCTTTCCTTGGTGGACACACACCAGCCGCTCGCAATGATCTCTGCTCCCAAATACCCGTTCTTCTTCGACGGGAGCAAAAGGAAGAACGTTGGCTGCCATTAAATGGACAAACGATAAGCACACAGCACTGACTTATATCTGAGTTCAGTGACTGGAGCCCCCCCCCCAATTTTTTTTTTCAAATGAGCTGGGCTAGGGTTAAAACCGTAAAATAGTTATGGATGCTTTTAAGGGTCAATCTGAGTGTGAAAATCACTTTGCCACTGTGATGAATCCCATGGCACAAATGAGTGGGACAATAGTTCTTCACGTGATCGCAGGGATGGGCAACTTGACTTATATTTTGTGTATTTACCGATTTGATTTATTTTTTTTAAAAAAATGTAGCCTTGAGTATGTGCGCTGCAAGTTGCCCATTCCCCAACTAAATCTTTTTTTTTTCCAATCATGATTCGATTAACGCTATGCAATCCACTTTATCATTTATAAAATGTCATTTTTAGTCGAAAACCAGTCTGTTTTCACTGCCATCACTCTGACGTGTCTTCATTACCGATCATGCGTTCATGATTTCCACACGACTATGTTTGCTCCTGAAACCCGCTGCTATTAGCTTAATGCGCATCTTGCTAGCAGACACTCCTTCGAGTCCCGCGGTGCACCGAAATGTAATCACGATGACTTCAAAAGTATTTAGAAAGCAAGCGGATACTTGTACTGTGAGGCCAAATCATGTCATTTGCCCTCCGGCACTTGATCAGTTAATAATGAAACGTGTTTCAGTGTAGCATCTAGAAGCAGGCAGAAGAGGCTAATGTAAATATAGCGCCCTTTGTTTGCATGAACTTTTGTGTTGACTGGATACAATGTTTACATTTTTTGGGTTCATTTTGGAAAACATATTTCCGGGTAAACATACTTTGAATGTAATGGTTTACTTAAACTTTTACAAAACTATCAGAGCAACACGATGCTACTCTTAATTATTGCGCAATCTCCCCTCACTCGGCTGACGTCGTTTCAATTGACGCGGCTGTCAGCTTCAATTAGACGCCTAATGTCTTGCATCAGGGGGGAGGCTGGGGCCACAAGTGCAACGGCAAAAGAAGAGGACGGGGGTGGGGGGGTCATCAACAGCAAAGGTCGCCACGTCTCAGGTTGACAGGCAGCGCGCGGCTAAGTAGCTTTTCGAAGAAAATACTGTCGTGGAAAGTCAACGGATCCGAACTGTGGCCACTAATTTGAATGACAATCGGAGAACAGGAGCTGAAGGTAAATGAAAGGGAAAGCAAAATGTGCCAAGGTGTGAATGCGGGTCAAAAAAAAAAAAAAAAAAAGTGAATCCCCTGCTACTTGTGTGATTTGCAGCTATCAAAGGCAAGTAGGACGTGTTCTTGAGAAGTTCCTTGGAGGCAGCAGTGACTCTTGACCAAAAAAAAAAAAAAAAAAAAAAAGCGATGCACAATAAGTCTCTTGTAAAGAAAGCAACGAATAAGAGGCTTCAAAGCATGTTTTACCCTCTCAGGAACTCAAAGCGCTTGGACGCACAATCTATTAAAAAAAAATAAATGACCAAGCAGATGAATATATGTGATGCATAGATATCACCAATCAATTTTCAAACATATTGTTGTGTTTAATATTGCCAAATTGACATCATTGCGATATTTAACACACCTAAAAAAAAAAAGAAGACATTTTTATCTTATGAATTGCCATCATTTTTGTCTACTTATTTTTTGTTGTTTTTAATTGTGACTATATAATGGCCTCTCTTGAAAAAAAAAAAAAAAAACCTCCACCAGTCGCCAGTGATGAAAGGCTCCATTGAAATAAAGGTCGATTGATTGAGACGGTCGCCACGCAGGAAAGAAGTCCCCCCCATCAATAACGGTGGGATGCAAATGGCGAAGGCGCACAAAGACAGGAAGAAACAGCTGCACTGTGATGAATGGCCTGCATTCATTCCACAGGAAGCTGGTTTATCTGTAACGACTGATGCAACCCTTCCACGTCAGTCTTACACACACACACACACACACACACACACAGCTGAGCTCGTCGACAAATGCTCCTTTGATGCGTCTTGCTGGGGGCCAAAGCCGCCGTCAACATCACATCCTCTCGACTTCCAGTTTTCTCAATAGTCCCCTCAATTCATGCGGCTGTGAGGGTCCATCCCTTTTCCGAACCGCTTGATCCTCACTAGGGTCGCGGGGGGTGCCGGAGTCTATCCCAGCTGTCTTCGGGCAGTAGGCAGGGGACACCCCGAATTGGTTGCCAGCCAATCGCAGGGCACACAGAGACACACAACCATACGCGCTCACACTCACACCTAGGGACAATTTAGAGTGCCCAATCAGCCTGCCATGCATGTTTTTTGGAATGTGGGAGGAAACCGGAGCACCCGGAGAAAACCCACGCAGGCCCGGGGAGAACATGCATACTCCACACAGGGAGGCCGGAGCTGGAATTAAACCGGGTACCTCTGCACTGTGAAGCCGACGTGCTAACCACTGGACTACCGGGCCGCCTCCAAATATTATACTCTGTACTAATTATAAAACATATCTGGCAAATAAAAAGCATGCATTGTCACATTTTGCATGATTTATTTTGGCCAGAGCTCAAAATCATTTTTTTCGAAATTATTTTGCCGATAAACTTTGCGTTAAATAAGAAATGCATTCAATGAAAAGCATGCATCTCCCAAATGTCTATTTTTGGCGAAAGCACAGTCGTCTTTTTTGGGGGCTCTTGTCTACATTGAGAATGAAAATCTAGCTTTACTAGCTAGCGGTCAGATGACCCCCCCCCCCCCCCCCCCCCCTCTTGCTAACTTGTTTCGGCAATCGTAAACTTCAACGTTTGATTTCAGGAAATCAAATGACTTACCTTGAAGGCCAAACTGTCAGCGTGACATCACCAAAAAACAAACAAAGAAGCAAACAGTCCAGTTGAGCAGTCAGATGAAACTCACACGATTCTTTATTGCACACATTTTTGTTTCCCTTTTTACCTTTTTTTGGCGTGAGCAATAAAAGTGTCATTACATGGTTTATTTACCTCAAAATTCTCAGTCTAGCCCCACTATTGTCAAAAACAACACAATAAAATATTCTACTTCACATAATCCTCCCCCCAACCCCACAAAAAAAAGAAAAAAAAAAAAGAAATCACACAGATTTTAGTGCACCACTATACGGTTAACAGTAAATATAATAGTATAATAATTAATTGTTTAAAGGCATAACAGTTGAAAAAAAATGAGAAAAAAAAAATCCAGTGGGGCAAATTTTTCCCCCCACAATTTGGTAGCATTTTTTTCTTCTTTTTTTGTCGAGTGCGACCAAACTGCCGTTGAACTCACTGAAGGAATGTTTGTTAGTCAGAGACAAGGCAAGATGGACAGAAGGGAAACGTTAGTAGGTCAAAAAGACACTCAATGCCCTGAGACGCGTCTTTTTTTTTTTTTGTTGCAAAGAGACGGCGGCGGTGGGGGCGGTATGACATTGGTCGAGGATGACATACCCTGGTCCAATCAGAGAGGCACAAACGATCACTTCCTTGTACTTTATCTCCCTAACAGAAAAACTTCTGACGAAAGGGCGACAGAAAGTAGCATTAAAGGATTTGTCAGAAAAAAAATTATCAGGAAAAAAGGCACTTTTGGTGCTTTTGGAGGACAATTTGATGTTTGAACGTATGCATTGAATTTTGACTGGACGCGACACTTCTCTTAACATAAAAAAAAACTATTATGTATTTCCTCAAGTAGTGGCATTTATTTGTGGAAGGCGTCTATTTGTAGGAATTACAGGTCCTACGATTAAACGATTAATCGATAACTAATCGGTTACCAAATTAATCGTTAACCCTTTCGGGGACGGCGGTGACGACAGTGGACGGCTTATCATGTTATCAGGTTGCATGAAAGGGTTCATCTTGATGATTGTTTGTTTAGTTTAAAATTGTCCAAGTCTTTGGAATTTCAGCCACAGATTTTATTCAGGCCCAATTGTTTCTGCAAAAAATGATTATTATCTTCACATTTTTGAGGGCCTAAACATGAACAAAAACTCACCAAACTTGTGCAAATGTTTGATATATTAAAAAAAAAAAAAATGTGGCTAGCACACCTGGCCACATTTAGCGTTTAATTTATTGACGTTATTTCCATCCCAAGTTTCAAGAAGGCAGAAAAGTTGGAGACAAGTCCAACTTGACTGAATTTTACGCAAAACCCCTTTTCGTGGGTCAAGGCTTGAATTACAGTTCCTGCGGGCATTTACCATGTTCCTCTTTGTGCTTTTGTGGGTTTTCTCTGGGTACGCCGGCTTTCTCCCACATTTCAACAACATGCATTTTAGGTTCATTGAAGGCCCTAAATTAACCAAATACTGCCCTACCATTGGCTTGCAACCTATCTAGGACGCACACTGCCCCTCAACCTAGGACTAACGTTACAACCCCCTCACCCCTAAAAAAAAAACCCCATTAAAAATGGACGGACCATTTGAGGTGCAGCCACTATTCGAGGAAATACGGCACCTAAAAAAAACCCTGCAGATTTGTTCTTACAGCTACTAATCCAGTCTTGACAGGAGTTCTTAATAATTCACTTAATTTCCTATGAAGATGCTAACGCTGATGTTACACGCATCTAATCCCTGTTGTGTGCTTAAGGAGGACAAACTGAGGAATCAAAGTTTTTTTTTCTCTCTTTTCCTTTGTCGTGAGGATTTAGCCCAAAACGAAAAAAATGAGGTAACAATGTGTAGGCGTCCCTGGCGATGATAATAAGGATTAATAATGAAGTTAATCTATTCCCGTGTGTGTCGTGACAATACGTCGAGTGGCGGGGGAGGGAAAAAAAAAAAAAAAAGGATTCAAAAGCCAGGGATGACGCAGCAGTAGACTGACACGCTGGCAGTGTTTGAGACGAGAAAGAAAGAAACAACAACAAAATAAAAAGAAGTCCCAATGAACAATAAATACAAAATAGCTGGAATCCATATTGGGCTGTTAAAATGGAAGGGGGAAGAAAATGGACGTTTTGATCCCAAAGTACTTCAGATACTGCTTTGAAGCTGCGGTGTGGAACGTGCAGCCTGCGGGACATTTGT
Organism: Hippocampus abdominalis; assembly: GCA_018466805.1. Lineage (NCBI taxonomy): Eukaryota > Metazoa > Chordata > Actinopteri > Syngnathiformes > Syngnathidae > Hippocampus > Hippocampus abdominalis. The sequence goes on along the minus strand of CM031705.1, from coordinate 14,679,097 downwards.
ACTGTAAATTTGTTTTATAAACAGTTGGTGAAAAAATACAAACGCAAAAATAGAGCTTCAGGAGTTGTCTTTGGTCGAGCTCCGAGCTTGTGCAGTTGAACTATTTGGCTTTCATGGCGACCAATTACATTCATTAGGCAAAAATCTCTTCACAATTTAGCGTCATCCATCTGCGTAGTATGTGCGGGACACATTTTCGAGAATCAGTTTGTCTTTGACGGACCCCTGGAAATGGCAAAGATGACCATAAAAATGGTCCCTTCAAAACGTTTGAAAATTCTTTTTCTGGGTTGACCTATAAGGCATGTCGATCACATTGCATGTTCCAGTGGGGAAACTGGCAAGGCTGTGAATCCCTCCCAGGAAAGTTGAATCTAGAGTGCGGTTCCATTATGGAGTGGAACGATTTTGATTCGGTTCGAGTCAGTGGGATTACGAGTTGGTTCGATATGGCGCCGGCTTCGTTCCAGAGGGTACGACGCAATGAGTTGTCGTTGAAGGACCTCCAAAATAGTCTTTTGAAAGCAAAACCTTTGCTGTCTTTTCAGGCATGGGGAAGTCTTGAGACATTTTTTTTTTCCTGGACATGTCCCCCAAATTGAATGGTCCTAAGGGAAAACTGGATCCAGGGGGACAATGTCCATATACAGTGGTACCTCTACTTACGAACGGCTCTTCATCCGAAATTTTCAAGTGAAGAAACGTCTCAACAGGAAAATATTGCCTTTTTTTACGAAAAGAAATTTCAAGATATGAAAGTTAAAAAGACAGTATGGCTGAGTTTCCTGAACGCAAAATACTTCGAGCCGCTATGCCATTGGCTATTACCGAGCGTCATCCTGGCATCCCATTGGCTAAGAGGGACCTCTACCATAAGTGTCCATGTGTGTACATAGAAATGTGTCGATGCAGCGTCGTTAGACATTTTCTAAAGATTTAAAAGCCGACAAAAGCAAGCGTCTTTGGATCAGTTCTTTACAAAATGCCAGGCAAAAACCACTTCTGAGAGAGAACACGAACTAAAGAGGGCAAAAAAACAAAGAGGGTGCAGTTAAGTTTAATGACCATCATTTTTATTCTTGTTTTTTTTTTTACATGATGCAATACTCTCATTTTTTGTGCAATAATATAATTGTAACATGTATTTGTTTCATATTTTGATGCGTTTTTATGCTTTAGGAAAAATGTATGTCTGAATTTTTGGGGGGCTTGGAACGGATTAGGGCATTTACATGGAAAACGCGTCCCTCCTTACAAACTTTACTCGTTAAGAAATTTCTTCCAGAAGCAATTATTTTCGTAAGTCGAGGTAGCACTGTAATTCAAGAGAGACTCCCGACCTCTACTCTTGCTTTAAGCTTTACGGAGGGAGGCTCCCTAAAAGGTATTCACTCTTCTTTCAAGAATGCGAGTGATGCAAAGTGTTCACCAGACAGGAAACAGCTGCAATACCAGCATAACCAAACTCCCTTTTTGATACTTTCACCGCCGATGACAAATTGATCTGCTCTGGGAAAGAAATTCTTCGGCGATGACCGTTTCACGTTGGGGGAGTTTGAAGCCGAGAAGCAGAGCTCGTCACCGTCTTGCTAATTCCCAGGATTGCGTGAGACACAGAAGGACAAAACAAAACAAAACGAGAAGAGTGGTCTCGAGTGGAGACGCAGCAGCGGTGTAGTTGGCGAGGGCAAAGGTATGAAGAGTGTCAGCAGATTTCACGTTTTCAGCACAGAGGTGAGAAATGCGTGAGCAGGAGTGAGGGACGCGTAACCAACTCGTGCACTTTCCAGTTAGGTGGCGGCGTTGTCTCGCTGAGTGGAACCTGTTCTCATGGCAATTTTGTAGGACTTTGTACGACAAGTCTCACACTTGAGGAACAATTGTTCAATGTGACGAAAGGCCGCTTTTACCGCTGTTTCATTTTGGGGGCGGGAGGGGGTCACTTACCACTTCACTACCAATGAGGATGACTGACAGTATTTGGCGAGGAGCATTTTGGTGTCACTTGTCACAAATGTATCTATTACTGTACATGCACCGTATTTTCCGCACTATAAGGCGCACCTAAAAGCATTCGATTTTCTCAAAAGCTGACAAGCGCCCTCTAATCCGATGCGCCTTATATATAGATCAATATTCTGATTTCTTGGACGTGGTATTGAAAATGTTCAGTCAAGCGCTTTGTTACAGCTGCAGCGGTTGTGAAAGCTCTTTATCAATGAAGCTGTATTGTATTGTATTCCTTTAGCGTAGCTCCATCTAGTGGATGCATAACGCAACCGCAGCCTCTGTTGTGGCTTCTATCCTATGAGACTTATAATGCGGTGCGCCCTATATAAAAATACAATTTCAAAATTGGCCATTCATTTAAGGTGTCACCTTATACCGTGAAGCACCTTATAATACGGAAAATACGATATTTTCCCCATGGCTGTGTATTCTTGCTTTTTTTTTGCTCCAAATTCGAAAATAGTCCCGATCGTAACAAAATGCTAACATTTTGGACGATTCCCTACATAAAAATGCATGAGAACACGTTAGAGTATGTGTGTGTGTGTGTGTTGCGCACACATGTGTGCAGTGTCCACGAGTCACCATTAATTCTGTTAGTCCGTGAACCAGACCGGGTCAATACATTCATGAGACTGGTTAAAAACACAAGACAAAAATAGCGCGTTAGTAAAATTCTTACTAAGAATGTTTTATTAAAGTAAATGCCAAGAGGTTAATAAGGAGAAAAAAAAATTAAAATAACAGCATACACCATGTAAAACTAAATAGCAAGCATGTAAAAATACTTATGACAAGAGAAACTAATAAAAGTAGCTCATGAGTTAAACAAGCTGGGCATGAAAACAAAATATAACACTTCCCAATGTGTAAAAGTGAAGGGAGGGGGGCGGAAAGGAGGAGAGTCAGATTGGGAGGGGGGTGGGGGGGTCATAAAAAAGCACTCCGAAACATGATTAATACACATATAAAATGAGATTAGAAAAATACATTATAAACCTGTAACAATGGCTGTTAATTACATTATCATACATGTAGAGTAGGCAGGCCAGAGAGAATACGGTTTTTCGTTTTGTTTTTTTTCTCCCCCTCAACTTTTTCATCACCTGATGGATGTTACCCCAAGCCACACAACGTAGCGCGTAACATCGCAGGGGGAACTTCTCATAATACTGTCGAATGCCATACAGCCATTTCCACTTATATTGCATTTAAATTTTTTTTCTCCTACAAATAAGAGCAAGAATAATGAGAGTAACACTGAAAACAAAAAGAATTTCATTGACCTTTTTCGGCTCGATGAGAAAGCCATGAACGGAATCGATAAAAATCAGCGTCGGCCGGTGTTTTCAACAATTTGGTTCTTTAATCCAAACGTCGCAACGGTGGTTATTTGTCGCCAAATTGCGGTGGTTGAAACCAACGCGGTTGAACTTGAACAAATCCTAAATGTATTTTTCTCAGCTCATGATGCATCCGACTGCATTGCTACTATCGGCAAAAAGTGCCGTTTAATCCGACGAGGAAGTACGGCACGCTCACACACGCTCAAAACCAAAAGACTAAAAAAAAATATATCTAATTTTAAAAATTCATACGATTCTCAAAAAAAAAAAATCAAGGAGATCAAAGCCTGCTCACACAGCAGAGTAAAGGGCTGTCGAGTAAAAAGGAAAAATAAATCGTAGGAAGACCAAAAAAAACCAAAAACAAAAAAAAACATGGCACATATTTAGCTGAGTCAGCTAATTCGGGTTGCATAGAGTTAACGCGGGCTGCCGACGCCACGCTCCGCTCTGCGCCATCTTGGGTGGGTGCTGGCATTTCTTTTTTTTTACGCTTCTCGGAAAAACACCACTCTTGATAAGGCACTTTTTACTTATTTGATTCCTTCCTGTATTTTTTTATTTGATTTAAAAAAAAAAAAAAACTCTCCTTTCCAGTCAAGTCCAGGCCAACAGCACCTCCTCACCCACTTGTTCTTTTTTTTTTGTTTGTTTTATTGTCTTTTTTTTTAAATCAGATGTTTGTATCTGCAAAGTATCAAAAGCTAAAATTGGCAAAAATAGAATTCCTTTTTTCCTCTACTCCAGCACCCTGTACTGTAAAATTATCAATTGTTTTTTTTTTGTTCGCTTCGGTGTATGTATTTATATATGCAATGGCGTTATGTACATTTTGATATATATTTATGTATATGTATATAAGACGTATGTATAAAGCAATTTGAACAGGCAGGCATGGCTTTCACATCCTATTTTTTTTTTGTTTTTTGTTTTGTTCTTGAGAGAGTTCAACAAAAGGATCTCAGAAGATACGAGATGTGACACATTGTGGATGCGCTCGCACGTTGGCCCGACACAAAAAATGGCCAAGGATTGAATTAAAAACGACAATTGGAAAAAGGTGGGAGGGACCCTTCATTTCGATGCTAATCCAAGGAGTCGTTTTGATGTTTTTGTTTTTCCTCCTCTGGAATAAAAAAAATTAACCAAAAAAAAAAAAAAAAAAAGTCAAAATGCTAACTGACTGGCTTTCAAGGCAGGCACCACAAAAAAATTCACACCTTTCCAAACTTTAAAAACAGCCCTCTGTGTGATGCAGATGCACAATGGCAGATAGCTCATCATAATTGTACTAAAATCATCGGGAAAAAACAAAAAACAAAACCTTTGGCTAAATATTCACACGTAATACTTGTTTTTTTTGTTTGTTTTTTTGTCTTTTTGATCACAGCTCAGCGAACTCATTGAGATCTAGTTTGTTCTAAATGCATCAGGCACTGTAACATGGATGTAGTGGGGATGGCAAAGCCTCCTAAACACCCTATTTTCGATGTAGTATGTCAAGAAACACAACCATAACATTGAAAAATTCAAAATAACAAAAGAGAAAAAGCACACGCGCATACGTAAACCCTTCATCCCAGTTTGGCCCATCCCCGGCGTTAGCTTTAGCAGCCTGCGTCTTTCTTTGTCAATTTAGTCAAACAACAACAACAAAAAAAGCGTCAACTGAATATAACACCAAAAAAAAAAAAACATACAAATTGTAACCCCCAAAAAACATAAAACACAAAACTAATGAAACAAAAAGCGTATTGTTTGCAATCGTTACAGCCATGCGGTTTTAAAACAAATCAAGACAGAAAAGCTTTTTTGTTGGGCTGGGCGAGGGTGAAAAAGGGGCAGCACACCCAGAATGTGTCAGAATTACAAATCGGGATGACAATTTCAACAAAGTTAAGGTGAGTGTTGATGTTCTCTTTCCTTCTGTTTCTTTTTCATTTTTTTTTAGGGGAGGGGAGGGGGTCGGGGGGGGGGTGGTTGATACTTGGGACACCACCCCACCACATTTATTTGTTTTATTTTTATTTTTAGGGGCGCATTGTCATTCTAAAACCAAATGGTTGGCGTCCAGGTGTGACAAAATAAGGGGGCGGGGGGGTAGCGAGTGGGTTCTCTGGTTGGCATCTTATTGCTATTTAACGTCAGTGCACATGTATGATTTAACACCACAAACATCCCACCCGCGGCGCGTGACTGGTGGAGAAAAAGAAAGAGAAAGAATGGGAACGGAACTCAACGAACAGAAGAAAAAAAAAAAAAAAAAAAAACGAGGAGCACACAACTTCATGTGGGCGTGACGTTTTTGTTGGCGTGTTAGGGTTGGCGCCTCCCTTCTCTTTCTTTCTCTCTCTCTTTAGTCACTGGGAGAGAGAGAGGCTAGCAAAAAGGCAAATTACCAGTTAACTGATCAGCAGGCAGGCTGGGGGGCGGCTCGTCATTGGGTGAAGAGTTCAGAGGTCAGAAGGTTCATGTTAGTTGCCGGTGGCGGCTATAGGTGGTTAGGAACAAAAACAAAAACAAACAGAAAAAACAAAGATAGAAGGGTATTAGTGTCAGCAGGAAGAGACTGGAATGACATCATTTTGAACAATTTAAAAAATAATAATAAAAATGAATGCAATCTGTGATATGTGTAAGCGGCGGCGGCTGGTTGGATTTTGCGCCCAGTGCCCCGCAAAACCAAAACATAGAAGCCAAAAAAAAAAAAAAAAGAGAGATGGGCAGACAAACAGAAAATAACTCGTGTATGAGGCCACGCCCACACGCAAACGGCGAAATTGGCACGTGTCATTTCAAATGCGCGCTTTTGAAAAAGGTGTCATTTTAGCGATGAATCGCGTCACAATGAATGACGCGGCGACACGTTGGGCTGGCCGCCGGCTCATTTTGACGAATGATAACGCCCGACGGAAGCGTGCCGGGAAGAATCGGAATGAACAGCAACGAAAGCGCTTCGTGTAAAACGTTGCGGCAGGGCAGACACCAGCTCACGTTAGCGTCAAGCGTTCCAAGTGTGAGCGAGGCTAGCCTTGTCGAAGCAACGAGCTGAAAGGACAGAAGAGCTTCCTTACATTGAACAAAAACAAGAGCCGGGTAGCTAAGCCGAACTCCCTGGATCGAGTGAGGGGAAGTGGTTCCGAAAACGGATGGACTGTTGGAAGATATACGGCTCGTTGAAGTGCGGCGATGCTGGTTAGCATTTTTAATCGTTTTGGTCCTTGAAAATGACTTTACAAAGCCGTGCCACTATATGAACTTATCGTTAAGTGAGGGGGAAAAAAATGGGACACGATAAATGGTCATTTACATGCGTGTTTGTTTACATACATCCACGTTCATTCGTATTTTTTTTTTAATCATCCTCTGGCCCGACTACATTAAGAGGCGGGATTGAAACGTTTTATTTGCTCAAGAGGCAACAGCCGATATTTATACTATTTGTCGTATACACACAAAAAATAAATAAAAATCACGATATATCGGTTATCACTATCGGTCGGACAAAGCGGCACATTATCGGCGATCGTATCGAGTGAAGTTTTTCATTTTGTGCATCACTAAGGTTTATCGTAGTTTCTTGAAGCAAGCCTCAAACACCCCAAACCAATGTCGCAAAAGCCGCTTGGTGAGAAGAAACTTTGGCCTTGATTGACGACATTTAATCTTAGTTTTGAAAATATCCGTGTGAACGTGGCCTCGGTATCTTTTTCTCCCCCAGTGTGATTTGTGTGGTATCGATCTAACGTTACGAGTGTTAAAAAGTGTAATAAAAGCCAATCAACTGTTTTCCGCTTTGTTCTTTTCCTCTTTATTTCGCAGTATACTTTTTATATAATATAAATATACACAAGAACCATAAATACATTTCGATATAAAAAAATATAAAATGACAGTACCTCGTGTACAGGTGAAATATTAACGTTATATCGCGCGGTACACTGGAGGGAATGCAAGCGACCTAAAGCTATAGGGAGTCTGTGTGACTTGAACTACTGTAGAAAAATAAATTCCCTACCTACCCCGCCCCCCCCCCCCCCTCCCCAAAATGGCTACTTTGCTCTCTGGGATGCAGTGAGGAATTGCTTCCTTTGCTCCTTGCAAGGCCAAAAAAAAAATGCATTTTAGGTGCCAAGCTCCCATTCAGAAGGAATGTCTCATATCATTGCCTGCAAAGTACGACCTGTACTGGTTTCACAGCTGCATGAACCAAAAAAGCTGCAAGGATCACTTTTTGCCTGAGCTTTGAAAAATACACAGTGTACACATCCTTTTCGTGAAGGGCTCATTTGCAATGTGAAGGCATTTTCAATAGGGCCCAACAATCAGTCACATTTCCTCAGAACAAACGACCGCTTTCGTGCATTACGCGGCGGTTCCCGCCAACCAAGTTGAGAAAAAATTTGATATATTTCTGTGTGAATTGACCTTGTGAGGGCACGTCGGCGGTATACATCCTGAGAAGGTGAAAAAGAAGGCATCTGTATAACGGGTAAGGTGTTCATTCAGAAATTGGCTTTTTTTTTTAAATGTACAAATAAATGTTCGGACCCAGTGGTAGCACGTCTACAGTTACCGGGTTCGAAGCTCCGGCCTCCCTGTGTGGAGTTTGCATGTCTCCCCGGGCTTCGTGGGTTTTCTCCGGGTGCTCCGGTTTCCTCCCACAATGCATGGCAGGCTCGTCAAAATTGTTACAAAACGTCTACTGCCCGAACTGCTGGGATAGGCTCCAGCACCCCCCGCGACCCTAGTGAGGATGAAGCGGTTCGGAAAATGAATGAATGAATGAATGAATGAAATAAATGTTTGGACAGTGGTACCTCTACTTACAAACGTCTCTTCGTGCGAAATTTTCAAGTTACAAAACGTCTCAAAGACGTTACGAAAGAAATTTCAAGATACGAAAGGTAAAAATACAGTCTGGCCCACAACTCGCAGCTCCAAGTTTCCTGAACGCAACATTATTATAGCTGCTCTGCCATTGGCTATTACCAAGCATCATCCTGGCATCCCATTGGCTAAGAGGGACTTCTACCGTATGTGTCTGTGTGTGTGTGTAGATAGTTAGGTGTCGATGCAGCATCCTCATCATTCGCCCCATTCGGCAAAAAAACACTTCTGAGAGAGAACACGAGCTAAAGAGGGACAAAAACGATGTTAAATGACCGTCATTTTTATTCTTTACTCTATTCTTTGTTTTTTAACATTATGCACAACTCTCATTTATAGTACGATAATCTAGCATGTATTTGTTACATATTTTGATGCATTTTTATGCTTTAGGAACCATTTTTGTCTGAATTTTGTGGGGGGCTTTGAAAGAATTAGGGCATTTACATGGAAAACGCGTCTCGACTTACAAACTTTTCTAGTTAAGAAATTTCTTCCAGAACCAATGAATTTTGTAAGTAGAGGTACCACTGTATTGGAATAAAAAGCAGTGTGGATGAAAGAAAAACGTACATTTATCCACAAATAAGGATTCTCTCGCTTTCTGTGTTTTTAGATATTAAAAACATGTATAGATGGATAGACAGTATACGCACAGTGGGGCTGAAAAAGGCAGACGGTGATGGCAAGCTAAACTAATAGCCATCGATGGAAGTCGGCTGCAGCACTCATCATCAAAGAGTAAATCCCAAAGTAAGTCCTCCTATTTTATGCGGGTGTTAATTTGTTGTGACTTTTTTAAAGTTTTTTTTTAAAAGGGAGGCGGGGGGGCCCTGTTAAAAATGTCTTGCGTTTGTTTTTTTTGCAAATGAGCTCTTTGTAAGCCAAGGATTGAATGTAAACAAAATGTGCACGCCACAACGCACTATTGAGCTGGTGTGTGGACATATTACGGGCGCGGCGTGGGGAGAAAACACAAACACATACGATAATACAGACAAGACAATAGAGATTCCCAACTAAGGCATCGTCGTCGGTGGCATCGTCATCATCATCATCATTCATCATCATCACTGAAATGCATCATTTGATAGCAGAGTGTAGCTAAGAGACTAAACTGACCTCTGTCAGCGGTCACAATCCTTTGGTAAGGATGGACCCGCGTGTCATGCCGTCTCACTTTAGTAGCCATTGCACCTAGATTGCAACAGGTCCACAAGGTTAGAAACCATTCACTTTCAACATTCACATTATTCTTTGAAACCGTTAGCATCACGCTGGGATATTACGACAAGACACTGGATAATAGCACATATGCACGTCACATAGCTCAGATATGAAAAGAATACAGTAGAATAAAAAATACACCAATTTGGGGATAGTATTCAAATATGCATATAAGTTAAGTCATTAAAATTCCACAGTGCTCAAGAGTTTTCGGGTGAAGGGAGGGGGGAGGGGATAAGGGTAGGTGAAGGGTAATGGCTACCGGGCTGTCTGGGAAAAATAATGCAATTCTTCCAGTGGGGTCCGGAGAGGGGATTGGGAGAAAATTTGTCTCCTTATTTTTCAGAGATGGGGAAATCCAATACAGGTTTGATGGTAATTGAATAGCGCCAGACGCCACCTGCCTCTTGCCGCACGCATTCATTGCAAACGCCGCTATTTTCTCGCGAGCCAATCAGCCTGACTGGGGGTTGTTGTTTCCTTCCTGGAACCAGGATATACGCCGTCCACGTTTGCGTGGCGCGTTCTGCTCAAATAGAGTGGAACCTCGGAAGGGATTTGCAAAACTTTCGCCCCCCCAGCAGTTTTGATTTTGCGACGTCCTATTATGACTTTTGCTTACATTAGAAAGGAAAAAAAAAATCTCATGAATGACGTCACAGGAGATGATAGCAACCTCAGTTCAGTTCATTTTTTTTTTTAATTGGGGACGTTATTCACTCGCATTTTTTTTCCACGAGCGGCAACATGGCTTGGTCGGGATGATTTTACTCGTATCAGAGTGAAAACTGTTCATTTCACCCACCGGGAGCCCTTATAAAGGAACATTTGTTTCAAAATGGGGTCGAGCTGCATCCCGGAACAAATTGTGAGTTCAAACTTTCGAGGTTCCACTGTATTAAAAAAATAATAATTCAAACACACGTAAGAGGCAGAGTGTGTGTCAAGAAATTCAGTGTGGCGAGTCTTGGCAAATACCGTCGCCGCCACCTACACGACGACTCTGAAGCGCCAGATGGCCCAACATTTCCCTGCTGTCCATAAAGCCAATGGTGGCGAGAGATAAAAAAAAAAAAAAAAAAAAGTAGTGGCGGCAGGCGGGCGCATGGAAATGTGTGAGAAAGGCAGTGTGCGCCTTCCACGCCGGCCCCCGTGTTGCTGAAGGCACCGATCGAGCGAGCGAGTAAATAAAAATGCACTAACGCTGCGAGTTAAACAGAAAGATGCTGCAAATGGCTCCTGGAGCCAGGGGGGCAACATGCTAAGGTTCACGCTCACAAGTGTGTCGTAATTAAGCGAGAAGTATTTTTTTTTTAAAAAAAAAAAAAAACAGGCTGAGTAGATTTGTCATAAGGTTTCTGTGGACATTTGGCGTCAGTATGACTCAACGGTCAGCTAAAAGCACCATCCGGGACGCATGTAATATAGGCCGCGCTAGTGAACTGGACTGCGGGCACCGAATGGCGGGGAAGCTCGGGTATTAGCGCAAAGCTCAGGTTCACCGGGGGTGAGGCTGAAACAACAAAGGAAGGCGAAGGAGATGAGGAAAATAAAAGACGACTGGAGGAATTTAATGAACATCCCCAGTGGGAGTGACAGAGGGACTATCTGCAGGCATCAAGGCCTGCCTGCAGCACAGGGAAAAAAAAAAAAAAAAAAAATCGTTTCAGAAGCTGCAGAAATCCAAAGGGATCCACTGCCAGACTGAATCTGCCTTCAGGCCAGTGCATGAAAAGGGTTAGCGAGCGGGGGCTGCGTGTACGCGAGCTCGTTTCTGTCGGGCCGCCTGGTTTTCAGACGGCGCCGAGTCCCGCCTGTGTAAACCTTTGCCGAGTGGAGGCAGTGCGTACCTGGAAGCGGCGCCGAGCCAAATTGAACCGTAAAGTAACCTTCTTGCCAAAAGGGCTAATCGTTCCCCTCTCCAGTTTTGACCTCGAATCCAAAATGTCCACATTTAGCCACAGAGCTTCACCGCCTTCATCCACCCTGCGGGTGTCTTTTAGTTCCTCAGGTGGACACGACATATTTACCTTTCAAAAAGTCCTGACTGAGGCTCATGGAAGCCGTGTCCAGCACCCCGAGACTGGGGTAAAACAAGCTGCCCTCCTGTCCGGGCTGGCTAAAGTGGGCGGCCGCGCCAGCCGCGCTCATGCTCCCCCAGGCCCGCTTACCTAGAACCCCACTGTGCTCGATGGGGTACTCCAGCAGGGAGGTGGGCGCCAGGGCGTAGGGGTAATCGTAAGGTGTGGTGTAGATGAGCCCGGCGTCCGGCGTGGGCGGCACCAGGGTGGGGGTGCCGTTGGGCATCATGGCGGCCATTTGAGTGGGCCGGATGAGGTTCATGAGGGGGGCCCCGGCGCCAGTCGGGGGCCGGAGCGTCGGGGGCTGCAACACCTGACCTGTGGGTGCCGCTATGAGGCGGGGTCCCTGAGCGGCCGCCGCCGCCGCCGCTGCAAGAGAGAACGCAAGGGTGGCTGCCATAAGCGAAGAGAGCGAAGAAGGACAGAAGTGGAAAGAAGAACAGAGGACAAGAGGTCGAGCCAAGTGGCGCCCGTGGTTATCACAGATGAACAGTGAAGGGTGAAAATACAAGAGGAGGAAAAGAAGAGAGTTGGCAGGGAGAGAGGGAGGGAGGGGAGGGGGGAGGGGGGGCAAAAGGTAAAATTAGTCCATGCAATGATCATGGTGGTGGACCACAAAGCAAAACAAAATAACCCCTCACACCAAAACAAAAGCTTGCTGCCGTCGTCCCCAGTGCAAAGCATACAAAAAATTCCCTCGGGCAGCAGCGGCTCAAAACATTGACTGCATGAGAAGTGACGTGAACAACACACACAACACGCACACGTGGACCCAAATTGAATGGGTAACTCGGCGGAGGTGACACAACGACACGCCAAGACCATTACCCGAATGAATGATCATTACATACAAACTCTTGCAAAAAAATGTTCACCATCTTGGGGTGTCAAACTCATTTTGGAGGTGAAATTATGGTTTCCTTTCGGAAAGGCCGAATGAATTGTGGCTGTGAACCTTTCACTCCCAAAGACGTTTTGAAACGTCTTTTCAGACTTGGTGCAGGATTGGCTGGTAGTGAATGAGTTAAGATATCGCGTTACCGTCTACGCAACAAATACAGTCAAACCTCGGTTTTCGAACGTCTCTGTTCTCGACCAAATCGTTTGTCGACCAAAATTTGAGGTTTTTTAATGCCTCGGATGACGACCGAAATTCGGTTCTCGAACAAACTGAGCGCACTTGAATGCACCATTTGACTCCTCTCGCCTTCCTTACACGAGGAAGTGACGCTTCCTTGGCTAGACGAGGAAATGACGCTTCCTCGTGTAGCGTTTCATTACCGAGCAGACGTGTTCAATAAAGATTTTTTTTTTTTAAAGAGCGTAGTTTTGGTTATCGAACAAATCGGTTTTCGAACCGCCTTCTGGAACAGATTAAGGTCGAAAACCAAGGTATGACTCTAATTGTTCTTATTCACTCAGTTTTAAAAAAGGCTTTGGTGTCATCTGCTTACAAAATCCCGACATTAATAAAAGTGAAGACAATTTTCGTCAAGATTTCTGTGACAAACCCCCCCTAAAATGATGTGGCTGGCCTCATCTGGCCCCCCTGTGACTTGAGTTTGACACCGTTCATTTTAAGGCTGGCATATTGATTAGGGATGCATCCAATCCTATACATGCAATCACAGAAGTGACCACTAAAACATTCGTTTTTTTTTTTTTAACACATGTGACACATACAAACACAAGCTGCCCAAATTTGTTGCATCCCTAAACAAAATGCTAGCAAACGCAACATTTCAAGAGTTTGCATGTGCTTCATAAGCATCCCACAGGCAAGTCAATCAAATTAAACAGATATCATCCGTGTTTCTATTTGGGATGGGAACACCAATTGTTTAACTGATGGATCTGTCAATGGTGTGAAATTGCTTGTTGAGGCAACAAGATGAAGTACGTTGGCTGCGATGGGTGTGGAAGCTGTTGACTCAACCAGGAGGGATGTCGCTCTACATCCACGTAGCAATGACAAAAGATATCCGATTGATTGTCCCATCCCATTCAAAGCGATATTTGCGAAAAACCATTTCCGCAGAGGTTGCGATCGCAGTGACATTGAACACATGAAAAGCCGAATGCCAAGAGCGCGTTTTTTTTTTTTTTGGGTTGTTAGTGCGGTTATATGATCCATGTATGCTTCTTCGGTGAGCAGATGTGTCAACTAGATGGCGACATGCAGAGCTTGAGCGCAGTGAGCTGCAGCGGTGCGCTGCAAAGTTAAGAGCAAGTGGATCACCGAGCGACCTTGGCTGGAGGGAAAAAAAAAGGGTGGACGGAGAAAGGATGGATGGAGGGGAAAGGAGCACGGAGGACAAAATGGAGGTTCTCCGGCTACTCGTGGCGGAGTACGTAAACAACAGATTATTTGGTCAGCTTGAAGAGGGGTGTGCTCATGGACACACACGTGTACACAGGCCATCTGACTAAACACCGATTTCATGGTGGTGAAGGCTGTTAATTCATAAGAAGCTAATTGAGTAAATGGTCTTAATTAAATGTGTAGCATGCAGTTAAAAAAAAAATAAAAAAATACGGGTGTCCTATGATGAAATGGGCAATGTACATTAGTGGTGTTAATCGTAGTTCACTCACGCGCTTTGATGTTGTTGTCTCGATATGTCCCGTTGAGAATGGCCAATTCCATCAGCTGGACCTTTTTCAAATTGTCTTCTCCCTCCGCCTGTTGGGAAAAAAAAAAAAAAGCATGTCGATAAATCAATGTCAACTACGACACAGGGCCAATTCATTGACTGAGACTGACTAAGAATGTGTGCCTTCTACAGAAACACGAACATAGCGTCAGCTTTGGGTAGTTGAGGTACCCCGACACAGGCCTCCATGACAATTTTCATCTCAATATGACGCCGGTGACAAAGCAGGCGTTTAGAACATTCCCAGACTCACGTATACCGTTTAAAAAGAGCAATTACCGTATTTTCCGCACTTTGTGGCGCTTCGGCGTATTAGGCACACCTTCAATGAATGGCCTATTATGAGACTGTTTTCACATATAGGGCGCACCGCATTATAAGGCACATCGGATAGAAGCCACAATAGAGGCTGCGGTTGCATGACGCATCCACTAGATGGAGCCACGCTAAGTCCAATACAGCTTTAATTATATCGAGCAGGGGCGTCAAACTCATGCGCCTTGAATGAGTGCCCGCTGCATATACAGTACAGGCATGTCCATTTTTTTTTTTTTTTTTCGTGAATACAGTACTTTGGAAAAATCCGCGATGCACTGTATCCGCAATAAGTGAATCGCGAAGTAGCGAGGGATCACTGTACAGTCATTTTCTTGACTTACGCAACAATCAGCCCGGCGAACGTCACTCCCGCAATACGGCAGCCTCTTTCATTCCGGCTAAATTCAGGGATCCCCATTTTTCACGTAGAGCAAAACAACCACTCACACCCAGCGCCTGTTCCTGCTGCACACTCAATAACCATGTTGACAAACAAGGCTTGGCCAGGTAGTATGTCTTCATTCAAGCAAGGGTCAGGCTTAGCTTGACCCCGGGTTGATGTATCGATCTATCACGACTTGGTCAACAAACGCATCACTGAAGAGACATTTTGAAAAAGGGGGCGGGGGCAGTAAGCATGAAGAGTCATCATCATTTAATGCCACGTTGACGAGCAAGTGCGCTCGACGCCGTGCTCATCCATTTGCACGTAAACACCTCACGTGGCGTCACAGTCACCCTCGGCGAGAAAAGCGGAGACAAGCGAGCAGCCTTAATTCTCGGACTCGCAAACACTCGGGCAACAGTCTGCTGCTCTATTGAGGTGCCGATAAGGAAAGACGGGGAATAAAAGGATGAGGAGGGCGAAGAGTTAAGCCTTCCCCTGAGACTCCTCTTGAATGCGGCAACAGTGAGTTGCGAGGAAGGTTAAGTGAGAGGAAAAAAAAGTGACAAGTTGGTCTCTCGACTAAATATAAGGCGGTGAAGAGTCGCAGTTGTGTGTGCGCGCAAACCGTGTGTGTTTAGTGGAGCAGCACGTCCAATTAACAAGACAAGAAACTTCTCGGTGGAGTCGGCGCCTCACTCGTTACCCACCGCGTTCCCTCAGGGCTGCAACTTTTTACAGGCGGCGACACTTTTCCCATTAAAGACGAAGCAAAGGACAGGAGAGGAGCGCTAATGCAATTCGTCGCGACGCAGCATACATGGAGTTGAATTTGATTACGATCGAACGCGTCGCAAAGTTGAGGCAGGGGTGTCCAGCTTTAATGTGGAGGGCAAAAAAAAAAAGATGGCACCAAAGTAAAAAAAAATTGTTTTTAACTCATTCATCCCAACCTGGAGCAACCCCCTCAATCCCAGCGTTTTACTGGATTTTGACTGATCTTGCAAGGCCCACAGAATATTTGGTTCTAATGCTATGTACAAACATGGAGCCTACCAAAATAAAGTTTGGACTCTCTTCTTTCAGCAGAAAAAAATATTGTTTTTATCTTTTTCCATTCTTCATAAATCGGCATTACAAAAAGTTCCATGGAAATGGCGATTCCTGGGCAAAAAACAGAGAAAAAGAGCTTTTTGTAAAAGCATGCATTTCAAGCACGTGAGGCACCACTGCCACCTACTGGCCGCTTTTTTTTTTACATGATTCACAATGCAAACGGCTTATTCTCATTCACAGATTGCATCAGACCCTCCTCTCTGACGCAAAAAAAAAAAAGACTTTGACGTACAAGTACGTCCTTGTAGGCGGGGCCTAATTTTAAAAAGACGTACAAGTACGTCTTGTGGAATGAAAGAGTTAAAAATACTCGCTCTTATCTTGGAAGTACAATCATTCAAACTGAAGTAATGGGTACTCGACAGATGAATTTGAGGCTCACAAAATGAGTGTCAGAAAAGTTCCAGGACTGGCAGTTCCAGCCACAGTGCTGACTATGTTTTCTCGTTAGCGGCGTCTCCCTCCTAAAAAAAACATTACCAATTACTTTACGAATTACTTTTTGCAACCCTTGAAGTGCACACATTAATTAACAAGGCCAAACAGCAGCAGCCGAGAACACCTGAAAAGTCTGCAAAGTCGACATCATTTTATCAAACCCGATTATTCTTTGCACAGCCTCGAAGACGAAACCGCAAATTAAAGCGGCTGCTTTTCATGTCTCTCGCAAGATGCATGCGAGCGTTTGAGCGGGCTCAGCGGCGGGCTGCAGCTTGAAATCAACTCACGCTGGGATTTGGATGTTTTGGACTGCTCGCGTCGGCGCCCTTCGATGATGGAGGTGAGGGTTTGCGCGGGTTAAACGGGCGCAGATGAAACACGGGGGAGGCGCCATTTTCTCGACTTTGCAAAGGTGGCTGCTGACACTCAAGGGAAGATGCGGCGAGGATAAGGAATGCTGCTGAGTGAACGCCATCCTCACACGAATGCGGTTTGTTAGCTTAATCCTCCAGCCTCCACCATTTTTTTTTCTCTACAGAAGCTATTTTGACCGATTCACCAAGGCGAATGTCACCTGCCTTTTTTTTTTCTCCCCAGGTTGTCTTTTCTCCGTGAAAGCTCAGTGAGCACACCTGGCAGTATGAGTGTTCCAGTTTGCTCGAGACAGGAAAGATGACAGCTCGGCAACGTCTGCAGACATTGGCTGGAAGAGGTGGTGCAGGGGGGAGGGGCTGGGGAGGGGGGTTACAGAGATAATACAGAGCAGGACCATTGGGAGCGGAGTCGGATCGTTTTTTAAATCATGTAGTGTTGCGAACGCCTCCCGACCGCAGACGCCGCTTGGATCAATGTTTGATGAGCGCCATCAGGGAGCACAGTTTAACACTTTAATCTCGCCACAATTAAGAGACTCCTTGCTACGGATTCACCAGCTATAAAACATTCACGCAAAAAAAAAAAAAAAAAAAAAGGAGAGTGTGTCTGTAATGATCTGCGAGCTCAAATACCCCAGAGAGCGCTGTGGAATAGCAGATAGCGAGACAGCCAGATTAGAAGAGGAAGTTATCCTTTCGTCTGCCTAACATGCACACATGCATGTACAAGCAAGCCTCTCCCTTCCCTCTCCTGTCCATCAATTGGGGGGGGGGGGGGGGGAGGGAGAGAAACGCCACTCAATAAAGCTGCTCCATCCACGAGAATCAGATTCAATCAATAAGGCCTATTTGTGCGATCAGCAGAGCGGTAAAAGCTATCAGGGAGGAGCAAGAGACGGGGGGAGGGTGAGGAAGAGGAGGACGGAACTGAAGGTAGACGGCGGGTGTGATGAGATAAAGTAGGTTAGCCATGTCCCACTGCCTTCCTGACAACCTTGCAATGAGGTCACACCTTGCATTGTTAAATTGTCATCGTGACACCTTCGCTCTTCCGGTTATGTTTTTTTGGCATGTGTGGGAGGAAACCGGAGTACCTGGAGAAAACCCACACAGGCTCGGGGGGGGAGAACAAGCAGACTCCTCACAGGTAAGGCCAGAACCGGGATCGAATCAACGACCTCTGCACTGTGAGGTCGACGCGCTAACCACTCGACCACCCGGCTGCCCTAACACAATACCCACACATGAAAATAACGATCGAAAGAAAGGGGCATGCTTAGGTCACAATATCGCTAATCTTTTGCGATACACCTTTTGGCCCAAGTAAACTAAGCAAGCAAACAGTTCGGAAAATTTCAGACTTATAATAATACTGGATTGCCCCGAAAATAAGACGGTGTTTTTTGCATTGAAATAAGACTGAAAAAGTGGGGGTCGTCTTATATTCGGGGTCTAGACATTATATCCATTCACAACGCTAGATGGCGCCAGATATCATTGACGCGAATGCTGAATTTGACCCCCCAGGCCAAAGTGAACCCCTGTCACGAAGAAGAAAAATAAAAAATAGCTGTAAGAAGGAAAAGGAAGAAAATAATAGAAGAGATAACAGAAAATGGAGAAACGTAGTGACAATCTGGAGAACAGTGGGTCGAAGATCGGCCAAGTTAACCGGCAGCTGAGGAGAAGTTATGATGTCATTTACATTTCAAAAACCAGAAGCCATTCATTTACGAATGTGATTGCACTTTAGTTTACATATTTAAATGTTCAGATATTAAGATTTGAATGAGGCAAAATAACATGCTTTTTCTCTCAAATATATTATTATAATCATTTGTTTCAGATGTACTGTAATTATTTTCTGTATAAAAATTAATTTGGTGTTCAAAAAATCATTTTTCAAATTTGAGTCTTATCTAATCAGGGCCGTCTTATATTCGGGCCAATACGGTAATAATAACTATAATAATACAATACAATACAATACATCCTGATTGATATAGCGCTTTCACAACAGCTGCAGCTGTAACAAAGCGCTTAACAAAACAATAATAACACATTTTATTTATAATCTGGAGCAGCGGAACATATGGCATCTGCCCGTACAAAAAAACGGACAGATCGGAACACTATGCATGCCTGCAACAGATGGGTGTCTTGTCTTTTGAGTGTTTATGGAGTCACAGTCTCTTTTATCGACAAGAGAGCGAGGATGCAAGAGAAGTGGGGGGGGGGGGGGTACTTTCCCACAAAACGGCAACAGCCGTTCTATATGGCGGCGCAGCTTGGAGACGTTAAATAACGGGTGTGGCCGAGGGAGACACCTCGGCGGGAGTAGAAAAACAGTGGGGAAAGTGTAAATGATGGACGAGACGATGCAGGAGGAGAGGGATACCTGGAGAGAGGACGAGACAGCGCGGCGAAAACCAATTTGTCTCCTCCCCGGTGGGCTGACACCGGCGGAGGCTTGCTTACCATCATTGGCCTCACTGCCAGTCACTGCAAATCCACACACACTTGACCGCGTGCACGTAATGTTGGGGGGGGGGGGGCAGGGACAGGGGTCAGTCTCTTCAAACCAGCGCAATTACCTCAGAGGTAAACACAGCCTGCCCCCCCCCCCCCCCCCCCGCCCCCGAGTGCGTCTTGGGATACAGAGTGAGGTGGAATGTCGGAATGAGCGGGGAGGGACGATGCTACAGGAGGGAGGAATGGATGACTTCATGTACTGCTGAAGGGTGGAACCGGTAGCGACAGCAGCTGTTTTTACTCCTGTCCCTCCATCACACACACACACACATACATACATACACCCGTTTCCCCCATTTCTCTTTCGTCTCTTCCCAAACTAACATCTGGAGGAAAATGATTACTCCCATCACACTGCCAAGATGACTAATCAACAATTCCACACTCTACAGGAAAAGTGGCGTGCTAAAGGGGGAAGGAAGAAACGAGCGCTTGTAATGAGCCTCCAAACATCTCAACACCAAAATAAACAAAACGACGAGGCGAATCAATTTGAGACGGCTCAAACAAACTTGCGGCTTGTCTCGGGGTGGATACAAAAGATGGACTCGTCTGACAAACAGGAGACCCGTTTTGTCAATTAAACCTGCGCTGAAACCAATGTACAAAAATAAAGCGGAATAATTTAAAGTGACACAGAGGACGAATATTTCATTGGAATTAGTGATTTGGAGTGACACTTGATGATAAGGTGAACTTGTTAGCGTGTTCTTTATGCTCGAGTTATTTGAATAACTCTTAATATGTTACTTGAACATACCAGGCACATTCTCAGTTCGTTGTTTGTGCGTCATGTAACGTTCGCATATCGTACACTTATTCAGCGTGGCGTTTTCTATTTTATTTTTATTTCAAATTGCCTTTCAAGAGGGCATGTATGTTTTTGGTGTTGGATTTTTATCGAATAAATTTCCCCCAAAAATGCGATTTATAATCCGGAGCGACGTATAATCCGAAAAAACGGTACATCGCGGCACATGATTAACATGATTGAAATTGCCTTTACTGTAATCGATTTTTCAGCATCGCCCAGGACAACATGTACTGGATGTAGCGCAAATTCCCTTTATTGACAAAAAGCTATACTTTTTTTTTTTTTTAAGAAAGCAAACTACTTGAGTAAATCAATAGCGCCTGTTCCTGGCATTCAAGTAGCGCGCTGCAAAATTGCCTCCGCGACGCAATTAATCAACAACCAGTTTCAAACAACCCACACAGTTCGTTATCGATCAATCTATTACGTCAAAATTAAACGCTCAACTACGTTACCTCTCTTTGAACCAATCCCATCCACGCGTGAATGTCTGAGGGGTTGGCTCGCAGCAGCTGGGGGGGGGGGATTAGCGTCTTGTTCAAGGGCATTTCAACACACAGATTAACAGACAACACGTGTTATCTCATGAAACCGACATGAGTTCCTATCATCGTAAATTCTCCCTTGACAGAATGATTCTTTTCCCAAATGTCCAGGTCAATGCAATCTCTGGCAACGGTCGGCCGACGGCTTCCTTTTAAATCGGCATCGCGTTCCCGGCAAAGCCTCTTCATTGCCCCTTTCGCACCTTTTGCTGACTGTGCCGCAGTCTGAGACAGCTCCGTTAGCGACGAGCGCCATTAGTCATGCTAAACCACCAACACCCTCGCTCATTAGCATAGACGCAAACCTGACTCCAGTCAGATTATTACAAACACTTTGCAGCTGCTCCTCCCCATTACAGTCAATCAAACGGCTTAGCGAAGTCCCGTTGAAATTCCGGAGTTGAATCTCGTGCTCATACTTTACTTCCTGCTACAAAACAAAAGCCCGCTCGGTCCAAGGCTTTTTAGCCCAAAATCTGTCTGATGTAGAAGTATTCATCTAATTTAAGTGCTTTTGCCCGACGCTGCCGCAGTTGTACTCGTTTACACAAATAGACGAGAACCGAGCACTAAAAGGCAGAAATTCTGAGTGACGTTGTTTATTCTTCAAAGCGGGCTGGCATTTCATGTAACATAACAGCATTAAGAGTGGATTAAAGTCCACATAAATAACCTTGAAAAATACATAGAGATTTAACAGCACGATTATTCCGGATTGCGCTACTGCGTCGGTTTTTGACAGATGATGTTGCTGACTAAGTGCGGGCGGGACGATGCGGTTGTGTTGTACAACCCAACAAGCAAGCAGCTGTCCCTTGTCTCTTGTTCCCCGTTGACCCCTTGCAGCCCTTATGCCAAACGTGTACCCTCATCCGCTCCCTGACTCTTTCTCTCCTCTCCCTTCGCATTCATCCCTTATTCGACCAGGCTGCCAGACGGTGTATTGTTCTGTCACTCGCGATCCTTTAATGCCCTCCAATCGAGCGGGGAATATCTTGAGGGGATTTGGCTAGGGATGATTGCGGGGGAGGGAGGGGGGGCTTTAAATACCGACAGAGGATTTGCATCAGATTCCGAGATCCTGACTCAGAGATGATCACTGCAGCTTTAGCGAAGGACAGAAGTGAAAAGTACCTCTGGCAAGGAGCGGGACTCTTGATACGGAACCTGCCTGGTCTTGTACTGTCAAGCTTTTAACACTTTGCGGAGATTTTTAGTGCGAGGCGGTTCAGTAAAACAACTGAGTAATAAGTGCCAGGCATCTGGTTACCTCTGTGACTGTACCTGTGTCCTAGACGCATAATTTTCCCGCCAGATGCACGGTCAAAAAAATAAATAATGTTTTTTTTTTTAAAATACGCTAAATCTTTTGTTCCAGCAACGATTGCAGTTTGATAATCGCCACCATTGTTGTTTTGATCTCGGGTGACGAGATTTCCGTTCTCGCGAGACGAGATTGGCAAGATCGGCCTTCACCAAGTGTGGAAAGCAGGCGATTGCCAAGTTGCGTAACGTTAAAACAAGTGTTGCGAACAAGTGTTGCGAAAGTTTATTGCGGAGATATCACAGAGGAAGCAGCTAAAGTTGGATAGTTTTTTGCGATAATGATCTTTTATGCCTGAATTATTTACATTTTTACAGCATTTGTTTATAAGAAAGAAATCTATTATCAATGCATATTGTTGTTGTTTGTGTTATTATCATATGCAATTGAATAAGTAGACCATTTCAGAATTCGAAATTTGGGACTCTCAAAATGCATGATCGGACTCATACTTTTCTGATCAGCGAGTCCCTGGGACTCGCAGGGCTCAAACTGTAAAATTATCACTGAGTGCAACTGTTGATTCCAGAGAAACAACAGCAAATATCCTATTACGCAATCATTTGAACATTCGCGACTGCAAGAACACCGTTTTAACAGATTGACGTCGAATCATATGTTTGTAGGAGGCCATCAATGTTGAGGTGGCCAAACTTGGAGAAGAATGAGGTTTATAAATCGTTCGGCGCTAGCAGGGGTTGAATGACATCAGACCTCAGATTTCAGGTCATCCGTTGCTAAGCTTGCCGCAATCCAATTTCCTTGCGTGAACACTTTTCAACAAGGTTACTGGGGGCGGGGAGTGCTGGGATCAAAGTGTGCTTGCATGTGTGTGTTTACACATCGCAGATGGTTCAGCTTGGCCTTGGCAAAACATGCTTCCCCGGATGGCTTTAAAAACATCTCCCGCGGCGTCTTTTGTGACGTCATCCTAATTGTGACTATCATACAATGAAACCACAAGGTTTTTTTATACGTATATGTATGCGCACGAAAACAGACTTCAGCATTCCGTCGACTCACTGTAAAAGGGGATTAGGAGGACCTTCAAAGCGAAGCAAAGAGATCGGCTAGGGGGTTCCCAGGGTCCCCTCTCGTGACCACTGGGAGGATCATGGCAGATTAAAAACAGCCAAACCTTGTTACCAGCTTCCTCTAATTGACTATTGCGTTGGGTCACTCGAGGAGGTCTCTGAAGGACAACCAGGCCAGGTGGATTGGGAACTTTTTTTTTTTTTCTTACGCTGATGGAAGGCACCTTTGTGGTTCGTGACTCAGAAATGGAGTGTGCGAAGAGAAATTAACAGGACGGTGCGACAAGCGAAGGTTATTTTGCCACTGGCGCTGAGAGCTTGTGTACATACGGCACGCGTTCGCTTGGGGAATCGTAGTCGACTTGAAAATCTGAGTGAAAGAAATGGAAAAAGGAAGCAGGACTAATTCCCGTGGAGACCTGAGGGGGAAAGATCAATTTTGATACTCAATGTCAGCTGAAGGAGGGGGGGAAAAAAGGAGCAAGAGGAAGTATTTATAGCTTAGGGTTTGAGTTTGCTTAATTCATTACGGAACAAACGATTGTGTTGGAGTGACATCAATACAGGAATTTCTGGAAGATATTTGACGATGTGATGCACCTGGAGATGCGGTTCATTTTCTCAAGTGCTTTGCCAAATTAAAAAAAAAAAAAACTCTTCTCCGGCTAGTGCAAGGTGCAAATGCACAAAATCCCTCAAAACACAAGTGCCCCCCCTCAGGGGAGATGCTTACGAATGGTTATGGCCTGCTTGTGGTCGCAGTAAATGTATTTTTCCCAGACAAAATGCAGAGTTGGCTAATGTAGTCATATTTGGATTGGAAAGGCGGTCACGGTTATCTCCACAGGGGGTACTGATCTTAAGGGCGGGAGCCACCTGTCTGCCCCTCAGGAGGCCATTAAAAACGCGCTACAAGCAGGGATGGGCAGATGGAGAGCGTGGTGGGAGGAAATAGCGGGAGGATTCCATCAGCCAAGACCAGATCGAGTCCCTCCTGTTGGATGCGGGCAGACAACATGCAACCAATCTCTTAAAAAAAAAAAAAACATGTTTGTAGCTGGGAGGATGTTTTTATTTTACCCACTGAAAAATAATTAATGAGTCGGGCAGTCCGCCCAGGTGCACCTGCATTAATGGCTGGCCAAGGACGAACTTGGCTGAAATGACCCAAACTGTACTCCTGTGTGTTAGTTCTTAATTCCAGGTTTGTACTCAATTAGAAAATAAGTGAAAAAAATAAATAAATCACCAAACACTACTCACATTGAATATTTTACATTGACATTATTGCGTTATTGACAACCTTGGACTGTTGCAAATGCTAATGAAGTGGAACATGCTAGAGTTGAAGTCCCCCCCAGACAGATAAAATTGAAAGAACCAAATATTTGGGGAGGAAATATGCCCCACAAGTGGCACCGAGCAAAAGTGTGATGGCAAAACCTGCATTCGAACTTTTTGTGACATCGGGATAAGATATATTTCGAGTTTAGTTTTACTGCAATCTGTTAACTGCTCCATAAACACCTTTGACGGGAATGCTAAACGTTTCTTAAAGCGGCGCTTGAAGGTTTTACAATCGTGACAGTTTGAGCCTGGAACAAATTCTCACATTTCCTATGGGAACATTTCTTGTCAATGACAACAACAACGTGGGGATTCCGGCGCAACATTTGTGGCCAATCTTGTGGTGCTTAATATTCCTTTTCCATCTCCATAGCATAATTCGAGATACTTCCTGTCTCATATATGACCTCAAAATATGAAGGCTGGCTAAATGAGCATCATGGTGCCACACTCAAGCGATTACGCACACGGATGTGTCATGGTGACTCTAACTTGGTAAGTATAAATGGAGGACAACGTGGAGAGGTCGTGCAGTCGGGGGGCAATTTGAAAAAGCGTGATCAACACACACGCACACACGTGGACTGTGCTGGAATGTAATGTGATGCGTCTTCCCCGTACAGGGTTGTCGCTATCCAGGGAGGTGTAAATCACCTTAGGTTAATATGATCCGGCGCAACTCTTTTATTAGCCTGATGAAGGTAATAATAGTCTGGAGGGAAAAGTGCTGCCAAGTTGGCAGAAAAACACCGACCCACAGCCTTCATCTCCTTGAGTTCTTTATATTCATGAAAATGGGATAGTAAAATGGAATGAAAGATGTTCGATATTACTGCAATAAATAGCGGAGTTGTCCTTTTAGTGCGGTCCTTGTCAAGATTGCATGATCCGCATCACCGGGGAGTTGTTAGCGGTCAACGGTCTGCAATTGCAGATCAGATACGTTGTGATTATTCTTTTTTTTTTTTTACATTATTATTCTAATTCAAGTGTTTCATCTGCAGCGTCAGCAGAAGCATAATATGGTACACATACGTACGATAAGTTTCTGTGCTTAACATGCTGCAAAAGTGCGCCCCATGCCTCTGTGTCAGGTCTCTACGAAAGGTAGCTAGTCATTTCCTTTTCATAAATTGTTGTATCTATTTTTATTTTTCTGTTTTTGTTCATGTTAGGGGCCATTATGGCTGTTGCTCCTCGTGGCATAAGCGTGGGTGGGCGGGTGTATGCGTGCACGTGCGTCAGCGGTTTGATCGCGGGAGGTCAAAAAAGGTCGAGGCGCCCCTGGTTCATAAAGCTAACAATGCTTTGCTGATGTTTGATTTGATTCATTGCATTTATGGAAACGTACTGCCAAATGTATGTAGCCGAGCTTTCATTCAATTACAGTCAAACCTCGGTTTTCGTCCATAATCCGATCCAGGAGGCTGTTCGAAAACCGAAATTGTTCGTAAACCGAAACCACGCTCTTTTTCTGCTCACAATGGAAAGCAACACGACGAAGCGTCACTTCCTCGTGTAAGGAGGGCGAGAGGAGTCAAATGGTGCATTCAAGTGCGCTCAGTTTCTTCGAGAACCGAAATTTGTTCGTCATCCGAGGCATAAAAAACTCGAAATATTTGGGTCGAAAACCGAATTGGACAAGAACCGAGACATTCAAAAACCGAGGTTTGACTGTACATCCCATTGGGCTACAGGTAACGAACGAGAGCCCTTTCCAAGGATTTCCCATCATCATTTATCATCAAACAAGCACAAACATCGACGGTCCATCAATTACATTGTAGGGTGCAAAAGTGTCTTCAAATGGAGGTCGGGATAAGCAAATTTGGTAGCTACAATGGGACCCGATCATGGCTCCCCTCCCGCCTCCTTGTTATGGATAATAAACAACACATATCATGCAGGAGGAACATTAAGAGTAAATAAAGGAGAATGACAGTGATTGGACCTAAGAATATAAACCTCATTAACTGGGGAGGCACACATGGATGGATGCGGCCAGATGGTGTTTTGTACTCATTTGTCATACACCGCTGACAGAGGAGGAGGAGGAGAAGAATGAGAGTTGAAACGGAATAAAGACAAAACACGCGATTACTGAAGAGGAATATTCAGTGCGGACTTGTCCGTCTAAACGGGAGGGCGAGATTCATTCCGCATAATTTACTTCCCGAGACCGTGCCTGTGACGCTAACAATACCGTAGATGTACAACTTGAGCATAGTGGTACAAAGTACAAACACGATCGCTTGCCTTAAACGGAGACAATTTGGCGTAAACACTTGAAATTCCAAACGAGGCCTATTTATCTCCACGGCGTAACAATTTAATCTGTCAGTGAGTAAAATATGCCGCTCCGTGTCTCCGGGGCAACGTGTTTCTATTTACATTAGGGGGTTTATTCTTTGTTCCTTTACAAAGCAAATGATATGCTTGATTCATCATATCAACATTAGACGGGAACATCATACAAGTGCCAACGGCACACATGGATTATTTCGCTTTTGGTGTGATGTCATATTACGCGAGACTAGTTTGTGTGTGGGGTTTAATGCTTCATTTTATCATTTTAATTTTGGAAAAAGAGTAATTCTATTTTTTTTTTTAAATACACGGATAATTCCCGCAAAATTTTGGTTCTCGCAGGGTCAAACCGACAAACATTCACACCTGTGGTTATTTCCATTTCAATGAATCTGAAGTGCAGACTTTTGGAATGAGGAAAGAATATGAAAACTCGGAAACTGAATAATAGCTCATGTGGTCATAAATATAAGGGCCTTTCCCGGGTAATTCCCGCAAAATCTTGGTTCTCGCAGGGTACATACCGACAAACATTCACACCTGTGGAATACAGTCAAACCTCGGTTTCCGAACGTCTCGGTTCTCGACCCATTCGGTTTTTGTTTTTTATGCCTCGGATGACGAACAAATTTCGGTTCTCGAAGAAACTGAGCGCACTTGAATGCACCATTTGACTCCTCTCGCCTTCCTTACCCGAGGAAGTGACGCTTCGTCGTGTTGCTTTCCATTGTGAGCAGCCGTGTTCAGTAAACATTTTATTTTAAAAAGAGTGTGGTTTCGGTTTTCGAACAGCCTTCTGGAACGGATTATGGACGAAAACCGAGGTTTGACTGTATTTCGATTTCCATGAATCTGACGTGCAGACTTTTGGAATGAGGGAAGAACATGAAAACTCTCCACAGGAAGGCTAGAAGTGAAGCCACAAAATCAGAACTATGAGGCGCACTGCTTCATCAGGCTGCCTCAAGTTACCATTCGATCAAATGTGAGTGTAAGGTACTGCCTCACTTTAGACTTCAAGTCGGTCCTGTTGTTTTATATCAGCATGTGAGTGGAGGTTACCCAAAGTGCAGTTTGCCTCTGCTCAGTTTGAGGGCTTCAACCAAAGACTGAAGGGCAATTTCGACGGGGGCGCAAGAGTGTGTGTATGTGTGCATGTAAGTGGATGCAGGTTGAGAGTGCGGCACGTGCGTGTGCGAGTGTGAGGGCAGGATCAACAGAGGAAATCCACACTTGAAAGAGAAGCTCCCAGGCATCGCTGACTGCCCCCCTGGTCTCTCTCATCTTACAGACGTTATCCTGACTCTCGGTTTATGCGGGGGGAGGTTCAAAAGTTCACAGGACCGAGGGAGTTATGAAGACCATGACTGAGGGGGCACGGGGGAGGCTCTCCCAACAAGCAATCAGAGTGCTCATTCTGCACTGTGAGAATTATTGATTGACGTGGTTTTAAATAACTGTCATTGTAGGCAGATTTTTTTTTAGCTATGAAATATTTGTAGAATTGTGTATTATACCATTATCCGATTGATGAATGAAGTAAATGAATAAAATTTATTAAAAATGATTTTGCGTGATACGAAATAAGATGTGCAGTGAGAGTATTACTTTTGTCCACTTGGGGTCGCCACCCTCACATTTGATATCCTCGACGTTGAGTGTGTATGGCTTTAAAAGGTGGGGCCTGGCCTGGTGGGTGACCTTGACGCTGTCAGCTAGCTCAAGTTGTATAGATCAGCAGCCCATTTATTATTTAAATACATTTTAACGACACAAGCACGATGAGTCAACTTTTTGGGCGATTTTAGCCATGCTAAAATAATTCCTCACCAAAAACAACCCCCAAAGTGGTGCGTGTTCCTCCATTCACTCATCTTGGAGCGTTCATGCTCATTTCTCCTCTAGAAGCATCAAGAAAACAACGCCCGAGCCAAGAAAACAACCGGGTCCACACTTTGTGATGTCTCTGATTTGGTGCGTCAAATAAATCATAAAATGTTCCCATGTAGCCCCTGCAATGTGCTCAAGTACTAGTCACTGCTGTTTGGTGGACTGCAGTTTTTTTTTTCAATGTGGTCTTGAAATGTCCGACTTTGTGAGCGGTTACTGAATGTACTTAAAAAAAATAAAGCTAATAAACCGACATAAAAATCAATATAAAACTACATTAAAAAAAAAAGATGGCTGCTGTGTGAACCACTAGACTACCAAAGCCCCTTCCTCCATCCCAGAGTGAGTGCAGCGGGTTAATTCCACCTGAAAGGGTACACGAGGATTGATGTTTTTGATTTCATCTTAATTTATGGCTGAGCAGCAACTACAAAACTAAAGGAAAACAGGAGGCCGATGTAATTTTTGTTGTACCCTAAAGCTTGTTCACTGAACGGGAATAAAAGGACGACCTCATTTGGTTTCCTGTGTGATTTTCCTAAAGGGGATTTTTACACTGCCAGATGTGAGGAAGATGCCCTTCATTAGTACAATGCCGATGCACCAACGCCGCACTTAAATCCAATTCAGTTCGGCGTGAAAAGGGGCATTACTGCCAGCCAGGACTATAGCCCACCCACCCACTCGTGATGTGTGTGAACTGACACGACAAAAATGTGGCAACCCCGGGGGGATGGGGGCTAAGCGAACATACAGGGAAATGTAGACACTTATTCTGGTTTAATAAAGAGCAATTTGCATTTGAGAAAGTGTCAGATATGGTAAGACACATTAAAAGCCAATCAGATCCCCTGAATATGGAATTATCGGACAGGTTTACAGCTTTAGCATTTGGGTAAATAAGGGCCGTGTGTGTGTGATATTTAATTCCGGAAATATTTTAGACATGTCATTAATATCTGTAATAGAAATAGAAAAGAAGCTACCATATATATATATATATATATTATTTTTTTTTTTTTTTGAAAGATATCTAAAAAGAACTACAAATGCATGATTTCAATTCAGGTTGGATGATTATGATTGAAATGGTTTATTTATATCCAAATATATTTCGAAGAAAGAAAATCTTAAAATTACAAGATATGAAACCTATTTTGTGACCAGACTTGTTTTTTTTTAATATTAGTCTTAAACATATTTTTGGGAAAAACAAGTATCTCATCTCTTATCTGACCAAATAGTTCAGGTGATGAGCGACCAAACATCTGATCAAGTTCCAAAATAAAAAGGAGCAATTTGTGGGGAGAAAAAGGCAGCACTTTTTGTCACACACTCCACCCAGACGAGCCATTAGCTTTAGAAAGCCGTCACTGATTTACAGGGTCACCACTGGGGGCTTTTTTTATGTGTGCGTTGTGTATCACGTGACGACTGTATGTGTGCGCTTGCACTGACTCATCCAGCAGTCAACTGTCACTGCAGAGTATGGCTTCATTCTTGGCTTTGTGGGGGCACGCACACGTTTGAGAGTGCGTGCGCGCGACAATGTTCAACTGTGTCAACATCTTGTGTGGGCATACACGCTGAGGAAACAAAACAAAGTGCCTAAAGAAATAACTGGCGGCCCGGATGCAGACAAAGAGTCCTGACAAGAAAAATGACATGAGGTGATTTCCACGCTGGCAGGGAAAGGATAAACTAACATCCTGGACAGGAAGCTCCACACCACGCAGACTCTCTGAGCCCCTTTTTTTGGGGTGGAAAACACACACTGAATTGAACCATATTAACCTCGTCATCCTGGCACTGACTCGCCCCGCAGCTTCCCAAGCTTCCCAATGTGCTGCCCCCCCCGATGAGAAATCTGGGCCTTCAACTGCCCCGTCCACCTGGTCACCGCAGTCAACATGGAAAACACTCGCTGTTTGCCAGAATGGCGGCGGCGGCGGCGGCGGCTATCGGGGGGAAGCGGAGATGGAATGTGGCAGTCACAGTGGGCGACTGCCACTAGCGTTATTTATTTGTTTTTTTTCCCAGCACTCGGCCAAGCTGTTCCTGTGGTTTAGGTATGCCCGTAAACAGGATGCTAACAGTGAGCGGTCGACCATATGTAGTTCTGTTGTTCAGACCAAGATCGCGAAATTCAATTCAGCGCCGTGTCACCTGGACCTCAGGATCTTTATTGAGCTTAGCAGGCCCCCGAACGCCACGGCGTGTACTTACAGCTGGTACGAGAAGCTTCTTCACCTCCTCCACGGCTCTCCTCATCTTGATCTCGGCTCTGGTCTGCGTGTCTTCCACGGCGATCAGGACATGAAGATCTTCATTGAGGTGCTCCCAGTTTGGCTTTCCTTTGTTCTGCTCCTCCTGGAAAGAGATCGACAGGTGAGTGAATAGGACTGCGTGGGTGTGCCAGAGCGCCACGCTGGCGACAAACGCATCAGAGGACGACATGGTCCTGTGAAGAGAGACTGGATGACAGGAGTGCTCCTTTAGTCAGCCATTAAGCGTTTGCTTTGAAGCGACACCCTTCTTTAGTAGAACACTTACTTGATGGAGACCCTAAAAAAAAAAATGCTATGCCCTGCAGCAATTAAAAAGCATGGAAAAAAAGAATGGGCCGAGATTTGAGAGACAGGTGAAGCCTTTTTTTTTTTTTTTTTTTAAATCGGTCTGGTTTTGCTGAGAACAATGGCGCACAGGTAACAATAGCTGTCTAAAAACCGAGTGCCAAATTGCAGCGCTACATTTAACCTAACAGACATTTCAATTCAAAACTTGACAAAACCGTGGGAAGTCCAGTGAGATGGGTTAAAAAAAAAAAAAAAAAAAAGTTTCAAAACCTGAATAGAGGAAGGCACGACATTTTTTAACTGTAACTGAATAACACCTGATTTTAATGATTCCTTTTTATTTATTTTTTAAAACTTGCAGAGAAAATTTTAAAATATTCCAAACCATGTGTTCACACGGATTGGTTTGTTTAAAAGGGGGTCGAGTTTGACAAGTGTGATCGATTTGACTGGTGAAGTGTGAACTGTTATTATGGCACCCAAAAAAACCCCCAAAAAACAAAAGGTTTGCTGTCTAGTTCACTTTAGCTCATGTGTAAACACTACACTACCTAACATTTGGTTGAACGATAAAAATTCTCGTATGAACACGAAGCAAACTGGACCAAATTGTGGCCTAATCTTGTCCAGACCAAAGTAATACAACCCACATGTGGCCTGTGCTCCCACTTGACTTGAGTTTCAGCTCTGTTGCTAATCGGGACGCAGCTATCAGACAAATATTACACCGATTATCCAACTGATTGTGTAATCAGATTAAAGGTTATTTTGATTTATAAAACACCAAAAAATAACTGCGAGTGTGTGGCTTTAAAAGGAGGTGCCTGGCCCGGTGAGTGATGTGGGTGTCAGCAAATGAGTGGACAGTTGGCTGTTTTGCACGTTCGCGCCTGGCTGTGAACTGGCTAACCGTTAGCCACTCTCAAATTGAATGTCCGGCCAATTAGTTGCCGCTGAAGAAGCTTGCGTCCGAGTAGCAGAGGTGGGCTGCATTAAATTAGCTTACATCACTCATCACCTTATGTTGCCACGCATAGATGCGCTGTCGTGAGCCGTTAGTTCTGCTTTGCAGTCAACATCACAACTTTGGACAATCTGTCTTTGAAACACTCTTTCCCCCCTGGGTTGCCATGATTGTGCCAACGAAGAGGTGAGCGAGTTAGTGTGAAAAAAATGATGACTGTGAAGGACCCAGGCAGAGATTTTCCCTTTGAAATTTCTTGGGGGGGGGAATAAAAAATTCTTTCAACCCTCATTCATCTGATAGCGTAGTTCACGTGGTCAAATGTGAACGTTATCATCCAAACTCAGGTGTGCAGCACACACGGAGATCAAGGTGGCTCCAAGTTTGCTTACAAAGTAGGATGCCGTTCGATGTGAACAGTGCTTGGCACAAATCGACAAGTTGCAAATTGGACCAAACGTGTGAACTATGTCTTTTCATTTCGGATTGAATCTGAGTAACGAATCACAAGTAGGCTATGTCCAGACTTGACAGGGTGGATTCGGTTAAAACATAACGTGGCATGTTTGGTTAAGTTCCAATTATCCGAATGATGCGTTATGGTCTTCTGATGCGATTCGGTACACAATTGCTGGACTTTATGTGGTAACCCTGCAGAGATTTAGGATACAGACCTACATTAAAACAACAGATGAAAGCAAGGGGGAATTAAACCATCAAATTAAAATAGAAACTATACTTATACTATCAAGAATTACTGCACCTTACCCACTCAAGCTGCAACGGTAGCAATTATGGCCCCGATCAATCCAAAGCAGTGTTACTGACCACAGTGCCAACATCATCGCCATTGTATCCCCCACAACGCATTGTTGCAGCGGCGCCCTGCGGCCGGCCCGATGTGATTTCTATTGAGTTGTGGAGCGCCAAGGAGAGACACTCGGAGCAGAGTGCCACCCACCTGCTTTCTACTCTACAGAGAGCTGTTGCCATGGCATTGCTCTTTACCACGCACGTACAGAAAAGTTCAATATTCCACTCTCGTTTTCCCCTTTTCCACACAGGGAGGAAGGGCTCAGTTTTTCCACTCGGGCCATTATTCCACTGTGGCTGTTTGCTTACGGGCCATTCGGGGACACAGACTGAAAGGTGATTCGGCATATGCAAAATGGCGGCATGGACAGTGTGGTTCAAATAACAAAGCACAAGTACATACTATAAATACGTACTTTTCTTCACATGGCCTCTCAACTACAAAGTCAACTACAATCTTGAGAACTATCGGTGCGTAGATGCCAACCAAGGCAAGGTCACAGTCTGCCTTCTGACATAAAGTGACAAATACGAGGTTGGTCAGTTCAAGACAGGATTTTGTAGTCCCCGAGGAAACGCTTTACACTACATGGTGACACTTCACGTTAGAGTTGAGTTGGTAAAAAGAGCTTGAAATTCGGTCCTTGCTATTACGAGTGAAGGTTAGTCCGACAATGGATTTCGGGCTACGTGGCACTAGCAGTCATGTGGCATTGAATGGTCCAACTTTGAACAGTACTTTCCCCTTTGAGCCAAGTGGCTGCTCTAAATTGAGGCTAAATGTCAACAGTCCAAACAGGTGCAGTACAGAGCCGAAGGGTGCGCAGAAGGACAACCGGGGCAGGCAGTGATGTTCGGAAAGGAAAATACATTTGACAAAAACTGAACCTTCCAAGAAAACATCATTATGACAATGCCGCAGAGCTCCCACAGAGTGATGAAAAGGTGGAATTTTCAGACAGTTGAAGTGTCCACGAGAGTTCATATTCAAGTACGGTGTCTTCAACACTTAATGTGTTAAAGTAAAAAAACAAAAAACAAATACAAAGCAAAAAAACCTCTTTGTGAAAATTGTGCAATTTTTGGATACACATGGTTTTTATGTTCGTCCCTTTCACGCAGTTGGAAAAAAAAATAATGAAAAAGCTCAGTTGGTAGAGTGGGTCATCCAATGACCGAAAGGTCACTGGTTCGAATCCCAGCTCGAAGTGGCCACTTTTCCAGTGCCTTTCGGGTTTTTAACTCATTCACTCCCAAAGACGTTTTTAAACGTCTTTTCAGACTTGGTCCAGAATTGGCTGGTACTGAATGAGTTTAAAGAGCTCTTCTCCGACTTCACACCCAGTGAAACTTTAAAGCTTCAATTAAATTCAATAGGTAGTGGAATAGATACAATACAAGACAATACGATCCTGATTTATAGAGCACTTTCACGACATAAAAACACAGACAGTCGTGCAATTTTAACCACGTTTCCCCTCATACGCTTTATTGTTTGAAGCAGTTCTAGATGAAAGAGGAGAGAATCCAAGTGTCCTTTCACCAGTGGATCAGAGACGTCATGCTCAAAATGTGCATGTGTCGGCTACACGCTAAATTTGAAAGTCAACAAGAAGCTGTATTTGATGAAACAAATATTGGTTCACCTCTCCTGTCCCATGTAAATCCGCTTCAATTCCAAGCGGCGACTCTCAGTTCCAAGTACGCGTACGCATATGTAACTTGAACCATGTTGCTATTTCCACAGCTGTCATCAATCGCGACTTTCCACGCTAGCTTCCTCCCTCTGAGCAGGTTTTTTTTAAGGACATGACAACAATCACCAGCAACAACAAACTAAGAAGAGTAAGCCGTCACATACAAGAGAATGCCGCACTGAGAGCGACGCAAGCGCTCTCTGAGGAAATGATGTGCAACGCGTCTTGTCTGAACAAATGTGTCACAAGAAAAAAAGGTTGCGAGAGGCGTTTTATCAGTGTTAAGTGCAATCTAGGGGATGGGTTATTATCCTTTAATATGTTCCGTCTCCTCCTATTTAACGTGGATGTGACTCTCTCGCACAGATACACAGATGGGCTTAGCCGTTTGACCACCGAAGCCATAAATTAGCATTTAGTGATCACTTCGTTATTCAGGCCTGATCTAGACTCCCTAGGTTGGATTTGCCCAATTCTAACTTGGGGGGCCAGTATACAAGTTTTACATCCACATGTATTTTCAAGTGACTCTTATCCGGTATCACCATATTTATATTTGCTGAAAGTCATTTCGGTATGACAGTGAATATTAAGATGTAAAACACGTAGGCCATTTATGAAAAACATGAAGTACGGCGGAAAACTATGCTTTGCTTTTTAAACCACCATGCACTGTGCCGAGGACCCCGTTTGACCCTTAACCTCAAGGAAAGTCCTTCCCGTCATATTTTGGAAACAGCCGGCACAAAAATCAAAAAGGACCGGGAAATAACTTTTTTTTTGAAATGCTCAGGAAATATGGCTTCAGACAAGAACATTTAATTTGTCTTTGTACTTGGCAGGCAAGGCAGATGCTATGGGGGGTGGGGGCAAAAGTCAGCCTCAAGACAAATGGGCTAAGAGGCTAACTTAACAAAAGGGTAATATTTCAACACTTGTTTGTCTGAGAAATAAAGTGAAGACAGTCCAAACCCATTAAGCAACTTTCACCCGCATCGGGCGGGAAAAAAAAAAGCAATCGCAGCATACGCACTCGTACACATAACTGCATTTCGCCCTTCACCTTCATTCTTCTTACCTATTTTCTAGCCGAGCTGCTTTTCCATCTCTCGCCATTGTTCTCCACTGGACCGTGATTCACTCAGCCTCTCTGTTGCTCTCTCACACGGCCATGAAGGCTTCAGTGAACCCGCTCGCCGTTAGCCGGCGCGGCCCAGGAGCAACCAGCTGAATTATTGAGAGCATAAAAATGCCGCCGCTAATGGATCCTGAATAAACACGCCGGCTAAAGCTGCTGCCGTGGCTTCCTGGGCCGCCACGGGGCACGTAGCGAAGAATACGGAGGGTTGAGGATACGGATAAAAGAGGCAACCAAGGGGCCGTGGTTTCGTCGGAGACTGAGCCGTAATTATGCAACACCTTCAAAGGCTCTTGGCTTCACCGGCGAAAAAAACACTGAAATCTGGAAGACCTATGTCAGATTGTTTACGCCATTCTCGTCGTAAGGACAAAACAAATCTCTTTGGAACAGCCAAGATTGACTATTCAAAAAACGTTGACAATCAGAATCACAGAATAATTTACGGAACGATAGAATTCCGATACAA
Source organism: Hippocampus abdominalis (assembly GCA_018466805.1). Lineage (NCBI taxonomy): Eukaryota > Metazoa > Chordata > Actinopteri > Syngnathiformes > Syngnathidae > Hippocampus > Hippocampus abdominalis. Next base: position 14,642,805 of record CM031705.1, on the reverse strand, counting down.
TGATATCAGGATACAGTGGTTGAAGGATAATCGATGGTCAGTGGTTTGTGAAAATCAGTTATTAATTTGCTTATATTGGCTTTAAGTGCAGTAAGTAGTTCACCATTGAAGGTCGATTTGCTAATCCTTGGTTTCAGAATCAGACTAAGATTTATTGACCATGTATGCAAGAAACACACAAGGAATTTAATTCCCAGTTACAACCCGTTCAGAGGAATATTAGACAACAATAACAAAGTCTATCGCAGGGGTGCCCAAACTTTTTGGACCGAAGATCGACTTTTCGATCAACCAACCTTCTGCGATCAACCCGTTACCGCACAAGCAACATACACACGCACACCATGATGAACAACAGACTGACACGGAAGCATGCGACGGCACTTTTGCAGTCTGTTAACTGTCGTAGCTCACGGGTACCGTTTTAACAACTTCCGGTGACGCAGGTCACACACCACCGTCGGTTAAAAATTTACCTGCTTTATTTTATTTTGTTTAATACTTTTTGTGAAAATGAGACTGACAGGATGATTAGGCTGCAGTGTACATTTGCACAAAAAATATGTTACTAGCATACACAAAGACACACGAATGGTTGTTTTTTTTTTTTCTCCTCTACACTCCTCGCGATCGACTTGGGACCGGTCCGCGATCTACCGGTCGATCGCGATCGACGTAATGGGCACCCTTGGTCTAGCGGGCCTCTGTGAAGACAGAGTTCTAATCCTACGGCGGACCTGATTCACGTTCAAGTTTATCCCTCACTTACTCCGACACAGGAGTAGATCGTTGCAGTTCCGATTTTCGATGAAAAACATATCTGGGTCATATATACAAAACTCTGAACTCAAGATCCTAAACTGAGGGCTCACTGTGTTCTTGAGAAAATACAGTCATCATACGTCGACTAACTAGCTACTGGAAAGCCAATCTTAACCAGTTATACGAAAATAAAATCACATCACATGACAAAACCCATGACATGCTTATCACACAAGGTGATCGGCTCCTGTTACAATCAACGGTGAAACAACGAGAGGTGCGGCTAACGCTAAAAACGTGGACTGTGTGCGATAGCGATGTGACGACGACAGTTTTGTCCAATCTCCGTTTTCTGCTATTCACGCTACTCCAAGTTCCTAGGGGGCTCTTTTGAATTGTAAGAGTGCGGGAGCATGTGGAATTTTGTGATATTGCCTTGCAGTGTAGCTCGTGTGCTGTACAAAGTTGAAAACGATCTGCAAGATCCGCTAACAAAGATGGATCAGCGGGTTGAGGCTGGTCAGTCTCTTTTCTTGAGATGGAAGACTGTCTCTTGAAACGTGCCGGTGCCGTAATTGAGAAGAGTAAAAAGGTGACAAAAGGGTCTCAGCAGAGTTGTATCTACACCTTCGATAACTCTCTTTCTTTACCGTGAATGTATTTCTTCAAGAATCCTACACAAGGCATATGATGGAAAGTGTGATTTGTCAAATCCATACACATATGCCATAAGCTAAAATAGTAACACGCCAAAGGGCAATAAAAAGTTTGTGTAATTAGATAAGACGGGGATCCAGGAATATGGCGTGCACTGGGAATTGTATGCGCGCCAGAACATGTTCACTCCTCTCAAACTACTCGTGGATCTAATTGTGACGAGGAGAGCAGAGTGCCCTTATTGTCTCCTCTTCTAATGAACACACTCCAAGGGAAATGAGCGCAGAGAGCGAAATTAAAATAAGAATGGGAGGTTTCCATAAAAATAAAAAGAACAAGGGAGCGAGAGGGGGGGCGAAAAAAAATAATGCTTGCCGGAGCTTCGAAGATTATGACTCAGCCTAAAATGTGCTCGTCTGCAAGCATGAATTGTTTGTGTAACGACGCAACTGTGGACTTTGTGTGTGCAGATAAGTTGTGTTCCCACAATGAAAGGGGATCAAATACATTTCCTTATGTAAATGTAATACAATAAAGCATCCCATGGCTGACAGCTACGGACTAAAGAAATAAGATGGAGGAGAAGTCGAGAATAGTCGGGTCGGATCATAGAAGGGTATTTACTAATCTCGCAGAGGAAAGATTTGTCATCACAAATACCTCCAACCCTTCCTTTTAATAAATGGATATGATGCTGATGCCACAGTTTATAGTGAGATATTGTCAGGCCATTTGCTTCTGGTACAAGGGGGGAGTATATAGAGTACATTCCTTAGTTTTGGGCAAATGGAGGGAAATACACACCGGGGGGGAGGTATTCCCTCCCAAAACCCCAAGAATAAGGTTTGGAGGATTTTTCATCTCGACCAGCTCCTTCAATCTGTGCCACAATTTGCAATTTTAGTTGCAGATTAGGTTGTGACAAGAAAAACGATGCAAGCGGACGTTGAAGATTAAGGAAGATCATCCAATGACCAAGTTGTTAGCCCATCCGTGGCAGTTCCCATTATGTGCATTAAGATGGCAGACAAAGTACAGTCAAACCTCGGTTTTCAAACGTCTCTGTTCTCGACCAAATCAGTTTTCGACCAAATATTTAGAGTTTTTTATGCCTCGGATGACGAACAAATTTCGGTTCTCGAACAAACTGAGCGCACTTGAATGCACCATTTGACTCCTCTCGCCTTCCTTACACGAGGAAGTGGCGCTTCCTGGTGTTGCTTTCCATTGTGAGCAGACGTGTTCAGTAAACATTTTTATTTTAAAAAGAGCGTGGTTTCGGTTTTCGAACAATTGTGTTTTCTGGAACGGATTATGGACGAAAACCGCGGTTTGACTGTAATGTGCAAAATTATTTAATTGAAGTTTAGCTTTACAGTATTGGCAATAAACAACTGCTGACAATTCACAACGATTTATTTTTTGTCACTGCCATTTAATATTTGGATTACCGGAAGCTCAAGTGTGAGTCGAATTTTTGCTCGCAAGACAAAGTAAAAAAGTGACAGCTCGTAAGTCACTTGTAAGTCAAGTTTGCACCGTTTTACAGGACAATGACAAACAAGGACGATGCTTGGAACAAACATTCCTAAGAAATGTGCACGCAAGGAACAAGTCAAGATGGTTGAACTGAACTTGCTTTTTGAGTCACAATCTCCAGTCACGATACTTACATATGGCTCTAAAATGAATTTGAGAAACGCATATTGTGATTGCGGAATAATGAGGTAGAGGTTTAAAATGGGGACGGCGGGGGTGGGGGAGAAGAATTGCGTCCAGCACTGGCATGTCAGGACATAAACACACATGGCATTAACCTTTTATGCCTCCAACCTCAGCTCGGTGGCTCCAGAAATAGAGGCTGCCCCTGGCCTTGGCCGTCTGCCTGCTTCCTTGCCTGCCTTACTACTACTGCCTCTTTTACTTTCCACTGCAGAGCCTTTCTGCAAACAGATCACATGTCATCATCCAGCCATCAGGCATCCGGGTGCCGCAGTGTCGAGTTTCCACACGTCGACGAGGACGCTTTCGTGCGAGACTCGAGCGGGGGAAACTTTGAAATGATGGCGTCATACCTCAAGGAATCTCTACCTCAAACGCCCGCGCCGAATAATAATTAATGCAAGATCAAAATGTTTTTTTTTTCTGTCGTTTCGGATGCGCCGGGAGAGTGCGCCATGAAAAAATAATGAGGGGGGTAAAACACACCAGCATGCGCTTACCTTTTTTTTGTCTCTCATGGAGCTCTTGCCTCGCACCATGATTTTACATCCCGTTTCTGCTTCCAACTGTTTGGCCGTGAGTCCCCGCGGGCCGAGGATTCTACCCACAAAGTTATACTGCGAAAAAGAGGAGGGGGGGGGATAGAGAGAGCAACATTTATTAAAATATGGAACTGAACATTTGAGAAATGGGCTTTAACCAACCATGGTAAACATGACCAAAAAGACAAGCATTAAAAAGGTATAGAAAACTCGGTAGGTATGGTAGATTCGGTTACACACAGTATGGGCCTTTAAGAGGCGGGGCTTAGGTGAGTGGTGTGTGACATCGGCGAGTCTGCGTGCGACTACTCCCGGTTTGATCTGTGACTGGTGTTTTACTGTTTTCTCTGTGCTCAATAAAGGGCTGAAAATTGCAATGGTGACTGTGGCTCTCCTTTCCCACCTGCATGGGCATAAAGGTTAGTAAGCATGCAGTAAAAAAAACCCCATAAAAAGGACCGCTATAAACGCCAGGTTTCTGCAAAATAGCGGCGACAAAAGTAAGATACGCTTCACAAAGTATTTGAGCTACAGCGGAGATGCGGCGGTTGAACCACGATATAGCGGGGGGACATTTTGTCAGATTCCCATTAAATATCGTTATAACGTTTTATTACAGGGCAGGATCCTGGATTTATGGCTGTGCCGGCGTCCCGAGGTAACCAACGATGCACAATGAAACAGTTTGCACGGCGCAAAGCACTTACTGCTGTACTTCCTGTTTTTCATTTCATTGTTTTATATGTGTGGCCAAGAAGTGTTTTTTTTTTTTTTCATACACATATTTACTGCAGTTTATGACCGTGTTGGTGATAGATCGTCAAAACGGTGAGCCTCCCGCAAATTTGGGCGGCATCATGGCTGTAGGAGCGGAACTCTGTTGGAAAACGTGGCCCCACATGCAAAAATTTAAGAAAAGGTGACCAGGGAGTCTAGTTTCTTTTCCTCAACAGGGCAGGAGAAATGAGCGTTGGATGTTACTTGACATCCAGGTACCAGCATTGCAAAATTCCCGTTTGCACAGCCAGCATCCGCCATTGTCGACTTTGTCGCCCTCATTTTTGCGGGAAAATGTCAGCTATGACAAGCTAAAAGGGAGCTTTTGACGGAAAATTGCGGCGGGATTTGAAGAGTTCAGAGGCTAGGCGAGGTTGTGTGCAAATATCAGGGGCTCCTTTTGTTTTCTGAATTGCTTTGTGACTTTGTACTAAAAGGAAAAGGGATAAACGGAGGTAATCCCCTCCACTTGGAACTGCCTTCCAATGGGATCAAGGCAAAATGTGTTGAAATAATCCAACGGGGTTCCTCTTCCAAAATTAAAAGAGAAAGAAAGGAGAGAAGCGGGGCGGGCGGCCATGCATAAAGATAAGATTAAAACGACCAGATATGACACGCACGCGTTCAAATGTGATATTGCTTTTAGTGCAACAATGGCGGCGCGAGGAGTCTAAGTTTGCCATGACAAAGACGCCACCGTTCGTCTCTTGAGCGACGACGATGAGGCTTGACACGGACGCATTAAATTCGTAAAACACAAGTCACATGCGCTTACTCACTCCGCCGCACCGGCGCCTGTGCAAAAAAGGCGAGAGTGCCATCAACGGAGTCACGTTTAATTACACGGGGATTACACATTTAATGCGCCCGCGTAAACAAAGACAAGGGCAGCGGACAGTCGGGAACTCCGGGCAGCCATTTTGAACGTGTCTGGCTGGAAAGACGTGCCCCAGGGTCGTGTGGGTTAAACGTCGGGGTGACGAGGGCGACTGGCGGCGGCATGGCTCAGTGGGAGAGTGGCCGTCTCCCAACCTAGAGGTTGGGGGTTCAATGCCTGGCCATTGCGACCTTGTCCAAGTGTCCTTGAGCAAGACATTGAACTCCCAGTTGCTCCTGATGCGGCGGCGGCGGTAGGTAAATGAGGGAAACGTTTTGAGTACCCAAGGTGGAAAAGTGCTCTATGAGTGACAGCCCATTTACCATTTAATGTGCTATTTATGAGCCAAACTGCCTGCTGCAGAATGCATGGGGACACGGGCCCAACTGGAGTCTTCGGAAAACATGTGCAGCCACAAAACACAAGACTCCAACGACACGAGGGAGCAGTGTGTGTCACAAATGAATGAGGTGAGGCTTTGGTTGACTGACACACCACTGCACTGCAAATGACTGAGTGGACAGTTTAAGTTTGACATTGTTTGTTTTAGCGGCGTCTTACACATAGACGTACATGTCAATGTGACAATGGGTTCCGATGAAGGACTGATATTTACTTTTTATTTGCGCAGCTAGGCAGTGAGAAGCTGCGAAGGTCAGCAAAACAACAGCGAGTCACATAGAGCAAGATATACAGTACTGTACTACATGTATATGAAAATATCTATATATTTTTTTATGAATGTTTGAAAAAATCCGCGATGCACTGAAGCCGCGATAAACGAACCGCGAAATAGCAAGGGATCACTGTATTCAATACAGAAAAAGTAGCCCTAACTGAGACTGCGGCCTTTAATGCGATGCGCGTATGGCCGCGAAAATACACTATATGCTTCCACAACGCTTTCACTCCTTATCTAAATCACAGACCACAATATGGACATACGACATGTTTATAGAACTATAAACTGCAAACGGTCCGAGAGATTCATGCGTCCAACCCCAAAGTAACAGCGGAAGAGCAATTCAATATTTTATTAACGGCGGCTGCTCTCCCTTCCCGGTGACACTCGCCGCTCTCCGAGGACATGGATATGTTGATGACAATTGTACTTGACAGAGAGCCCGTCGCTCTCATTAACATATTCATGGCGGAGAAGAGCCGAGACAAATAAAGACTGAAAAGGTTAAGGAGTGGATGACATGCAAGCACAAAAGGTAAAAGACACTAATATCGGTTTGTCACAAGCAGTGGGGAGCCATTACAGGAAGAGAGAAAGCAAGGCCAAATCCTCCTCTGCATTCTTTTTGTTTGACCAGGCGGGTGTGGGCCGGTGTGTCACGTGTGCTCTTATGGAAACACATACTTGCTTGAGACCGGGTAGCAGACGGATTCTGCTTGAGACATCAAATTCGAAAACGATCCATTTTGGTGACGGAATAAAAATTAATGTGTTATCCTTCGGTGATGAGTCCTTTCAACTAAAAGCCTCGATATTTTTGCTATAAACGGTGCTCTCCATTAGAGTGAAAAAAAATGGAGAGAGAGACATTGGAGTCATCCGAAAGGCAGCGAGCCTGCCAGGAATTCCACTCCCTGCAGGCAGTAGAAATGTGATGGATGCAGCTTCATCTTTATTGCATATTTCCAATTCCTTTTGCTGCCTTTGTATCATATTTTTAAAAAACTGTAATTGGCTGTTTACAATCTGGATGTTAACGGAGCAAAGATTTTGCTCTTAAATGATAGAAAAGTAAAAATAGCACAGCAAAAATAATTCTGGATGCTCCATTGCTTTTTAGTGGCGTTACCAAGAAAGAATTTACCGTTTAAGTGAAGAATTTGGGTTAGCTGAGATACTTAACTACAGAAGGGACCAGGTGCCCAGGTGTCCCCCCCATCTCAAAATAGTCTTTTAATACTGTACAAGGAATTCAACTCACAACATAGACATGGCAGACAATAAGACTCCACAACTGAATTCACCGAGACTCTTAACACTTATATAGGGAGGAGCTGATGTTTTGGTTAGCGACAAGGCTGCAACTATGAATTGATTAATCATTTCCACTGCATTTCACCTCCCCGATCTAAAATGTGGAACAAATGTAAGCCATTTTTGACCAAAGAGGCTTTGCCGATATGAACATTGTTTTGTTCCGACTCACACCACTACAGGAGCTGAAATGAAAAGAGCTAACTACTAGCTAGATGGCTTAAAACGGCATATCATTGTTATGTGTAAACTATTTCCAACAGGTATACATTCCTGTGTGTGTATTGTCGGGTCTGCTGTTTAATGAAGAAAAAAAAAAAAAGGAAAAAAGAAAAACACTGAAAAAAAATCACCAATTTGCTCAGCGTAACGGGCCCTGTAGCGGCTAGCTGTTAGCTAGCTAACCACCGGTTAGCCAGTTTGCGTGTTCAATGACTGAGTCTCAGCTGTGAGGCTGGAGGCGAAAAAAGCCAACCAACTCAAATTGGTCGAAACAAAAATGTATGCCTCAAAACTATTAATTATTCAATATTGCATCTGAATATCACAAAAGGAGGAGTTTTCCAATAGGTCTAGTTTCAGTGGCCTCAAGTGCAGCTTCCACGCCAAACCACATATAAAGAGGTTTGACAGAAATACCGGTGTGCAGAAGCCCAAAACTTTATTTTTCCAACACACACTCACACTTTGAGCTCTTTTACACATGTTCCGCACTGGGATCTTATTGGACCAACGTTTCCCTCGTGTGCCCTTTCATGACTTCAAAGTTTGCGGCGCTTTCCAAAACATACAAACACAGAAAAGGCGCCTTGCTGCGCGTCTACAAACCGTGTGTGTGTGTGTGAGACACAGTCAGACAAATACACACCAGTATACAAAGCCCCCTTCAGGACAAGGGCTTATGATGACATTAAAGGGACTTTTTTTGGGGGGGGGGGAGCTCCAGTTATCGCTACACCACAGGCGGGTTATGTTGTGTGCATATCTATGCTTGCGCCTCTGTGTGTTTGTATGTGAAACCGCAATGTGGCCTGAACTCTTGCAGACACCCAGAGCCGATTGTCACGCGCGTGCATGTGTGTGTGTGTTTGTGTGTGTGTGACGAAACAATAGCAGTTGCAGCAACAATGTCCGGAGAAGCAGGACAATTGTTGCGTTTGTTTGCGGCGGTGCGGAGACAGGAAATGAGATCAGGCCCAGTGCTCTGGGTGTGTGCGTGAAGGGCTTAGAGGGGCTGTGCGGAGAATACCAATGACACATTAGCTGATCTCGTGGGTTTATGGAAATGAGGACCGCATTATCAATGTATCAGACAAAAAGGTAGAATTGACACTTAGTCCAAGCGATGTCACCTCACTTTCTTGCTTTCTGATGTCTAAATGTGGGCTACAGCTATCGAGTGGTTTTCGAGTCCGGTATTCAACCAATGATCCCATCGAGCTGTTCGTTAACTAATCCAGCATTCTCAGCCGCACGACTGGAGGCATTTCTCCATGTGACACGGGTCTGTTTTCATGTCACTTCAAAATAAAATAAAAAGGGAACGGATACGCAGACATAGTGTGCTGTATGATTTTTTTTTTTTGTTGTAGAATAATTGAAAATAGAAAGGAAAAAATAGGGAAAAAAAGGAAAGTTCATTTTTCCAATTCATTCAAAGGTAATACCGTATTGGCCCAAATATAAGACTGTGTTTTTTGCATTGAAATAAGGTCGTCTTATATTCGGGGTCTAGACGTTATACCCATTCACGACGCTAGATGGCGCCAGATATCATTGAGGCGAATGCTGAACTTGACTCCCGGGGCTAAAGCGAATCCCCCCCCCTTTTTTTTTTTAGAATAATTGAAAATATATTGGGTTACCGTGATAGATTTTTATTTCCATAGCGCCCAGCACAAATCCAAACCACCATTGGCCCTCCGAAAGTTCCTAGTTGTCAGGGTAGAGTTTGGATAGGAAAGTTCATTTTTCCTATTGTTTCAAAAGTAATATTACTTATAGCCATACTTCTGTCACTTCTCTCGTTTGGTTCTTTTTTTATTTCCGTTTAGTTGCCACAATATTTGGAGTGGTTTATAATGCATGCAGTAAGTTATCAGGTTACACCTATTTTTAACCGTTAAGTGCTGACACCTGCTTATAGCAATCTCTCCTACATAGAACTCCAATCATGTTTCAAGGTGGAGAACAGTGCTGCTCTATTCATAGCTTGCAGCAACTGAGGAGCAGTACCTGGAAGTCATCAGGGTCACTCACAACACAGAAGCTCAAACGCCACCTGCTGGCTTCCTGCCTGCGGTCACACATTCATCTTTTGAGGCCCCAAACCCACAGCGACTGACACATTTCCACAGGACAGAGGAAAATGGACATGAATGCTGGACAAAAGTGTAGCAGTGTGAGCTACATGAAAGGTCTGAGGGCATGAGGGCTCGTGTGATGGTGGGTAGGGGGGGGGGGAAGGTAAATTTTGTTTTGATTCCAACGGTGACATTTCCGCCTGAAAGCCCCATAGACTTCAAAGCTCTCTTTTTTAGCACATCCAGCATTTAAACACCTAATCCGTGGCCTCCTTTGATAATTCTGTTTGGATTTATTGTGGGGTTGCAGGCATAGTGGAAATAGGCAGGAAAAAATGGAAAGCGTTCAAGATTGACATCTCGGCTCTGGTTTGGGAGCGAAGACACGAGCCGAGTTCACCGCTTGCTTGCCAAACTTTGACATTAAAGTGAGACTGATGTAAGAGAACTAATGTTGAACCTGAAGTCAAATCTCTCTGAGCTCATCACACAACTATTGCCTTTTAAAAGTAGGCAGACAATTAAGTATTACAATTCCATTCAACTATTCACTCAAAACTATTTCTGACTGTCATAATGATGTTGGTAACGTGTGGACTAAAAAAAATATGCGGAAAGAGAAATAATTTCCTTCCCTGACCAGTTTGTGACTTGATCTCTCCGAAAAAATGAATAGACAACATCGCTCACGACACAATTTGGTGATACTGTTCAGCTTTAAGTCCATCCATCAGACCGACTGTTTCTCCAATCACGCTATTCGAGAGTCAACCATCCACCACTGAAATTCCGCAGCCTCTCTGAGCAGTGTACAGAGGTGAGATGTTAGGCAGCACATTTGGAAGCCTGGTAATGACTTGAGGGGGGTCAAAAGGATACCAGCTGCCAGTATGATAAGCGATGACACCACCCACGGGAACGAGCTTAATGACTTTCCCTTTGCTGGGATGTGGCCGAGTAATTTCGCAGAGGAGACGCAACAAGGTGCACAACATCCGGTTTTCTTCATCCAACCTGGCTGCTTATGTCCCCGTCCCCCCACCCCCTCCCGCTTTGAGCACTGAGGTAGAAGTAAAGACTTGTGAGGCACTCAAGTTGCATTTCTACATGCATAAATATACGTTACAGAGTTTAATTCGCTTTGTTTCCGAAGTCATAAATTGAGTTGTAGAGTATTGTGTACTCGACTTTAGCTGCTTCAGGTGATGTCCCTCCAAGCTTCCCTTCCTGTTTGGGGGCACGGGAGACTGAAAGTACACTACAGTAAACAGAAGCTCGCTCGTCAGGTGAGCGTTCATTCTTTTCAAACATACAGTCCATATTTTACAGGCGTGACAAACCGCTTGAAACAAGGACACTAAGCCTACTGTGGGAAAAACAAAATGTTTGCTTCCTTATGGATTACGCAGAAGGACTAAGAATATGTAGTATCTTATTTTTTATGGTGAGGTATCGCGGTACTTGTACCGGTATATCACGCGTCCTCGGTTTAGGACGAGATTTGAGATTACAAATGACGCAACTACTCTGTGGCAGGAGAATACGTATTTTTCACATACATATTGATTGTAATTACCGTTATAAAACGGCCCTGATTATAAGACGACCCCCTCTTTTTCATGACTCAAGTTTGAAAAAAAAAGACTTTTTGAACACCAAATAAATTTTTCTACAGAAAATAATTACAGTACATCTGAAACAAATGATTATAACAATATATTTGAGAGAAAAAGCATCTTGAAATTTACACCATAACTTCTCCTCAGCTGCCGGTTAACCTGGCCGATCTTCGACCCACTTTTCTCCAGATTGTCGCTCCGTTTCTCCATTTTCTGTTATCTCTTCTATTATTTTATTTTCTTTCTTACCGCTATTTTTTATTTTTCTTCTTTCTGCCAGTTATTTTTTATTTTTATTCTTCGTGACAGGGGTTCGCTTTGGCCTGGGGAGTCAAGTTCAGCATTCGCTTCATTGATATCTGGCGCCATCTAGCGTCGTGAATGGGTATAATGTCTAGACACCGAATATAAGACGGCCTTATTTCAATGCAAAGAACACAGTCTTATATTTGGGCCAATACGGTATTACCTTTGAATGAATTGGAAAAATGAACTTTCCTTTTTTCCCTATTTTTTCCTTTCCTATTTTCAATTATTCTACAAAAAAAAAAAAAAAATCATACAGCACACTATGTCTGCGTATCCGTATACGAATATAAGACGAACTTTTTCAGTCTTATTTCAATGCAAAAAACACCGTCTTATATTCGGGCCAATACGGTATGACTCTTCTACTGCGTTAGTTACACGCGACCCTATGTCATAACTTACCTACAAATTACACCGGCGGTGGAACACAACTCTTTCATTAAACTACGTAAATCCCTGAGCACGAACATAGGTGGCATCAAATTGGAATACTTTTCAGGCCTGGCAATAAATCCTGGGATATGGACAGCCATTGAATTAGGGTACTTGTGATTTAATATCAACATTTGGAAGAGGATAATTTAGTCAAGATGCCCCTGTACTCGGTTAATTGCTGCCTGAGACTGGTACATTACTACTAAGGCGATTCGTGGACACCTACTGCATCCGAAAAGGAGTAAAAGCATTCTGGACATAAGTGTTTTGAACCTAAGGTGACCCGCCCTCAGTCTCGACGTTCACTGAACAGCTAATACATACACAAAGGCAATAAAGGGGTGCCATTTTTAAAGACGCCCATCCTATCAGATGCCTGAAGGTCAGCGTAAATGACGTTCTGATCTGTCATCCGGCTTGCCCGTGTGTACGCGAGCGTGCGCTTGGAAGAGAAGCGGCACCGCCGCGCCAGATAGCATTTAATTGAAGGTGGACGCTATCAGATAGCCTGTGACTGAGCTGTCAGTCAAGATGCGGTCGCCACGGCGACGCTCCAAAGAGCTGCGCGCACCGCTGACGGAAGCTGCAAAACTGCTGCCTTTTAAGTACGGCAGATGAGAGAGAGAGAGAGACGCCTGACGAGACACAAACAGGCAGACTGGGACAATTTCATTATGTACAATTAAATGACGTGCAGGTGGAGAGGACAACTTAATATGTCAAGTGCCATCGAGTAATACGGTGGAACCTCCAAATGTAGCTCCCCCAAGGAAATAATGTAAAATTAATTGGTTCATTCCAGGCTCAGACTGTTGCCATCGTAAAACCTGCTCATATTTTGCGAACGTCTGACAGATATGTAATGGAGCGGAATGCGGAAGGTGCTTACAGAGCGATACCGTCACCCAAAAAGGCGGCTTATAGGTACTGTATAATATTTTGTTTAATGAATGTATTTAAGCTGGCATTTGCATTGTAAATGTGTGTGTAATTTTAATCACGGTGTTCATATTGTTAAAGGCAACCACAACCTTTCCGTTCTTATCGCGTTTCTCCGTGGGGCCATCGGAGATTTTGCTGACATTTCGCGTGGCTGGCGTCGCACAAATTGATGGTTTGGTGAACTTTTGAGAATATTTTTTCTCGAGAATTTATTTTGACCTTCTGGAGCCTTTACAGGGCTAATAAAATACGGGAAGCAAGACACTTGGAATTTTTTTTTTTTTTTTTTAAACTTCAACTGTAGCTCTAACAAGCGTTTTACAGAACAATCATGCAATTATGTTGTTTGAATGCTTTTTTTGAAAGCCACTTCAAGGCTTTCTGTTCAAGGTGATCTTGAGATGCACATTAGCATTTGTGTCTTTGCATACTCACACGACCCCGAGTTTTTCGCCAGCTTAACCTCCAACACACTGTCAACTCTAACCCCACCTCCACCCGTTTTTTTTTTTTTTTAAATAGCACTCCGGGCCTTGCCAAAAGTTTTTAGTATAGATCGGGGGCGGAAAAAAAAAATGGACCACCACCAAAGACCCGAGTTTTAACACCACTGATGTGAAGTGAGTGAGGGAGAAAATCATAAAATGACGTCCCCATTCCCCACTTTTCCCCCCCTCAACGGGCCTTTTAAGGATGAGGGGAAATCTGGGAAATCCGTTGGAAATTCGAGATGTGGAAAATGTTGCCTGGTCCCTGGTCCCAATCATCATTACCGTTTCCCTAAGCACCGGCCAGATGGAGATAAGAATTTTCTGTGTCCACGCCGCCATTTCTGGCCTCTCGGTTTTCACCCTGATACGAAAAAAAAAAAATGATTGCTAAGATACTGTACACGGGGTACCACGGCTAAGTGCACATGTGGAAGGAAGCTCAAGGTATATTCTCTGAGAATAGAAGCCATAATTCCATTAAGACCTACCGCTGATTTCCCCTGGTTCCAATCACCACACCTAATTATATCAAAGCTATCTGGCTTTTTCTCTTTTCTTGGGGACGTAACAAACGCACGTGGGCAAACTAAAATGACATTGACAAAGCATGCCAGTGATAGGTGCGTCAGTCCTGTTGTGTTCTCTGTCCTTTTGAATGACTGCGTGTGTCTGGTAAGGTCAGAACTGAATCATCTCAGGCACCAGGGGGGCGGGGGGGGGGGGGGGGGGGGCCCTAATTAATTTAGTAGCTTTCCTGGCAGCTTGTAAACACAACGCTGACTTAACGGGAGCTGCTCATTGCAGTGCTGCTCAGAAAAGTGGAAACGCATGACGGTCAGCTGAGCACCGAAAGCAGTGAATGAATGGTTGCCCTCTGTGTAAAAGTCACTGTTGGAGTTATAGAGTCATACCTCGGTTTTCGACCATAATCCGTTCCAGAAGGCTGTTCGAAAACCGATTAGTTCGAAAACCGAAACCACGCTCTTTTTAAAAACAAAAAAAATCTTTATTGAACATGTCTGCTCGCAATGGAACCCTCCACGAGGAAGCGTCACTTCCTCGTCTATCCGAGGAAGTTAAGGAAGGCGAGAGGAGTCAAGTGGCGCTTTCAAGTGCGCTCAGTTTGTTCGAGAACCGAAATTTGTTCGTCATCCGAGGCATAAAAAACTCGAACTTTTTGGTCGAAAACCGAATTGGACGAGAACTGAGACGTTCGCAAACCGAGGTTTGCCTGTATATACTTTAAGATATCTGATCCTAAACTGTATCTGTATCTGTATCATTAACTCATTCAGTACCAGCCAATTCTGGACCAATTCTGAAAATGACGTTTAAAAACGTCTTTGGGAGTGAATGAGTTAATAAAGGTTTGACATCAGTAATAACTTTGGAATTCCATTGCTTCCTACGTGAATAACTGGCAGCATAAATGACCCTTAAGGTTCTACGTTACATGCTATGGAAGGCCCCAGAGGTTCGACTTGAGCAAAACTAATTCAAGCCAGTCCTCGGGTCCACCTTTATCAAGTTTCTCAAGGGGGAAAAATGCAGCTCAAGGCCTGGCTGAGGTCATGCACTTCTCTCCTCAATGCTTCTCATCTTTCATCCCCTCCTCTGCATTTATTCCTTTCCTGGAGCAAGTTGCAGGGATTACAAAGAAAACCCTGACATCACCTCTTGATGCGAGTGACCATAAAGTGATGGATACACGGCGCTGAGATTCCTTTAACGGCAACACTTGCGATCCACAGTCTTCATCAAAAGCCTCAACCGAGCAATACAAGAGAAGACATGTCGGTACTTACGTCTGGGTAGTCTTTGACAGGCACAAACAGTTTTTCCTGCAGGTAGACCATAGGTCCCACAGGCTCAGGCAGCTCCAGGGGGCGTCTGTCCACAAGGCCATTGACTGAGTCGCTGTACATGTGTTTGCGCACTCTGTTGATCTCTGAAAGACAAACACAAAAAGAGCGGTCAGTCAATTGGAAGTACGCGCGTCCATTTTTTTAAAAACTGATGTGTCACTCTTATGGATTCTTGTGAGCTTTGAGGCAAAGCGTTAACGTAAAGCTTGTTGAAACAAAAAATAAACACTTTGACAGGGGGGACTAGCCAACGTTGGCCAGGTTTTGACAGCGAGCAATTATTCAGAGCAAGCAGCCGTACACAATGGAGACGAGCGGGCTGCATAACGACAGGCTAAAAGGACACGCAGTCAAACAGTAATCTGCAGGGGGGGGTCAGTTTATGCGAGCAGGTCACAGTGGTTGGGGGGGGGGGATCAATGTCTGCGGTTGCAACACCCATTACTAAGTGACACACATTTTGGTCACATGCGCTTGCTTGTTGTGCCACCCTTTAAGCCATTTGGAGCCCAACCATGCAGTGTGTGTGGAGGATTAGGAAGGTGGGTCGGATCGACATAATTGCCCCATACGCATGGGATGGAAAATCTGGAAAAAGTTCAAAGTAATACAATTTTGGAGGCCACTTCTATGGTTCCAGTTATATATCGAAATAATCCCCCACCCCCCCAACAACTAGCGGAATTACCCACTGCGTTCCTTTGCGGGGGTAATTCCTGCTTCAGACTGTGTGATTGATGGACTTGTCGACAGACGGACGCGAACATCTGGCCTGCGGTATTAGTGGATAACACCTCTGGGACACATCCGCTTTGTGTCGCAGACCCTCCCATATGAGGTCATCACTCAGGTACACTGATTCTCTCAGTCAGTCACCCAACCTAATAGCGTGCAGGCCTCCATTAAGCCTTTAAAAGCCTTATTTGTAAGCTAGCAAAATTGTGCATCAAAATGCATTAGCGACTAGTGAGGGCACATGACAAGTCTTTCTTTTTTTTTTTTTTGTTGTACATACAGATGAGTCCCTTCTCCACTTTTTAAAAATTCTTTAAGACTTGTTTAGAAGTGATCACTTTCCCATTGTTGTCTGTATCAACAGTGCATCTTTTCTGGCCGCAGTCACGTTGCGGAGACATTTTAAAGCGATTAATCAACAATCAATTCCACATGGACAAAATTCTGCATCACTTAATTGCCTCATTGTTTTTACTCTTTTTCCTGTAATAGTTTTACAGTATTTGCGTCTTGGAAATGTTTTTGATATAAATGTTTACAGTAATCCTGACTTTACTAGCATGTTAGCATAGCTTAGTGATAGACTCTGGCATGTTTCTGACGAACGCATCAATTTGGCTCATGTTGTCATCATAAACAAAGACCCTATAGGTTCATCTTAAGGACAAAATTCTAAGGTATCTAATTTCAAGCCGGTCCAAGGTTTGCAACATTATGTGCATCCTTGTTGAACAGATTTATGACAAGCCTTTCCATAAAAACGCCGACTGCAGAGTGGCGAAATGACAAAGCCATTTTCGGTGGCTGTTATGATTGATCGCCGGTGTGCACACGGTGGGACAGATGTTCACTCGGTTCTGCGTGTTTGCAAAACGCGGCGCAGCGCGTTGCTTCTTTCTGAAATGAAACGATTCCGAAATATTCGCAAAGATAACGCAAAGGGGAGGATGGCAAGAAAGTGATGTGCAAAATTCACCATTGGCAAAAACATTTTTAAAATTATATATATATATTTTTTAACCTACCTAGCTTTATTTATGTTAATTTTAAATGATTTTATTTGGACCCCCCCCAAAAAAAAACAAAAGTGTCAAAACCACTCCTAGCACAACACCACCTTCCCCGCAGCCCCTCTTTCTATTTCCTCTTGCCGAAATGCCACATTAACATAAGGGGCCGTGCTAGGCTATCAGCGGAGACGTGTAGCATTTGACAACCTCTAATTTCAATGCAGGGAGTCCTTTCTGAAGCGCCGCACTCACCGAAAAATTACCCCACACCTCGCCCGAGTGACAAATTCATTTGTCTAGCTGTCCGGCGTGGCAGAAAAGGCTGATTGCGCGAGAGAGATAAGGGAGGGGAGGGCTGAAAGTCGCTATCTTGGGAGAAGAAGAAGTGACAAACGGGAGACAAAAGGAATATTAACAGACAAGGGCAGGCCAGCCAATGTTCTTAAAACGTTGGCACGTTTCTGTGATACCTCAATTCTCCAACGACTTCAAGAATTTCACAGTACAATATGCATGATGGCATTTGAAAGTGGTGTCCAGTGTCTTAATAGTTAATCGTTAGTAACAATTAGCAGCGGTATCAGTTATATCTCCGTAGATTTGATTGAGACCTAAGTCGTGCATTCAAGTTCATCTTTGCATACGTTCAAGTGTGCTTGCCTCGTGCTATTCATTTCCACTCCCACTTGAGGGTTACTGTCAAGCTAAACATCAAACAAAGAGAATCACACAATGTGTATGGAAATCAAATCACACCACCGAGCCTTCTGAGAGCCTGCTAGCTTAAAGTGGAAGTCAAGTCAAAATGTTTTATTTGCATGAATACGTTTCATTAGACCCCTCTTGTCTAAACACAGGATTCAGATTAACGCTGCGTTTGTGGAATATTAATTAAAATGAAAAACCATCTACGGTCAATGTAGTTCGTGCGGTCGGGATGAAGCGAAAAATTAGCTGCTTTGCTTATTTCGCTGGGGTTTGCAAATGTGAACTTTCCAATTTTTTACCGTCTGTATTGTAAATATGGCATTTATAATGAACAGGTGTGTATTCCGTAACTAATAGTTAGAAATATAACAAATCCCAAAGCGAAATAATGAGGAATGCGAACAAATCTGAAGATCAACGGCTAGCGTTCCAACTTCGGAAGTTCCACTGTACCATCATATTACCGAGCAGCGTGCCGCCATCGTGTCTTCGGCAAGGTGACTCGGAAAACCCATTCAAATACGCACGCGCATACCGCTTTCCTGTCACGGGCCTGTCTGTTTAGCTAAAAGGAGCGAAGCAAAATGCATACAAAGTCATTCTAATAGTCCACTTTTCCTTAGACAAAAGCAGAGGGAGACTGAAAATCGCCCTTGAGAGTGGTTATAGGGTAGCGAGGAAGAAGAAAAGAACCGCTGAGCAAGCAGACTGCCGCCGTATTCACACTTCTTTCCTGCCCGGCAGACACTCCTCAGTGTCTGCTAAAACTGCTCATTTTAGTCTTATCTTTTTTTTTTTTGTTTCTCTCAATGACTGCCCTATTGCCTCCAATCTGCAGGGACAAAAGGGACATGCCAGCGTGTGGACTCGATCTTCAACTGCAATAGAAACCAATTTCTCTTGGAATATTCTCAAAAGCGCATCATTAACTGCTTTGTACGCTTGCCGTAAAGTGATTTTTGGCAGTTAACCATTGCGAGTTGAAAGATTTGGTGTTTATTCTGCCAGAAATGTGATCGTCAACGAGCCTTCAAGGAAGAGGGGGGTGGAATAAAAAACGCAGAGATTGAAATTAGGATGGAGAAAATGATGAGGAGAGGGAGAAAATGGGTCAGGGATACTTTTTAAATGCACCGGTCCGTGTGATCAAATGAAAGTAAACACTGCGTCGAGATAAACTTGGCGGGTAAGGCGGAGGGGAGCTCAAAGAGGCCTGACAAAAGGTAAACAAATTAAATGTAATCAGTTACACTTGAATAAACGTGACTTCCGATTGAGAGCACTGGATTCATTAAGGAGAAAAAAAAACGAGCATTTATCCATACGGTTGCAATACGGTAAAATTGTTTTTCTTAACCTACAAACCAAACTTTTTTTTTAAAAAGTATCGACTCAGAGGCCAGAACTAGCAAGACAACCGAACCGAGAGCGCAGTTATAGCAGAGCAACACTGACAAGCCAACAAATGTATGTGGTGTGGATTTGCGGCCAACGGAAAAAGGTGATTTTTTTTCGGTTGTAAAGCAGAGACACAAAGAGCCATACTCGTACTTACCATTTTTTATTTGTTTTACATTCACTGTGCATGTGTCAACTTGCCAGTGTCGAAACGTAAATCAACAGATCTTCGATTTTGCGAGGCAAAGTCCCATCCTGAATGGAAATCCAACATTGCGCATTGCTCATGCTTTAAAAAGGGTTGGGACACACAGTTCACATATAAAATACATATACATATATATATATATATTTTTTTTTTTTTATTTTTTTTAATATATATATATATATATATATATTTTAAATATATATATATATAAAATAAAATATATATATATATATATATATATATATATATTTTTTGGGTCAATCACAGACAACGGGCGAGGAACAAGCCTTTTCACTTAGAAGTCGCACACTTTCACCAGCACAAAGTCCGGGCTATGAGAGGATTGGGATGTTTAATGCATTGCCGCGCTGTTATTCGTGACGCGGCGACGACTTTATCCCAGACAACACTCCACTTGAACAGTTTAGGGGGTTTGACGGGCCGGGCGTGCGGAAGACGGGAAGTTTCTTCATTTAATGCAAAGAGCAGAAGGGGCTGGTGTGCGCACTAGTGGAGGTGACTGAGCCATGAAAACGTATATGCATTTCTACGGCTTATCATCCATTCACAGCTGCCTCACTCTCTCTCTCTCTCTCTCTCTCTCTCTCTCTCATCCAGCAACTCTTTCGGAGTCCTCCCGCCCTCGTGCTTGTGTCTTATTTTTACTCGCTAATCTTTGATTTAACAGTAGACCGGGCGCAAGCCTTTGATGTGCACGCACAAACTATTCCAAGGCCCTTAATGAGTGTGATGTACTATCAGCGGAGTTAAGAACAGCATATGTATCGCGGCTCTTACAAAGAAAATCCCACGTTAGGTTGTGAAGTTCACGTCCCTGGAGTCGTCGGCCTTCGGAAAAGTTTGCGTTGGCAAACTTGGATGGCAACGTACTGTGCTAAACGTCTGTAATTCGTGTAATAGCAGCGCGTGAGAGAAAATGTATGAAATACATTTTTAATTATCACAGACAAAGTAGAGACCAGTCAGAGATGGGCATAATTAATCAATGAGGGATCCTTGTGTGGAACCGATTAATGGGACGCACTACTTGTCTGCGACCAGCGTAGGGATTGTCGATACACTCAGCTACCGTATTTTTTCGCCCTAAAAAAGGTGCTTCGGACTATAAGGCGCACCTTCAATGAATGGCCTATTTTTTAAAAGGTTTTCATATATAAGGTGCAGTGCCTTATACGGCGCATAGAAAAGAAGCTACAATAGTGGCTGCGGTTGCGTTATGCATCCACTAGGAGGAGCCACGCTAAAGGGAATACAATACAGCTTTATTGATATCAAGCTTTCACAACCACTGCAGCTGTAACGAAGCACTTTATAGAACTAGAAAATACTAAATATAGAAAAATAAACTAAATATAGATAATACTACGACCAAGTAGTCAGAATATTGATCCACATACAAGGTGCATCGGATTATAAGGTGCGCTGTCGGCTTTTGAGAAAATGCTTTTAGGTTCGCCTTATAGTCCGGAAAATACGGTAGTTAGTCCTGGCAGCAGGACACCAGCTATGTGAAGTTGAACTACTCCCACATGAATTCCTCGGGAAACGTGCTTGGTGATAATTAAAAACATAATTACTGTTACAATACTTGAGGTTAAAAAGTCGGAAATCAACCAACATATCGGACCAGGGAAGACCAGACGTAGTCATCGAATTTTAATCGAGATCACGATTACGTTAACTTGACTGTTAGCAATGTTTACATTCAAAATGATGGCTCTGCGGCATATCTAATCAAGCACTTTCTCAACCAGGTGTCGGTCAAACACAAGTGGCCCGACGCATGGTTTAAGCTTCAATAAGATGCCTAAGTAACAAGCGAGCGCCCCGCTGTAGGAGGGGCCTCAAGTCACTCAATGGACTGATGAGACAGAGTTATTTCGAGAGAAGAAAGTACCGGTAAAGCAAAAAAGGGGAGTTGAGGAGCATCAGGGTGAGCGTCTACTTCCTCAAAATGGATCAACATCTGGTGCCTGGCCTTGTTTCAGATTTAGGGCAAATGGCATTAAACAAGAGAGCATATTCATCCAACAGTCATTTGGAAACTTGAAACTGACTGGGTATATTTAATTTTTTTCCATTTAGCATCGGAACATTTAATTGAATTTTGAATTGAATCGAATACTTTATTGTCATATACGATTTTCACAGATTAAAAAAAATAATCATCATGGTACAGTCAAACCTCGGTTTTCGAACGTCTCTGTTTTCGACCAAAAATTGAGTTTTTTTATGCCTCGGATTACGACCGAAAATCGGTTCTCGAACATACTGAGCGCACTTGAATGCGCCACTTGACTCCTCTCGCTTTCCTTACACGAGGAAGTGACGCTTCCTCGTGTAGCATTCCATTGTGAGCAGACGTGTTCCAATAAAGATTTATTTTTAAAAGAGCGTGGTTTCGGTTTTCTAACAAATTGGTTTTCGAACAGCCTTCTGGAACGGATTTTGGTCAAAAACCGAGGTATGACTACTGACATCGGTGCATCCCTAATTAGCGCCAGTTGTAAGAACCCAAAAGTCAAACAAAACTGACGTTGACGAGAACAGATCCTATCAGACTGTCGGAGGTTGGCAGTACTTATTTCAACACGTGGAATTATGGCACGCGTAGTAGCTTTGCTCAACCGATTCATCCGCAGAGTTCATGAATCCAGACGTGATGCGGATCGAAGTGCTATCCCCACTCCAGATGGAAAGATCTAAAGGGCTCTCGACAGAAATGACACTGCATTTTGTTGGCACACACGGGGAGAGATTTATGATGCGTGTCTATGCCAGCGCGTGTCAGGGATTCTCCAAAGGCGTGTTGGGTGAAAAGCTCCTGCGTCAGGTCTTTAAGTACATAGGCCGCTAAATAAAAAGACTCTGGGTAACAAGGTTTCCCGATGCGCTCCTCTGGGAGCGAGGTGCAGAAAGTAATAACGTGGGTGGCTACACAGCCAACAAGACAAAGAGGAAGTGCTCTCATCTGGCCTCCCCCCCCCCCCAGGTAATAAATGGACGCTTTGGAAGAATAATGCCAATAACAATCAGAGGGGGCTTCATGTTTGTCCAACTCTATGATGCACATTTGCATTGAGTGTATACAAACCCGGTGTGCGCATGCATATTGCAGCCAACTAGCCCCCCGAAAGTGGCACGCTACGCTCTGTGATCATCAATAATGAGAGAACACACACGCACACACACAAACACACAAACAAAATTCGACTTTGGTTCAGCTACAGTTCAAGCTGGAATGTGTGCCCTGGTACCAACTTAACTAAGTGTAATATATATAAAAGCAAACACCCAGCTTAACATTAAAACACCCACATATCTCAGCTAATGAGCCGATGTGTTTGAAGGCAGGAATCCCCCGGGACCTAAGCCAATGAAAAAAAAAAAAAAAAAAAAAGTGCCTACGAGAAATATCTGTTAAACAAATAACTGGAAACTGGCAGGAAATAAGAGTCACACCTCATTTCTTACTCGCTTCGCTCACGCAGGCCTCATTGTGAGTCTGGTGACACAGAAACTGCAGGAAAACAGATTAAGGAGAGCCATCTGATTTCTATTATGGCCTCTTTTCTCGCAGAGATCCTGCAAAATTGCCACATAGAGGCCTTTGACGTTTTTTAAAAAAAATAACGTTTAAATGGCATCCTGCAATCACCCATTTATGCGTGTGACGTACAAAAGTCCAATTGGAAATCAAAAATGTATTTCGACACAGCAGGGCACGCGAATGAATCGGCTCTCAAACTGCACATCCCGAACGCAGAATTCCATTTCGGACCGGGCACCGTGACACCTCTGGCTTTCAAAGGTAGAGAAATTGGCTGGTCAACCTTCCCGTGTATTTAAACAGAACGACCTTTTATGGATTGCGTCACGGTATTTATGACTCAGCCCAATGGTAAAGGTCTTAAAAAAAGAAATAAAGTCCATGGTTGCCAAATTAGTCTTGCGATAAGCGGCGTTTTATGTCCACCGGGGGGCAAAACAATGCAGTGTTGCGATTAGTGTAGTAAATGTGGGTGACCTGCTCTGTTGCAACGCGGCAAATCCGGGCACGTCATTCTCGATGCACGACTAATGGATTTCCATTCAATTTAAGGATTACATTAACGTAAACAGAGGGCGGCCCGGTGGGCCAGTGGCTAGCGCGTTGACCTCACAGTGCAGAGGTACCGGGTTCAATTCCAGCTCCGGCCTCCCTGTGTGGAGTTTGCATGTTCTCCCCGGGCCTGCGTGGGTTTTCTCCGGGTACTTCGGTTTCCTCCCACATTCCAAAAACATGCATGGCAGGCTGACTGAACACTCAAAATTGTCCTGAGGTGTGAGTGTGAGCGCGGATGTGTTATTCGTCTCTGTGTGCCTTGCGATTGGCTAGCAACCGATTCGGGGTGTCCCCCGCCTACTGCCCAAAAATGACTAGGATAGGCTCCTGCACCCCCGCGACCCTTGTGAGGATAAACGGATCGGAAAAGAGAGAGATTAACGTAAAAGGGATTTTTCGTACTTTGATTGGTCATATCCGGGGAGACGACGTCATCATTTGCCAACAACACCGATTTTTTTTTTGCCATCAGGCGACAGCAAG
Source organism: Hippocampus abdominalis (assembly GCA_018466805.1). NCBI lineage: Eukaryota > Metazoa > Chordata > Actinopteri > Syngnathiformes > Syngnathidae > Hippocampus > Hippocampus abdominalis. The sequence continues at coordinate 14,618,840 of CM031705.1, read as the reverse complement.
AATTTTCAACTGGCGCACGAATCGCTCTCATTTGGCACACCCCCGCTGACCACGACGTCGTGATTGATAGTGAAAAGTGTGGTTACATTTTGTACAAGGTTGTATGGTGACAATGCACGTTGCCACAAGTGCAATCAATTATTCAAATGTCAGGGGCAAAACGCAAGCAAGCTGAGCAAACAGAAAAAAGAAAAAAAATGCAGTTCACATCACAGAAGTGCCTTCAAGATATCGCCAGAAAATCAGTCTGGTGAAAGACTACCCTGTTTGCGTGTACAAATATGAACGGTTATCAAGACAGGTCGTTTTTTGTTTTTTTTGTTGTTCCAAGCTTTTTTTCGGGCTGCAACTGTCTAACAATTTTAGAATCCAGTATTCTATCGATCGCCCCCCATCGATTAATCAAATGCATCTTCGTTTGCTTGGATTTCCAACAACAAAACCAAATCAGCAAAGCTGGGCTGGAATCGTCATCCATCAACGTCTAGTGAAATAGAATGAAGTGGATCGGATTGGCGTCGCAAACATCAAGACATGAGGCATCGACTGGCCCGCAGAGAGAGCACACGTCTTCCAAACGCGGCGTAGGATGGCGGGTGTGATGGCCTGGCCCAGAAGAGCAATCTGCAAAGTCATTAATCATCGGCCGTCGTCGTAAAATGCACAATTTCTGTGGGTGTCGCTGCCAATGCATGCGGGATGAGGAGGTGAAAAAAAAAAACACACACAAAAAAGGCAGTCGGAATATCTTTGTGGCGACGACGTGCTACAGCAGTGTGCCACGGGCATTGCCGGTGTGCTGATTAAACAAAGCACACAAGCCAGACTAGGAGAAGAAGCACTGGAGGAAAAGGCAAAGATGATGAAAGACAAACAAGACGTGGTGAAATGCGGCGCGGGTAGAGCTCAACAAAAAAAAGGACATATAAGAGCAGACGAAACGGAAAAAGGATGTGTGTGGCACTCAAGAAACGCCGCAAAATCGGCCTTTATTGGAAAGAAGCGCAATATTTCAAAAAAAAAAAAAAAAACTCCCCCAAAAATGGGCTTTCCCACTCGCGTCGTGTTCTCAGCAGACCGCCCCCTCCGCTCCCCAACACTAAAATTAGCACGCATCACATTTGATGATGTGCAACCTCTCTTTGGGGGTTAAGCTCCTGGCAATGGAGGCGGGCTCAATGAGCCGGAGACGTGGCAGTTTCGTGCACTCGGTGGGAACTCCCAGAGAGTGAAGGTAAAGCAGACAGGGAAAGCCATCGCCACACTGAACTGTGACGTCTTAATAGTTGCTTGGAGGAAAAAAGAAAAATAAAAAAAAGGCAAGAGGGCACAAGGTGATGGGTTGATTGTTTTTAACCCTCATGCAGTATTTTTAAGCGGCTGCATGAAGGGTATTACGGCCCAAAAATGTCCCTCTTCCAATGTGCAACAACTTTTTTCACTTTTCATTTTTTTTCACTTTCAACCCCTCAAAATGTTCGGTGGGAATTGGCCAAGACATAGATATACATCCTATGCAAAATTTCAGCTTCGTGGTGTTATTTTTCACTGTTTTGTCTGTAGTGTCCATTTGTCCAACAGTCCAAAATCGTCCAAAGTGTCCGAAATGTCCAATTTTGGGATAATTACTGCATGGGGGTTAAACCGCTCAGAAACTCGCTTCCGACGGTTCTTAGACCTTTACACCTCCTCGAGTAGTGGCTTGGGTTAAAAAATGACTCCCCACCGCCCCCAAAAAAAGTTGCACTGCACATCACGTGTCAACTTATTATTCCTATTGGAAAATAGCCAGACTTGATTTTTCTTTTCTTTTTTTTTTAACACGTTTCATCAAAAGCTCATATTCCTCATTCTTAATTACACTGTAAATGTGAACAAAACCAATCCGGTTTTGGGCTGATGTGTTCAGCAAACGTAGCACATAATAATAATACATTTTATTTATAAGCGACACCCAAGGACACTTTACAATCAGGAACAAGGACAATAAAACACAATGCGGGTTGAGCAGCGGCAGCCAAACGCGCCAGCGTTCACTCAACCCGGAAGTCAGAAAGAAACCACAAGGGAGGGAGAGGGGGAGAAAAAAAAAAAAACCCTGCTCGAACTATCCTCATCTGAGGATAATTTGAGTCAGGGAAAAAAACTCAGCAGTGACAATTACAACAAGTCATATCACCTTGGCGCACCTCTTATCAGTCGCCAGGAACGCGCAGCTCAGCTCAAACAGGAACGCACAAGATATGCACACTCAAACCTCCTCAAAAAAAAAAAAGTGCATACAGATAATTTGTTTCTGTGCGTCAGGGGAATTGCATGTAGCCTCCCTCACACTTGTAAGCAGCTGTCATTTAACCCCCGACACACAAGAGAGAAAAAAAAAAAATCAATATCTTTGGAGTGTCACTACTACGCAGAACGTGGTAACTTAACCTGCCAGTTGAATCGGGAAGACAAACAAAAACAACAACAAAAACGAGGCTAAAGTTGAGATGCGCAACTCGCTTGTTCTTATTTGAACCCACAACTACTGTCAGTGCTCTTGTTGATGTACACACAAAAGCGCAAGAGACTAGAAAAAAGCCTGCAGTCTTGAGCGTTCTCTTGCATTTCCAGGGTTCCCACTCTTCCACTTGCTTTTTATTGATGGACCTTTTAAGGACTTTTGAGGGCTAATTTAGCCATTTTTAAGGACTTTTTTCTCAATTTAGCAGGGGATTCACGGTGGATTTAATGCCCGCTCAGCAATATGCGGGCTGGACAGAAAGCCACATATCACTGAGCTGGTGTTCAAATCATTGCTGACAAAGGAAGGGTACATCTTTATTTTTAGGGGCAATCAGCGAACCCTTTATTTGACATACTGTATGTCAAATTTAATACATATAAAATACTCATTTTCAAATAAAGTGCACTAAGAGAAATTTAAATTTAGAAAATATAAAACTTCTATTTATTTTCGAATAAAAATACTTTTTTAAGGATTTGTATTGATTTCAGAAGCTTTCCCTGACAATTAAGGACATAATTTTACAACTTCCTTTTTAATGGATTTTTATGAACTTTAAGGACCCGTGGGAACCCTGATTTCCACTCCCGCCCCCCCCCCCCAAAAAATACCCCAAACACACATTGGCCATGTCAAATAAAGCACAGGATGCACGCTGTACGCGCCGCCGTGTGATAAAGAGATGGGAAGAATCACAGGATGAAGACTCAGGATGCGCGCTGGCGAGACTGGAAGAGCGAGTCGTGGTCTTCTGTCGGCGATACTCTAAAAGCACCACACAATGTTTTCTGACCTGTGGCACAAACACTGACAGCTCCTCCCCTTCCTCACCCACAAAGATGGAGACTTCCTTTTGTGAGCCACTGGAGGTCGAGGGGGGAGTGGGAGGGTCACCTACTACAAGCCCGTGGGGCCAAATAAAGCCCACAAGAATATTTAGTCTGGCGCAGCATGCAGTTCGAAGGCCAAGCTACCAAATGCATCCCAGGTTGTGACGACGCCTACAGTTGGTTGGGGCCCCTTTGGTCAAATAACAATAGCCGGAAGGGTTCAGCGGTCAAAGGGGAGGGGGAGGGGGGGGAAACAAGAGACGTGGGGAGGAAGGAAAAGCTCAGCGTGTGGATGCAGGTGGTGAAGATAATCACTTTGCTTCCTGTCCGCACCTCAACAACAACTCAGACCGCCATCTTTAAAGTTCAAACGGAGGAATCGTTTCATACTTTAAATTTTCAAGAGCCGTGGTCGATACTGTGCAATTGCAGTCCTCTCGGTGTCTGGAATGAATTGTTTTTTTGCTGTTCGGTGCTTTCTACCGTCGTTGTTACCGATTTGTTGCTTGACTGTTGTATATGTTAGTTGCTCCATGTACAGCACTTTGTATGCAGCGATGGCTGAAAGTGCTCAAGAAATACAGTTGAGTTGAGAAGTCATGTTGATGAGTTTTTACTGCATGCGCTCTCATTGAGGATTTGTCGCTATCCGCCAGACTGCACAGTCAAGTAGTATCGGCGTCAGAGTATTTTTTCTTTTTTTTTTAGTATGCACGATATCGGAGTCAACACTGACAGAGAAATCCCATGCTACCATACACATTTAACACTTTAATTCCACAAGACCTACTTGTACGTCTTTTTAAAATTAGGCCCCGCCTACCAAGGACGTACTTGTACGTCTAAGTCTTTTTTTTTTTTTTTGCATCATAGAGAGGAGGAGGGTCTGATGCAATCTTAAATGAAAATAAGCCGTTTGCATTGTAAATCATGTAAAAAAAAAAGCGACCAGTAGGTGGCAGTGGTGGCTCACGTGCTTGAAACGCATGCTTTTACAAAAAGCTCTTTTTCTCCGTTTTTTGCCCAGGAATAGTCATTTTCATGAAACTTAGCCATTTTGTAATGCCGATTGCTGAAGAATGGAAAAAGAAGAGAATCCAAACTTTATTTTGGTAGGCTCCAAGTTTATACAGAATTAGAACCAAATATTCTGTGGGCCCTTGCAAGATCAGTCAAAATCCAGTAAAACGCTGGGACTGAGGGGGTTGATCCAGTGAAAATGGTTGGGATTTAAAGGAGTTAATACTGACGTTGAAACAGGAGTTCAAAACATTCAGAGATCCTTTGAGACCAACTACTTTTACCCCAATTGTCCATCCGTCCCCAATAGAATCCTGGACTCCTTTGCGTCAAATAAGCGGCGGCAATCAGACAGCGGTTGCGAACATTTAATTGCGACGCTTCGACAAATAACATCGGCAGCCTGCCAAAAAGTGCGGCGCCGAGAATGTGAGCAAACAGGAACGAGCGCATTGCCTTCATCCCCCTCCCCCCTCTCTCATTACGAGGGAATGAGGTCACTCCATTACTCCACCAACGCTTTGATGCCAGGAAACGGGAGACAAAAGCGAGCAGGGGCTGCCTGCACCTTTTACTTGTCATTTCTTTTAAGTCTTGTGTTGTGCGACTGATAGCAAATAGCTCGAGAGCGAGGGGTAGACATTTGCTCCTAAATATCGAGGTCGCCCGTCAACTGCCATCTAGAGACGAGTGTACGAATGCTTCGTTGCTTACATGTTGGTGTGAGATGACAAAAACGTGTTGTTTGAGATGTGCTAAATGATAACAGTTGTGAAGGAAAGGCAATAGTGAAAAAAAATAAAATAAAATAACCGCTTCTTTGCATCCTCTGATGGAGCGTAATATTTTTTGACAGGTGGATCAGTTTTGTCGAGTAGACCGGGTCAAAAGTACCGTTTATAATGTGAGGGGAAAAAAAAAAAAGAAAAAAAAGACCTTTTCGCGCTCAAGGTTTCACCGAGCATTTTGGACACGAGAGCTTTGCAAATCCGAGAGGGAGACAGCACACCAGATTGCAGACGGCGTGTTGTTCTCGAGCAACATTTAAAGCCTGCGAGTGATTGTGTCAAGAGCCTACGCGCGCATTGCTAGCATCCCCCGAGCGCAGGCGGGCGAGCGCTCGGGCTGATGCGAAGCGACAGGCCACGTTGTGGGCCTTTAACGTCACCACTGGTCCTCACATGGATGAGGAGAAGGTGCCTCGGGGTGGAATATCTCGCACACAAGTGGAGAAAAAGGGGGCTGCAAAAAGAAAGCATATGGAAGGGAAGAGGGCAAAAATGAAACGCAGAAGGAAGGGATGATGAAGAGACAGATGAGGGGGGGGGGTCGGGGGCGAGTCATTCCGGTCAACGTACAAATATTAAAACAAAGACAAAGCCAGGAAAATGAGTCACTCTCTTGGGACGGCGATTGTCTGCTTCGGAAAACATGACAAGGGCGGAGCTTGCCATGTGCCGAGTGGTAAAGTGCCCCCCACCCCCACCCCCCGGGCTGGAGCAAGCTTGGAGAAAGTCAAAGGCATTGGGAACTGCGTGAACATGACGGAGTAAATACAATCTAAGAGCAGGTGATGGGCGAGTAAGACGAATAAGAGGTGACAGCGAGACTAAGAGACAAGTCCATCTCCGGAAAGACGTTAGCGCCTAAAGGTGTCGACAGGTTCGAGGAAACCTTGACAGCTTGCCCCAGCGCACACCTGTCCAGGCTGTAGCTTGGTGCCATCAGTGTTTAAATTGCATCCACATCTCATTCGGAGACAAAAGTTGTCTCCTTGCAGCGGTACCTCGACTCTCTTGTCGAAATGGTCCCCAAAAATATGCCTTCAACGTCATCAGAATGTTTAACGGTCGTGCTTAACCAGCGTACTTCGCAAATCGCTTCATCTGTAGCTTGTCCTAACATGGACCTCCAAGGAAATATTTACACCAGAAATTCTTGAGATGTAATCAAAAGGCAGTCTGTACTTAAAATACGCCCGCCCCCCACCGAAAAGCCCCCATGAAGCCGGGTGCACGCTCGAGCTGGGTGATATGACGATAAAAAAAGTATATCGCGGAGACCACAGAAAGGTTTTTACGGTGCCACTTCTCTCGTACGGTTTTGATCATTACGTCATTCTGGCAATGGCGAATAAACAAATGACAGAGGCATGCTGGCCAAGAAGCACAAGTACCGAAAAGAGGGAGTCAGACATCTTTGATTTGGTTGCATTTTGGGGTCAAGGCATCTGGTGAGGAGCAGAAAACTGTTGCGTGTCACAAGAAGGTTTCCTACCCAGACGCAGATACAAACTTCCTCTTTAACGTTAGGGAAAGAAAAATTGAAAAATGAGGGGGGGGTCACGTTGAACACTTACATTGAAAGACAAAAAAAAAATGTAAAAAGAAAACGCAAAATCAAGCCAGTCATGCAGTCGGATTAGCAACTCCGCGGAAATATTTACAACAGCCTGGATAGAATCTAATCAAAAGCAGCGTCACTCCACCAACAAGTACCGAATTTGAGACTTTCCTTCCCTTTTGATTAAAATGAACAACAATTATAGAAAATCCTGATGTGAGCCCTTAATTGTGACGTGACACAAAACCACATTTGGTCAAGTCAATGATTGCGATGACTGAATAACGTGTCTCAAGTCATTCACAATACAGTCAAACCTCGGTTTTCGAACGTCTTGGTTCTCGACCAATTCGGTTTTCGACCAAAAATTGAGTTTTTTTTTTTTTTTTAATTTCAGTTCTCGAACAAACTGAGCGCACTTGAATGCACCATTTGACTCCTCTCGCCTTCTTTACACGAGGAAGTGACCATTTTTATTTGATTGGTTTCGGTTTTCGAACAATTTCGGTTTTCGAACAGCCTTCTGGAACGGATTATGGACGAAAACCAAGGCTTGACTGCCAACAGTTCGCGCAACCTCTTATTTCATGAATCAACCCCACTCTTTCTTCTTCTTCTTTGGGTTTTCCAGCAGTCCGGCTGCGACGCGGCACCAAGGTCGCCTCTCACAGGTCAGTCTTGGTACTACAATTGGAGACACTGTACCGGTGTGCAGTGTTTTGTTCATCTCAAGATGAAGATGTTACGCATGTGCGCCGCTTTTGGAAGACACCAAGCGGAGACGATTCAACTGTGATGCGTACAGTTACGTGCCAGGCTCCGGTAAATAGACATCGTTTGTGTGCAGGGACCCACAGCAGTGGTCTGGGGCCAATAGTACACAAAAAAGCCCATTGTGTGTCTGTCATTGGTTGAAGGAAGGAAGGCTGGGGATGAGGGGGTGGCGTGTGGAGCTGAGCAAGAGGTCAATAACCTTCCCGGTAGCTAACAAGATGACCTCATTCACATCACATGGGAGGAATTCTGCCCCCCCCCCCCGCCCAACACACACACACACACACACACACACACACCACCCCCACCCGACTGTTCTTCATAATACTGACAATCCTCCTTCGCCTGCCACGCCTTGCTCCTTTCAGGGAGAACAACTCATCAAGTGAGAGGTTTGGGCTAACTCCGTCTTTTATAAAGAGCACGAGAACGTGGGCTTTGCTTTCAATATCACAAATGGCACTAAATGGGCTCTTTGCTATTCCAATTACCGCCTCATTGTACAAAACCCCGCTTTATTTTTATTTTTTTCCGGTAGTGCGATGTCACCCTCCTGACCCCCAACTTCTGCAGTGAGAAGAAGCGGCAGCTCTCATGACGACAAACGGGAACACGCACCAGCAGAACAGATACAGGAAAACTGCCACGCTTGTAGTTTTTCACCGACGATCTGAAAAACGCAGCATTTGAAAATGATAGTGTGGTGTGCGTTAAGCATTCTGTCCGGTTGCGCCAAGATCCTTCAGACAAAACATGGTACAAATGGCAGCTATCGTATTGCCTTTCTTCGTGCAAAATGTGCATGAATGGAACCACGACTTTGACCGAGTATTGACAAAATATCTTCCAGGAGCGGTCAGCGCTCACGTGAACATTTTCGGTCAAACTATTCATAGAAATACACTTTTCATACGGGTGTAACTTTATTTTTGCGCGGTCAGTTTTGAGACATGCATTGCTCGCATCGTGACGCGGCAAGACCGCAAGACAGGAGGAACCGACACCGACATAAAACACAACCTGCCGTGCTTTGCTGCGATGCGTGTGGACGGCATCGCTGAGGCGGAGAAGACGCTGTTGCCGCCGCTGAAAACATTGCTGACTAAGGACTGTCCGGGCGGGATGGTGGATTAACGACCCGCGTGAACAAAGTGTGTGCAATGGGAGAAAATCTGCACACGCTTCTCTCTGGATAACCCAGTGCAAGTGGTGTGTGCTGGTGCTGGTGTTAATTAACACTGCCACAAATCCAACAAGAAACACTGCCTATTTCACAAATACAGTGAAACTCCTCTACAACAAAATCATGTTTGCAGCAAGACATTTTTCACAACAGGGGGGTTTTCACTGTAGCAAATTTGATCTCAGATGTAAACACACACACACACACAAACGTAAGTGTACTCTTTATTTTTATTCCAATAGTCCATAAGTATGAGCACACACTTACTTGACACTTCATATAGTCTGTGTAGAAAGAAAAAAAAGGGGAAGAAATTGCGAAATTTACGATCAGCATTCACTTTTACTTCTATCAATTTCTTGGATAATGTCTTTTATTTTGCTTCCTCCGTCTTTCATTTTGATGACTTTTACCCTCGCTTCCAGCGTCAGAGCTCTTCTTGTGTTAGCTGCTTGACATTCAAAGGTCCGTTTTGTAGCCATTTTAGCAATGCAACGTTCTTGCTGCGTCTGAAACTAACAATAACAAGTACTTCCTGGACTACTGCGCATGTGTAAACCAGTGGGGTGGTTGCTGTTGCCGTTTCCGAACGAAGCAGTAGAGGTCGCTGTTGGATTAGACTTCGTTGTCGTGAATCTCGTCGCGAGGCAAGAGCAGAGAAAAATATTTCGTATAACGCAACAGGTTTTTTTTTCGTTGCATGAAGATTTTTTCACACTAGGGGGCATTTTCGCCCAAGTAGGTTTCGTTGTAGAGGAGTTTCACTGTATTGTCCTGAAAGCATTGCATATGAATTTCATGGCATAAAGCATTCGGGATGTGACAATGTGTGAACCTTTTTTTGTCCTGTCATCCAGGAACATTTTCAAAGTCAAGTTCTGGGCTTCAAAACTACTCCTTTGATGACCCTATTTATTTTTATCAGCAGAGCAGTGCCCAGAATGAAGACAGGCATCTCATCCAATCCCTTTTTTAATCGAAAGATACTGTACTCCAAGGGTACAGAAAAGGAAATCAAAACGAAAAAAAAAAAAAGGGGCACAACTCCGCCATCACACCGACAGCAGCTTGTTCGTTCGTCTGTGCTGAACCAAACAATCCCGTCCATTCAAGGCTTTGCGAGAACTGCGGGCAGTCAGTCGTTCGTCCTCTGAGCCGGAGAGTTATTTCTAAAGGTGGCAGTCACGCCACAAAGACTTTCAACACACGATGTCAATTTCGTTCTAAGCAACGATGGGGGAAATCGAAACGGACAATGGCGAAATGCAGTCATTGCAAGATTATCAAGCCGGTTAAATGGAGACAGCCTGCGGTAAAGTCACAAATAAATAATACAGCTGGCATGACAAAGCTTGAGTTGGAGCGACGAGACTATTTGGAGATGTGACGCGGCGGCACAGATTTCAGACGACCAGCTGACAGCGAGGTTACAGTGTACGCCGCTTCATATTCGGATGACGGCGAACTACAGAGGACTCAAAGTGACGCACTTTTCCCCGTGGGGGTAAGGCAACTGCAGCCCCGCATGCTCTCGCCAGGCCTCACAGAAAAAAAAAAAAAAACACACAAGCGGCGGAGGACAGGTAAATTATTCATCTTTGATTTATCGGCCGGCTGAAAGCGAGTGAGACGCCACAGCAAAGGCTTCCGAACCGCAGGGAGGCCAAAGCGCTAAAGGCTGTGAACCGGGGATGAAGTAAGATTAACATTGAAAGTATCTGCCAAATGACAACATTTAGAGAACCATTACTGGACTTTTAATTCGCGAGGAGTTGACACGCTGCGAAAGACCTGCGTAACATTAAAACCCAAAGTTGAAACCGGCCACGGAAGAGAGCGCAGCTGTGCAAAACAACAAAAAAATAGGCAGGAGGCTAAGCAGAAATTCCTGAGCTGGTTGCCAAAACTTGTTTCCTAGTCCTCCACTGAAAGGACACGGAGAAAATTAATGCAGCCGGGGAGGTGGGCGGGTAAAAACGAGACAGAGTGAGCATTCACTTCAATCCCCCCCCCCCGCCTTGCCTCATTTCTGGGATAAAAGGGGAGGAGACTCAAAGTGGTGCCAAATAGTGTGATTCATGTTTTACCAAATTGTTACACACTAGAGTCTCTTTGTAAATTTAAAAAAAAAAAAAAGTGTATGTGGGGACTACGATGAAAAGAACGTGCCAGTGGGGATCGAGTGTAGTTCCATGGACAATCAGAATGCGAACGACCCGATAGCAGAGAGAAATACAACTTGTGGAGGAGAGGCCGCTTCGTTATGCAATCTTAATTAGCCAATAAGGCATTTATAGCGACGAACAGGCGTCGCTAGTCACGAGGCCGCCCCTCTCAAAAAGGAGTGTAAACAAACCACAGATTTTTCCAGAGTCTCAAATTGTGTCATTTCCTGTAGATGATGAGACGCAAATAAAAACGGAAGAACGTTTTTTTTTTTTAAAAGCACGCTAACATGACGTTCGCCAAGGGCAGAGGGCGGATCTGCGGCTTGTGGTGAAGGCGTTAATACGAGTCCTATTCTTGTACTAATAGACATCTGAACACGACTTTTACTTAAAATCTCCTTCAACTTCCTGCGCAGTAAGCCTTATTGTTATTACCCGTAGAGCAGAACGGTGTTTAGACGACGACGACGACGGCGCGAGATTGTAAGGCATGCAGTCTGAATGACGCTCAGAGACAGGAGGCGGCGGTTGATAAGGAGAGCCCGGCACGGCACTCGTGGGATTGAAGCCCGTGATAAGCGCTCTGAGCTGATGTGGGATGACTTTATCACACAGCACCTGCTGGGGGGTGCCATCGCCAATGCCGAGGCTCAGGGTGCGACGAGGGGCCGGGTGGAGGGTCAGGCATGACGGACCGGAGCTCAACCGGCTACGCGGGGTGGGGCTGAAACCCCTGTGGCCAAGAGGGCAAAGCGGAGTCCTGCCTTCACCACGACTACCGTATTTTCCGGACTATAAGTCGCAGTTTTTTTTTATAGTTTGGCCGGGGGTGCGACGTATACTGTGGAGCGATTTATGTGTGAAATTATTAACACATGATTATGTCATTTCACGTTATTTTCACATTAAACCACAAGAGGGCGCTCTCGGCCTGTGTTGATAAATGGACGATGAGTCTGACGTAAGCGACGTCGAAGAGGAAGTGGCCGAGGATGAAGATTTCATTGGAATTTTGTGATTTGGAGTGAAATTGATAGTTTGGCAAACTTGTTAGCATGTTCTTTATGCTAGAGTTATCGGAATAACTCTTAATAGATTATGTCGTTACTGACATTACCAGGCATGTAACATTAGTATACCGTACACTTATTCAGCCTGTTGTTCTCTATTTTATTTTTATTTTAAATTGCCTTTCAAAATGACATGTATGTTTTTGGTGCTGGATTTTATCAAATACATTTCCCCCAAAAATGCGATTTATACTCCAGTGCGACTTATATGTTTTTTTCCTTCTTATTTTTTGGCTGGTGCGATTTATAATCCGGAGCGACGCATAATCCAAAAATTACGGTAAATCTATTTGAATTGCACGAAAACGTGGCAACTGTGCGGGATGGTTTTGATCTCCTTGTTTCAGAACACTGGCTTTGCTTTTTGCACGGTTTCCAAAATACCAAGAAAAGAACGGGCGCGTTCCCCACTTAACGGCCCACTGTGGTCCACCTGAACCTGAAACGGTTTAGCAAAGCAACCAAGCCGGAAATTAACCTGAAATTCCAAGGGAAATGGAGGATAACCAGAGTCCACGTTCCATGGTAAGACCACTGCTCTCCGCTTTCGAGCCGGCGTTTTCATATTATTGCATTTTTACTTTGGTGTTGTTTTGAGTACGCACCCTTGGGACAGGGGCGACGCTGATAAGCAAAAAAGCAAAATGGTAACCACGATAGAGGAACTGAAAAATGAACTCAAAGCTCAAGTTTGCTCCAAGGTTTATTTATTTATTTTTAACTAAAACTAGATCTTCTTCCGGACCACATTTGAAGAAATCACGGCACAACACACACACAGCCAGAACAAGACCAGCACAAAAGCCTCCATATTCAACTTCAACAATAGCAGATCCGGCTCACTAAACCGGTGAACAGAATGGCGCTCGTTAATTAAATCCCAGCTTATAAAGTGGCGCTTGGGGAAAGGATGCAGGGGAAGGGGAGGGGGGGGTGATGGGCGGATAAAACAGGTTTCAACTTGCGACGACGGCAAACAGCCCCGATTGACTCGTTCTGTCAGCCTCTAGCGGTGCACTAAGCAGCGCGGTGCTCTGTCCTAATAGATACGCCATTGATTGTGTGTCAGAGGTTAGAGAAGGTCTCTTCCTGCGCCGAATACGCACAGTTAACCTCGAAAATGTGCTCACTCTATCGAGATGGGGGGAAACGATCACGGGAGTGGGCGCTAGATGACAGGAATTTGGGGCAAGTGTATTAAAAAAACAAACAGAAAAAAAAAACTGGAGGACCCATGGCATTGTTCCGTATGTCAAACTCTCTGAGAAGTATTCCAGCAGGAACAGTCTCCATCTAAAGGTGTCTTCCGATTGTTGGCATTTGCTCTGGGGAAAGTCACCCCCCCCCCCCCCAAAAAAAACCAAGCAGAAAATAGTGCGCATGGCATTGCGCCGCCGCGGCCCGCTGTGTTTGTCGACAACGGCCTGGAAAATCTATTAAAACAAATTTCAAAATAAGCACCCAGGGAGGGTTTTGCTTTGATTAAACAATTGAAAATCAATATCAGTCTTTGGATCGTGTGAGGAAAAAAAAAAAAACCCCCCCTCGAAAAAACAAAATCCCTTCCGCCTTATGCTCTGCTAACTTCCAGCATTTCCGCTCTTCCCAACATTGCTGCCTGTTAAATGGGCGGTCTTCTCCTGCCAAGTGAAAATGGAGCAATTTGAAGCTGCGTGTTGGCTGGCAGGCTGTAAAGAAAATAAAATAAAGAGGGGGGGAAAAAAAAAACACCATAGCAGGTGTCACCTCAGGGAGATGAACAACTGGAAATGCAGGGGGAAGGGGGGGCGGCGGCGTTCCAAAGGGGGGTATACGGGGCTGTCAATCTACCACAATGACCTTGAGGCACGACATACATGTCAGCAACAAAATGGGTGCGCGTGGACGGGCGTCCGCTGGGGTGGGGGTCTGCTTTCCTCCCTTTCATAGTCGCAGCTGTGGAGGCATGCGCGAAAAAAAAATTGGGCAAGCGAGGTAGGGGAATTCACGCAGCTGTCTGTCGAGCATACATCACTTTCGCAAAAAGTATCTTTATGATTCAGCTGGAAGTGGTTAATTGGTTGGTGCTTGATATATATATAAAAAAAAAAATGGTTTCACCATTTCCCTTACATCAGAGCCTTGGCTTGTGAGCGAGGCCCCCCCCGAATGTCACACCAAGACAGCAAGCCCCTCAACGACCGGGAAAAGAAAAGCAAACAGCCCCAAACGTTTCGGCCGCCCCGACACTGGGGTGACTTTCATCGCGTGCACTCGCAATTTCTGGCGCCGGGGTAATATTTGGCCTGGTGCTGTGGAAACACAACTCAAGCGGGGTGGAAGTGAGGCTTGGGAGTCGCAAATGTGGTGTCATTTATTTCTTGAATAAGGTTGAGGATTTTTTTTTTTTTAATGCATCCATCATGTTCCACTGCGTAAAACTCATACACAGTTTCAGGAAATAATACAAGCAAACCTAAAATATTGAATCCCAAGTTGTACGCTTCGCTGCTTTACTCCCGGTAGACACCAAGAGAGATTCCGATTGTGCACCATGTACACATCTGTATTGATTATTCATGATGCATCAATAAAATGGTGAAAGTGTAGTATGCAGTTCCTGATTTGAGTCAAAGCATTTGGTGCCAAAGTCTTCAGTGTCACACGAAAGCCAGATGGTAAAATTGATCCAATCCAATTTAACAAGAGTTATATTGAGTTATCACCACTTGCCTAAATTTGATTGATTCTCGCTCATTGGTCACAAACTACACCGCATCTTTTATCCATTCTGTATACTGCTTTTCCTGTTGTGTGTCACTGGGAGCAGCAGCCTGTCCCAGCTGACTTCGCAACCGGACTGATCGCCTGTCCATAAAACCCGCAGTGACTCCAGACAGCCATTCACGCTGCCCGCACGGGAGGCGAGTGAGTACACCACTCCTCCACCAGTGACTAAAAAGCACGCAATTGTACAAAAGCTGGCACCAAAAACTCACAAGAACTTCTCTTATATACTCTTCTCTGAACATTTAAGAAGTGCAATGATAACTCAGACTAATGCATATGTATACTAATGTTTACTCTTTAGGTTTGAGAGTATAGAAAAGTTTTTAATTGAGAATGTCTTGTTCAAGAGGCCAATTCGGGCAAATTCAAAGTTTTATCTGGTGTTGGATGCAAAGTCAACTACATTATACAGTCTTAAGAAAGATCCTCTTTGTTTCATTGTGCAACAAAGTACTCTGGCAGTTTTCCCGCACGTCCGCTTCTATAACTTTGGCTTATCATCCATCTTTCAGGGAGACGAGAAATCTGCGCGAACCGGTTTAGCTGCTGCATACTCGGGCGCCTACGCAGCCCGGGCGACGCCAAAACTACGAAAATACGGTGCGTTATTTCCGCACTCGGTGGTGTAAAAACGCAAATTAAAAAAACACAGGAAGGCAGTTTTGTGTCGTGTGACAATGTGAAGCGGTTTTCGTTCCAAGTGTCACCTTCCGGCGTGGTGCTTCCCTCACACGGGGCCTGTGGCGCTCTCTAGTGTCCCCTGCTCGGTTACATAAAACCCGCGTCGCTCTGCCTCTCACACCGGCTTATGGTTGTTGATACTACCGACATCGAGGGGTCAATAATCCACTGTTATGTGCGAAAATGGAAGAAAATATACCACAACTGGCCAAGATAGCAGGCAGGCATATTTTAGTGCGAGATACAAAATATCGACGGTAGGGTTTTTTTTTTTTTTTTGGACGACCGACGCAGCTAAATGGAGGAAATAAAAGCAGAAGTAAAACCTCGCTTGGTTTCATTTGAAGTCGTGGCTGGAGGACGAATTAGAGTGGCGAGACGACGGAGAAGTTATGGAGGCTTTCCAAGCCTCGACCGGCCATTGTTTGGGCAAGACGCACACAACATTCCTCCGCGGTTTGAGCTCGCCCGCTGGGCAACAACTCTCAGAAGGTTCCAAACGACCCTTAAAGCAAAAATCACGCACGTTTACGTCTCGGTGTTGTCGAAGGTCTATTCTCTGGCGTTTTTTAGCGCGTTTTATGAAATAATAAAAAAATGTTTTAAAAAAAAACTAGCTAAGTTTGAGTCGAGTGTGGTGGCTAGCTTGAAAATGTGGCTAGTAACCCCCCCCGGAGCTAAAACAACTGGAACATGTGGAGCCAGGGCCCCGGCTCGATGAACACTACGAGCCCCCAAAGTGGCCCAAAGTTCACATTAAACGCACCCTTAGGGGTTGTTGAATCGTAAAGGTGGTCTGTTGTTTACAAGTGTTTTGAACCAAGAGTGAGAGAAAGTTTTGCTCGAGTCACAAAGTCAACAGTACTAATCTCAGCCACTCAGATAACACCGGGCACGCGCCACACTTTACAACGTGTTGCAGTACTGGTATATTAAAATAAAACAACAACAATAAAGAAGCGGGAGTTGATGGTTTGTATGAGGGGTGATTTATGTAGGTTTAAGCAGCCGAAACAGTGCGAACGCGGGACGTCGTGTTCCCAGCCACCCCGGTAGCACCACCGCCACCACCACGCCGCCACTTACCTTCATCGAGAAGCCGCTCAAGGTGCGTGAAGATGCCGCAGAGATTGGGCAAACTGGTCATGAGCTTCTTCTCGTTCAACAATTGCATCAAATAGTCGGGACTCGGCCTCGGTCGCTCCTTCACTTCGACCTCTCCGACCATCATCTTTGCGGCGAGGAGAGCGGAACACGAAGCACCGCCGAGCACAGAATCCTTCTTTTCGGGAGTGGGTGAGGGGGTGAAAGGAAGAAAAGAGAGAAAGGGGGAAGAAAAAAAAAAACTTGCGGCTCCCGATCCCTCGCTTTTCCTCCGCTCCTCGTGTGAACAATACTCTGGAATGTCCCCCCGTTTCCCGAATTGTTGCAGGCTCGCTGTGTTAGTGCTGTTTGAGCGGTGGCGGAGGACAAAAAAACAGACAGCGTTATTCCCTTTCGCTCGTGGAGATGGTGTGCGCTCGGGGACGTTCGATTCCTCCACTGTAAGCGCGAGGGACTGTTCCGCCGGAACAGGTCCGTCCTTCCTCGCCGGTGATTGGCCGATGTACTTTCATTGGGCTAATGGGACAACCAATGAGCGTCCGGAGATCGGGCCGTTAGAGGCGGGGCTGACTCGTGGAGACAAATGATTGATAGGAACGAGGGCCAATCGCGCGTGCGGCGCAGGAATGTACATCAACCTCCTGAAGTGTCAACAAATATTATCCAGGGTTGGCCGAAACTTGGCCGCGTATGCTCTTAAAAATGTTTTATTACATTGCACTTATTTATTAGAGTAATTTTTATTTAACACTGTTGTAAAATGGTAGAAATCTGAAAATATCCTGCTTTTAACATTGCAAAGTTTTCCACAAAGTCTGCAGCACACAGCGCCACAATATTTCTCATCTGAATCATTTTCTATAAACTCCTCCTAAATAAATCCTAAGCAAAGTTACAGTAGTAGTCACACAAAGGTTAGGGTTCCAAGATAAGGTGAGGGGTTGGGTTTGATGGAAGGTTCATGCTATCAAAGTAGACTGTCTTGAAAATGGATGGATGGATTTCATGATAGGATTTGTACCCAGGACACTGGTTTCAAGTTAGGGTTTCAAACCAGGTTTAGTGTTTGTTTTTAGGGTTTCCAATCAGGGTTTCAAGCTATGGTTACCGTTTTAGACGAGGCAGTGTTAAGGTTTCAAATATTGCTTTTTTTTTTGTTTGTTTGTTTTGTTTTTGGCCAGGATTCAGGTTTTAAGCTAAGGTTAGGCTTCCTAGCAAGGGTTTCAGTTTCAAGTTGAGACTAGCCTGAGTAAAGGATTGTAGTTCGGTTTCAAATCATGGTTTCAAGCTGAGATTGTTAAACAAGGTTGAAGATTTCAAATAAGGGCTGCAAGACAGTGTTAGGATTTAGTTATTTTTTTGCCCGTGTTTGGGTTTCAAGTTAGAGTTTCTAGCCTGCGTTAGGCTTTGTAGTTCAGGTTCAGGTTTCAAGTTAGATTATTACAGCCTTGGTTAGGGGTTTCTTGCCAGAGTTCTAGTTTCAAGGTCACCTTGTAGCCTGAGTAACAGTTTGGAGTTCGAGTTTCAAATAATGGTTACCTAGGTAGGTAGCTAGCTTTTAGTGTGAATCCACAATATGTGTGAAACACAGAGAATCATCTCCTCAAGTCATATATACTCTTTGTAGTTTGAAGTGACGAGAGATGAAAGGGAAATTTGAAGTCTCCTTTTTCCAGTTGATCATTGATGTCGCAATAATAGCAATAGATGATGGCACTCGTGTTTTCTCGAAGGAACGTTTGAACGTAAATAAGCAACCGGAGCATCCGTTGGCGGGTAACACACATACAGAAAGAATAGTTCAATTCTCCACTTTCTGGTTTCAAAGTGCCGGGTTTTTGTGAAAGGTCAAAGAAGGGCTTCAAGATAGGATTAGGGTTTCAAAATACGGTTTCAGGTTTCAAGCTAGGCTGTAAATGCTAGTTGTTAGCCATTTTAAGTGTCAGTGAGCCTCTTCCTTTCTGCTTTTCTGTCTTCCAAGCTAATTAAAAAAGTTAATACATGTACCTGTTTTTGGCCCGCCTTGTACTTCTCTGCACTTTCTTGCCCATTCATGGAAAACTGTGTTTTATTTTCCTCGATTTTTCACAAAGACGTTTAAAAAAAATTAAAAAAAAGGCAACCTAGCTACTGTTAATCATTCTCTGTGTTATAAAACAATCAAGAAATTTTATCGTTTGTTATCCCATGCTTCTTATGTTATCTTATCACTTCGGTAGGCAACATGCCAGGGAAACTACAGTTAGCTCACCGTTATCTGTGCTATTTTTAACCTCCAGTTTGTCGTTGAAAAAAAAAATCTAATAACCTGTATTCACGAAGCATAGTCTCGGACCATCATTAGAGAACATCACAGGTGAAATGGAACTTTAGCTAGCAGGCAGCGTGATATCCACAATCTACTGTGAATGACTCCATGGATGACCCTTAAAAAGGAGCAAATTTCAGCAAGACAATAAAAAAGATGTAAAGTGAGCTGTAATTCTATAATTCTTCATCTTTGTGGTATTTTGATTTGAAAAAAAAAAACACATACTTCTCCTTTCGATTTTTCTTTGCAAGGTCACTCGTTATGTCCTCTGAGTAGCCGATCCGGCGCAACTACGCTTACGATTTAGCACCTCCACGTGCCCATTTGGCATTCGATTATAGACATTAACCCTCATGCAGTATTTTTAAGCGGCTATTACATCCCAAAAATGTCCCTCTTCCAATGTGCAACAACTTTTTTCACTTTTCATTTTTTTTCACTTTCAACCCCTCAAAATGTTCAGTGGGAATTGGCCAAGACATAGATATACATCCTATGTAAAATTTCAGCTTCGTGGAGTTATTTTTCACTGTTTTGTCTGTGGTGTCCATTTGTCCAACAGTCCAAAATCGTCCAAAGTGTCCGAAATGTCCAATTTTGGGATAATTACTGCATGGGGGTTAAAAAAAAAAAAAAAAAAAAAATGTTTCTACTGATTTGGATGATAATGTTACAGGTTAACCATTGCGTCAGGTCAAATTACAAGTACAAAAATGACATTAGCGTGTGCGGTCCACGTCCTAACATGACGTCTATTGTTACCCAAGACTTGTACATCTTGTTATCCGTCCTGGGACCCATTGATCAACGCCGCCATAATCAATAGAACCTTTTCATCATCCTGTCCTTGAGAGGACCTTTCTACATATCCTCGGAAGATTAACATGCCTGATCAATGGGACAAACGCAAAAAAAAAAACCCCAAAAAACCCAATACAAGCTATGTTTAGTTTCTCACACTAGAAATGGTCAGGTGGTTTTCACATACAGTTTGAGTTATTCAATGTACAGTGATCACTCGCTATTTCGCGGTTCGTTTATCGCGGCTTCAGTGCATCATGGATTTTTTTCAAACATATTCATAAAAAAATTTTTTAAAAAATTACTATTATTATTATTCTTTTTTTAAATCCGCAAAAAGTCCGCAAACGGTCCACGAGAAGCAGCGAAAGTCAGCAAAACAACAGTGAGTCACAAAGAGCAAGCAAGAGAGAGAGAGAGAGAGAGATGCTTATAAGAACAATTGCAGGTCTCTTCCATCCTTAATTGTCTAATCATCCATAATTGACTCATCATAAACACATCTGCTGCACGCTGGGATCACTGGTCTGTGTGTGTGTGTTGGTGTGCTCTGCTCAAGCGCGAAGGCCCACGTGGGGCAAATTGTTATTTATTTATTTATTTTTAATATGTTTATTGGTCGCTACTTTGCGGATTTTCGTTTTATCGCGGGTGGTTTTGGTCCCCATTAACCGCGATAAACGAGGGATTACTGTAATCAAATTTTTTTTTAACCGAATTCAACTCTTAAGATACCGGTATTACATCATTTTACCTTGTGTTTACCTTGGGAAGACATTTCTTAAGTACAGTATTAACGGAACATCAACATGGCTGATCAGTGGAATGCAAAAAAAATAAATAAATAAAATAAAACTCCAACCAGTCTCTCACACTCCATGTGGAAATGACCACATTGATAGTTTTCATTTAAGCAGCTGTTGGTTGCACAAAAAAAAAAAAAGGTGTGAGGAGAAAGGAAAGGGTCCGCTTAAATCCGAGCGTCCCTTTCCTGCTCTCGGGCCTCATTCAATTTGTCCGCTCGCCCACTCGCGTCTTTGTGCGAGTGAACCTCCTCGCCGCCTCCATGAGTGCTCCAACAGCTGCACTCTGACCCCTTTGGCTTCAGCTTGTCGCCATTGTGCTGACGAACGCGATCTTCCAGCCTGCACGGGAGAAGCGCGGCGGCAAAATCATCAAACAAATGGAGAGATTCCGCCGTCGCATTGAGATAGAATTGATCCGGATGAAACTGAACAGTCCGTAATGTTGTTACACGGTTGCCTTAACGACCATACCCAACCTTTAACTCTGCCCTTTAACCAGAGTCTACATTTGTTATGACTGTAATTACCACCGAGCTTTATTTAAGCCTTTATGAACAAGCCCGCCTTGAAAATGATCACACGTTTTATAATAGGCTACAAAAAATGGGATCAGAGGACAGATTGGTATGAAAGACAGTGAAACAGGTGGTTGGACGGGTGGGCAGACAGATAGACAGCTCGATAGATAGATGGAAAGAATATTGCAAGAGCTATTCATGTCTAAACCACTGACAACAAAAGTGAGCACCACCCCTCAGTGAGAATGTAGACCTTGTGCCTCAAGTGTCCAAAAAACTCCCAAGACCACCAAGACCTGCCTTGCTAAAGAAGCTAAAGATAAAGGTGACAATTGGCCAAGCATGTCTCCAATTTCACACTTTGAAGGGTAGGCAGGCGCACCGGAGACCAGCCTATTTCCATACAAGCAATTAAAAAGTACATTTTCCACACAATATGTCTCCGATAAGTGGATGGCACATCCAATGACTGTAACGATTGGAAGTTTAAAAATTAGTTCTTGAAGAAATGGCATCCAGCCTGACTCATGTGGCCGTGCTGTTATTGAACAGTACGTCCCCCATGCGTACTTCTGTGCAAAAATAGTCACAAATGAAACAAAAAGGTCTTGCAGACGGCCAAAAGCTTTGTGTGTGTGTGTGTGTGTGTGTGTGTGTGTGTGTGTGTGCTGTTGACTTATTTTCTCAATTTTAAAAGCACCGGGAAAAAAAAATCCTAGACGCATTGCATCAAATGGAAGCTGGCATTGATTGTGGGCTTTGAAAATGGCTTTAGTTCTTATCTTTAATGGTGCACATGCTCATTTGAACCTTGACACATGTGTGTATGTGTGTGTGTGTGTGTGTGTGTGTACGCTCATACATCTTCAGCGTATAAGTGAAAATACACAGGTGGACACACGTCAAGAGAAGTGCGATGAATTGGGGATTCATCGCACTTCTTTCTCTGCCTTCTGTGGCTTTGTCAATTTGACTAACACGCTTTCTCTTCAATGATTCATCCAATTAATATCCAGATAATTACGGAACATGCGTCGAGGCTGTAAGCTCCCTCACAATGAGCTCACTTAAAGTGCCCCCGGGTTCTCCAGTGGAAGCGTGACAGTGGCGCTTGTAGTCCGGCTGCGGCATGCCGGGCGGTACCAGTCAGTGCCACGGGACTCAAGTCTGTCCGCGACGACGCTTCTGACGTAGCGCTAAACCAGCCCAACTGGCACGTTGAAGAACAAAACAACAGCGGCTTTTCTTGTTCTTCTTAGCTAACTCGTTTCGAAGTCGAATGAGGCAGAACAGTCACAGGCCAGAACATGATGGCGATGCCGTCTAACTAAACACATAAACTCAATTGAATTGACGGATTGTGTTTGTATTGGAAATGGGATGTCAGTTACATTGCCATTTAACAAGCACAAATACTTTACAAAGAAAGCAGGTCACGTTTTGTTGCACTGTTTTCAGCATTTTTGAAGGAGTAACAAAGTGACAACCAAAGCTGATATTGACCGTCGCTCACTGAGCAGCAAATGCTTGTGAATGGTTGCAAACGTAGCAAAATTTGGGGTTTTGGTCGTTCGTAAAATGTCAAAAACATGTTCCATGTTACCTACAACAGTTTTCTTCAACTCAATCTGCTGCGTCAAAATACTTGACCCGACCTCGGGTAAAAGTAAATCCATCCATCCATCCATTATCTAATGCTCACGAGGGATGCGGGTGTGCTGGAGCCTGTCTCAGCTGTCTTCGGGCAGTTGGCGGCGGACACCCTGAAATAGTTGCCGGTCAATCACAGGGCACACAGTGACGGATTAACCATCCGTGCTCACACTCACACCTAGAGACGATTTAGAATGTTTCATTAACCTGCCATGCATGTTTCTGGAACGTGTGACGAAACTGGAATACCCGGAGAAAACCCACCTGGGCACGGGGAGAACATAACAAACTCCACACAGTAAGGCCGGAGCCGAAATCGAACTCTGCACCTTTGCACTGTGAAGCCGACGTGCTAACCCGGGGGTCGGCAACACGCGGCTCCAGAGCCGCATGCGGCCCTTTAGCGACATCTAGTGGCTCCCTGGAGCTTTATAAAAAAAAAATTGAAAATGGAAAAAGATTTTGATCGTAGGCTAATATAGCTCAAATAGATATAGATGCATGTTGCAGCTCCGAAAAAGGTCCACTTTATGCTTTTAACAGTCTCGACAAACACAGACACGTCTGGGTCCGACTCCGTGCCTTCTCTCTTCCGTTCGACTCGAGAGGCGTTCAAAGACAGCCTCAGAAAAACAGAAATTCATGATCACTTCACTGACACTAAGAAAAGCAAAAATAATGCATCAAAACAAAAAAAAAAGCAAGTGAAGAAATCACAAAATAAATTCTATGGGGGCGTTTGTGAACACACAACAAAGGAATGAATAACAAACAATTCTGAGACAGTCCAGTCTCTTGCATACATAACAGCATGTGTTTCCTTCATTGTAAGTTTTACAGAAGGCTTTTATTTTTTTGCGGCTCCAGACATATTTGTTTTTTTTTGTCCTATATGGCTCTTTCAACATTTTGGGTTGCCGACCCCTGTGCTAACCAGTGCCGCCTAACCAATCTGCTCCGAACCCACAGAGAGCGAGTATCTTAAGCAACATCCTTTTTTTTTTTTTTTCCCAAATAGATTTTGTAGTAGTAATGTGAAGCTTATGTAGGTGAACCGGCTCTCCAGAAGTGAAAACTGCCACATGGTCCTTGAGCAGGTGGGAGCGAGCGGTGCCTCGCACAGGCTCGAGAGTCTCGAGGCGCGGGGAGATGGCGGGCTGGGAGATTTCTATCCATCATGTTACATTTGACACCGAGCCGCCGACTGGATGACAGGGTTGAGGAAGGCCAAATATGTTTTCAAGTTAAGCCAGTTTCATTTATGGCCCAGTGGAATGATTTATCCAGGCCTGGTAGGAATGCTCCCTTCTCCAGCTTCCAGGGAATCTGGTGGAGTATTACCATGGCAAATTTCCTGGCCTTCGAAAGTCCCATCAGAAGCCCCGCCGCCTATGAAAAGCTGGCAGCCCCGCTTGATGCTCTGTGTGCAAGTTACAAAGTCAAAAAGGGGCAGATGAGGTTGACCCGGTTATTCTCTGGCCTGGGAGATAGAATCAGAAGCCCCCTTTCAAGTCAAAGTTGGCATTTTTTCCCCCTCCGTATATATCACTGTGAAAACCTCCTGGCTGAGACTCAGGACGCTAGTTGACCCGGTCATTTCCGGGCTTGTGAGGTAGTATCAAATGCCCCTTTCATACGAGTTGACAACGTTCCCATGTTGTCAGCCTGCGGGAATGATACCGACACGAAAGCACCGGGCTGGCTAGTATCAGGGTCTTTTTTCACATAGCCCATCACTTTGCATAAAAACCAACATGGAGGATCAAGTTAACCTTGTAAATGCCTCCAAAAAAATCTTTCTGGTCGATCCAAAGGCCTGACAATGGCTGGATGAACGCAAATAGCAGAGAGCCAGTACACCTCAGGCCTCTTCGTGATGTGAATCCGTGTCAGTTGCGTTGAAGGTCGCGGTAATATTTGCTGGATTCTGATTGACAGGTGAATCTGGATGTCTGCGTGAAAGAGGCGCCAGTTGTTAACGGACATCTTGGCTGATTTAGTAGCGACCCTCCACGGGTGTGTTGCAATAGCGGTTAGCATGGTGTTTTGAGTTTTGCGAGGTTCAAATCTGCTTCCTTCTGTTTGGAGTTTGTATGGCTAGTGTGTCTGCCAAGGTTTTTGTTGTATCATGTTTTTTTTTTTTTTGGTAAAAGCATTTGAATTGCTGTTTTCTTTAAAAAATCTTCAGACGGTATGATCACTTGTTATTGAGATCGCGATGAGTAAGCTTAAGCCTCGAGGGCTGTATGGCAGCAGTCAATTCAACACACAACTAATATCGGTGCCGTACTGACGAGCACGGAGAGGAGTTGAGACAGTGTTATGAATGCCCCTGGAGTTCTCGGCAGGATACATTTTGTCGCACTATGATTGGCTGCTACAAAGGCTGCGTAGGACCCGCAGTGAGATTCATAACGTTTCATCCATCCATCCATTCATCTGAACGGCTTTATCCTCACGAGGGTCACAATGGATAGTACAGTCAAACCTGGGTTTACGTCCATAATCTGTTCCAGAAGGCTGTTCGGAAAACCGAAATTGTTCGAAAACCGAAACCAGGCTCTTTTTAAAATAAAAATGTTTACTGAACACATCTGCTCACAATGGAAAGCAACACGAGGAAGCGTCACTTCCTCGTGTAAGGAAGGCGAGAGGAGTCAAATGGTGCATTCAAGTGCGCTCAGTTTGTTCGAGAACCGAAATTTGTTCGTCATCCGTGGCATAAAAAACTCGAAATCTTTGGTCGAAAACCGATTTGGTCGAGAACCGAGACGTTCGAAAACCGAGGTTTGACTGTGTATCTGTCTGTCCATCTTATAATGCCCCCAAGTGGCCAAGGCGAGCACATCAGAAGGAGAGCCATTTAACTGATGCAACGTGGAAAAAATGAGGGTGTTTTTTCCGTTAATTTTGTAAGATCACTGCATGCTTTTATAAAGCGCTATTTTTCCTCATCAATATACACATGACATTTTTTAAGCTTGTGACTGTATGTTTACTTGCTTTAGGAAATTTCCCCAAGTCAGGAATATTTTGCTTCCAGGAAATAATAAAGTCCACATTTCATCACATTGTGGTTTTTTTTTAAGCCCAGCTTTTGCAGTGAAGCAACTTGCAAAAAAAAAAAAGTCTCTTTTTGTTTTGTTTGTTTGTGCAGCCGTTTTGCACTTCCAAAGCGGTCACACCACAGAGTGTTTGTGAGTGATAAGACTTGGAAGAAGGCGCTTCCTCATTGATCACGCCGGTCCAGGGGAAGATTGACCCGGCGGCGTTGGTCTGCAGTCGAAACACACGCGCGCCGGACACGCAGACACAAACAGATAAGAGGAGCGTTCACAAACATTTGTGAACGTATTGCGCTCGACAAAGTCCTCTCACATAGTTTCCATAGTGATCAGGCAGCGACAATCTTCGACTCAGAGCGAAAGCTGCAGAAGAAGGAAAAAGGGAAGGAAGCGATAAACGGAAAGACTTTAGCTGCTGACTTGGCTTCTTCTTTCCGTAGCTGACGCCTTCTAAATCCCAGCTCCGAATACGCAACGACATCCACATTGTTGCGTTATTGTGTCGCTTGCTGCCTTTCCCTGTCTGTCCTCAAGTCATCTGACTTATGACCGCGGCCGACGGAAGTTTCGTTTTGGTTTCATTTATGGTTTATTTTTACATGTCTATTATGTTTTTAAAAATTTACAAACAGATGCCATCTTGTCAGTCGTATCAGAAAAATGTCGCTCGCATCGCCGGGGCGGACCTCCGGAAATTCAACAGTTACAAACAGTGTGTGATTGATCCATGTGTTTGTCACGTGAAATCGACTACAAAGAGTGTCACAAAAGTGGACGTGATGAGGGAATGTACAGTGCAGAATAAAGACACACAAACAAACACGCACACACACATACATGGCACGCACACACTACTAAATACTACTACTAAATAGCATGCAAATAGTTTGTAAGTTTGTCAAAAGTAAAGTTGTTACACAAAAGCACATTTTCATTGTTATTTGTATTTTAAAGAACTGTTCAGAATCAAAATCACCATTGTGTGCAAAAAGCTTTTTTCTGCATTTTTTTTTGGGGGGTCGAAAATGGGTGGTTTGGGTGAATGCAACCCATCTTCTAGTGCCGATTACTAAACAATGGAATAAAGTACCAACAACTTTTTTTTTTTTTTGTGGTGAAAGAAGAGTCTAATCTTTCATATTGTGAGGATGCGGTAAATAATGAGACAGATTGTTTATAGATCTAGCAGCAAGCTACTCTCCTTCATCGCTTACAAGTCTATCATCTCTTTGAACAGAGTCCAGCAAGGGCCAAGGAAAAACGAATCGTATTTTATTTCTAGTCTTTCCATATCCAGTCAAACCTCGGTTTTCGTCCATAATCCATTCCAGAAGGCTGTTTGAAAACGGAAATTGTTTGAAAACCGAAACCAGGCTCTTTTTTGTTTACTGAACACGTCTGCTCACAATGGAAAGCAACACGAGGAAGCGTCACTTCCTCGTCTACCAGGGAAGCGTCACTTCCTCGTCTAAGGAAGGCGAGAGGAGTCAAATGGTGCATTCAAGTGCGCTCAGTTTGTCGAGAACCGAAATTTGTTCGTCATCCGAGGCCTAAAAAACTCAACATTTTTGGTCGAAAACCGAATTGGTCGAGAACCGAGACGTTCGAAAACCGAGGTTTGACTGTACAGTTATTTGATGTCAAATGGGGCTGCAGGCGTCTTTTACTTTCGTTCACTAATTTTAGATTTTTTTTTTTTTTGAAACTTCATTTTTAAAGGACGGAAAGACTTCTTGGGTGACATTTTTTCAATTTCACAGTGACTGGATCAAGGAAAACAAAACATTATTTGTTATTGAACCTGACATAGCCTGACAATTATTCATCATCGTATTTTGTATAAATGGCAACGATTGATTTAAAAAAATGTAATTTGCTAACTCATTCACTTTCCGCAAACACCGTCGGAAATTTAAACACAAAATTCCAACGAAAAACTTTTGTCCTTGGCAGAGGTCTGCGGCGCAGCGAACGCCATTCCAGTAGTTTGTTCTCTCTGCTGAACACACACACCAGACAAATATTACATTGGCCCTGGTTCTCCTCTCATGTGATTATATTCTCTCTCGGTCTTTGTCTTTTCTCTACTTTTTCCTCAATCTCATTTTCTCCTGCGTCAACACAACGCTATCAGCGTGTTTGGACAGCTTTTGGCGTCTCCGCCGGCCCGTGACGACGGAGAAGGACAAACTTGAGCTTTCAGGAAATTTGCCGCGTTTTCACTCCCCAATGACTCACGTCAAGGGGAGTCGGGGGGCAGCGGCAGCTGTCGCGAATGCCCGTCTCTCCACGCTAATAATAACCCCCCCCCCCCGCCCCCCTGCTAGCTACGTGAAGGGGGGGGGGGGCCCGCGTTGTCTCTGCTCGACCCCCGGAGTCCAGTTACAATGAGGAGTAAGGATTAGGCCAGGTTGTGGATTAGGGAAAAGCTATTTTACCCTTGGAAGGACGAATATGTGCACGCGGTGGTTGAACGCAACTCTTGGAAGTGACTGGACACGAAGCTCCTGGAAAACAAGAGTCATGTGATTCCCCCCCCTCCCGGCAAGTGGTCACCGAAACTCATACTTGACATAGTTCCACTATTTTTAACTGCACTAGTGTATGTACAGAATGTATAGAGGGGTGTGAACGGATTTGGATGACATTTGGTGTGTCGTTTCATTGTGGCCTAAGCATAAATTCATTTAGGACCTGGATCAAGATCTAGATCCAAATGTTTTTGTATGGACCTAAACTGGATGTATTTCAATTAAATTTGAAGTGCAGCTTTGTCGTGAGATGTGAGTTGGGATCCGGGTAATTTGGATTCAGATTTTTTTTTTTACTTGGACATCAGACTTTGAGAAGGTTTGGAAAAGACACCAGCTCACATTAAAATACAAACATAGTCTCAGGCTGAGATGATCCAAAAACTGAATTTTGCAGGGTCACTATTTGCGAGACAACACCTCAATTCTTTAGGCATTATTTTCCTCGCAATGCAATTTTTAATTTCTGAGTTTCCCGCCTCCGATTTTGTTCGAGCTCATCTATTGCTTAAGACTGAAAGACTTGAGAGTATCATACAGGTTTGACATTGTTGTCAAGTAAAGACTGATTTGAAACAGATGAAATTACCACGTATACCTCAAAAATCTATTTCTGACTTTTCAGTTTTTAGTCTGAGACCGTGAAAATTGTTTGGGGTAAACTCAGCATGATTTTGAAATGACCATTTTGATGTCAGATGTGGTTGAAATAGCTTCAGGATGACCAAAAGACGAGATAGATTGACTTTGGATCTGAATCTGGATTAGAATCGCAGTCTGGAACCAGATTTTTGGACAACACACCACACAATGGCTGTATGGTAGGTGTCGGTATGTATTTTTGGTGAGTCTTAAAGACCAAGCTGAATGAATGAATGAACTTTTGATTGGCACCTGGCTAATCTGGAGTCAGATTGTTTTTGTATGGAAAAAAAAAAAAGATTGTATGTTTATTTTGATCCAAAGACGAAGAATCAGGATTAGAGCTAGCAATCTATTTCAACAGTGTGTGGTGAGTAGCTTCGATGCGATCCAAAAGGCAAATAGAATCACTTAAAGATCTAGATCAATTTGATACATCAGCAAAAAAATAAAATAAATTAAAAAAAACAACCATCCATTGAGCCAAGTGTTTTTGTGCTGATTTCAAAATCATTACGAAGCGATAATCCAACTCCATTTATTCCATCGGGTCCTCCACAATACAAAAATCCCCTTCGGCTGAGATAATAAAGTCTTATCGCCAAGAGATATCATGTGCTGTTAGGAAGTGGAGCATGATGCTTAGGCCTAAAAACCAGAAGACGTGTGCACACTGGATGGGGGGGAAAAACAAAAAAAATCATTTCCTGCGGCGTGTTTGGCCACCCGCAGTCCAGAAATGATATTACTCATTACGAGACAAAAAAAAAAAAAAAAGGTCACATTATTTTTTACTTAGGCGTCCTGACTTTATTTTGGGAGTAGACCACACGTCACAAATGAATGCGTGCTTTT
Source organism: Hippocampus abdominalis (assembly GCA_018466805.1). Taxonomy (NCBI): domain Eukaryota; kingdom Metazoa; phylum Chordata; class Actinopteri; order Syngnathiformes; family Syngnathidae; genus Hippocampus; species Hippocampus abdominalis. The sequence goes on along the minus strand of CM031705.1, from coordinate 14,589,207 downwards.
GCATCAGTGCTCTTTCCAAGTCTGCAGGTTTGGACCAATCATGCACCGATGCCTCTCGCGGCCAAACTAACCTCAATGGCTGCTCATTTCACTCTGGCGACTGACTTGCATGAGCTGCTTCAACTTGCTGATGTTGTTAGGTATCGTTTGACATCAATGTGTGTGTACGTGTGTGTGTGCAGGCATGTATGTAAAAGCGTGTGCATGCTCACGATGCGCTTCTCCGCCGTTGCCCCTTTTCCGGGCGGCCACCCTTTTCTTAATGAGCCGCACTGGCTTCTGCGAGAGGTCGGAATGGACACAGTTTAGCATTTAATTCCCATTAGTGTCTTGTGATGTAACCTAATTGAGCCATCAGACTGCCTGGCCCTTTCAATGGTACGACACTGGAGGCATAATCTGGACATTATGGCTCTTGTGACATTGAACGCTAGCTAAAAGCAAAAAAAAAAAAAAAAAAATGGTGCAGACAGAGTGACTTCAACATGTTAACCTGCTGTCTTTTTTTTTTTTTTTTTTGAGCTCTACAACATGTCCACCCTGCTTGCCCCCTTTAGTGACCAGACAAGCAAGCCTGTGGCTCACTCAAATTGGTTGGGTGAAGAAGGATGTCACTGATACAGTTCCACTCAACCGCAGGCTAGTCAAAGTTCGACCCGCCGCTCAAGTGAGACAGAGCAAGCCGACCAAGCGAAACCTTTCAGGTTGGGATTTTCATTGTGGTCGTGTATTATTTCATTCAGTTTTTTGGCTACACAGCAGCGGTCACCACCCTTTTTTTGCCCCGGTTTCATGTCAGACAATATTTTCAGGGACCGGCCTGATAAATACAACAAAATAATATGATATGACCTGCATGAAACCTGTGGTATTTTTTTTAAACATAATAAATGCTGTCTGGTTACTAGGGTAATGTTTAAATGTGCCTTCAAAATAAGATACAGCGTAAATACAAAGTGCTTGAAAAATACGACTCACCATCGCCGCATGTTATACAGAGTGGGCTCGGTGTGTGGGAATCTCCCGTTGAGATAAATCCGTATTTTAAGTAGGACTCCTGGTACTATCTATTAAATGTAGCCTTCTTTTTCTCGAAAATCGTAGGCTGCTTTTCTGTCTCCTGGCTGGGGTTTTCCCCTTCCCAAAGAAACTTTCCAAAAACGTTTGTTTTTTCCCCAATTTTTGCTAGCTCCTGGGTTTCAGTTTAGCGGTAGCCTATCATGTGATCGAGAAGAGCACCTTTACCCGAGTCAAGAGTGACATACTGTCGACGGATGCAACAGAGAATCTGGTCATTTTTCAAAATAAAACATCTTTCAGATTCCGAAATGAATAAAACGGTAGTAATGGAATGTTATTTAATCTTTCTGTGCCGCCCGGTACCAAATGACCCATGGGCCGGTACTGGTCCGCGGCCCGGGGGGTTGGGGACCGCTGCTATACAGGTTAAGACTCATGCTTGTGCAACGACTCGGTTAGATTTTTCAATGGATGTTTTTCATCTGTTGACAGGTCTCAACAATTGATGTCTGTTACTTGGGTTCTTTCTTTCTTTGCGGCATTCTAAATGGCTCCAGGAAATTGCCGCTGGCATTGTACGACAATAGAAAAAGAGAGGTCAAGTGTGATTCTTCAAGTCAAAAGGCATGAGGAGTTGAGAGGAAGTCTCAAGCAAAGCTGTGTTTTTTTATTTTATTTTTATGAGCGTGATTTTGTCTCGGAATGCTGAGGGCCGTCATTCCGGACGGTCTTTCCCGGCATGTTGCGACAGGCTCCGTCTCCAGCTGGCTGCAGTTGGACAGCACAATTATGGTAAAAGAAAATATGATTACGCTACTAAAGGCTACACTGGCTCCCAATTAGCTGTAGAATAGTTAAACGTCCTGCTACTGGTCTTTAAATCATCCTGAATACATTTTAAAAAATGCTGATTGAATATATAAACCAAGGAGGGCTCTGAGATCTGCAGACTCGGGTCAATTAATGGAGCCCAGATTTTAAAATAAACATGGTGAAGCTGCACGTAGCTGTTATGCTGCACACACACGGAATAAGCTGCCAGGAGAAGTGAAGTCAGTCCTGATTAAAAACCTTTTTTAAATCATCCTTTTGATTAGGGTCCTCTCAACAATTTTAATCATTTTTTTTCTTGTAGTTATTTAAGAAATCTTTTATTTCTTTACGTCGAAATTATTACTTTTTTTTTCTGTTCATGCTTTTAAATGTTGTCAGTGTTCGTTCTGGTCATTTTTCTCAGCTACTTTAAATTTTTGTCTGCTTTGCTCTGCTGTCCCTAACTGTTGTTTGTCAATGCTCGTAGGTGTGTCGTTGCTCGTGTGAGTTGTTTTATGTAGGAAATGTGCGATATAAATAGAACTGCCTTGCCTTGCCTATCAGATGTAGAAATGCGTGTACAGTACACGAATGACGTCAAATCACAAAGTCATGTTCGGGCCAACTGAATGTGAATCAATTTTTTAATGAACATTTTGCATTGACAGACTGACAGAGATAAGGCCTTGATGTGGTGAATGCATAGGTACGGGATTTTATAAAAATCATATTTTCATAGGCATCACGTGGAAAATCTATTTTTTCGCTGCCCTCAGTCTCCTCTTGAGTAAAGTAGAAGTATCAGGGTTACATTTGAGTGTACATGGCTAGAAATGACAAATAATCCGATGTTAGTTCTGTCGGAACGCAGGCGTTTTATACTCCACATGTTTCCTTCCTGCCCTTAATCTCCTCATGAATTAAACTTTAGTGTCATTGTACCATTTGAGGAAACCTGGCTAAACATTACACACATGAACATGAACACTTTGGCATAGCTAACGCACAGCAACAGCACGCGTTAGCTATGCCAAAGTGTTATAAGCCGCAGTCTCCACTTTGCTGCAGTGCTGCCCGTATTCTCCTCTTGAATACAATGATAGCATCAATGTCAACGTTGAGGATAAATGATAGAAAAAATAATAAAATTATTTTTTTTAAATCATCTTACCCTGTTGCTGTACTCCAGCTGTGGACATTGCACCATTAGACTTCAGTTTCCACTTTAGCTGCAGCGCTCATTTGTTTTCTGCCCACAATCTCCTCTTGGATAAAATTTGTCTTCCGAGAAGTATGAAACAAGAGACCCCATTACCATGTATTACCGGGTCCTATTTTAAAGTAGAAAACCGATCACCGAAACAGAGCCGAGCTGGTATTGCGCAGTGAAAAGTGTCAGCTATACTACCCCCCACCCCCCACCACCCTCAGTTAATCATGCAGGACTCATAGGTTGGCACCATGTACTTGATGTTGATGAAGGCGTCCTCTCCCCCATACCGCTCCAACACCTCCAGAGTCTCCTGAATGAGGTCGCCTACGTTCTCTCTCTTCTGCTGGCTGTAGTCGATGCCGTCTCCAGTGTTGACTGCGGGACAAAAAGAAAAATGCACTAGACACTAATACATGGGTCTAACCTGCTAACCGAACGTTCCAAATCTGGTAAAACTGATATTTAACACAAAAGACAATTATATTTATGCGATAATGATGATGATGATGATGATCCCATCCCACATCACATTTGTTTTTTTTTTGACCCAAAATGTTGATGCGGCGTCAAGAAACTATGAGAAATTATACCCCTGAATGAGCGAAAGTCCCACATGTTGGGTCATCTGAGATGAACGCGTTAATCGTTATCTTCAACTCAAAAGCTGTGCTGAATTCCAATCCAACGCGATGTAACAGCGCCAACTACAGGGATTTGTTAGTTAGTTAGTTACAATGATTTACAAACCTGGATTTCATAGTCAAGCTGGGAATCGACAGTCTTTCACGCCTATCTGTTGAAAATACTTACATAAATACATACTTGACGGGCATATACGCTCGTGGCAGTCAAGAATTCCTTTTGAGGAATATAAACCTCCGTGGCAGTGACTGGGCTGGTGCTGTCACCGTGTCCGTTTTAATCAATGACAGCAAAATGAATAAGTAATAAATAAATAAATTAGCAATTTTTTTTTAGCATATTGAATTAGAGATGGGACATCATTTGGGGTGGTGTTGTGTTGATGTGCGTGCGCAACGGAATATATTAAAGTATAATACCAAATTGAACGACGCAGGTTTTGGAACTCAAGATGGCCTACTTTTGATTGCCTGAAAAGTTTTGGTTTTGGTCGGTGGAGGGATTCCGACCGACCAACAGCGACGGTCTGCACTTTCTCCTTCCATTGCAACGTCAAGTCTCGTGTTCTCTATTTCAACAATTCAATTCTACAGCGTTTGAGTTGGATAAAAGCTGCATTCCGCAGCTCCCAATGCTGTTCATTTGGTCCAGCTGTCGCATCAGTTTGACTTTGGCTCCCATTTATTGTGTCAGTTTTTTTTTTTTTGTCACCGCTGGATCTCTGTGCGAAAAAGACTTGTCCCTCGATCTCCTCCCGCAACTATGCCGCCACACTCTTTGCTCTTTTATCGCTTTGGCCCACTCGCATTGTTTTGATGCTATTTTAGATTGCGCTAACTAGCAGGGTGCCTGCAGTTCAAAAACACACACACCACCACCACCACCACCACCACCACCGCCACGTCTGAGTCAGGGCGTTGAGCGGTGGGTGGCTCTCCGTTCATAATGCGTGGCCACTAGTTTCTCCGAGAGCCAAAAAAAAATAAAAAAATAAAAGCATAGTTCAAGTTGAACACGTCAGTGAGGAATCATGTGGTGATTCAGACAAATAAAAGTTTCAATTTCCTTCCGCGGCGAAGTCTAATTATGAGCCGCTCATTTTTCCACATAACAGGTGTTTTTCATCTCTGCCTGCTTGGGAGCGAGATCACTTTTACTACGTACAAAAAAGGGCAAAAAAAAAAAAAAAGGGTGAGATTAGCATGGAAAATATGCTTTTTTTTTGGACTGGGATGAATGACAGAGAGATTGTGTGTACGTGTGTGTGTGTGTGCGCGTCTCCATAGAAGCGTCAGTGTTTGTTTTGTTTTGAGGCCCAGCGCAGTGGCACAAGAGCACGACATTTGACTCTGCTGATAAGGGCACTGTGTGTGTGAAAGTGGGCTGCTGAAAATGAGAAAATAGCAATGAGTGGGCTAGGCTGGATACCTCTGGAATGTTTTCTCGATAACAAGTTCCCTCAGCGCACTAGAACTCTGGTTGTATGTTTAACTCCTGCGCACGTGTGTGTGCGTGTGTTTGTGTGTGTGTGTGTGTGTGTCCCAAGGGAGGGCCGCTTCCTCACCGTGTTGTGATTGGCTAGAAACAGTGTATTATGTTCCCACCCAGCCCGCAAACACTATTGAGACGAGCGAGGCAAACCTTTGAGCTCAAGAGCGACGTTCGATTTGTCAAAATATGTCAACTCATTTCTTTTAACAATATAATTCATTTCGTTTTCAAACACCAAAACGAGCAAACGGGTGGGCCGGTGGCCCAATGGTTAGCGCGTCGACCTCACAGTGCAGAGGTCGTGGGTTCGATCCCACCTCAGGCCTCCCTGTGTGAAGTTTGCATGTTCTCCCCATGCCTGCGTGGGTTTTCTCCGGGTAATCCGGTTTCCTCCCACATTCCAACGACATGCATGGCAGGCTGATTGAACACAAAATTGTCCCTAGGTGTGAGTGTGAGTGCGGATGGTTGTTTGTCTCTGTGTGCCCTGCGATTGGCTGGCGACCGGTTCAGGGTGTCACCCCACCTACTGCCCGAATACAACTGGAATAGGCTTCAGTCTGCCTCTGTTGCGGAGGCTTGCGTGTTGCTAGCGTCCACACGGCTAACGGCCACTAACTGCCGTGTCCTTCGTACATTGCGTGTAGGTCTGCTAAAGACTGTCGGCGGCCTTATTAAACTCCTCTGCCGTAGACTCCAAGCTGGCACCAAAGCACCAAATTCAACCCAGCCAGTACATTCGGGACCCATTCACACAGTCACGATAGAAAATAGCGAAAAGGGGGGGGTCGCTTTTGTCGATGCGACATCCGAAAACAAAAGGGCTCGGAAAATCTGTTTTATGAGTGTATCATATCGAAACGAAACTACAGTCAAATCTCGGTTTTCGTCCATAATCCGTTCCAGAAGGCTGTTCGAAAACCGAAATTGTTCGAAAACCGAAACCACGCTCTTTTTAAAATAAAAATGTTTACTGAACACGTCTGCTCACAATGGAAAGCGACACGAGGAAGCGTCACTTCCTCGTGTAAGGAAGGCGAGAGGAGTCAAATGGTGCATTCAAGTGCGCTCAGTTTGTTTGAGAACCGAAATTTGTTCGTCATCCGAGGCATAAAAAAATCGAAATTTTTGGTCGAAAACCAAATTGGTCGAGAACCGAGACGTTTGAACACCGAGGTTTGACTGTAACTGTACCAATTTCAAATATCGTGAAATCCGTACTGCATCGTCCATTTTTTTGATGAGATGCACGTCCCTTATATCTTCGAAGGAAAGACAGCATTTCCCGTACCGGGCAGTTAATTCCCAAAGACAAAGCGACAAGAGAGTCATTGCATCATACCCACTCGTCCGGTCGCGTTGGAATACCAGCCAATCAAATCGTTCCTCTTTAAAATGAGCCGTCCTTGAATCGTATTGCACCCCCCATTGCGTCGAGGTACGCATTGAATCATCTTTTATTGGACAGATGCACATCCCGAGTAATTTCACTTACTTTTGCAGGTTCTCTGTGAACCCGGATCATTTCGGCAATGTCATCATATGTACGTGAAACATCTGTCTTCACTAAGTTGTGCAAACCTATACTTAATTTTTTTCAACGCAGAGCAGCGTGTTTGAGAAGGGAAGGGAAACGGCGAGGATGCTTGTAAAACATTGCTCTCAAAGTGTCCTTCAACTATCTCGTTCTCCCACTTATGGTATTCTTGTCACCATCTTCATTTTTTTTTTTCCAACCCTCTACTTGTCTGCTCTTCTTTTTCAACAACTACAGAATGTCAAGTACAGGGGGGCGGAGGGGGGCTTGGGGTCTTTTGCGATCATGGCGACGTAATCCGGATCTGTAGGCAAAATGTAATACTTTGTAATCTATGACTAACCTACGCTAATGCAGAAATATTTGTATTAAAAAACACTCCTCGCCTCTTAATTCATTCCAGCCAATTCTAGACCAAGACCTAAAAAGACGTTTAAAAACGTCTTTGGGAGTGAATGACTTTTAATAAAGTATAAATACTATCATCACATGAAAAAAAACAAAAAATGCACTATAATCTGTATCAACCCATTTGTAGTCAAATCTCGGACCATGTGACGCGAGGAAAATGTCTTGAGAGGAGTCCCGTGAGGAAGAGGAAGCGGTCGATGCAGAAGAAGAAGAAGAAGAAGGATCTTCCGCTCAGTCACGTTGGCGGCACGAGGGCACTCGTTTGGTTTTCGCCTTTGGCGATAATCCCTGCGATTGGCGTGTCTTTTCGCGCGTCGATGCAGAGGAAAGCCTCATGTGACATTTGGCTGTTTATTTCACTTCGTCGACATGACGCATCAAAGCAAAGGTCTTTGGAATGGGGGGGGGGGGAGCAAAATTCAGGTGGTGTTTTCACTGAATACCATTTGACCCTGTCTGTAAACAAGGCCCAGATATTATATATATATATACACACACTGCAATATATGTTCATTTTTTGAGTTGTGCTGATGAAAAGATGCCCCCCCCACCCCACTTCATCATTAGAGTTAGCCGTCTCTGCTCTACCGCCTGTGATGAAGCCGTGTTTGTTAGTCATGTGTGCTTTTCCTCCAAAGCACTCAGGTGACACACACACCGCACAGGATTTGGCGAGTTTAGCTCCAAATTCCCGAGCCGATTCAACACGGTGTCAGCCAAGCGGGGCCATTGTTTCTAATCAACTTAGCCTCGACTGTGGAAGTTGTGGCTGAAAGCAGCTTAGGGTGGAGGCCTCCTTACACAATGGCGTCTTTGATGCCGACTGCAGAGAGCCCGAAACATTTTTGCTCGGGGTTCGGTCCTTGGAATAGAGGAATGCAGATTAGGGCCGGACAGACTCGTCGGGAGTTTCCAGGAATACTCTGAGCAGGGGGGCGGGTTTGGCCGAGGAACAGCACTTGTGTTCTTATCGCCAAAAGACACGGTGATAAGTCAGCGTGTCTGCACGATGCTCGAGTTGTGCTGGTAATTCTGTTTGTCGACCACACTGCTTCATCCAACATGCAGATTTGACTCCTGGTTGTGTTTTCACTGGAATCGATATGAATGCAGTTATTATTTATTATTATTATTAATAGTAGTAGTAATAGTATTGTCCATATTTTTTAGTAATGGGATGAACATTAAAAAATGTTTTTCATCCGATTCATCAATTCGTCAACAATATAATCAACACTTTGCAGCCCAACTATTTACCATTGACGGCAGTGAGAATTTTTTCAATGAAAATGTATTATTATTATTATTATTATTATTATTCAGATTGTTTTATTTAAAAAAAAATTGTGATGGTGTTTCATGTTAAAAATTACATTGAAAAACATATGAAACATGTTAACTTTTTTTTCTCTTGAAATCAGTTCTTTATTTTTAGAATACTTTGCAAATGTATCCACATTAAAATTTATTCCCAGTAAAAAAAATAAAGTATTTATTTAATATACACCAAAAAGGCATTTTATAAAGAATTTCACTTTTACTCAATTTGTAAATTATTTTGACATATACGCCCAAAAAACAAGGGCCATTTTCATATCTTGTTTTATGTTGAGGGGGAAGAAATTTCATCTGTGCTGTATGTTACACATACGTACAGCACATTTGACAATAAAGTTGTATTCCATTCCATTCCATTCCATTCCATTCCATTCCATTCCATATCTGTATAACTGATATTATAAATATTAAATATTTCTTGATCCTGTAAAGCATATTAAGGAATTTCCTGCATTCTCACTTTTCGTTGTTTTTTTTTTTCCGGCGGTGAGCAATTTCAATTTATTTCAACTTCTAAAGTACTTAGTGAGACATTGTTGATTCACGCCAGGTCCAGGTTTGAATTACAGCGCATCAAAAAGCCAGACAGATGTTAGCGCGAGCGCAACCAGATTGCGCTTCAAGGGTGGGCGGAAGTACTTCGCAATCCGGCAGGTGAGTGGGAGGAAAGCTGAATGGACAAAACAGTCCTGAGTACGACTTGACTTATAAGTTTAATTTGTCCCGTGACCAAGCTTGGAACTCATTTACTTGTATATCAAATCAACTTTGCCATTGAAAAGGAATCACAAGGTCTGATGTGCTTCTGTTGCGGGTGTGGCGGTGGTGGGTGGTGGGAGCGGGGTCAATGATAGCAGTGGGAGGGCACATGTGTTCGACAGCAGGCATCTAATTAAAAGGGCCGCACAGTTGGGGAGCAGGTAGACCTTTCCTGCACACTTACAAAAAACTCCAGTGTGGATCATAATGTGTGGTTGTGTACATGTATAAGAGATTGTATGGCTAATACTCAAGACACAAAAGGTTTCTTGTGTAGTGAGACGATTGTATGCTTGGCGGATACAACAACAAAAGACCGTAATCCACTACATCAAGAGACCATATGAAAAATATGTTATCAACGGTGGTGGCATTCAGTCAGTACTGACGCAAGATCCATCAGCCCGTCACTGACGGATGCCCGTTTTGTTGACGAATGACGGACGCACGCACCACATGTCTCGCGTGTTTATTCGAGGTGGTGAATATCAGACTCATCTCAATCCTCAATCCTCTAATTGCACTTTCCTAAATCCTCGCGCCTCGCTCATCTTCAACTAAACAATATCATTGAGTCAAATGAAAATCCACTAGCTTGATGCTAATGCGTATAATGTGAAATGCGACAGACAGGTATTGTAAATTAGCATGTTAAAGTAATGATAAACGTTCAAATGCTCGGTCAACAACACATTCAAATAAGTGATACAACATAACTCACCGCCATATATTTTGTCTAATCTGTTTGAAAAACAAATTTTACCGGACACTTCTTTGCCTCTTCTTCTGTTCTGCTGCAACTTTGCCAGTCAACCTGGCATGTTACGGCAAAGAACTATAACGAAGGTGTAAAACTCTAAATCAAAACTTGCCTGTATAATGTAAACCCCATAATTGGTTTGAAAATCTGTGAGGATGAAAACAATGAACGGTGAAGTAGCGGGTATTCACTGTCACCAATAAGAGCCTTTTTTGCTAGCTCTGCCGTGTGCCAAGTACAGTATGTGGTGAACTCAGAGCAGGGAAGTAAAACAAAAGGCTTACACGGTCAGCTGCAGTTTATTATTCCAATAACCCCCCCACGTCTAAGCGGTGGACATCTTGTGACCGTTCATGCTTACACAAGTGTAACCTTTGCCAGGGGTCACTGATCTCATTTTCCACGTTCGCCCCACATGACTGCAGCTGCGTTTCCAATTGAAAGTTGGCAGCCAAAGTTACAGTGGCGTGCCCGGCGGATGTGAGTGTGTCAATGTCAGGAAGAAGAAGGAGCGACTCGAGCATGTGTGGACAAACAACAGGATCGGGATGCCACGCTCCCATCGATCCACCTCCCACAGGCATGCTAGTCAACATGGCTACATGGCTACTCATAAATTGAATTCCAATTTCATATTTCCGAAACCACGTCTTTGGCTTGAGACTGTTGCGAATTCCCTATCTACAAGGAATAAGGTAGGACCGAAGCATCTAGGACCTCATATTGTAGCTAGAAAGCTACATAGTTAACTACATAGCTTGCTAGATAGCTACATAACTAGCCATCTAGGTGCTATCTAGGTAGCTAGCTAGCTATCTAGATAGCACCTAGTATAGCGAGCTAGCTAGGTAACTAGCTATGCTAGGTGCTATCTAGCTATCTAGCTAGCACCTAACATAAGCTAGCTAGCACCTAACATAAGCTAGATAGATAGATAGATAGATAGATAGATAGATAGATAGATAGTTAGCCAGTTTTATTAAGTGCGACGTGAAATTTGGTAGACATGTCTACAGTATCATGACAAAAGTCTCAAGAGATCATCTACTGTACTGAGAGACACAAAGTCTGCCACTTTGGTTTAAACTGTACAGTTGTAGGGTCCATTTGGTTGCTGATTAATGACGAAGCAATACATAGCAAACAGTGGCGTAGCTTGCCTTTCCCACTGTCGGCATCACTCCCAAGTCGAGGAGGGTTGGCGGGATGGGGGGGGTTGTTGTGTCAGCGCTGTCAGGTGTGAGTCGATACCGTCAGATGCGATCTCATTACGCCAGCTTACCTCAAGGTTAGCAGTGGGCTGCGGGCGAGGCACGAAATCAATTGCCGCACCGGGGGGGACAGCTGCTAAAGGCCACCGCTGTGTTGCCGTGCGCACCCCCAGACACGAGCCAAACAAGCGGTGGGCGCGCTAAAGGCAAATGCAAACACATTTACAAAAAGCGTCGATAGAGTGCCGCCAAATGACTGCAAATGACAGTATTGATATTCACATATTATAAATGATAGCTTCAGGGATGATATGATTGGGATTCATAGTAATGCAAGTTTTCATATTTTGTTAAAACTGTTTTAATAACATAAAGTCCGTGAAATACATTTAATTTCAAACCTAACTAAGAAAGCTTCGCAATTTCATCACCCATCTGGCTAGCTGCTTCCAACTGGAGCTCATTCGGGTAAATTCTCGAATACGAGTTTGTCAAAGTACAAACTCCGGGAATTTGGCCAATGTTGTTATTTCAATCCATAAGAACTGACTTACTATTCTGTGTCAGGCATGGGTCCTTCAGACGTTTTTCTCGGTGCTTTTATGACATGATATCCAACCCAAATTGTTTCGATCGGTGAAAGTGGTGGCAGGGGCGATTTTGATTTGCAACTTTCTCGGGAACGCTAGTTTTGGCAAGTCATGTTTTTGTCCCCTCATACACATTCTTGCTGGCATAAAATGTTGAGTTTGTCGGGCATGACAAGGTCCTCAAAAAGACGATAAATCTTTTGAAAGAATAACAAAACAGGTCAAATTTGTTGGGCTTAATAACTGTCGTCAACAAATCTTGATTACATATTCCAAGTTTTCTATTTGTTTTTTTTTCTCTAGCACAACAGGTTTTCACAATAATAGTACATCTAATAATAATAATAATAATAAAAATAATATTACATGAAGTATATTAATGTATAGCTGGATTGATTAATTAAAGGTATTTTTTTCTTGAAAAGTCATAGTTTGGTCAAATCCAGATTTTGCAAGCTTTGATCGGTCAAAATTAAAAACAAAAAATGAAAATATCTCAAAAACCTGATGTGCTAGGAAAAAGGAAACACTTTTTTTTTTTTTAAATCAGCTTCAAAAATACATCGGCCAGCACTTCAAGCCATCTCTAATTAAAATCTGCTATTGACCAGTATCACGTTCCAATAATGGCCTCCCCCCCTACCAAGGCTGCCGCGTTCCAAAATGAGTAGGAAGTGGGCCTCAGATGACACCTGTAAAGAGATGCAGAAAACAGATGGCTGAAGGCCCATTGACCCCGACAGACGAAGGCAAAGAACGGAATCCAAGGCGCTCCTCGTGGTCGTGGCGGGGTCCGTCTCGCCAGACAATCGCGTTGCTCTTCATGGAAAAACAGACCAAGGAAGACAAAGTGAAGCCGGAGGAGTGACGTAAATCAGCCGAGTGATGTCGGATGGATGGATGGATGGATGACTGAAAGTGACGCAGGCCTTTAGATCAAAGTGGAGCGCTGAAGACGGCGGCCTTGGGGCGAGGTCGGCGTCCTCACGTTTCTTCTCAGACTCGTCCAAGTCATGTGACAGTGGGATCATCGAAAGAGTGAAATTGCACTTATTCGCCACTTAAGTGACCCGACGTGAGGTGTAACGCGAGCTTGGAGTAAGGGTGAGGAATGAATTCACTTGCCGACTGGAAAGTGGTTCATTTGTTCAAACCTTTTCTCTTTCCCAACTCCAACTTTCCCCCCCCCCCCAAGAACCATGAAGTCGACGCACAAAATTAGCGTTTGCCGGTCTGGATCGGAACCCCCCCGGGCCTTGAGTTTGACACCTGTGAGTTCGTGTGAGGGGACGGTTAAGATTCGGGTGTTGTTGGCATGTCTTCGTGACGGTTAAGGTGACGTTACTTTCGCTTAGAAGTGACACGCACGTTTTTAAATCAAAGCGGGACGTTGCGCGTCCTCCTCACGCTTCTTTTCAAAGTCATCCGAGTAACGGGACGGAGGGAACATCAAAGCAAAGAAGTGCACTGATTTAGCTCTTCACACGCTCCCAAAACGATGTCATTACGCACATTCTCTCTCTCTCACACACACACACACACACACACACACACACACACACACACACCCACACTGTTACTTCCAGTGGCGCAGATGGGCCTTGTGCCCGGCTAATAAAATCACTTAAGTCTTCATAACCACTTTAGCCTTGCAGGCTACTGTCAGTGCGTGCGCATACACACAAAATGCGGAGGCGCACACAGGCACCCCACACACACACACACACACACAGCCCATCCCTTCCATTAGCCTAATGAAGTAGCCGTAAGATGGATGAAATAACATCACAGCCACCAATCACCATTTCACCCTGAAAAAAAAACACCAAAAAAACCCTTCCTCTAAAAGCTGCCCCCCCCCCCCACCATACACCACTCTCTGCATCTAATGCACAATGACTATTCCAGACGCATGCTGTAACATCCCCCCTTCCCCTTCCCCTCTCCGCCACCTGTCGCCCTCCCGACCCTCCCTCATGTTTCAAAAGATTTTTTTATTGGTTTAGTTATTTATCCCTGTAATGTAATTGGCTGGAGTGGATGCCTATGGTTGTGCAGAGCTACTAAATCATCGGAGGCAGAGGAGGAGCGGCGGTGGGACTTGAGGGAGCGGGACATCAGTGTGATGATGACAAGCTGCGTTCAACAATGACAAAGACGAGCAGAGACTCTGTCTGCATTTGGAGCAGGAAGCATTCACATGAGCTAAAGCGCACAAGCAAATTAAATGGAATGGAATTATTTGCAATGTTTTACCATCTGAATCGTTTAAAGTGTCCCGGGAGTGTTCCTTGGTGGAAATTGTGTCATTAACCCTCATGCAGTATTTTTAAGCGGCTGCATGAAGGGTATTACGTCCCAAAAATGTCCCTCTTCCAATGTGCAACAACTTTTTTCACTTTTCATTTTTTTTTCACTTTCAACCCCTCAAAATGTTCAGTGGGAATTTGGCCAAGACATAGATATACATCCTATGCAAAATTTCAGCTTCGTGGAGTTATTTTTCACTGTTTTGTCTTGTGGTGTCCATTTGTCCAACAGTCCAAAATCGTCCAAAGTGTCCGAAATGTCCAATTTTGGGATAATTACTGCATGGGGGTTAAAGATGCTTGTTTCAGTGGAAATTTTCCTTTGTTACATGTGACATGGCAAGGAACCATTTTTGCTAACTTAACCCTTTCATGCACCCTGTAACCTGATAATAATAATAATAATAATACATTTTATTTATAAGCGCCTTTCAAGACACCCAAGGACACTTTACAACATGATAAGCTGTCCACTGTCGTGACCGATGTCCCTGATTGGGTTAAACGTGGGTCGAAATGGACACTACACGTCTCGTGCCAGAAGTTTTTTTTCGACAAAGTTTGTCAGCAGTGGACCTCAGAGTACTTCAGGGTGGCAGAAAGGGATTGACGACTGCTGACTTGAACTGAAATTGATGACATTTGTCATATTTTGGGTTGGATTGTGCCACCAGCTAGATCACAAAGGATGATTCTTTTTTAATTTCTCAAAATAAAAAAATTAAAAAAAACTGTATCACTGCGCATGTTATGAAGCTTTTATTCACAATGCGCCATGATGTAATTAATGTACGATGAAAAAATGCAACTTTGCTCCATTATGTAAACATGTACCCGTATTATGTTAATCAAATAGGTCATTATATTACATTGTAAGGTTTGTTCTTATTATGCATTTGATTTCATTTTTCTCTGTTTTTCTCGGCCCAACATTGCAAATAAGAGAAGAAATTGTCTCACAATGGAGGAATTCTCAATTTACAGCAGCAAAATTATGAAAGAGAGAAAGTAGAAGACAAAAATAATATAAATAAATATAAATATAAAATCTAAATATAAGCATATTATAAATGGGTGAGTGGGAGAAATGAGAATCACTTCTTAATGACCTTACATGGATAAATAAAGATGAAATACATTAAAAATAAATACATAAATAAAAACCGCTGCGCAACAGAAAAGTCACTTTCACATTGTCTGAATTCCCGCCTTGTCTAATTTTGGATGACGTGTCGACTCTTTTCATACCGCACTCGCTCATTGTGAAGGAGTCGTGTGGCAGCGCAAGAAAGATGTTGGCACCCCGATGGCCAGCATGCCCATCGTTGGTAGATTTGATGAGAGGTACAACCCTGCTCTCAAATAGAGCATTTTTAAAGTTGAGGCATCGCCGCGTTGCAGCAAACGCTCCATTCCGGTGGTTTCCGGCCCTCACGACACACACCAAACGAATGGCTTTGTCGCCCTGCTAAGTGCAGTACGAAAAGGGCTTAACTGTCCAAATATCAATGACGCCTGAAGTTCCGTCTGGCGGCGAAGCAATTTACTTTCGATCTTTTCGACTGACGCTTTCCAAGAGAGGAAGCCTAAAAGGATCATTCAAGCCAATTACCCCGTTTTACCGATTGCTTTAACTCGAACGGAAGGATTTGTGTACTAGTAGCACAATCGGAGTTTTTACCATATGACAGCAGATGTGACGTTTTGGACATCGACTAGTCAGTAGTGAAAATATGTCCCCCAATGACTGCAAGTTAGCTTGTGTGCTTATTTGATGATGCTAGGCCACAGTATCTTTATTTGTATACGCTCCGATCTATAACAGTGCTATTTGATTGACAGCTAACAGTTGAGCAGGGCGTGGTTTTACACAGTCAGTGGCACGGCCACTTATTTTGATAGAAGTGACTTTTTTTTTTTAAAAACAATCTAGAAGCTTTGATTTATAATTGTTTTGTTTTTTTTAATCATTAAAATTTGGCAGAGTAATTAACTAGTAATTAACTAGTAATTAACTAGACTCGTCCCTGTGGTGCGTCAAATTGACTTATTTTTTTATTGACTTATTTATTTTGACTTATTTTTGTTTCACAGTGTCGATGTAAAAAAACATTTATTTAAAAAAAAACCATTTTTCTTCAGATCACTTCAGTGGAGTTACCACTGTAATAATACTACTCCTACGAATTATTATTATTATTATTATAAAAATGATCATGTGAGGCCAGACTGGCTGCTGTCCAGAGGTCATTCTTATTTAAGACCGCGTCGGTGTCAGTCCACCCTGCAGTGGAACACAAGTGTGTTTATGGCTGCAAGGACAGGCGTCCATAAATAGTCAGTGTACTTTACAGGCGGCGGTACGGCCCGAGGGCCCGTCAAGGTTTACGAGAACCCGAAGCCTTTAGAAGAGCGGTGTTTAAGTGTTCCATTTACATCAACAAAAGGCAGAGGTGTGCGTCCCGGTGGCTCAGGTGGCAGCACAACATCGAACTTGAATGAGCCCCGATGGTTTGATAAAGTTCAAAAATGAAAACAAATGGACCCAAGAATGCGCATCATCACCACTGATTACTGATTTGTGCATTAATTTATATTTATGAGCAGAAGGCCGAGAACCAGTTTCTAAATTTTTATCAGTTGTTTTAAAACAAAAATCTATTTGTTTGATAATGAAATAGTTATATTTATTGTTTCAAGAATATATGAATATGAAAAAAATTATATGTATATTGGGTTACACACATATATATATATATATATATATATATGCATATATACATATCTACAGTCAAACCTTGGTTTTTGAACGTCTCGGTTCTCGTCCAATTCGGTTTTCGACCAAAAATTGCGGGATTTTTATGCCTCGGATGAATTTTGGTTCTCGAACAAACTGAGCGCACTTGAATGCACCATTTGACTCCTCTCGCCTTCCTTACATGAGGAAGTGACGCTTCCTCGGGTAGACGAGGAAGTGACGCTTCCTCGTGTTGCTTTCCATTGTGAGCAGACATGTTCAGTAAACATTTTTATTTTAAAAAGAGCGTGGTTTCGGTTTTCGAACAATTTCGGTTTTCGAACAGCCTTTTGGACGAAAACCGAGGTTTGACTGTACATGGAAACAATTTCAAATTCACATGGTCTCAAACATGCTACGTTGTCAAGAAAATACTATCAAGAATCGTGATTGAATAAACATTTTTTGTTGTTTACCGAAGAAATTCTATCAATATTTCTTCATCATGTCAACGATTTCAATATGAATCCACAATTCAGCAAAGTTTTAAATATTTCTGCTTTCCAGATCTTTCTTCATTTGAAAGCCAAATAATAACAACTTTTTAAAAAATTTCGGTAATTGTCTTCTTTGCTTGTGATTGACGCTGACAGGTTGGGATATATCAACACCGCTCCCGACCAGCTGAATACATTATCGCATGTATTTGCGACCTGTGAAACGCTAATTATGCAGCGATGCAGCTCATCTTACGTACATGTCCAACAGAACAACACTCGTTCATCCAAATTCAATAGCGCGTTTGAACCATATTATTCGTCGGAACTTTGATTTGGATCTCGTTAACTTAACTGTTGGCAGGAATGTCAAGCAAGGGGAACGCAGCCGTGTGTGGGAGGCGGAGTTTGCAAAATGCTGGTGCAGCAGTCACCCATTTGTTGTTATTCAGACACAAACACACACACACACACACACACACACACACACACACACACACACACACACACACACACACAGCAGCAATGTCAGCAGCCGTCCAGCATCACACACACACACACACACATGACTCATTATACGCCGCCGGAGAGAAGATGACAACAGTGGGCAGCATCAAAAAGAAAGGAAGCGAGTGAAAGGTGCGCCAGGGATTGACGACGGACACGACGCAGTCGTCACAAGCGGGGGCAACGTTTCTTTGACGGTGTCAATATAAAAGTGAGCTTTAGTAGCTTCTATTATATTTGATTCAGCTCTTAAATTGGAGCTCATCAGATTGTTTCGATGTGTCCCATAGCACGGCTAGAAAGTGTATCAATGAACTCCGACATTTAATTTGAACGTTTTCTCATGCCACCAAATTCCACCAGTTGTACTCAGGAAAAAAAAAAAGACTACAATTAACACAGCGTGACACAAATAACTTCGAACTGCTTTTTTTTTTTTTTTTGTATGACGCAAACTGTGTCCTATTTCTGCCACTTCCTGCGACAAGAAAGCGCAAACAATCTAGGCTGGTTTGAAATCACCACCTGGTGAGAGGAGCACAGACAAATTTAGAACATACGGCAACAAAATTCATCTCCTAGGGTGGGAGTCAAACAGGAAAATTCCACCGTTTGACAAAGCGGCGTTCGCATACGTTCAATCATGCGCAGGCAATCATTGCGCGCTTATTTTTTATTTTTTTATTTTAACAACTCTCTGCTCGATGGAGACTCAGTTTGTGGAGTTCTCCAGAGCTTCATCACATCTTTGTGTTGGCACGTGAGAAACATTTTACTGTCACTTTCTGCCATAATGCATGGACAAAAACTCCATTATGGAGGTAATGATGCACGTTACGATCAAAATTTTGTTGTAAATTGTACGGGAAAAAAATGGATCATTTTCCAGCAATGGGAAATTTTCGAATCCGAGTTTTTCAGACCTGAAATTGGCCATTCGGATGACCTCTTTAGTGTTTGAGTATTTAATTTAAGGGGGACGCACCTGCCGGTTACGTGGCAGTGGCGTGGTTCGGTGTGCTGGTGGTGGGCGGAGCCAGACATACTGCTCTCCGAACGGCGGATTCTCGTTTGACTAAGGCCATAAATTGTAACTGTCCATTTCATGCTACCTCGCTAACCACGCTACCGTTTACGTACCTGATGAAGTTGTCTCATTGGAGTAACATCGGAAGGTGAACTGAACCGAATTTGGTGGAAAGACAACCATTGCGATGAAGAGGGTACTGAAAAAAGGGATGCTTTCAATATTTGGGGATTCTGAGAATCATTATCTATTCGATGGAAAGGCCCCATTTACCATTGTGGTATCTACCGTGATGCTATTTGTCTGAGCAAAGTCATGAGACAGAATTCGGGGTAGATGAAGGATGGTCCTAGAAACACGGACAGTTTTGCTTGGCTGACAAAATGAGGCGAGCCAGAGAGAGAGAGAGAGAGAGAGAGAGAAAAAGCGTGAGGGAGGTTGGAGGCGGCGTAAAAAGAAGGTACGAGGGGCTCGGGGTGATGAACGCAGATGGCAGGCAGCGCAGTCGCGGCTCGCCAGAGGACACAATTTCCAGCACCTGTTGACTTTGATTGATCAGAGGCAAAGGAGGCTGGGTAATGGTGTGTGGTCAGACACTGAATGGAGTGATGGCATCGAGGAGATGGTTCCAAGCGCAGAAAATGGAGTGTGCGAGGGAGCAAAGGGGGGATTTGGGGGTTGGCGAGTCTAATGAATACAGAGTGAAGCCAGAGAGGGAAGCAAAATACTTTTTTTTTTTTCTCCCACATGGACGTTCCAACATCAGAGAGCTACAGTAACGGTGTGCCTTTCGTTCATTCAACGAAGAGGGGTCATGTCTGTGTACGCTTTCACAGCGATATCGCGTCCCACAATCACAATATGGTAGGGCCTCGGTTTTTGTATGTCCTAGTTGGCATATGGGTCGGGATTTGATACCCGTATTTTCCGCATTATAAGGAACTTCGGAGTATAAGGCGCACCTTCAGTGGATGGCCCATTAAAAAAAAAAATTTCATACATAGGGCGCACTGCATTATAAAGTCGCATCGAAGCTACAATGGTGGCTGCGGTTGCATTATGCATCCACTAGATGGAGCTACGCCAAAGGACTACAATACAGTTATTGATATAGCGCTTTCACAAGCGCTGCAGCTGTAACCAAGCACTTTACAGAACATTCAAAATACTGCGTCCAAGAATTCATAATATTGAACCCTATATAAGGCACATCGGATTATAAGGCACGACTGTTGGCTTTTGAGAACGTTGAATGCTTTCAGGTGGGAAAATACGGTACTTTTTTCATAGAAATTCGTACCAATTTTCTATCATCCCCTTGTATTTATATATATCACAAGCACATGGCGTTGCTCCAACGCCATGTGCTTGTGATTCAGTCTGCCACTGTTTCTCGTGAAATTCACACAGTACACCTTCATCCAAATTATTTCATAAATGGCATGAAAAGGGCAAAACACAGCCTCTCGCAAACCAGGGCTTCAAAATAAAAGCATCACTGAAAGTGTGTTGAAACGGTGATTGTATACTGCTGTCCTTTCACATTGAAGGCCTGACTTTTGAAAAGATGTGTTGCGCCGATATGGTTGCCCCAATTTGCCTGAGTGCTGCCGAGCAGACCGGGAGAGTTATTGTTGCCTTGAATTGATGTCAAAGCTCGCTTTGACAAATACGCCTTGCAATCTGTTGGACCATTTTATTATTTTTTTTTACACAATAGCACAGAAAGTTAGATTGTTACGAACATGTTTGAATTCAAGAAAGAAGTTGGAGCAAAGTACAAAAATGGCTCCCTCCTTCTTCTGTGTCAAGTAAATATGATGATAAATGCTCATTGATTCGTAAATTATATTGATGACACACTGTTTTCTGTATGTAAAACTAGCGTTATTCTCGCTAAAATGTCTTTATTGCTAATGTGTCTGAACGGATTAACTGGATTCACCTTATCTCCTATTGGTTTTCTTAAGCTTCAAATTTAGTCAGACTTTCTGGAACGGAAAACTAACGAAAACCCAGGGTCCACTGTAAATAGCTGACCTACTTTTGGTATATTAAACAGTACAGACAGGCATACGAATACAAAATGAGAACACTCTCAAGCAGCTACAGAAGGCTGAAAATCGAGAGGCACGACTCAATTAGGCCACGCCCCATTTCAAAAACACATAGCAAAGGTGAATCCTATCTTCAATGGCCAGTGTGAAACGAGACGATCACATAAAACCCAACAAAGTGGGACCGACGCCGTTCCGCCTGTGATGCTGCCGCTGAGAGTGACAAATTTGCGGGTTAGCTTTACCCCCCCCATCGGGTATGAGGACTGCACAGAACAGGGACGGAGGGAAATAGCAGGCTTTAATGGAGGGAATATGTATTTGTCAGCCGATAAAAGTGTTTTAGGACTCCATCTGTGGCCAAATGAGATCAGTCGCTGACTTTGCTGCCCTGAGGCTTACACACTGACTCTTCACACAACCCGCAGGCACGTTTCATCTGCAGGATGATTCCATGTCGAGGGCGTGCAGGTGCGCCCGCGTCTGCGCGCGCATGTGGAGGCAAGCAAAGTCATACGATCAGGACCGCCGTCCCATCAAATGACTCCGCTCGTCATTTCTACTCATCTCTCCTCCCAATCTCCTGCGCCCCGTCCTAGCGGGATCCACCGAGGAATCTCCTCACGAAATCACACACTAAATCATCTCCCCAGTGAGCCGACACCTCGGGGGGGGGGGGGGAAACACTTCTTACCGTTTGGAGGTTAGAATAGTGGGGTGGGGAGGCTTTCATTTCCGATCGAAACACATACCGGTGCGAGGGGTGGGCGCACATCTGCGCTTTGAGAGAAAGCCTCACGAGGAAATCAGCATTCCTTTCGCTGTTGTTTTCCAATGATTGCTATCCAAAGCGGATACACACAGAGTGCGTAGTAACATTTAGTAATAATATAGGAAGAAATAAGAGTTTTGACATTGTATTAGCATTTTTTAGGATTGTTTTTATAGCTATTGGCATCTAAAGAAGATTACGACATTCGTTGGTTTGGTCATTCAAAGACCAGGATAGCCTGGAGAGAACTGGAGTCGGTCGTAAAACTGGACTTTCTGGAGAAGGACAGACTCACCAACAGAAGAGTGAATAAAAAAAAACTGACTACATGCTGAAAATTGGTGATGCATAGTGAAAATTGGAGTAAGCAGATAAAAGCAAGAGTATTCCGAGGAAACCAAAGTACAGAGATAAAAACCAGAGTAGCGGAGGGTACATGCAGAAAATCCTTGAGGAAAATAGGAGGAAATGCATAAAACTGGGGAACCCGGAGGAAGTGACGTCCAGGTACATGGAGAAAAACAGAGAAGCCAGGAAATGTGGAGGAGTCGAAGAAACCAGACTCCCCGAAGGAAACTAGAATGTATGGATAAAATCCGAGTCCACGCATAAAACCGGAGTACCTTGGAGAAAACGACATGAAGAAAATTAGAGGAAATGGAGAAAACTGGAGAACCTGGAGAAACCTGATCAACAGGAGGTGCGGGGAGAAAACCAGAGTAAACGGAGGAAACTGAAGTACCTGTGGAGTGAACCCCCACGCCCCCGGGCAAGCTAGCGCTATCGTATCAAGACGACGTCAGCTAGGGCTTTAGCTCTGCTTTATAATGAAGAATCGTAAAAACGATAAACAAAGTGTATGTTGATTCAATGTTCCGGATTCTTTTGGACTTACCGTATTTTCTGCACTAAAAGGCGCACCTAAAACCCTTCCATTTTCTTAAAAGCTCACAGCGCGCCTTAAAATCCGATGCGCCTTGTGTATGATTACTACCGTAATATATCGACCCCAAAACGACCCCTTGCTAGAGACATGCTTACAACTCAGAGTTCAAACTTAAGGCGATCGGGTTACGCAGTTGAACACGGAAATAGAGCAGCGGCAAGAGAGTTCAACGTTAACGAGTCAATGTTATAACTTGCTGTTGGTTAAGTGACCTGTGTCGCTTTATTAAATACGTTTTACTGACATCTGATCGTTCTGTGGGTAGCTCCATCTAGTGGATGCATTGCAGATTGCGTCTTATAGTGCGATGCGTCCAGTATATGGAACAAATTACAAAATAGGCCATTCGTTGAAGGTGCGCCTCATAATCCAGTGCGCCTTTTAGTGCGGGAAATACGGTATTTAAAGAGCTTTCAAGATTACGTAAGGTGTGTGTGTGTTGCGCCCAAGAAGAGAGACATCAGATGTATTATTGAACTCTCCAAAGCTATCCCTCCCCCCTCGCTTTCCTATGCTTTCAGTGCAATCAACCCTGGACTTGAGAGAGCGATCGCGCACTCGTTTTCTTCCTCTCCTCATGGAAACTTTCCTCTTGATCTATGTTTTATGTCTACGCCGGGGTGCGCGAGGCCACGTTTCTGTACAAGATGGATAAAGTAACAAAAATCATCCCGGCCGGCGGACGACGGAACGGTGACTTAATCGTTGGTGTCGCGTTGTCTATTCTTCAACACGCCTCATTTAGGGCCGTCGCTCTTCCCTCGCCGCCGACGATCCTTCTTGCTGCAAATGGAGTGTGATGACACTTTTGGCGACCCCACGCAAATGATCGTCAACTGAATCCCACCCCGCGTTACATGAAAAACTTCACCTCGTTAAAAGTGTGCAGTTTAAACCTGAACAAAGTGTTTCGTCTGGGGAAACGAGCGCGTTGGAGATAGAAAGCCCAGAGTTGGAGTTTTTCCAAGAGAGGGGAAAAATAGTAATAGCACAGGGAATTGTAGTTGTCATTATTTAAATAATTCGGCATTTCAGAATCGCAACGGAATTATTGGAATCTGGGCTGATTTCCAGCCATGAAGAATAAATTAAATTGTCGGTGCTGTCATCCATCCGAACATTAAATTTTCCGATCCGCGGGGGGTGCTGGAGCCTATCCCAGCTGTCTTCGGACAGTAGGCAGGGGACACCCTGAACCGGTGGCCAGCCAATTGCAGGCACGCATAAACAACCAACCATCTGCACTCACAATCACACCGAGGAACAATTTGGAGTGTTCAATCAACCTTCCATGCATGTTTTTGGAATGTGGGAGGAAACCGGGATACCCGGAGAAAACCCACGCAGGCTGTTGTGTGACTTCGATGAGGGGTACTTTTGTTTTATGAAAAGGATGACTGTGGCGTAGCAACATCTGGCGGATCTCAAGGAAAAGATAAGATCAGAAAACCTTTATTTGTCTCAAAAATCCCCAAGCTAGCCATCATCCAACCGGTTCAGGGTGTCCCCTGCCTACTGCCCTGGGACAGGCTCCAGCACCCTCCCCCGCGACCCTTGTGAGGGTAAAGCGGATCAGAAAATGGATGGATGGATCCATGAAGGTTCTCATCTTTTTAAGGCATAATTATCTATAGATGAGAAGAGTCTTAGCAGAGAGGTTGATTAGTTATTTGATCAGAACATCATTTGTATCAATAGATTAATAAATAATAAATAAATAAAAAAGCACTGCCGCAGCTCCACCTCATCTCATGATGAATGCTTTTATTGGTTGCCGTCCAATCCCGCTTGAATATTCATTCCCCGTGTACTGTACTGTACACACGGATTTTACGCTTCCGTGGCTTTCGGCGCCTGTTGAAAATCATTTTGATTTAAGAGAAGCGGTATAATTACACTCGCAGAAAGAAAGTGTCATATTTATGGAAAGTTATGCGCCAGATGTTTCGACAGGAAGGAGTCTAAATGGTGAGCCGGTGGTTATGCTAATGACCATTTCAAGCGACACGGCACGGCCTTTGACTTCACTTATCTTGGATGGAATATGCTAAATGGAGATAATGGGCTACAAAATCATCAAGGTTCGGGTAAAAAAAAAAAAAAAAAAAGGATTGTAATCCCCCAAAAGCCACATAACTGCTCTAGCCAAATGGAACAAAAGGACAAGACCGAAATTCCATGTAATTTTATCACTTGCTCTGGATTTGCTTGACAGTGTGACTTATGCAACAGGCTTACTCAAATTTATTTCAGCGATTTTCTTTCGCTATTGTCTACAAAAAAAAACCCAAAACAAAACAAAAAAACCCAGCCAAACTTTCAATGAATTACGCTGAACGCAAGAAGAAGCAGAGGTGTAGAAAACTCCCCAGACAGAGTTTAAGCGTTCATAAGATTTTGCTCATTTTCAACACTAATTTTAAAAAACGGACAAATATCAGATGCGGGGGACAGCCCAAGAGTAAAGCAACCTGCCTCCAATGTGGCCTGCGATGACCACCGCCGGTTTCAATATATGCAACTGCCGCTGGCTAGCTAAACAACAACAAAAAACGCACACAAGAAACACACACCTTGGCAAAAACAACAAAAAACCTCCCGCAACAATCGTGCCAAAAACCAAAATCATTTGTGAGTTGTTACTGCTCGAGCGCAGAATAGAAACGCCCGAGGATCTGAAGGCCCCGACTTGGATGTCGTCTATCAGCTGCTTCTCCGCCAGAGACAAAAAAAGGTGAAAAGAGCAACATGTCCAGACTACAGCTGAGAAATTAGCAGCTGAAAATGAATCCTGCTCCCCATGACTCGGGTCTCTCTATCTCTGCCTCTCAGCTAATGTGTCAGGTATCACCAATGGAGACAGGTAATGCATCGGATCCTCAGCCTTCGACGACACGGCCCGCGGGATTCACCGTGTGACGCCTCCCGCCGCCCGCTGCGTTTCGGGCCTGACGATGGCTAATGGAACAGAGTCCACCTATCCAATTAAATACGGCGCTACCTTGACTTACGAGTCGATATTATTCCGTTCACAAACCTGTAACTCCCTTTACTCATAGATGAAGTCAAATTTCCTGATTAATCCGATCCCGCTGCTTTCCTCGTTATTTTAGGAGCGATCGGAATAGCTAATGCTAGCGAGGCTAATCAGCTAGTCTGATCCACCGACCATCTTATTTTTGTACTCTCTGACCGACGCGGACATATAAAGACAGTGTTATCTCGATAGCCGGATATTTCGCCGTTCCGTATATTATTTCAGCGCAACGGATTATATTTTGCCAGAGAGTTGAAAGTTTTCTGAAAACGAGATTCCACCCAAAAACGCGATGAGCTATTCACTAATTTCAAGCTTAAAACTGAGTTTGACTCTCTGCCCCTTTCAATTATGCGTCACTATAATTTTTTGAATGCAGCATCTGAAGTTCAACCAATCAACCAAGCGAAGGCTCGTTAACTGGAAAGAGCTCATAAACTGGGGAGCCGGCGTACTTTTAAGCCAAGGTACCACCGCAGTAGCAAGTGGACGGGAGCCAGTCAGTCGTAAGTCACGAAATGGGCCTGCGAGATAATCAACGGCCGAAATCAATTTGTTCAACGTCTAAGAGGAGTGGGCGGACTACAGAGAAGAAACGTGCGGGGCGGGCGGCGAGCGTCCATATCTCAGCCAAACACACGACAACAAGCGGAGAGCCTGCTGGAGTTTGCAAAGAGAGATGGCCGCGAGGGTCGGGACACACGCCTTGCGCAGCGCTTCATCCTCTCTCTGCCAGACACTTTTTGGAATTACTTTGGACTTTTTTGGGGTTCAATATTTACTCTGTGTATTTTACATGGTAAACAGGATGAAAATTCAGAAGTGAGAGAGTATCCGCACAGTCTGATTGATGTGTGGGTCGATATTAGAGTAAATTGCAGTTTGTACAAAGGCTGAATAACAATTTCTGCTTCCTTGCATTGGTGCCAATTGTCATAGTGTTCACAAAAAAAAAATGTTGCAGGAAACGAGGAA
Organism: Hippocampus abdominalis; assembly: GCA_018466805.1. Taxonomy (NCBI): domain Eukaryota; kingdom Metazoa; phylum Chordata; class Actinopteri; order Syngnathiformes; family Syngnathidae; genus Hippocampus; species Hippocampus abdominalis. The sequence goes on along the minus strand of CM031705.1, from coordinate 14,562,558 downwards.
ATTGAAGGCACTCCTGGAAAAATGTCCATTTTATTTCCAATTGAAAAATAAGAAAAATGCATGAATGGATTTCCATGATGGTAGTCCAGTGGTTAGCGCGTCGGCTTCACAGTGCAGAGGTTCGATTCCAGAGTTTGCATGTTCTGAATTCCAAAAACATGCATTGATTGAACACTCTAAATTGTCCCTAGGTGTGAGTGTTGGATGGTTGTTCGTCAAACTGATTCAAAAGACAGCTGGGATAAGCAACCCTCGTGAGGATCAAGCGGTTCGGAAAATGGATGGATGGATGGATTTCCATGATGTGAACTGAATTTGTTGAATTTGCTAACAGATGAACCTCAGTTTAACAGATTCTAACGGATCCCGGATTCAGCTTTGAAGAGTATCTGTTGAAGTCTGTTACTTCTAAAATTCATCGGACGGACTGGTTTGCGGCTTGCGCTACTCTCTCGTAAATAAACAGACTTAGAGTAGACTAGAGCAGGCTAAAACACGCATCAATGTATCGACTATTTTGGTCGTCGCGATGTTATATCAAAGGAAATGCACGGCTATACGTGGCGGTCATGCTAGCAAGGAACCATGAGCATTAGCTTAGCATCGCCATTAAGCATGTCTTGTTCATAGCTAAGGCTTTTTTTTTTAAACACAAAGGAAATAATCGTGTACAATCTTTCCAACATGCTATTTTTAGGACAGTACACCCATGTTTTTTCTAAAGCATAAGCGCTAATGAAGATGACCAGCTCCAAGCAACAAAAAGGTAAGTTTGGATCAAGGTTCAAACTTTTCAGTTTGAAGCTTTTCAAAAATATTTCTTGACAATAATTTTGCTCCGCATTGGGTGGGTTTAGGACACAAAACAAGTAATTGGATGTAATGGACGATCGGCTCAATGGACGACCACCGTCCCCCAATTACTCCATTAAATTGAGGTTCCAATGTACCGTCAACGAATTCAAAATCGTCTTCCTTGCAGCCTCCGACAGCCCCGAATAAAATTACAATTACGATACTTCTGTATTGGTCGAATCTTTATTCCTGGCGTCGTGGCATATTTAATTTAATGTTAATAAATGTAGTTAGGAAAGTAAACACAATCCTCATTGCGTGGTTGCAATGTCCGGTGTCTTCAATTTCTACTTCAATATCACAGGGTAAGAAATGAGTGGCAGCAAAACGCTGGCTAAACAGATTAGTAAGTATCCTGTTTCCCACTTTGACAAATTAATTTCCGTACAAGTGAAATGAAGGAACGCTCCCCAGAGAATTCCCCAGGAAATTAAAAATGTGTGGGTTTTTTTTGTTGTTGTTGTTGTTCAATGAAATAAAAGAACACTACAACAAAGATAAATTAAATCAAAACCAAATAAACACGTCATTAGCAATTGAGCAGCGTGGAGAAAGGATGGGCTAACAGAGCTTTTTTTTTTTTTTTTTAAACTGCAGGCAAAGTCAATAAGAGAACCCCGTGGTCGGAAGAGTCAACATCATTTCGTCGGACAAAAAAAAAAAAGATGGATAAAGACGGAATGAGCGTGAGTGGCGGGCGGAGAGACGTGAGACGATAGCATCCCCGTGACATTTACAGTGGGCCATCAGTCTCGGCGCACGCTTCTTTTGAAAAGTTCACACGGAAGCCGCACATGACGCCCAGGAATTTGCTTTGCCGTGTGAATGAACGCGCAGCACAGCACCCTCGCATCCGTTGGCACACAACGGTATGCGACTCGGGCAGCCGAACAAAGTCAAAGTCGGACGTTACGGGATCGGCTGACAAGACGGTCATTCAGGCAAAACACTCTCTTTTGAGTTGTTTTGGTGCTCTTTCAAAGAGGCTGCCAAATCCTTCTCCAAATAGGAATTGGGGTCAAGAAAGTAAATGTAGAAGGGCTTTGGGAGACGTTAATTTTAGCCTGGGTTGTCAATGGAATTTAAGAGAGTCTTCCCCACATATGCATATGTACTCCCTGCGCTTTTTTTTTTTCTCCCCCGACTCAAATCATGTCATTTACTTTTAAGATTGTTGGAAGATAAATTGGATGATTATACATACTGCTACGGGGCAATGGGCTTACGTTACCATGACGACCAGAGGAGGAGCCCTAACTGCTTAAGTGGCTTTTACATGTCCGGGGAGAAAAAAACAAGAAAGACTAAGCACATATTTGGGCATCCAACATTCAAATGCAATTTCTACGGATATCCATTTTTATCACACTAAAAAAACTTTTTTTTTTTTTTTTTTAACCCCCATGCAGTAATTATCCCAAAATTGGACATTTCGGACACTTTGGACGATTTTGGACAGACAAAACAGTGAAAAATAACTCCACGAAGCTGAAATTTTGCATAGGATGTATATCTATGTCTTGGCCAATTCCCACTGAACATTTTGAGGGGTTGAAAGTGAAAAAAAATTAAAAGTGAAAATAGTTGTTGCACATTGGAAGAGGGACATTTTTGGGACGTAATACCCTTCATGCAGCCGCTTAAAAATACTGCATGAGGGTTAATGAGAACGGAGACCTACTATGCTCCTGTCCTTTAACGTTGGTCATTCCGGTGGTCTTTGGAGAGCTGAGTACTTCTTGTTGTGAAAAGTTTGAGACCGAGTTGTTTACGCATCATTCTCCGAGGCCCAGGGCGACGTTTATGACAAATGATTAGGCGAGCTCTTGACCACAGGTAAATCAGACGCGCTGATTGGATTCGATTGCTGCAAGGCTGTAGTGTAAACAACAGTGATTGCACGTTATTAAGAATGTAATGTCCAGGATTAAAATGTGTGTGTGCGTGTGTGTGTGTGTGTGTAAGTTTGTAAACACGACAAAATCAACTTGTCGCCAAGGTTAATGAAGTGCCGATCGACCGATTAGGTCAATGTAATATAGATTTGCAAATAACAAAACAAATCAATACGTTCATCCCGTGACTCTTGTTGCCAGAATGTCAATATACGCTGAAGAGTACTCCTTAACTAATTAATGCATTGTTACATAAAACGCTGCTGACTATTCTTGCTGCTTTCGGGACCATTCTCATTGAAATCCCAGCATGCAGTTTTACTTTTTCACAGAACCGTCAAAACGTGTTTTGGAAAATAGCTATTTCGACATGAAATGCAACGCCGCTGACTATTCTTGCTGTTGTTGACATTTACTTAAACGTGTGTTGCATGCATTGTAACGCACTGTGTTTAATTATTCGACATTCATGTATACTTGTCACTTGATCGCTTATAGTTAGCGCTGTTGGTGTTTATTTCAGAGGAGATTTGCATATATTGCTGCTGACTATTATTGCTGCTTTGGTTCACATTCACTTCTGTATGGTTCGTATCGTATTTCATATCTGAATATATTTTTTTACATGTGAGAATTTGAAATTTTGCAAGACTTTAGCAAGGATCAAGCATGGAAGGTGACATGTTTGATTTGTTTTCGCGGGCCACACAGAATAATGTGGCGGGCCAGATCTGGCCCCCGGGCCTTGAGTTTGACACCTGTGATCTAAATGGATGAGAAGGATTGTTTTTTTTTTTTGTTTGTTTGTTTGTTTTGTGGATTGTTAGATGGTGCCGGACAGGACTGTGATTTGTACATGTCGCATCCAAAGTGTGCACATTGGAGGTACTTCTCTTTTATGAGTGGATTCTTGTGCGACAGTGACTGAAGCGCATGTAATTAAAATGAGAAGGTATGAGTGAGGCAAAAAATAAACAAACAAATAAAAGCATCTTTCATTTTTCTCCACGCCTGTCAGTTTGAGAGGCTCTGCTGTTGCCGGATGACATCGAGGACGTCAACACCTTGTCAGGTGTGTACCATTCAACTCTTTGGTTCCGCTTGGTTGCCTCGCACGAGCATGCAAACACACACGAGCGCATGGGCACATACATACGCGCAAAAAATCAGGCCTCCGTTTTGTTTCTGTTCCCTTTGACCACATTTTCTCTCTACAAATGACTGATTTGTATTGATGGCATTTTTATGGCCCTGTGCAAATACGTGCAAGTCACCAGAAAATGAAAATGCCGATAAACAACTGGCGCAGCAGTACATCAATAGGGCGTAATTTCCGTTGAGCTTTTTGTGACTTGACAAAATCCATCCATCCATCCATTCATTTCCTGATCCGCTTTATCCTCAGAAGGGTCGCAGGGCATGCTGGAGCCTATCGCAGCCATCTTCGGACAGTAGGTGGGGGGGACACCCTGAACCGGTTGCCAGCCAATCGCAGGGCACACAGAGACGAACAACTATCCGCGCTCACACTCACACCAAGAGACGCGCTAACCATTGGCCCACCGGGCTGCCCTTTACAAAATCCATCATAAGCTATTTTATAGATTACAATGAAATGCATGAGCCAGTTGGTAAAAAAAATAAATTAAAAAAAATCAACTCCTATCACAGCAACGTCTTCCGTTGCTGAGTTACAACAATCACCCCACCGCCCGACAATTTTCCGCTGAATCACTGATGTGGTCCTCCCATTTTCATTAGCAGCTTGACAACTGTGTGTGTGTGTGTGTGTGTGTGTGTGTATATATATATATAAATAAATAAATATATATATATATATATATATGTACAGTGAAACTCCTCTACAACGAAATCATGTTTGCAGCGAGAAATTTTTCACAACAGGGGGTTTTTCACTGTAGCAAATTTGAAACAGGAAAGTGGGAATGGTGTTAATGCATGAAGATTTTTTTCACACTAGGGGGTATTTTCACCCATGTAGATTTCCTTGTCGAGGAGTTTCACTGTATATATATATGTGTGTGTGTGTGTGTGTGTGTGTGTGTGTGTATTTTTTTTCTTCATATAATTGGGGTTGAAACCTTGAGCACTGCAATGGGGGGCTGGGGGGGGGGGGGCTTTCCGCAACAATCGCTTATCCCCGAATGACAGCCTGCTATGCTTGTCGACTGCAAGTTGTGCTGCTGCAATCAAACTAATCACCACTCGCTTGCATGAGAATAAAAGCAACCCCCTCACAAAAAAAAAAAGAAAGAAAAAAGAAAAAAAACGTCTTTTCGTCACTATCTCGCACATCAAAGACACTTTTTTTGTTGGAGAGATGCACGCTTTGAGATGTTCTGCTTATTTTATTCCCAAATTGAAGGTTTGTTCAGAATTCGCCTTATCTTGACTTCATTTTAATCTTTTTTTTTTTTTCTTCATGTCGCTTTCACGCTTTTCCCTCTTAATGATGCCTTACAGTTTCTGCGGTGGCGTGATAAGATGCATGTGCACGAACCAGATTAGAATGTCAATAGCTTTAAAAAAAAAAAAAAAAAGCGCCTAAAAGCCAAGCAGTAATTAATGGGTTTGTTCTATCTCAATAATGAAATATTAAGAGATGACTAAAGTTTCATGCATTAAATGAGAGGCTGTGCTGCATCAGACAATTTCAAAGAATCAAGGGATGTAAAAGTAGTTAAAAATACAGTATATTTTGATTTATATAATATTTTGAAGTTGCTTGAAAGTTATGTTTTTATTAAGATGCAGTCAAAGTATTCTTGATCCATACTCTAAAGTAATTTTTGATTCATTTATTTTTTTGTCCAATCATATTACAGGTTCTATTTGTTGTTATATAAATTCGTTTTTTCTTCCCCTTCACAATCCAGATGGCTGGCGTCGGACATATACCATAGAAATCGGTGCTTTGTATACACACACATAACACCCGACCGTTTGATTGCAACTGATGTGGCAGCTAAGCAGTTCTGCAGCGTCATAACTGTCAAATACTGTTCAATTTCAAGTGGAAGTGTCCCATTTTTTTAATCAACACCTAATTAATCATCATTAATCGTTTGCAGTCATTGTTTAACTTCGAATTGTACAAATCCTCTCATTTCAGCCTCTCACCAGGAAATGTTCTGTGATTATTAACGGGGAGGCTGGAACAGATTAATGGCATTTCCATTCATTTCAATGAGGAAAGATGACTTGAGACACTACTGTATGTGTATTTCTGGTGACTACCTCACCCCAAAGTATGCGGACATATGTGCGCATACTGTACGCCAGTCAAACACTCCAGAGGCCAATCACTGAAGGAAGGCTGGCAGATGAGATGCTGCACCCGCCAATCGATTCCTCTGCTGTTTTTCAAACGACCGGGGAGGGATGAGAAGGAGAAGGAGGAAGCAAACGTGGTGGCCGGCCGGGAGTGCAGTGAAAAATGACAAACGCTGACTGGAATCCAATTAAGTGTCACGACACACACAAACGTACACAAAGCTTCCAAACACACATCACACACAAAAAGCTCGTTAAGAATTCGCAGGGGCATGACAGTGCACTGCATGGCTGCGCAATTCCAGAATTGTACACAAGGAATGCACGAGTACAAAGTGGGCATGAGCATACGTGTTGAATAATGATCAATGTCCACAATGGGGCAAAGCTTCTGGGAGGCTCTGCCTGACCAGAGACTAAATGCTGCCCAAGACGGTTGCCGCCAATCGAGTCCTAATATTTGAGTGTGTGCCACTTCACAGACCAGTCACACACTTTTCCCACGGGACGTTCGATGCCATTTTTTTTTTTCCGTAAATGTAATTATTTTGGAGGTCATATACTGTACTATTCTATTCCATTTTTTTTTTCTGGACATCTTGATCCATGCATTTTTACCACAAAGAGCCCATTGATTCTCATGCTGGTGAGTGACTGTGTCTTAATGCTTTGCTCAAGGGTACCTTCGGGAAGCTAACGCGACGGCCGTTGGAATGAAGCAGAGTAGAGTCGAGACTGCGAGTATTCACTGGGATTAGAGGGGATGCTTCATGTTGACACAGAGCAAAGTGCCATGCTCACACCGCCGGGGAGGAAGGGAGGGAGGGAGGAAACACCAAATGATGGAGAATAACCGAGGTGAGGGCGCGGGGTCACCGCTAGTGCACAAATGGAGCAAAACACCGGGACCCACCGTGCAATAAGACAAGTACAGTGAAACTCCTCTACAACGAAATCTACATGGGTGAAAATACCCCCTAGTGTGAAAAAAATCTTCAAGCATTAACACCATTCCCGCTTTCCTGTTTCAAATTTGCTCCAGTGAAAAAACCCCTGTTGTGAAAAATTCCTTGCTGCAAACATGATTTCGTTGTAGAGGAGTTTCGCTGTACAAGAAATTTAAAAAAGGTGTCAAAACCAGGCTGGAAATTTCTTGGACCGCTTTCTGATTTAATCCGAGCAAGGATACAAACAAATGAAGGTGTGTGTGTATGTGCACGCGTGTGGCTGAAGGATTGGTTGCAAAGGAGATTGTGATCCATCAGGACCTTCATTTGAGCCTCACAAGTCAGTGACGACGACAAATTGCCTCCGCCAAGAACAGTGACACCTTGACTTTCAAGTTTGAAGTTCTTTCGTAACACCGCTCAGAATGGAATCTACTCACATACCAAAACCATTTCTCCAATGAAATGAATTGAAATGGCATTGCCCCATTCCAGTTTTTATAAAAGAAAAAAAATATACAAATGTAGTAAAACGCCATCATCAGAGATTTTGAATAAATAAACTTGTTTTATCAAGTCTGTATGGTGAAATAAGACAGAAATCACAACAACGGTGGGTGCATTACGCTATCGTAAAGATGTCTACTCTTTTTCTATATTGCCGACAACTTACTTTCAACCGTAACATGGTCTCTAGTTGACAACCGTTTAAAGCTTGTCCGCCAAGGATTCACGCCTTCTTGGATCTCGACACTGTTGTCATAGAATCGCTGCTAGCTACCGAGCTTCTAGCGGCTAGCAGCTAGAGGGCCTTGGAGCTACCAGCACAACACCGGCAAAAGCAACCATCCAGGAGCGACGAAGAATAATTGCTAGAATTGCTGATAATCTTTCAGAGACATCCGACAATTGGGCTTACTTTGTTCAAAAGTTGGGGGGAGTCCTCATATTTGACCCCATTAACAGCGCGCGGGTAGCCCGCTTAAGCTAGTTTTCGACGATCGTTAAGTGATTTTGTGAACAGCTTTGAGTTAAATATTGTTGAAATTCTGTCTTGTTTTACTGCTTACTCCATCATTGTTCCACTTTGTTTGTTTTTAACTTTCCTTGACGTGGTTTGCTTTCTCTTTCATTTGAACCCCACCCCCAAATCCCCTTTGATCTCCGGTGGGCCCACGCACCCAAGACCTGTTCCTTTTTATGTGGCGAAGGCCCAAAAGACGTCCCCGTCATAATTAGCGTGGAATTCTAAATGAGCTAATCAGGTCAAAAAGCAGCTTCGTCCTTCTAAGGACCCTTAGCGGGTTGGAAATTAGCCATGCTCGCTAGCAGACATAACGCAGACGCTCCCGAATGCGGCACACGCCGGAGCACTTTACCGAGCCGCCTTCAAGAGCAAACACGTACAAATAGGATTAACCCACTTTGTATCAGACAGTTAGGAGGGGAAAGAAAATTATTAATGTGAGTGACAAAGAAGGAAACAGAAGTGATGTGTAAGGATGTCAGGGTGATGAATGAGCAAGTGGCTGGAGGGAGGAAAGGGAAAGAAGTAAACAAACGAGTAAGCAAATAAGGCAGTTCAGTTCGGTTTGTCAGGGTAAAGTTCCCAACGGAAGCTCGAGATCCAAAACTAAAGCCCACCATCCACGGGAAAGCTGATGCGGCCAATAAAAATATCCAAGCAAGCGTGGTGATGCAATAATCACTCCAAAATAGGAGGACTGAGCGTTAAAACACGGAACTGCTCATGCAACAAAAATAAACTGCTGATAAATATCTTGAGAAATCTTGAGAGGACTTCAATTGAAGAGCTCGTTGAGCGAGGGCTTAGAAATCAACCCATTTCTTCGAATAACGACACATATCACGAAAGGCTAATTCGATCACACGACACCAAGTTGTCGCCTTTTTAAAACCTGCACAGGAGTCAGTGGTTTATTTCTTACGTAGCAACGCTCACGTTAGCAAGCTAATTAGGTCATATGTCTTTACGGAAGAGATATTTAAAGAGATATTTGCATATCAACTCCGGAGCGAATTCGATTTGTTCATTGATTAGCTCACAATAGTTGGTAAAGCAGCTTAATTGTTTCCGCGATTGACTTTCCAAATGCAACTAAGATACTCGCTGTTGTTAATGAGCTTTTTCAGAGGCAGAACTTTGGAGGAACACGCGTCGACTTAAATGCTTGGAGGCCCTAAAGGCAAATTTGTTTCCATTAAGCTTTATGCAAACATCCATACAAGCACAACGTACGGCCCATACGGAGCCTGCAGCTCCACGGCAGCCTTTCAAGCTGCCAATTGTGATTTACAAACACCTCAGGCGCCTTTCACTTGACTCTGGCTGCTACTACTCGTCCATCCTGGGTGGATTGGAGCGCATGCCAGCTGACTTTGGACCCTGGACTGCTTTGTCAGTCAATTGCAGGGTACACGAGAGATGAACGACCATGCACACTCACAACTGTGGAAAATTTTGAATCTTAACGGGAAACAATGCAGGATGCGCGTTTTTGGAATGTGGGAGGAAGCCCGTAGAATGGCTACGAACCGCCATATTAGAAGAGCTGCGTGGCTAATGCGCTAACCACTCATCCCGACGTACCGACATCTCTGATACTGTTGTAATATCAATTGCGGAACTTGAACAGCTGTCATCTCCCATTTTTATCCACCCGCCATTGTAGAACAGCATTCCTGGTGACTGTGCTAAATGAATGTGGCCTGGTTCGTTTAATTTTGTGGCATGCGGCTGGGCGACATGCCGAATGGGATGCGTAATTTCTTTGCAAAACTTACATATCGAGGGAACAAAAGCGCTTTAAAGACATTTAAACACGTTGGGCATACGTTGAGAGAAAACACCATCCATTAGGGCTGAGCCTATTTATCAAATTGATCCTTCATTTCTTTTTTTTGGGGGGGGGAAGGGGCGGCAGTCACATTGATTTTTTTTTCATAAAATAAAAATAAAATAACATGTAAAAAAAATTCCCCATTGCGGCTCCCCGCAGCCTGCTGACCTGCTTCGTTTACACTGACGGCATGGCGGCAAACAGAGGAGCTTGTTTCCTCAAGAGACATCATTTTGTCAGTCATTTTGAATTGGTCTGGGTGAGCAGCGTCAGACAATGAGCAACACACACACACACACACACACACACACACACACGAGAAAAAAAAAAAATAGACTGCTGAAACCAAGCGTGGAGCACACAATGGAAAAACGTCCGCTAAGAAAATAGACATGAGCGGAATGTTTTCGCATTGTTTTACGCATGACAAAGGAGCCTGGTGGAAGGCAAATCACAGAGTCACCTGTTTCAACGGTGATTTATCCGCGGCAGCTGTTTTTATCGAGTGGGCGTGTAAAAAAAAATCGAATAAAAGCAGAAATCTTTTTATTGTGGGCGGGGGTGAGGGAGGGGGTTGATTTTATTTTAGAGCACCCAGCCCCACTGTACATATTGTAGGGTCTGTGTGTGTTAGGTGACGTATGACATTGGCGAATCTGCATGCGAGTGTCTGGGTGTGAGCTGTGGCTGATATCAGCGCCAATACGTCAATACGTCACAGTGCACAAGATTTTGCATTTTCATTCGTGAAGGGCATCAAAATAATGGCCAGAGTCCCATTTTGTTCAGTTTTAATTTTTTCCCGCCAAAGAGCAGGGCCCCAGTGATGAACGACGATATAGTGGGGGAACACTGTATACAGTCAAACCTCGGTTTTCGAACGTTTCTGTTCTCGACCAAATCGGTTTTCGGACCAAAAATTTCGAGTTTTTTATGTCCTCGAATTACGATCGAAAATCAGTTCTCGAAACTGAGCGCACTTGAATGCACCACTTGACTCCTCTCGCCTTCCTTCGAACAGCCTTCTGGAACGGATTATGGACGAAAACCGAGGTTGAACTGTACCAGAATATTACTATTGACACTATGTCGAGTAAAAGTTTAGTTTTTGTTTTGTTAGTTCGTTATTGTCATAACATCCCAACATCCGACCCGACACCCAAAACATTAACCGTCAATGTTCGCTTGAGCACCAAAATGTCCGATGAATCCGTTTTTTTAATGTTAACTGACGCCCAACAGACTGTCAGTTCATGTGTGACACGTCCAAAGCCAGGAATAAGCTCAATTTCACAAAATCACAGCTCCTGTCTGGACGCCTGCCTGTCGAGAAGATTTCAATCTTTAATGCGGCTAATGTCAGACACACGGGGCGAGAGAAAGAGAGAGAGCGCATCAGACACGATGGGGAGGGAAAAAAAATCGACAGTGACTGGATTTCAGGCGGCAAGCATGAGAAGCGAGGCGGGAGAGGAGAAATGTCACGGCCAATCTTTAATGAAGGGCCTATAGTTAGATAAATTATTTAAAGGCTTTCATTTAGCCCCCCCCAAAAAAAAATTGTGCTGCTGCGATGATGTGCACACAGGCTGGGGAAAGGTCAACTGTGTGTTGGGAGCTCTTCATTAACCTCCTAGCACCTCCCCGCCTCAATTATTTCTGTCAAAGAGCACCTAAAGGAGGGTTGGTGGGAGTGAGGAGATAGAGGGTTGCTGCTGTGGTTTGAGTTGATATGGCCGCTCAGGACACAAGAGCTTGGGGGGGGGGGGAGACTTCGCTAACCTAATCTGGGCGCCCGACGGCGTTCCGGAGCAGGTGTTGTGTTTGGGAGACTCGAGTCAAGTCAAAATCCCTGGAGGTGAAGCAACTGCATGACTGAAGCGGGCAGAGGGGAAGACGGTGGATGCCAAGGCCTGGGGGGTGCTCAGCACTTTGATCCTCTGAAATGTTTTCTGCTGCTATCAAGGCAAAGAGATGGAAGGAAGTTAGTCTCTCTAGTGACCATGGAAGCCCCCCACCCCCCTTCCTTCGTAAATTGTATGCAACCCCTGTCTCTTTTCTTATCGCACACGGATGCATAGCTAGATAGATTGCTGGCTAGCTAGCTAGATAGATAGCTAGATACATAGCTAGATAGCTATCTAGCTAGATAGATAGATAGATAGATAGATAGATAGATAGATAGATAGATAGATAGATAGATAGATAGATAGATAGATAGATAGATAGAACATTTATTGCACACTGCTAAATAGATAGAAAGAGTGAGAAAGCGCTAAAGAGCGCTAGCTAGCTAGAGAGCACTAGCTAGCTAGGGAGCGCTAACTAGCTAGAGAGAGAGAGAGAGAGGCAGAGAGAGAGAGAGAGAGAGTGAGAGCGCTAGCTAGCTAGAGATAGATATGACATGTCTTAAAATTATGAGCTTCGGTGTATTGTGAGAATTTTGCATACTAATTTAGACACATGCATTATTAGAGGACACATTTTTTTTTCTATTTTTGAAACAGTTTTAGGGGCCAGCCATGTCTAATGCTAGATTAACTAGCCCTCATCCTGCCCCATACACTGTCGGGACAAAGACAAGTCCGGCTTTCGTTACCGTAACGACAGGGGGCAGAGCCTGAGCTTTGCCAATAGAGAAACTTCTACACTCTTGCATTTGGTCAAATGAAACTAGTCTGCAAGCTATTCTCTTGCTAGACGTTACCTACTGTCATCTGAATTCTGGCCTGTCTTACTGCCGCTTCTCTTGTCTCCTCCCTCCCCTCGTCGCTCGGTGGCAACAAGCGAAGTGAGGTTGTCACCGTTGTTGAGGAGGATTTTGCATCAACTGACCAGTCCAGGACCAGTCTTTGAAACCCGTTTGTGAGTAAGGGCTATAGAATTCAACTTGACTTGAAATAGGCACATAACTAAAGATTTACGTAGCGGTTTGCATTTCACACTTGATGAGTGGACATGCCCTCCAGCGACCAAACTGCTTATATAGCGTCGTTAAAAGTCAATTTTCCCTTTTCAATTGTTTCTTTGAGTGTTTCCTGGTTTTGTTTGCGATTGCAGTCGAGTGAACAAAGAGACATTACTGGATTCATTATCCCAGCAGGGCATTTGCTGACTAATTTGTCTGCTCATTTCTGGGTTAAGGGGCAGTTATCAACACATCCTTGAGCTTGTAAAGGAAGTACAAGTGGTAGCCAGGGATGCACTCTGATGTGTAAGCTCGCATACTGGGTTGGTGTTATTTATCTCAACTGGCTACCGTTCCACGGGCAAGTGTCAAAACTGTCTCCGGCCAGCGAACAAATCATGGAGCTTACTAATCACACTGATGTAAAAAGGTGTCACACCATGTCAACCTTCTGGGCCCTCGCCTGTCTGTTACTTGAGAGACACACTTCTTCGGCGCTGACCTCGGATCACCCTCCTGCAAGTAGCCTGTGTTCCCATGAGAACTATTTACAAAACCGTCCCAAAAGATAAGAGATACACTTTGTTTGGTGGGAATGGTGGTGGCATGTCTGAAAGCTATATTTAGCCACAAAAATAGCAGATTTTGACATACGGGGTTCTCATGACACAGAAATTATGCAAATTGCCACCTTTTTTTTTCTCCAATGAAATTCAACTACTTTTTTTATATGTATAGAACCCATGTTTGCGCTGTCCAAGTCCTTATAACAGAAATCAGAGCATGGTACATGTCCTTTAAAGTGTGAAAACATTAACCGCAATAAAATGCAAGTTTTTATATAACAAAAACAGCAGTACAGTATTACAGGTGTAGGGGTAGGAAGTCTTGGGAAAAAATGAGTCTACTTCTCGTTTTCTTGCCATCTACAGGAAAAGTAAATAAAGTTAAAATCGTGTACTGCACGCCAATAAAAAGTTGACACATTCGTTTCAAAATCATGTTTCTCACTTCTCCAGTTGTGTTGAGTGGGCTGTACATTCAACAGGACGTTTTTTGTTCGCAATTACAGTAAAACGCACGTAATCTGATTTCCGCGTGAAAAGGTGTCATTTTGTGTGTATTTAAGCTCTATTCCGGGTTACTAGTGGAATTTCCGCTTACGTAGTTCCGGTAACATGTAATATCATCAAAATTCTAATGCTAGGTTTATTACGGGTTATTCCTTTTCATAGAATTCCGGGGATGGGAATGTTTACCAGTAGAAAGTGTCATTAACCGCACAAGTTTGTCATTTTGAGGGGAGGAAATTACCTCCTTTCGGAACTGTACTGCATTTTTCCAAAATCATGTTCTCACACTGTACATTCTTTTTTGTTGTTTCCTTTCGACGTTGGGTTAAATTCTCCTGAATATAAATGTTGCCTTTCGACGTTGACTTTCAATATTGTTTTGGAACTGTGGGAAGCACATTGAGTTGTATAAATTACGCTATACAAAGAAAGCTGCCTCCTAATTAATTCAACCCCGGATATGTGCTGCATATAAAAAAAGACAAAAACTTTAGGGTTGCCTAAAAATTCTAAAAAGAAAAAAAAATTCCAGACAAAATTAATCGACTGTATTTTCCGCACTATAAGGCGCACCTAAACGCATAAAATTTTCTCAAAAATGTGTAATCCCGTGCGCCTTATATATGGATCAATATTCGCATTTCTTGGACGTAGTATTTTAAATGTTCTGTAAAGTGCTCTGTTACAGCTGCAGAGGTTGTGAAAGCGCTACATCAATAAAGCTGTATTGTATTGTATTCCCTTTCGCGTAGCTCCATCTAGTGGATGCATAATGCAACTGCAGCCACTTTTCAAACTTTTATTGTATGCGCCTTATAAGGCACTGTGCCCTATATATGAAAACGGTTTTAAAATAGGCCATTCTTTGAAGGTGCGTCTTATTCTCCGAAGCGCCTTATAGGGTGGAAAATACGATCCATTTATAAAACACATAAGTCTGGAGCCACGTATGAAGGCATCCTAATTTCTCCAGTAACAAACGTTAATTATGCACGTCAGCCCAATGGAGCGTACCAAGATGATGTGTTTCAGTGGGACGTCTGTGCTGCGAGATGATTTGAGTGTGACAAAGCGTGGGGGGGGGGGGGGGGGGGATAAAGTGAAAAGTGATATTGATGTATTTAGGTCAATTTTCACGTCCACGGCTATTACTTGGCAGAGCCTATTTCCAGTGCTCGAGTGGTGGCGCTAATTAGAGGCTGACAACGGACACCTTTAATTGCCGTAATCAAGTCCATGAAGTGAGGAGAAAGCCCCCTTTTTATGAGGACAACTGAAGAATTGAGTAACGATGAAACTTTGCCGAGGTCCCCAGTGGTGCGTGTCACACAGTATGGCAATCCCACAACGCTAATTCCCATTGAAATGAAGTGTCTCAACCACACGTGTGAAGTGCTTTGGAGCATTTTGTTTGTCGGCGGACCTGAAAGGGGGAGGGGGCTCCCTACACTCAAGGTCTTCACTCTCCTTACACGTAGCGTTCATTTTCATAGTCTACATTTATTGATTTGCTGTGGCACTTCCCCGTTGCCTCCAAGTTTTACAAGCTATACAGTAATTCCAGTCCCAACTACATACCGCCGACTATCACCCCCCAAATACTTTTATCTCAGGGCAACCTTGTTCTACATTAACCTTAAAAATAAATGACTTACGCATAATTGGATTTCCATAAAATGCACCGGAAGTGTGTGTGGGTATGTGTGTGTGTGTGTCCCTTTGACGAGTCTATTTGATCGAGGCATTTAGTTTCCATAACGGGAAAACGCACCAAGCAATAATTGAGCAGCGCCCACTTTTCTGAGGTAAGACGGTCTTCCCAATTCCAGAAAATGAAAGCTGTTTAACCCTCATGCAGTATTTTTAAGCGGCTGCATGAAGGGTATTACGTCCCAAAAATGTCCCTCTTCCAATGTGCAACAACTTTTTTCACTTTTAATTTTTTTTCACTTTCAACCCCTCAAAATGTTCAGTGGGAATTGGCCAAGACATAGATATACATCCTATGCAAAATTTCAGCTTTGTGGAGTTATTTTTCACTGTTTTGTCTGTGGTGTCCATTTGTCCAACAGTCCAAAATCGTCCAACGTGTCCGAAATGTCCAATTTTGGGATAATTACTGCATGGGGGGTTAATGTGACGTGACAGCGCCGGTTCAAGTCAGCATTCTCTGATCATTCCCATCCGCAAAGGCTCACCGGGCTGCGAAAAAGAGCCATTACACCAAGTGACACAAGATCTATGCCGTACGGCTCGACAAAAACCTGAGAGGTGGCGGCAGCGAGGCTTAGCCGAGCTTTGGCGTGCAAAGCATTATCTATGGATCATGGCGCGTCTCCACTGAGTGCTCTTTATAGGTAATCAATAGGTAAGCTGGCTCCTGATGGCTCTCACTCATTACAACTCTTTAATAAAAGCCCACCCCGCGGGTACTGCCGCTTGGGTTTGAATCAACACACATATTCACGTACGGACGCCTCCATATTGGAAACCAAATCTGTTACACACACACACACACACACACAGACATACACACATTATGGTGGAGTGTGCGTCATCGCTCCCGAGCATGTCGCTCAATACTTATCATTTATATCTGATGCAATAACATTATTCAATCACCCGTGAGCACTCTGACACGTCTCGGGAACGAGGAGACTTTTTCAGCGGGGGTTGGGTGCGATCGATATGCGGATCAGCTTTTTTTCGATGAAATGTTGAGCTGAAAATGTGCACAGGGTTTGGAGTAAAGGCGACACGCGCGGAAACGCCGTGATCAATGCTCAATGCGGCTTGTACTTCACAGCAACTCGCAGGTCCGAATTGGCTTTGTTGAAGTTTTGAAACGATCTAATTGCATGACTGCTAACATGTTTTTGGTGGTACCGGTACATCAAACTCATTTGAAATGGCAACAGGCCAATGTGAATATCAGCAAGGTGAAGAATTTTTTTTTTCTTCCTCTCTTTAGAAAATTCCACAATGATGGCAACCACTTGTCACATTGCCTCCGTTATGGCCTTACTTGTTTATACTAATCCAATTACCATTTTTGATACGCAGCGCAAAATGCTTAACCCGCCATCATTGTTGTTTTCACAGCCGTCATTTTGACAAAGTAGAATTATGCAAATAATCCAAAAAACCATTTCAAACTTTAAAAATGGGAGGCACGGTAGCTGAGCAAGTGCCCATAAAAATCCAATCATAATCTGGATAAAGCTGCTGATCAAAGTTATGTTGCCTGTTTGTGTGAATCGATGAAACTGTGCAAAATTCATCCGAATGTCTGCGCACACCATTCATGCAAGTCCAAAGTTGTAAACAAGCATGAACAAACTCGTTCTGTGATTTTCATGCTGCAACAGCATCAACGATGGCGCCAGATGTGGCAGCTACAACATTTTGTATATGATGCACGCCGGTGCAACACTCTGTCAGGAATTCCAAATACCCACTCAAAATGTAAAATACTGTGATAAAGTGGTGTATCATGTAGAAATGTTGGCTGAAAGGAAAAAAAGGATCATGGGTGTGTACTTTATAGGCTCTTTTCTGGCAGTTGTACTGGTTCACACTCTCAGCCCTGAGTGTTCCACATTGCATTACACTTTTTTGGGGCCCTGTGGTTACAATAGATCCACTTTTCAGAAACTCCTATGACATGGTTTAAATCACAGGCCAAGCATGGCTCATTTTCTGGTTTAAGCAACAGAGTTGCCTGCAGGCACCGCCGAATCATTAAAATACAATATAAACAGTGCACCTTCAGCATATTGTGTTTTACAACAACCCTTAACCATATTTACAATTACATGGGATGAAATACAGTGATCCCTTGCTATTTCGCGGTTTGTTTATCGCGGCTTCGGTGCATCGCAGATTTTTTTCAAACGTATGCACTAATTTTTATTTATTTATTAGTTTTTATTTTTTTTAAGTCCGCAAACGGTCCGTGAGAAGGTCGCAGTTGTTTTGCAGCTTCTCGCGGACATTTTGCGAACTTAAAAAAAATAAAAAAATTTTACCTGTATGTTAATTGGTCGCTACTTCGCGGATTTTCGTTTATCGCGGGTGGTTTTGGTCCCCATTAACCGCGATAAACGAGGGATTACTGTACTGAAGCTTATGGGGAAAAATATTAGCCAGTCTTTCCAAGTTGCTCCCAGTAGTGGCTCGTTGTTGTTACCCTCTGATGTTCCAAAGCTTCACTTGGCTGCCTGTCCGAATTCCTGCCACCAGCGGCTAATCGTGGTCACCCACCGGCATCCAAAGTCGCAGCCCAGAGCCTCGAGCCGCCGCAGGGCTGACACCGACGACGAGCAGCAGCTACTCCCAAAGACGGCCGAGTAAACTGGAGCTTTCTGTCATTGAGCTGAAATGACCTAGCAAGCGGCACACACGCGAACATTTTTTACCACTACTTTCACTGTAAAATGGGAAACTGGAACTATACGGACATACTTTTGCATTCAGGACACTGCCAAAGTGTTCTTTAGCGAGGCACCGAATCCCCACAGTTGTTGTAAGGACCTAACCCGGATGCAAAGGTTCTTGACCATATTTCCTGAACTCATTCACTCCCAAAGACGTTTTTAAACGTCTTTTCAGACTTGGTCCAGAATTGACTGGTACTGAATGAGTTTTAAAAGACTCTGATTCCAACTGGGCAACATAGGAGGGACATGTTAATGTTGACCAAACAATGGATAGCAGTTCATCCTACAAAAGCAATACCATACTACTGCAACCCTTAAACCAACTGAATATAGCACAACAGGTTGGATATACAACGAGATTTAAAAATAAAACCTGACATGGGATGTGGGATTGAAGTTGACCCAGCAATGTTCTGACAAGTACCAGAAAATAAGGGTGTGGCCCCAAGTTTGATGTCAACATCCAAATCTGTGTTGGTAACATTCAAACAGAACAACAAAAAAAGGGGAAAAAGCTGGACCGAGATCAGTCGCGGGAGAGCTGCTGTACTCATAACCGCTTGACACATCATCACAACTGACAGCCAAAGTGAGCACCATCCAAATTCCGAGACACTTGAAACACTTCAAGAGAGAGAGAGAGTGTTCTCGTATTTCAGACAAATGCGTGTTGGCGTGTATCCTTGCAGTTGTCTCTCCTGCGGGTCACTGAGCTGTTATTAGAAACTATGAAAGGAAATGTCAGATCTGGTTTCTAAACATCGTTTTTTTTTTCCAAGACAGATTTAAAACAAGATAACCGCTCCGTTGTCGCAGCAGCCCACTTGGGGAGGAGTGGGGCGGCTGTATATGTGTTGGGAAGGGTGCGGGGGTTACCTAAATGTTTCAAGAGATCCTCGCCTTGAAGACAGATTTAGCAAGAAATGCCCGCCGCGACTCCCCATCCTCGCCGGCTAAATATTTGATCGGAGGTGAGAGGGACCGAATGCCGGTGGAAGCTCCTTGAGGAGTGTGTAAAGTGTCCATCCAGGCATCGGCGGGAGGGCTGAAGGTCGGGATGTTACAAGAGGTGGCACAATGCGCCGGGTGAATTATTCATGCCGCCGAGGTCAACAAGAGAGCCGCTTTATGGGTGGTCTGCAGTGGAGAACAAAGAGGCCGAGGCTTTGAGCGCGAAAAGTGGAAAGAAGGTAGGTTGCGCTTATGTAGGACGGAACAAAAGAGGGAGGAGGCAGAAACCAGTCAAAGCGAAGACAAAATAGAAAGGAAAGGGATGACGTAAGAAACGTTTTTAGCCAAATGGATCTCTGCTGAGGAGCACACTGTTAGCGGCCTAAAAATCATGTTTCCATTGGATGGAATGGCGAACTTTGATCTGGATTATGGGGCCGACCTTTCTCAAAACCTTTTCGATGTGTACCCGCATACGGTATCAAGGCACAATTGTACAGTGTCGTCGTGGTATACCCGCCTGACTTCAATCCAGGTAGCGTGAGTTCAGTTTCGGCTCAGTGACGGTAATCTTGAGTCGAAATGGATGTCTGTCTCGATATGTGTCATACAAGTTGAAGCAGAGGTAGAACAAAGGAAATCACACACAAAATTACTACTACACAATCGAGAGGATTCTACAGTGACGAGGTGATATGTAAAGTAGATTTAGTGATGACTCGAGGAATCTGAGATGGACGTTGGACGAGTCTCATGAGGATTTACTTGTATGTGCATTAAGGGGAGGAAGCAGGGGGTGGTCTTGAGAATGGAATGGGTTCGAGTTACATTCATCGGATAAAGTGAGGACCATGACAGATTTTTGATGACAAGGCGACATATGAGAGGAAGGAGTTAGGACTATGCGAGTTACAGTTGCAAGAAAAAAAACGGATGTGAACCCTTTGGAAATACTGTACTTGGATGTCTGTATAAATTGGTCATAAAATGTGACAGACAAACAGTTTGCTTAAGGTAATACGACAAAAAATTCTCAGTTTTTAAAAAAATCATTTTACACCATGTGAACATTCACATTGCAGGGCGGAAAAGGTATGTGAACCCTATCGGCTAATCACTTCTCCAAGAGTTAATCAATCAGGAGATTGGAGGTGCCAGTTCAAACCACACACTGATTTTGAGTTCTCGATTGTCAAGACTAATGTGAATCATGCCTCGCGCAAATGACCTCTCAAAATACCTCCACTTAGGAATTGTAAACCTTCTATGAAGCTGGACCACCTCCAATTGATTCCTCCCTGTCCTATAGCATGAAAAACACAGCTAGTCACAGTACAGGAAATAACGTCATTAAAGTCCTTGCTAAAGTGGATTCAGAGATTTGTTTCTCCATATATTATACATGATTGAAGGTAGGTGATGAAAATGTGCAAAGACTGATAACTATGTAGTACTCAATTGTGTTTCCCCACATTTCAGTTTTTCAGATTTATTTTATTTTTTTTGGGTTAAGAACTTGTTGGAAGAACTTGAGCTGCCCAGTGACGTAGTTGCCGTGGAGACTTTCACCTCTGTTGGGCTGCGAAGGGACCATTACCCGTTTTTATGAGTAGCTAGCTAGCTAGCTCCACAGTAGCTAGCTCCCCTCTTGTCAGCGTCTCTCCCGATAGGTCAGATGGACAACTCTGCCATGTTGTCATTATCGTGTTCTACATTTCTACTCTTTTTCATCTGCCAAGTGATTAATTCTTCTCCACTTTTTCCCATTCATCTGTCATCTCCGACATCCACGTCCAGCGTTATTTCCAGACATCAGTTTCGATCAACCGGATCCTTGGGTTTGGCTAGCGGACGCTTTCAGCGTGTATCCACTGAAGCTCCCGCCAGGAACTTTACGGTTAAAGTCCACAACAACTATTGAATTTTGAATTATGAGCCTTTTTACATAATCTCGGGTAGCACTGAGACATTTTTCAGAAATGCTAACCATAAAGATTGGCTTCCACTCTTGAGTCGGGACTATTTGCCTACTAGCCATTAAAAAGCATATTTTCCATAATCCATCCCTTTTATATGCATTAAATTAGGCATGGGACTTTGTGACACTGACGATCAATATCAAATTCTCTAGATGGGAGCCCATATGGGACGACGATAAATCGCTCGCACATGGGCCAAACGTGCGGAGGTGTGTCCGTTTATGGAAGCTGACAAGGCAACCTGGCACACCAGACACACACACGCCACAGCACTATTGCTAGCTGCCTGCAAAAGATGTCAAACACGATGATGTGCTGGGGAAGCAAACCGATTCATAAATAAACATGGACACACACGCGAGCACGTTGGTGTCCAACGCTCAACAGACGAATGGATGTCTGCTCAAAGTGTCAGAGTAGCCTCCAAGGATTAGTGACGAACTGCGTTGTCCTAAAGGAGATTAAAGCCAATGAAGAGAGGAAAAGCACCCTCTTAATTCCTCCACTTCAGTAATAGACCACTTCTGGGATTAGAAGGAGCCCCACTGAGACAAAAGTGGAAACTATACCTCAAAAAGAAATTCCCAGACCTCGGTTATAACAAGCACTAAATGGAGTCACTTTCACAGCCAATTCTTCTGAAAAACTGTTTTTTGTTGTTGTTTTTATATTTTACAGTGGTTTCATGTCTTGCTTTTTTTACTTTTATGTGCAATACATTTGAATTTAATCATTATTTCAGGACACATTTTGTTCATTTTTTGATATTAAAATTGATCAAACTGCGCATAATTAGGGTTCAACATTAACAGCAGCCCGGTGGCCCGATGCCACAACATGGCTGTGTCGGGCCTCCCGAAGGTCACTGACCCTGAACCCAAAAACGCTTCTTGTGGGACCCTGATAATGTTACAGGAGTTTACAAAAAATATAAAATATACTTTTAGTAAGAAAAACCCCTGCCATGTTTTTGATGAACATTTGGGCGTACTATTGTTGTTGTTGACAGTGTTTTAACGTTGGCCATTATTTAGAGAGACACGTTTCTTTTTCAAGTGGCTCTTGTTGTAAATCACTGTTTGACTTTATTTCGCCTTTTAACAAATTTTGCATCTTTAACCCTTTCATGCACCCTGTAACCTGATCACATAATAAGTCGTCCACTGTAGTAACCGCTGTCCCTGAAAGGGTTAAGAAAAACAAATGCATTGAGTTTCGTGATGAGTGTGTGTTCAGGCTGTGTCCCAACTCAACTTTGCAACATCATTTCCATTCATCCATCTATTTTCCGATCCGCTTATCCTCACAAAGGTCGCGGGGGGTGCTGGAGCCTATCCCAGCCGTCTTGGAGCAGTAGGCGGGGACACCCTGAACCAGTTGCCAGCCAATCGCAGCGCAGCGAGACGAACCATCTGCGCTCATACTCACACCTAGGGTCAATTTAGTGTGTTCATTCAGCCTGCCATGCATGTTTTCGGAATGTGGGCGGAAACTGGAGTACCCGGAGAAAACCCACGCAGGCACGGGGAGAACATGCAAACTCCACACAGGAAGGCCGGAGCCGGGATCGAACCCCGGTACCTCTGCACTGTGAGGTCGACGTGCTAACCACTGGACCACCGAGCCGCCACATTATTTCCTAAGATGTATTCTATGAAAAAAAAAAATGAAAAGATGACTGAAAGTGAATTGCCAGGAAAAAAAAAAAAAAAGGCATAAATCCAACAGTCCCAATGTTGTCCAGCATTTGTCCGTTGAGTGAGGGGCGATTTAATTGCGCTGTTGGCCTGCATCCACCCGCTGCAGCAAGCAATCAAAGTAGTGCTTTGTCGGGCTTTCAAAGCGTCCGCACCCAGACACCACATTCTATTTCATTTCAAGTCTGCTCGCTGCCAGCCTCGGGGCTCTGCCCCCCCCCCCAACACCCCCCTGTTGCCATCCGCTCTCTCCACGGGTGCGGATGTACAACTTAATGAGCGTGGCCTTAAAAAAAAAAAAAAACACACACACACAGCCAAGTACTTATCCTAAAGAATGGGCTAAAGTAATTATGCAACTTGACAAACAACAAAAACAAAAAAATGTTTTATTTGGAAATAGGCGACAAAATGAGGCGCGCCCGTCGAAGTTCGCCCAGGAGTGAAACGTTTAAAAGGGTCAACAGAGCCAGAGTGTCTGCGCTCGGATTATGCATGAATCTGCTCGCTTATCGTCTGACCTTTAAATTGAAGCCGAGAAGGCCCGAGGGCTTGCCGCTCGTACCTGATTGGACGCGGCAGACCTGTTGACCAAAGAAATTAACAGAACCGGTCGGTGCGCCGAGCCGCAAGGCAGCGGGAGTGAAGGGAGAGAGTTGAGGGAGGATTGATAAGAGCGCGCAACTTATTTCTGTCTCTCCCGGGCTCGTAGCTACAAGAGTTACTGGCACATCCCTCACCCCTGTTGTCTTTTCTTGTTGCTTTTCCTTCTGTTTTCTCATTGTTTATCCCCGGCTTCAAGCGCATATTGTTACTTTCTGGTCTTTTTGCCCATTGTTTGCCCCCAGGGACAACAAATAAATTCCAAAAGGGACTGTTGTTGTCTTTTGTCATTCCTTTTTTGCTCTCTTCTCTCATGGTTAATCCTCATGTTGCCCAACCAGGTTACCGCAGGCGTTATATTTTGTAATACTTAGTTGGTTTCTGTGAGGTTTGACTCAATACAACCTATTATTGTTATTATATTATCACAATTTGGTCACACGCTTTAGCTTAGCACAAGCTGTAGCCTAGCATAAGGCTAACGCTAGGTTCAGACTGAACACAAAATATCGCTGTCGGCCGGCGTGTTTTACGTGGTTTTGTTCGAGATCGGGGTTGCTTCGAGCCGACAAGAGGGGTGGCGCCTCGTTCATCTCCGATGGAAATACAAAAAAGTTTGAACGTAGCTTGTCAGTCTTGTGTCCAGTGGTTGTGTTATAACTTTGGCTGCGAAATGCTATCTTGGTTGACGGTTCAACATCTGTAAACAAGTCAATCAATCGTCTTACATTGTTTTTATTTAACCAAGCTGTGCGTGTCTGTTTTTTTTCTTTGTTTTGTTGTCACACTCAGTACATTCTCAACACCATGAAAAGTTCACATTGGCGAACCCCGGGTGACATAGACCATGTGTTGCATTTGTTGCTCTTTTCTAATTTTAGAAATGCTAATGCTAATGAGGGAGGGGGCGGGGGGGGGGGGCAGTGAAGAAGCAATGCGCAATGTATTACGTGGATCTCTACAGACGTCTCTGGCCTTATGGCTCTGGGCTTCTTGCTGTTTTGTTTGTTTTTTGGGTTTTTTTAACAGCGGAGGGGGGATTTTGCAGGCCGTGACTGGCTAATAGATAGATATCTCTTGGAGCTATCTATTGGAGAGGGGGCGAGGTGGAAGAGGCGACAGTGGTTGAGGATGAGGTGTGTGTTTTGTCATCCGCGGAGACGGCGGGGGCTGTGTCCGTCTGTGGAGGATGATGGATTACATGTCGGGTTACGGGGGTTTACGTGTGTGTTTCGCACGCCGATGTGTGTCCGCTTTCCCTCGCGTCCACTGCGCACGCAAAACGAAAGCACGCGGGCGAATTCATTTTTCACAACGGCAACTGGAAAAGGAGATTAAATAAAGCAAACGTTTTGCTAACGAGAATCTTTGGGAACTATTCAGCGCGGAGCTCAGGCTTACTTAAGGCTGAAAGCGAGGTATCTGCGGGTTTAAGGAGGCCGGAATAATGACTTTTTAAGAGCACTTTGAGCAGATTTCAGAGACTTGAATGTAGCCTAACCTGAAGAGTGCCTTGCCCGCAAAGGTATGTGATGACAACAATGTCCCTCAAATTGCACAATCGTGATAAATAGTCACATAAAATGCATAAAAAGTGTCAACAAAAAAGCAAATCACACCAAATTTTGATATTTGGCTGGCGCGTTTGGCTGCCACTGCTCAACCCGCATTGTGTTTTATTGTTTTTGTTCCTGATTGTAAAATGTCCTTGGGTGTCTTGAAAGGCGCTTATAAATAAAATGTATTATTATTATTATTATTATTATTGCTACCCCTGTCGAGCAGGGCATATATTTGCAGTTCGCCTCCTGTGAATTTGCATATTCAAAGATTTTTGTTCCTTTTTCTTTTTTCATTTTTTACACATTTTTGGATTTTGTCCATTTTTTTTTCTCTCACGAAAAATATATTTAATGTAGATCCGGTTTTTTACATTTTTTTTGAGTCGCAAAAATAAAATAAAAAATTCAGGGATTTTATTTTCCCTCACGAAAAATATATGTCAGGTAGATCCGGTTTTTGACATTTTTCTGAGTCGCAAAAATAAAATAAAAATGTAAAAAAATATTTTGTTGGGGTTTTTTTTTTCCAAGCATTGTCGCTTACAGCAGGCAGCATTTCTTAATACACACAACCCAAAATCTACCTTATCCATATCAAAATAAAGACTCAACATTTTTTTTCAGGCAACAATGGAACAATTTACATACCTTTAAGTTTAAGGATAACATTAATTTTTTTAATGATCATTTTTTACGTCACCACTGGCGCCCTTTCAGAGCCGATCTGCCATTTTAACTCATGAAGACATCCAGTGTGGCCCGTGAGCGTGCGGTGCTCTGATAAAAAAAACAAAACCAAAAAAGACACATGGGCGAAGACAGAGTGGCTGACCCCGACGTTGCATCTGTCACCATCAGAGGAAAAAAAAAAAACTCACAAAGTCGGACATGCACAGTGAGCTGCTATCACGAGCTCTGGGTGTGCAGAATGCAAGTGGTTGAGACCTTATCATAGCTGGCTGGCCACATTCCTACAGCAGGAAGATAAAAGAGGCCAAATGAAACAGATCACCCCCCATGTTTCTTTGTGCCTGTGTGTGTGTGTGCGTGTGTGAGACTATGTCAGTGATGAATGGGGGTTTAAGGACCTACACCCTCCAGATAAGCAGAGAAAACCGCCACCGGGACAACACAACAATGCCACAATACCAACTAAAATAAATATCATGTCCATAGACGTTCGCTGTTCAAGCCCAAGTGCCATTTTCTCGCCATCATGTTCTCGCTCACAGTCGCCCTTGTCTCGATAGATTTTGGTTTTTTAAGTACTTTTTTTTTTTTAATTTTGGACGAGTTTTACGTTTGGACTCTTGTCATTTCGTTTGGTGGATTTTCGGTGACCAATTTGACCTTGCCGGTTGCAAGCGCTTTTTGTTCTCGATTGGTTTTCCTGGCTTTGGGTCGCCAGCGATTTCTGTTAATTTTCCTTAAGAAAAAAAAATAATAAATTTGCATTTTTTAGGATCCACGACCCGTGTCAGGAGAATCACTTGGAAAAAGTGTAAGTGCAAACTTGTAAACACTGGAGGCCCCGGTAGAGATGAGCTGGTCTTAAAATACTTGCCACAAACGACACTGAGGGCTTTTCTTGACCGAAAGAATTGTTTTCGCTTTACTCCACAGCAGCTTCAGCAAGAGACACCGGATGCTCATCTTAATGACTTACAGTGCTCTTCAACTTATTGATCTGATCTGAAACACACACCAATCGTCAAGTCACCTTAAAGTTTCGGGTCTTTCCCTAACAGTTTCCTTTAGTACTTTCCATCCCGCGACAGACTTATGAAACAAACCATGTGGAGTGTATGGTGCCCAAACTGTGGCCCGAGGGCTATTTGTGGCCCGCGGTCTGTTTTTAAACGGCCCGGGGCATATATTAAAATTAACACTGGCTTCTAACAAATGTGTTTTATATGCTATGTATCTTTCCTCAATACACAATGATGTAAATGAACTATGTACAACTTAACTAGCAACATTTCTAGTCATAACACTGTAGTGGTAAAAGATAATCGATTTTTTCCCCCCAAGTAAAAATATTTTCATCGACTTTCTGCCTCTATGTCAGGGTTATATCTGGGACCATATCACATGAATGACTCCCAAGTCACTGCTGAAAAATACCAAATTCTCATTTTACAACAGACTGCGCCTGTTTTGGTTTTGATCGTAGGGATGGGATTCGGCTGCCGTTCAGTGTAGGTTTTGGATCCCCAAATCTTGTAAAATCCCAAACTATTTGTCTTAGAGAAGGCTGTTCAGGTAACGGTTTTTCAGGGGGGAAAAAACCCCCACTGTAAAACTCATAAAAACAATCTGGAAATATTCGATTGACTGATTTTGTCATGCTTGCTAAGTTTAACCCTCATGCAGTATTTGTAAGCGGCTGCATGAAGGGTATTACGTCCCAAAAATGTCCCTCTTCCAATGTGCAACAACTTTTTTCACTTTTCATTTTTTTTCACTTTCAACCCCTCAAAATGTTCAGTGGGAATTGGCCAAGACATAGATATACATCCTATGCAAAATTTCAGCTTCGTGGAGTTATTTATCACTGTTTTGTCTGTAGTGTCCATTTGTCCAACAGTCCAAAATCGTCCAAAGTGTCCGAAATGTCCAATTTTGGGATTCTTACTGCATGGGGGTTAAATAGGCCTTGCATCCTTCAATTTTTTTTCTGTTTGTGGCCCTTGGAGCAAAAAGTATGGACATGCCTGTATTAGAAGTTCTCACTTATTCAATAATACAAGTTTAGAATCCCCAAACTAGAATGATGGATGTACTGGATTTCTGTCTGAAGCAGTTCTTCAACGAGTTTCTCCTTATCCTACATTTTGTGTATCTTTGCTTTTGCCCACAAACTCCCCTTTTCCCTTCGCGGGATGACGTGCAGCAGATGAGTACCTTCTTCCGTCTGAGCTCCGAGGAAGAATTTGCCGGATGAGCGAGCACGTCTCTACTTCATAGGAAATGTTGTTGCATTTCATTAGGGCCAAGATTCATCACAGCAAGCAAACAAGAGGAGCGTGCAAATCACACCGGAGGAATTCCTGCGCCGTCCTCGACGCGTTTCTCGCAGCTCACGCACGGAAAGGTGTAAAGCAGACAAAAGGCGGCGAGAGTTGATTCGGGGGGGGGGGGGGGGGGGGTACATCAAGGACGCGGGTGAAATGCGATTGCTTATTATTGTGCTCTTCAAAATGATACATGAGTGCGTCACTCGGCTGCCAGCAGTTAAACAGCCAGAGATTTTTTTTTTTTTTTTTTCCCAGACCCTCCCTCACAGAACAATTCCTGGAACCGAGGGGTCGCGAGTCTGTTCTGCTTATCGGGGTTGGGGGAAACTGATTCTCTTGAGTGAAAGGACACTTGAGAGTCTGTTTTTGGCAATGGCTTAGGGTCCAGCTCTGACAGTGGAAAAATAGCAGCGATAAGGCCCCGTACACAGGCCAATTTAACGGGTCGCAACCTTGTCTCCGAGCGGGGCCGACACTGTCGGAGTGTGTGAACGTGGCCTACGGGGACCTGTCCCGCGATGAGACGCCGGTGATATCTGACTCGAGCCCTGACCCCACAAGCAGTGGGTGTCAGCGTATTGAATCATAGCCTGAACAACAGAGGGGGGGGGAAATGGAAAGGGTCAGGGCACAGAGCCGTAAACGGGAGGGGACAGAGTACGATTGTACGTCTTTTTTTTTTCTGTCCATGTATAGAAGAATGCAGCCAGTGGATGGTGGGCATTGTACACGACGTCCAGGCCTCATCTGACACCGAAGACAACAGCTGCATGTGGGGGGGGGGGAGCACAACAGCTGCATTCATGACAGATGCACAAACACGCCTGTACATACTGGACAGTGGAGCTGTTGTGGCTCGTGAGATGAGAGGGATGCCATGCAAGTTTCTGGGAGTCAGAGTGTGGGAGAACCACAAGGGATTAGTTGGTCTCCGAGTGTGAACAATGGCTGGGGCTGTTTTGGCGAGGGGTGGCACACTCACTTGTTCCGCGACAGCCGTGGGATGGCGATGGCGATGGGGGCGATGGAGAAATTAGGTGGCATTAGGTCATATAGGGACCTCAAAGGAAGCTGTGATTTGCATGCGATAGGAGGAAGGCGTGTCCCCGCCAAAAAATGATCATAGATATATGCTAAGCCAGGGGCCGGCAACCCAAAATGTTGAAAGAGCCATATAGGACAAAAAAAAACGAAAAACAAATATGTCAGGAGCCGCAAAAAAGTAAAAGCCTTCTATAAAACTTTAAATGAAGGAAACACATGCTGTGCGTATGTAGGAGACTGGACTGTCTCAGAATTGTTTATGTTATTCATCCCTTTGTTGTGTGTTCACAAACGCCCCCATATAATTTATTTTGTGATTTCCTCGCTTGATTTTTTGTTTTGGTGCCTTATTTTCGCTTTTCTTAGTGTCAGTGAAGTGATCATTAATTTCCGTTTTTCGGAGGCTGTCTTTGAACGCCTCTCGAGTCGAACAAGAAAAGAGAAAGCACGGAGTCGGACGCAGACGTGTCTGTGTTTGTCGAGACTGTTAAAAGCATAAATAAAGTGTACGTTTTAAAAAAAACAACATCACAGCTCTCCTTTTTCGGAGCCGCAACATGGATCTATATCTATTTGAGCTATATTAGCCGACTATCAAAATCTTTTTACACTTTCAAACATTTTTTATAAAGCTCCAGGGAGTCACTAGATGTCGCTAAAGAGCCGCATGCGGCTCCGGAGCCGCGTGTTGCCGACCCCCGTGCTAAGCCTACAAATCACCGATCCATCGAACGAAGCATTCTTTGAATAAAAACAACCATTTAGTCATCCACCCTTCAACGCCAAACGTCTGACACGCCATCCACCCTGTAAACTATCAAATATCCGCTCATCCAGCAAAAGGAACAATTCGTCAGACCAACAGACCTTTTCACCCACCAAATTTTAAATGCAGTCATCTATTGAACAGTCAACCCTCCATCGATCATCCATCCAACCAACCAATCTGTCATTTAGCCTCTCAAATCCATCCATCCATAGGCCATCAAATCCTTCCATCCATCAAACCTACTACAGTCAAACCTCGGTTTTTGAACATCTCGGTTCTCGACCAATTCGGTTCTCGACCAAAAATTTGGAGTTTTTTTGCCTCGGATGACGAACAAATTTCGGTTCTCGAACAAACTGAGCGCACTTGAATGCACCATTTGACTCCTCTCGCCTTCTTTACACGAGGAAGTGACGCTTCCTCGGGTTGACGAGGAAGTAACGCTTCCTTGTGTTGCTTTCCATTGTGAGCAGACGTGTTCAGTAAACATTTTTTTTTTTAAAAAGCGCGTGGTTTCGTCTTTCCAACAATTTGGTTTTCAAACAGCCTTCTGAAACGGATTATGGACGAAAACCGAGGTTTGACTGTAATCTGTCATTCATCCAACCCATCAACTTTCCTCCATCTAGTCTTTAAAATGCCAGATTCATTCATCAAAACAACCCAATTTTCATCCCCCCCTTCAAATCAAACAAAGTCCTCTATTCTTCAAACCTCAATTCACCCCATCCCGTATCATCTGCTGTTCTCGCAACTGGAGATAACTTTTCCGCACCGTAAACTCGACCAAACGCTCTGACCTTGTTTATCAGATTCGGTTCTGTGCTCTGGCAGACGCACCGGCCGCTTCGCCCCCTTGGCCCAGACTGAGAACGGTCAATATCAGGGACGCCTGCCAGGTGAGAAGTTGGCTCGGGTTTAATTGCTGCACAGACGAGCCGGGGGAACCGGGAGGAGAGGCCGGCCCGCTGTAAGCTACCAGGGCCGGGCGAAACTATTCCTGGTGGGCTTCACTCGGCCGACCGCTGGCGGAACAGCTCGTGCTTCCAAATGGTTTAGGGGATTGATTTGACAGCTAATTTACGGAGAGGATTTGCATAAGGCCTTGCGCTAATAAGGCGGGCATCCCCCCCGCTACCCCCCTTTGTCTTTCACAGCTATCTTTGTAGGCTCCTTCCTTTCCTTTCAACAACAGATTAGATACGGGAATTAGGGAGACAAGAGATTGAAATTGTATATCGATTAAGGGAATAAAGCCTTTGTGTCTTCTCCCGCTAACGCTGCGTTTAAATGATTGATTCACAATGTCACACTTTACATCTGACTGACTGTGCGCCGAGCTGCGTTTGGTGTCGTCGCTACCTCTCTGAGGGTTCCCCCCCCCCCCCCCCCCCCCGCTGCTAAATACGAACATCACCGCCGCACAATAAGACCTGCCGATCTGATGACAATCTCTCTGGGAACTCGTGCCGGCCAGGTGGAGGCATTCAGAGGGGACAAATCCTCGACAAACAATGCAGTTGGACTCCTTACAGAGGAGATAAAACTCTGATCCTTATCAGTGAGTGGCCAAAAAAATAATAATAATAATAATAAAAGTCTCCCTGCATCATCGTCTCAGTCAACCAAACGGAATTACCAGAACTGAGCAGTTGTGTGAGCAGCACTAGCAGAAGTTGTTTACAGTGAACAATGAATCGAGATATCGTGGTGCGCTTAAACATACCAGGAATCCCCCGGCACGCTTCTATTGGAACGGGAACGGTCAGCACTCACTGTTCATGTTCTTGAAGATATTGAGGATGGGGAGGATCTGTCGGTAGTAGGGCACCAGGGTTTCTCCCACCGTGTCGCCGGACATCACCAGATGCTGCAAGACTTTCAGGGTGGTGCAGATCACCTGGCGGTTCCTCGTGTTCAGGGCATCTGGAAGGCAAAAATTGTATCCAGGTCAAAAAGCAAAAAGGCGATAAAAGTTGGGCCAACATTGGAATGCCGGTTCAGTCGTAAAAGTTGGAATTTGATCAAACTGTTTTTTTTTCTTGTTCTTCGACTCCCAAAAGAAGGGCTCGTCCTCGAAAGTCCTTACTCAAAGCCATGACACAATTAAGTCTGACAACGAAATAGGCTCACGTAAAGGTTGAGTTTTCCTGTTTTTTGTTGTTTTGTTTTTTTTTACGTTTATGACTGTATGCACGTGTGCACTTCATATACTAAAAAGAATGTTGGAAGAATTTTCAATGCTCATCTGTGACATGGTTGAAGATTGTAGAAGCACATTTGGGAAAAGGGATGCATTGGAAAAAGTAACTAACCAAAACTACATTTTAAGTTTCTAAAACGAAATTTAAAAAAATAATTCGAGTGAAAGTGTTTATCTTTTTCATTTTTGTCAATTGATATCATACATGAGCTTTTGGGGTTCTGTTTTTTTCTGGACTAATGTACATCATTTGGGAATTGAAGTTTACTTAAATTTATCTCACCATACTCGGTGAAATTTTTTTTTGTAATCCTGGATTCAAAAAATATACCCTATTTCCAAAAACATAAAGCTAAAACTAAAACTAATAAAACTGTAACTAAAATGAAGCATTTTTGATAAATACAAATTAATTTAAAAAATAACTATAATAATTGAAAATGCGCACCGAAATAAAAACTATCTATAAAAAAAATTAAAAATAATGTTACTTAAAAAAAAACATCTGTACAATTTAGCAGTATGCCTCTGGAATTAATTTCTATTATTTATGTTCACTTTTTGTTTTTTTGTTTTTTTAATCACATCCCTAATACAGATTCTTCCTCTCGCTAAAAGACAGAAAACACTCCCTTCCCATTTTCTTTCCGTTTAGAAAAACGGCTTGTCTGCAATCACTGATAGAAAATCCACTGGGGAAGCCAGAGCTAATAAGAGCCAATCACAAAGCTATTTTGGCCTTCAGCTGCACTTAACTCCATCTCCAGCTACCCTGGAGAACAAAAGGTGGCGGGAGAGTCAAAGGGTAGAAGAGATCACGGACGAGCAACTCGGTGAAAGAAAGCAGGGAAAACATCAAAATGTCAGCGGGGGCGAGTTGGCACATAAAAGGATGTGACAGACAGAGAGAGCGACGGGTTGGAAAACAACCTTTAAGTGGCAAAAACTTACTTGCCTTTGTTGCTAAATATGTCCCGGAGTAATTATGATATTGGGTCCCATGTGGTGCAACGACATTCTTGAAATTGTCTTGGCAGGCGGAATTAATCGCCATTTTGAGGGCTTTCACATCCTCAAATATTCATCTTTGTTTTTTGCGTACAGTACATCTCGTAAAAATTGAAGCTCAAAGGCTTTAAGCTCCAAAATTTGGTTTGACATTGGTATCTGAAATTCAGCCCCCCGAAGCCAGTTTCACTTGGCAACATTTGGTGGGAGGAATGCTGCCATTACGGTTTCAAGCACACATTTGGGTCGATTCCAGGGGTCCTTCAAAAGCAAACGTGTTTTAACTGCTACCAAATTTCAAGCACAAACACTCGGCAGAATATTCATTCATTCATTCATTTTCCGAACCGCTTGATCCTCACTAGGGTCGCGGGGGGTGCTGGAGCCTATCCCAGCTGTCTTCGGGCAGTAGGCGGGAGACACCCTGAATCAGTCGCCAGCCAATCGCAGGGCACACAGAGACGAACAATCATTCACGCCCACACTCTCACCTAGGGACAATTTAGAGTATTCAATCAGCCTGCCATGCATGTTTTTGGAATGTGGGAGGAAACCGGAGGACCCGGAGAAAACCCACGCAGGCCCGGGGAGAACATGCAAACTCCACACAGGGAGGCCGGAGCTGGATTCGAACCCGGTACCTCTGCACTGTGAAGCCGATGTGCTAACCACTGGACTACCGGGCCGCCCTCGGCAGAATAGTAATCAGATAAATAAAACAGCAGTAAAGCTAATAAAACGTGTGTGAACATGGCAGTTGTATAAAGAGATAGTGTGAAATACTGTAGGTGGAAATATGTAGTCCGAGATGGAGTTGAGCGGGTTATAGCTTGAATTAATGGTGGATAATATTTTGAAATTATTTATCACGTCACAAAAACCTGGCATTTGAACAGGGGGTGTGTAGACTTTTTCTGCCAGCTCTATGTCCCTGTGAGGGATTGCAACCAGTTCCTAGTTTAGAGGCTCCAGTTTAACCATGACCCTAGCGAGGCTAAGCACTACAGAGAATGGATGGAAAGATTGCTAAATGTGTTTTTCGCGTTTACAGGCGCTGCTGTTTTGACGACTTTTTGCAGTCGTGGCCCAGCATGCCGACTATAATCCTCAACGAGTGAAGACGAGCACGTCATTAATTAAGACTTGCGGGCGGGGAGCGTGGTGGCAATAAAGTCGCAAATCTCTGCCGTGCTGAGTCAAAGCCAGTAGATGTGAGGCGGCAAGTGAATGAGCCAAAGGTCAAATAGGTCAAGGTGCCGGAGGTCTACAAACTACTGCGAAGTGGATTTCGGGGGAGTTTATTTACTCGACTTCAGAAGGGAGTCCTTTATTTGTACACAATGATTGGAATAATATAAAACCGAGTGGGTGGCAAACCCCGTGGAAGTCTGCGAAAGATAATTACATTAATGGTTTCATCTCCCGACGGGAGAAAAAAAAATTTGATAGATGAATGGCTTTGGGGTTAAAATCATCTTTAGTACTACGCAGGGAAATTCTTTACAGATTACATGCAGCAAGATAGCTGCTGCTGTTTTGGTTAGCAAAGAGAATCAAATGGGCTTAGAAGTATTCTTTCACAGTGAGTGAATGACATAACGACCGTATTTTCCGCACTATAAGGCGCTTCGGAGTATAAGGCGTACCTTTAATGATTGGCCTATTTGACTGTTTTCATATATTGGGCGCACCGCAATATAAGGCGCATAGAATAGCCTTATAATCCGATGCGCCTTACATATGGATCAATATTATCATTTCTTGGCCGTAGTATTTTAAATGTTCTGGCAAGCGCTTTGTTACAGCTGCAGCGGTATTGTGAAAGCTTATAAGTGTATTGTATTGTATTCCCTTTAGCGTAGCTCCATCCAGTGGATGCATAACGCAACCGCAGCCATTATTGTAGTTTCGGCTTTTGACGAAATTGAATGCTTTTAGGTGCGCCTTATAGTGCGGAAAAAACTGTAATTGAAATACTACCCTGTGTACGTGTCTCAATGGGTGCTGCTGTTTTGGTTAGCAATGGAGATCGACTGCTTAAATGCCACTGTCTGAACAATGGTGTCTATAAATAGGTGATGGTTTTTTTTTAAGTTGATGACACATCCCCCAAATAAGTAGAGCAGGGCATCTATTTGAAGAATGACCACTCTTTGAGGAACTACACTATAAGC
Organism: Hippocampus abdominalis; assembly: GCA_018466805.1. Lineage (NCBI taxonomy): Eukaryota > Metazoa > Chordata > Actinopteri > Syngnathiformes > Syngnathidae > Hippocampus > Hippocampus abdominalis. The sequence goes on along the minus strand of CM031705.1, from coordinate 14,527,279 downwards.
GGGTTGCGCACAAAATTGCGGAAGGACCACAAGTCATCATACTGGTCAAGGAACGAATCTGTTTTTGCTGGCAACGTCTGGGCTCCACAGTTAACTCTTGCCTGCGTCCGAACAAAAATGGGATATTTGAGGGAGGCAATTATTTTCCATCCAGTATTTATTGGCGAAACTCGAGGTGGATCTACGCTATTGTTTTCAGCTCAACACTGGGCAATTCCGAATGACTGATTCCACTGCACTCCATGCCATCCCATCACCTCCTCCTCGATACACCCCCGTGTCACTCAACCCCCCCCCCCATCCCTCCCGCCCTCCCCTCCCGCCGGACGGACACGCGTGCAGATATCCGCCATCACCGTGATAAGGTGGAATGTGCGATGACAGGAGTTTGAAACCTACATAACAAACAATAAAATTCTAATTACCATTCAGCGCAAACAATTTTCCCTGCTGTGACATTTGGACCGCAGAACCGTTCAATTATTCATCAGCATTCTCGCTTTGCTGGAAGAGAGGTGGGGGGGGAATGTCGAAAGCAGGGGGGGTGCAGGAGTGTACTGATGTATTATTGCTGCTATAAAACCTGTGACTGGACAAATCTGAATAGCATAATCGAGCATTCACGCCAGGCCTTGTTTCATATTTAGAATGGAACAAAAGTGTTGACGAACTACCATGAGGAAAGGGAAAAAAAAAACCTGTTGTTTTTTTTTAAATCCAAGGTGAATAAATCACCAACCAGAATGATGCTCCAAATTTGGATCAGCGCCAAATTACAATTTTGTAGAAGCACCTGCTACTGTTCACACGCTCAAATTATGCCTTTAATGCATTATTCACAGTGAGCGTAATTATAACGTGGGAAAAAAAACAAATAAATCTTGGATCCACACCAAAATATATTTTCTTCCCATTCTTTACCCTCCAAAAAGTTTTGAGAAACTCGTTTTCTGAGTTTTTAATCTTGCAAACTAACAAATGGAAAAACAACCTGCCTAGCTCGGTGTCCTAAATTGTTTAGTTTCTCTCTTAAAGATAAACCCAGCCACTTGCTAAATATACAAATATGTTGAATATCCCATACGGTCACGTCGTAAAGCGACCGGACATCGGGGTCAACGGGAACGGTATTTGTCATTCATGATACTGTCTCTGCATACCACAAAATCATCTTTTAACTCATTCAGTACCAGCCAATTCTGGACCAAGTCTGAAAAGACGTTTAAAAACGTCTTTGGGAGTGAATGAGTTAATATTGTGCGCTTGAATTAATCTGCCAGACTGTTTACATGCTTCAGCGCTGCTGTTTTGGTTCGCAACAGGTTTTATTTTTCACTTAGGACGGGGGTCGGCAACACGCGGCTCCAGAGCCGCATGCGGCTCTTTAGCGACATCTAGTGGCTCCCTGGAGCTTTATAAAAAATGTTTGAAAATGGAAAAAGATTTTGATAGTCGGCTAATGTAGCTTATATAGATATAGATACATGTTGTTGTTTTTTAAAACGTACGCTTTATTTATGCTTTTAACAGTCTCGACAAACACAGACACGTCTGCGTCCGACTCCGTGCCTTCTCTCTTCTCGTTCGACTCGAGAGGCGTTCAAAGACAGCCTCCGAAGAATGGAAATTAATGATCACTTCACTGACACTAAGAAAAGCGAAAATAATGCATCAAAACCAAAAAAATCAAGCGAGGAAATTACAAAATAAATTCTATGGGGGCGTTTGTGAACACACACCAAAGGAATGAATAACATAAACAATTCTGAGACAGTCCAGTCTGCTACATACATACAGCATGTGTTTCCTTCATTGTTTTATTGTTTTATAGAAGGCTTTTATTTTTTGGCGGCTCCAGACATATTTATTTTTTGGTTTTTTTTGTCCTATATGGCTCTTTCAACATTTTGGGTTGCCGACCCCTGACTTAGGAGAAAGGAGGCGTATGTGTGAGAAACGTGCTACACGGTAAAACATGTATGCACCTAATATCGTGCAGGGAGGGCAGACACGTCAGAGTGACACTTTGACTTATACCCCCTAATTATTGCGAGTCCAAAATCAAATCAGTTGAAATTCTTCACTTGTTTAGCAATTCGCTTTTCCCTGATTGGGAAAAAAGGCCCGATTCGAGGGAGGCGTGCATTTGTCTTCTGTAGATGATCTGTTGAGAACAGTGGGGAGGGATGACTGATGGGCTTGTGATTGTCTACCATCTTGCGTTTCAAGATTTGAAGGGAAACTTAATGACATCATCGCTGCTTTGAGGCTAAAAGGAAAGTGTACGGCGGCAGGGAAAGTGGAGTGTCGGAGAATTCATGATACTGTAACGTCAGGCGAGGAACACTTCATTGTGTATTCCCACCGGGTGACCTGCATTCATCATCAAAATTCACCAGAGCTTGACATGACTTGGTGGCTGTGCAGATAAGAGTCTGGCAGCCACATTGAAGGTGTATTAACGTCAGCAGAGGAGGAAAAAATATATATGTTGCCATTTTGGACTGGAGACAGCCTCTTTTTTTTTTTTTTTTTTGCTATCCTCCCTTTCCTCCCTTGTGATTAATCCGCACCAGGCACGCGGATTGCTGCCTTGCAGGTTGGCCAAACAAGGCTTTTTTTTTTTTTTTTTTTTTAATAACCCAAAAGTTAATAAGGAGTGGGTCATTTAAAATTCCATTATCAGCGCAAAGTATAGCTTTTCACCAGCAGAGCTCACCTTTGCTCGGGCTCCCCAAATGTAAACGAGCAAGGCTGCTGAGGGCTTTCAATCCATAGACTAATGTGTGTGCAAAGTGGGCGCATCCAGGGATCTGAATGTGTGAAAAAGACGGCACATTAGCTATTTTATGCCACATTAGAGAGCGCCGGGAACACACTGACTGTCACAATTCAGCGTTTCGTAATGGCTGTTGTTGAGTGATTTTTTTTATGCCAGGTCTGACATCCAAAGATGGGACAAATAATCAACATTTTCTGGGCCTCTCTTTTTTGGAAAATGGCGGACGTTGAAAGTCAGCCAGATTTTTGGAAAGGTATTACAATGAAACACAAATGTAAATATTTTGTTTTGTCATAAGCAGACATAAGAGCCAAATAATACCGAAGCCTTTCTGGGACGGCGGTTACTATAGTGAGCAGCTTATCGTGTTATCAGGTTACAAGGTGCATGGAAGGGTTAAAAGCATAGCATTTCAACAAAATTACTTGTAGGTAAAATGGAACCTCAGTTTACGAAGGTAAGCTGTTCCGTAACATCCATAAATTGGTGGAACTTAGTGTGACATAGTAAAGCTTCTGGCAGCCCAGTACAACCGTTGGATATCAGTGACATACCCAAATGATGCTAACTTAACTCTTTCATTCCACAAGATGTACTTGTACGTCTTTTTAAAATTAGGCCCCGCCTACCAAGGAGGTACTTGTACGTCAAGTCTCTTTTTTTTTTTTGCGTCAGAGAGAGGAGGAGGGTCTGATGCAATCTGTGAATGAGAATAAGCCGTTTGCATTGTAAATCACGTAAAAAGGCGACCAGTAGGTGGCAGTGGTGCCTCACGTGCTTGAAATGCATGCTTTTACAAAAAGCTCCTTTTCTCCGTTTTTTGCCCAGGAATCGCCATTTTCATGAAATATAGCCATTTTGTAATGCCGATTGCTGAAGAATGGAAAAAGATAGAATTTTTTTTTTTCTGCTGAGAGAAGAGAGTCCAAACTTTATTTTGGTTGGCTCCATGTTTATATAGCATTAGAACCCAATATTCTGTGGGCCTTGCAAAATCAGTCAAAATCCAGTAAAACGCTGGGATTGAGGGGGTTGCCCCTTTGAAAATGGCTGGCATTGAATGAGTTAAATAGCATTTGGCCGAAAGCATAGCCGCTACTGGCTAATATGAAAAAAGCCCAGAAAAGCTCGCCAATGAACAGCACGCTACTTCACGTGCACATCACAAGCCAACTGGCCGCGACATGAACACTATCCGGGGCTCACGGGGTGCTGCTACTTTACAGGCTGCCACTTTGAGAATGACACACCACTTGGCAGCGGTGTCCTGCAAAAGAAACATTTTGTGAGTGCTAAAAAAAAAGCTGGATCCCAACAACCTCTTTGTCCACCCACGGTTTGTTGCCCTCCCCACATGCTGTAATTCGATAGTCTATTTTGAAGGTTCTCCACCTTGAGACATGACCTTTCCCCTCAGTCGGACGGCTCGAGCGTGTACACGTGGAAACGTGAAACAGGCGCACGCGGCAACTACGCAGTTAAAAGAAGTAGGCGGCGCCATTCGCAGCAGATTATCGAGCATGCTTTTAACAGCGACTTGTTCCAGCTGACCCTCGTGGTTTGCGTAAGAATAGCAAAAGGTACGACCGCTACCCCGTGGAAGGACCTCACATGGCCTTTAGTGTGGTAACGATAGAAAGTGTCGCAGTGTGAATGCATGAGACGGGGGAAATTCATTCCAGCCATAGTCGACACCTGCTGTTCGGTATTTGTGGACGAGACCGCAAATAGCAAAAATGTGCGCATAAGTGACACACACTGAAATGCATTGGAAGCATTTTTTTTTTGTTCTATTTTTCACATGATCCGATAACACCATGGAGGTGTTTAAAACACTAATTGCGAAGACCACTAATTATGAAGACACTAACTGAGTGTCAAGGAAAACAAAACGGCAATGACTCGTCATTAAAACAGAGGCGGCGAACAAAGACAAAACGTACCACGAGGCGCTAAACGGAGAGACGACAGTCACGCAAAGATGATCACTCTGCCAAACAAAATGTTGAATTTGGATCTGCTTCAGACGAGAGCGGCCTGATTAAAGGGTAATGCCACATATCAAAACGGTGAATAATTGAAGAGAGAAAGTCTACATTAAAGGTAGGGTAAAATCTGGAAGCGGATCAGAAGACTGTCAATCAGTCATGAAGAAATAATGATATTTACTACACTAAGTCAATTTGTAGCAAGATTCACTTCGAGCTAGGAACTAGGGCTGTATATTTTTGGACTTATAATTTGGTGATGCTTGTGACGTCAGAGAAAGAGCACAAAAACTGCTCGAGTATTGTCCCCCTCCCCTCACTCACTCTTGATGGGGATGATGAGCTGCGGGATGACTGGCTGAATCTTTGGTCCACCGTGCTCCAGTAGGTCATGGATGCCCTGACGGGCAAAGAACTCGTAAGGGTGGGCAGTCTCGCATAAACCGTTGAAGAGCAGTGGTAGGAAATGGTGGTAGTCCAGCTTCTCGATCTCCACCTGGCGGGGTACATTTCACAATTATGATACAGTACAGCGAAACTCAATTCATCACAGGCAGTACATATCAGACGCAACAAGAACCCGAAAACATCTTTGAACACACCGAAAAGTGCAAGCCTAAGCAAGCACAGATGAATTCAATTGTAAATGTGAGAGATTTGTCAAGATCCACTGTTAGTTGCAGGCCACATTACACATAAACATATGTGCGACATATGCATACACTCTGGCTGGGGCCAGCTGTTCAGGATCACCGCGCAGAGACATGTGGCCTTGTGTGAGCTGACACGCTAACACCTGCTTACACCATTTTGCAACAGAGACAGAAAGAAAGGCGCATGGAATGGAACAGAATAAGCCTTAATTAGCGCAGCGAAGGGGAAAGTCCAGCTTGACACCAGCGAAATGAACTGTTGCCCCACATGAGAATCAAAAACGCAACAATATCTATGTATGTATTCAAAACATAAGGAAATAATACGGAGCATTACAAGAAAAGGATTTTAGTAGCAAAAAAAAAATAAATGTCAATAAATACTACACGTGAGGGTGTGAATGATAAACCCCTATATATTAAAAACAATTATATAGCGCATGCAGAGCTAGGTGGCGATCTGGACATAAAAATATAGAACAAAGTGAACAGTCGGCAGCATTGTATGTAGCAATGAATAGTCTATCCATACGCATTTGATTGTATACTAATGTATAAACAGAATACTATACTATACTATGTGCTTACTTCAGAAATGAATTTGAAGATGACAGCAAGATGTCAGTAGCACTGTATAGGTTAATAAATAGTCCATACATAAGCAATCGGAGCTACAGACTGAGTAAAAATGAACAATAATGCTATAGCTAGCTAGCTAGCTAGCTTATAGATAGATAGATAGATAGATAGATAGATAGATAGATAGATAGATAGATAGATAGATAGATAGATAGATAGATAGATAGATAGATAGATAGATAGATAGATAGAGTATATATGAGGTATGAGCAATTGAAAATAAAGAATGGCTACACACAATGAAGACAGCCAGCAACAGCTGCACCAAAGTCCCTGAACGCAGCACGAAGAAATAACCCAAAATGTTAAATGTGTCAGTTGGCCGTACAGTGGCTCGAGTTACCAAGTGTGTATTTTTAACGCGGCTTCAGCTGTGGTGCGGCGTCCCAGCGGCACGATTGTTGGGCGTGAGGGTTAGAGGTGGAAGGGCGGATGCTGCTTTTCGTGTGATGAAAGGCAATCCCTCTGCTGAAAAAGCAAATAGCCCCCCCCCCCTCCCTTGGAGACCCAGAGGACAGCTGAAACAGCCACGACGCCACACACACAAATACTTGCACATGCACACAAACAAGCAAACACACACACACACACACACACACACACACAGCCTGCAGGTTCACACTGCTCCGTGCTCAAATGTCACCCAGGCAATGACGCTTTCAAGTCATTGGGACTTCAAAAGCAGGGCTAGAAATCCCCCCCCCCCCCCACTCCCCACAAACCCCCTCCTTCCTTCCCACCGTGAGGGTAAACAAAAGAGATGACGGAAGGAGGCAGGATGGAGAGATGGCAAGATGGCGACACTGGCTGATTGCTTTGAGGCAATTTGCCGGCCAACCTTGACCTTTCCCTGCGCTTGGTCAAGATTGTCATTGTGAGTCAGGACGAGAACAAAAAGCAAACATGAGTCCACGTAGAAGAAGCGGCAAAGAGACGAGGCAAAAGCGGCAGTTCCACATTCCGTGCTACGGGGTGAACTTCCATGGCACGCAGGAAAGACTCTTATTTAGGACTTACTCCAAACAAACCAACAACAAAAACAAAACAACACAATCATACGACCTGACGACATGAAACAGAAAGGCAGAATTTGGGGAGCTTTGGAATCGGAGAACACAGATTTGAGTTTCACTACAGACAAAAATGTAAACAATGACAACTCGCAGTTTCACTCGGAATCTCTCCATGCATGCATGCATGCGTGTGTGGAATCTGGTTCTTCAGTGTGAGTGGTGTGCAACACAAAGTATACTTCGGAATGCGACTTGAATTTCCTCCTCACCACCGAGGAGGAACTGACCAATTCATTGCCGGACGATTTATTCTATGAGCCGCTTATCCTCACTTGGGTCGCAGGCCTGAACAATTTAATCAGCGGATATTTGCATTTTTAAAATTGGCAAAATCCTTTTTTTTTTTTTTGCCCATTATTTTGTTTTTCACACATTACAGCATAGGGAAAAAAAAGAATCACATTCAATCCCCCTTCCAACCCTCCAAAAAATAAAATTGGAAAAAAAACAAAAACAAAACATCTAATTACCGCAGGACAAAGTATTGCCAAAAGAACGCCAAAAAACGGTCGTGTTCTGCCTGTAATTCATAAATTTAATGTTGAAAGGATTACAGTGAAACTCCTCTACAACGAAATCTACATGGGTGAAAATACCCCCTAGTGTGAAAAAATCTTCATGCATTAAATTTCAAATTTGCTATTGTGAAAAATGTCTTGCTGCAAACATGATTTCGTTGTAGAGGAGTTTCACTGTAATATGTTTTTAAAAAAGTTATTTTAGTCATTGTATATAGATGGGTTTTTTTTTTTTGGATTTGTCAATTAATTGGTTATCAGAATTTTATTCTGCCAAATGTCAGAATCAACAACTATCTCAAAAAATCCAGATCGGTCTGGTCCAAACAATGAGTGGATCATTGCTATTTGCGGGGGATTTAGACCGGCCTGAAAACTGCAAGAATTTGTGTAGAATTGAAATCCATTGATCCAATTGAAAAAAGGAAGAAAAAAATATTACAAAATAAAAATATGTATAAAAAATGTTAAGAAATATTGAAATATTTAGATATATTTTTCCTTCTGTAAATATGAGAATCAGTGGGTGCCACATTTCAAAAACAAAGCAATAAAAATGTGGGGGTTTTTGGGTGGCTGGAACAGATTCATGGTAGTTTAACTCATTTCAATGGGGAATGTTGACTAGATATCGTTAATTTAGTTCAGCGCTTGGTGACAGAACAAATAAGTGTCATACACTTATACGTCAACACGCCACGATAAATTTTGGGTCTATTTTCCCCCGAAAATATTGTTTGAATTCCACTTTTAACGAGCTTGATGGTGAGCGAGAGTTGGATGTACGAGTTTGTCTCAGCTAGCATGTTGCGAAGCTGCCAATCTATGGCAATAATTGCTAGGGCATCATCTGAAGACGCCTCTGGAGTCGGCAAGGCTCTTGATCAAAATCACATAAACAATCCAATTAGGGAACACGCGCACAACAGCGCTGGCACGCGGACGCTCGGCAAACACCTTCACACGCGCTTAATCAACGGCGCTTGACGGCCTCGTCTTGTATCAGCTATCGATCGCTCGCCCCGGGTTTGTTTGTCTTCACATGCCTGTGTGTATCCCCCCCCCCCCCATCGGAGTCCAGGGGCGTCAATGTAAGCGCCGAAGAGGCAGGGAGCAGCAATTAGCCCTCGGACACACAAACACCTGCAAGTCTACTGTGATCAGCGGGGAAGAATGCGAAGCGAGCCCTCGGCTTCGGGAAGGTAGGCCGTTGGCAGACACTGGAGAGCAGCAGGATGCCACTTTAAATACGCAACGGCTAGGCGGGATTGTGTACAGAAGCATGTGCGAATGCGCGCGTGGGCGGGTGAAAATGCATCGCCTCGTCGCGTACTCGTATGTGTGTATGTGCGACCATGCGATAAGATGCCGCGCTGCTTTGCCACGGTGGGCGTGAGTCACGTCTGTTAGCAAGGCAGGCTATCGGGCAGTATTGAAAATGCAAAGAAAAACATGAGAAATGATGGGTGTGTTTGGGTGAGCGTGTTTGATTGGGTTTACTGCGTCTCATCGAGTGACTGCTGTCAAGAGAGCTAACTATTGAACGAGTGAGAACGTAACAGTTTCATATTTTCATTCATTCAAATTCAGTGGACAAAGGCTAGCTAGCCCAGGGGTCGGCAACCCAAAATGTTGAAAGAGCCATATAGGAAAAAAAAAACAAAAAACAAATATGTCTGGAGCCGCAAAAAAATAAAAGCCTTCTATAAAATTTACAATGAAGGAAACACATGCTGTATGTATCTAGGAGACTGGACTGTCTCAGAATTGTTTATGTTATTCATTCCTTTGTTGTGTGTTCGCAAACGCCCCCATAGAATTTATTTTGTGATTTCCTCGCTTGATTTTTTGTTTTGGTGCATTATTTTCGCTTTTCTTAGTGCCAGTGAAGTGATCATGAATTTCCGTTTTTCAGAGGCTGTCTTTGAGTTGAACGAGAAGAGAGAAGGCACGGAGTCGGACGCAGACGTGTCTGTGTTTGTCGAGACTGTTAAAAGCATAAATAAAGCGTATGTTTTAAAAAACCAACACCACAGCTCTCCTTTTTCGGAGCTGCAACATGTATCTATACCTATTTGAACTATATTAGCCCACAATCAAAATCTTTTTCCATTTTCAAACATTTTTTATAAAGCTCCAGGGAGCCACTAGATGTCGCTAAAGAGCCGCATGCAGCTCTGGAGCCGCGTGTTGCCGACCCCTGGACTAGCCTGAAAAATGGCTGAAAAGATGATTTAATTAAAAGTAACCTCCCCTAACAAGCCAGGCTAAACTTAGCTTAGCTCGCCCCTGAAGTCTAAAGCTTGTCTCTCAGTCGAGACTTCAACATACTTTTTTGACACTTTCCTATTAAGACAGGGCTTTGGCAGCATCTTAAACCACAATTGTGTCATCAAATAAAAAAAAATTCCACAATTAAATAATGTCACAATTGCAGTGGTTAACGTCTCTTTCTTCTTGTGCTGATCGATGCGGAATGTTAAAACATGCTTATGATGGTGACCGTTTGAACTGTTTCATTCACTTTCCATTATTTCCTAATAAGAAAAAAAAAACATGAAATCCTAACCCTCATATGCACTCCTACACTGGAGTGTGACATAAAAAGACACCTACCACGAGCAATGCATCGAAATAACGCAACTCGGGCGAGGCACTAAAAATAAGACACGGATTCCCATCAGTCATCAGTGATATGTTCTTGAGAAAACACCCGATGAGAAGCGCTGACACTTCTCGGAGTCACTTATTCTCAAAGCAAGTTCTCTTCCCGAGCAGGGACCTGTGAGAACTAGATTCTACTATCAGTAGTTCTGTACATGTTTGACAGTTGTCGTTTGACGCTCAGCTGGAGCCCTGATTTCGAGTCTCTGCTAGAAGAGTGCACGCTAACTTGATTTGACTGGGGGAAAAAACCTTAATTCATGAGAGCCTGAAGAAAACAGTAAATAAAACCCTCATGTAGGTTATTATTATTTGTGCATGAAAGGGTTAAACTGCATTTTATTTTATTTTTTATCTGCCCGGGAGAGTGCTGCGTACCAACCATGAGAAGTTATCGGGAGTACAAGCCCTAAATCTTTAGTAAAGACCGTCTTGAAAATGCTTTAGTAAGAAATAAACGGGTGCAGACCGTTCCTGTGCATTGCCAAACAGATGAAACCGATTGGTTTGTGTTTCTATGCTCCCGTTCTTCAAAAAGAAATTCTTCCAGTGTCGGCTGTGTATTAAGCAAGCACTTTTAACCCCTATGCAGTAATTATCCCAAAATTGGACATTTCGGACACTTTGGACGATTTTGGACTGTTGGACAAATGGACACCACAGACAAAACAGTGAAAAATAACTCCACGAAGCTGAAATTTTGCATAGGATGTATATCTATGTCTTGGCCAATTCCCACTGAACATTTTGAGGGGTTGAAAGTGAAAAAAAATTAAAAGTGAAAAAAGATGTTGCACATTGGAAGAGGGACATTTTTGGGACGTAATACCCTTCATGCAGCCGCTTAAAAATACTGCATGAAGGTTAAGTCTGCATGACTTTTCTGCGGGCTTGATCTTTGCAGACGAGTGCCGCATTTACACAAACTGTCATAAAAAGTACGATTAACTGGGTAGTTTCACAGCTTCTATGTCTTGGGAAAAAATGGGGAATGGAGTTTGTCCCATTCAATAAACAAGAAGACAAGTACACGCATTTCCAACTGTGTCTGCGAGGCACTAAATTGGCGAGTTTTCATCGGTGCAGCACATAATCTGCCCAAACCTCGGTGACACGGGACGGTTGGAGTCTCGAGCGGGGTCCTGATGGTGACAGTGATTGAAAGGAGCATAAACAAGGGGTGCTTTGGGGAGGGCGAAAACAATGACATGTAATGCTAGGAGGGGAAGCGGATGGATGGATGAATGGATAGGAAGGAAGAAGACAACTGTCAAAAATCCTGCTCCAGTTTTAAAGGCTTTAGTAGCCGAATAAAGACAGTGACTGCAGTACAGTTTGTGTTCATTGTGTGGTTCTGTGCATTACTGTATGGTACTTTCTACTGCTGAGATGGAAGTAGGCTAAAATATGTCCTCAAATTTACACATGCCAATTAGAAGGACAAAGAAACTGTGTAATGTACTCGTATTAGCTGTAAAACGAATCTTGCAATTCCGTGAATTCCTAACGTTCGGCTACTGGCATGAAGTCAAGTCACTAACGGCGGCGCTTGGCAAGTTTAGCCGGCTCAGCTAACGAGGCTAGCTAGCTCTCAAAACTTAAGGCTAAGAATTCAGTCAAAGACTGCAATAAATGTTGTTATTTATAATATTTAGGATACCAAATATTAAAATACTTTTGACCTCAGAAGGGCTCCTCTTGGCTGATATATGCTACAATGGACTCATTCATTTCTGGTTTTTGAACCTGTCGCGTGTGATTACTGTGTAGCTAGAAAGTTACGAATTTACTTGTTAATTTGCTGTATGAACTTGGTTATTGTCCGCTATGAAATGGTTCCAGCCAGACTTCCGATGAGTGTACCGTGCTACCAAAGTACTTATTCGGGTGTTTTGCGATTCTATGTATCACCATAGCTTAGCAGTTAGCATGGTCTTCTGTTCGCTCTTTCTACTTGGTGTGTCACATGCTTCGCTCCTCGTCCTCCTGTAGCAATAAAAATACAGAAATGGAGCTGATTCGGCGTTAAGATGGCAGGAATTAGTTATTTATAGAAGTGGCTCTGCACCGGAGTGGGACAGTGATTAGTCGCGCTAGCTATCCAGCTCCAGCCTGTAGCTAGCTGGTGTGGCACAAGGTCGCTTCACAGCGAGCATTCCAACGAAAGTTCCCGAGAAGCCAGGAAAGCAGGGTGATGGGCACACCAGCTCGGGCTAAAAACGGGGGGCTTGAAGCCATTTTCACACAAAGTCAGATATGATGACGCCATTGAGGCGAGTACAAATCTTTACCTTAGGCGAAAATTAAACCATCTACCTCATATAAGGCATATATAAAGGCCAATTGATTTTGACCTTTTTCATAATTGTACCATTAAATCAAGTGATAGCCAGCTTTACAGTATTAATTAATACCGATGTTGGTGGCAATGCGTCAATTCACTGCTTGCTTACGCTTGCTCTATTTGTATAATGATGTCCTTGTTTAACCTTCAAAAGGCTTCATGGTTGGTATAACTTCCTATCCACTGAGAATTTTACTTTTCTTTCCAGAAATCTCAGTCATATTTCTCAGACTTAACAGAAGAAGCCATGATATGGTATCGTATGATAAGGATATTTAGTATGGAGGAAGAAAAGCAAGGGCTCTGGATATACGCCTTGAGGGACACTCGTGTTACTACGAGGGATGAACATGATAATCAATCGATTGCAGATGCATACTTCCGCCCAGGTGGCAAAAACAAAAAGCCATCAGGGAGGATCCTGACGTCGCGAGCAGCCTAACGGTGTGATTAAAGGAGCCACGCCCCCCTGCTCTCAGGTTCCACTGATTACAGCTCAACGACCGAGCCTTCACAGCACACAGGCAGAGGCATAATCAAGTCAAAGAGAGTGAGGCGTAATCAGCATTTTCCCCTCCAATTAAGCCACCAAATCACCCCCTCTAATCCGCGGACCGCCATTGACAGGTCTGATTGATCCGAGGGCTTTTGTTATCTAGCTTTGGGGGTCCGAGGGGAGCCTGACAACAAGCAGAGACACAGTCGGCTTATCTGCTTTTTCTACATTTGTTGAGCCGGAGGACTTGCACCTTGCAGGCTACAAGCGTCGCCAGCCTCTCATTTATCATACGGAAGATTCAAATGTGGACACTCCAAAGTACTACCGCAGACAAGGGTCCCTGTGGACAGATGATATTTTTCCCCGTTAGCGATGGAAGCGGATCATCCATCATTGGTTGATTGTGAGCGGCAGAAGCTGTCGCAATTATTTGTTTTCCTGCATGGATGTGGTAATCAATGGCACATGCCTTCGATGGTTAGCAGGGAGAAAATGCCACCACAATAGATCATATTAGATGTACAGGTATGCAAGAGGGGACGAAGCAATTACAGATAAGCCACCATGAAAATTGTAACGATCTTTTTATTGTATTTCGTGTCTTTGAATACTCTTTTTCAGTTACAAAAAGGACTAGAGTAGAGTTGTGGGAATATTTCGAAGACTGGAGATGGAAAATCAATTGAAGATGACTTGTTTTGTCAAATCTTTGGAGTCATCGGTCTTCAGTCTCAGGCTCGCTACCAGTCATACCGTAAATGAAATCGTGCCTGACCAAGGATATCAAACGTATATCTAATAACATTGTCCGATAAGATTATCCTTCTGTCTGAGGTGTGCTAGGAGTGGATTTCTCCCAATAATGAGACTTACAATGGGTCAGGCTGACATCTTTAATATTAAACGTGTTCAGTATTTCTGACAAAAAGAAAAAAAGGAAAATAAAATCTTTAGTGTAAAGAAGAAAAATGTGACGATGACCATGGAAAGCTTTATCTTATTAGGATGATATATTTGAAGAGGAATGGAACAAACCTCAATTTTATTTATTCCACCGTATAGAAGGCAAATCTCCACTTCAGCTTCGATAGCGCAAAACCATGAGACTTACGCGTCTTCTGTGTGAGCTCATCTTAGTCAGGGTCTAATAACGTTTTTTGTTTTTTTTAACTGTCATCACTGTCCTGGCTGCTCAGTACAATATAGTAAATTTAACAATAAACAGCAGCATATGAACAGAACGTGCATCAAAGATAATACAGAGATCTTCAATTAAGTTGACATCCTCCTATGACATTGATAAATCTCTTACGTTTATGAGCAACATCCATAAAAACACTTTTTAATGTCTCTACATGTCAAACGATAGAAAAATCATGGCACCAAGCAGTTTTCTCGCAAGAAATGCAGCCTTGTGCGGCCGCACATGTTGCACATATAAGAAATTCCTTGGGAATTTCCCTATGGGAAAGGCTTCAACCAGCAACAATTTTAGAAGTTCCACTGTAGAGAACTCGATCTACAGTAACAGCAAATCTGTGTTTAGCAGTGACGTGCAGTGAGGGTTGGTTGGGGGAGGCACTGACTGAAATTAAATCCTCCATTTTCAGGGCGAGAAATGATAGCTTGGAGCATCGCACTGCCGATTTATACGATAAAATGGTCAAAATAGATGAAGAACGACACCAAAATCATCGTCTACCGGACAAATATTAATAATACTTGTGATGAGCACAACCTCCCCTGCCTCCCCTGACTACACGCCACTGGTGTTTAGAGTTTACACCAATACACTCAGACATGGTTGCTCACTAAAATATAAACAATAAAAATACAGTAATAATAAAAAGATGAATGCAATGAGCCTGAGCTACATTTTGCTTCCATGTGAAATGACCCGGCTGCTCTTAATGGCAATGAAGAATGTCAAACAATACCTGAAAATGGAATAAAAGTGCCCAAACGCGAGTGTTCTGATGACACGGAAAAAATTGCAAACGCAATCGTGCTTTTTCAGCCAAACGGGTTGCGTCGACTGCCGGCCGCGTCTTTGATAAATCTCATTCGCGCGGCTCAAACCGTACGGAAGAATCATCATAAAACGTTCAAACAAATGTGCTCATTTTCAACGTCGCGCGTGATGAATGAGCCCCGATGATTTTGTGCATGCGGCCCAAACAATGGCAACCAAGACAAATGTACGCTCTGTTTACGATAACGTGGCAGATTTGCTCAGGCTGTGAGCATGGGGCGGAAATTACAAGAACGGGGGAATGGAGTGAGGGGTGGGGGCGTTGGGTGATGGTGAGGTGTAAATCCAGAAGAAATAGATCATTCCTTGTCCACCATACATCATTGCAAATATGTCATTTTCATAAAACAGTGACATGCATAAGAAGCATTCCATCCATCAGCGAGGGAGCTTCAGGGCACGCTACAATGAACCGGTGCGCAAAAAGGCAGCGCTGCTTTTGAGTGCAGCGGCGTCTGTTTCCAGACAGTAATGGGATGTTCTTGTTCCTGCGAGTGGATGAGTCTCATCCTGTGTTCTGGACTGCAGATCAAAGAGGGCCCCGCACTCCAAAGAGCTCGCCACGATTCACGGATGTAAGGGGAGAGCGAGAGGAACAGACGGTCCTTAAGATGGGCTTGGCAGAGGGTAAAACACAGAAGCACGGAAGATCGATTATTCTGCACGCTTCTATTTTAGGGACTGAGGTGGTGGTGGTGGTGGTGGTGGAGGTGGGTAGGGTGTCAAGGGCGGAAAAGCTAATTGTAGATGACCACAACCATTCTGCCAGAGGCCATACAATTTTGGTAACCAGCAGTTTGAATGATTGACAGCTCACACGTTTCTTTGGATTTTGGATTTTTTATAATTTCATTAGAGGGCGGCCCGGTGTTCGAGTGATTAGCGCATCGACCTCACTGTGTGGAGTTTGTATGTTCTCCACGTGCCTGCGTGGGTTTTCTTCGGGTACTCCGGTTTCCACATTCCAAAAACATACATGGCAGGCTGATTAAACAGTCTAAATTATCCCTAGGTGTGAGTGTGAGCGCGGCAACCGGTTCAGGGTGTCCCCCACCTACTGCCCGAAGATATCTGGGATAGGCTCCAGCACGCCCCGCGACCCTTGTGAGGACAAAGCGCTTCAGAAAATGGATGGATGGATGAATTTTTTCATTTGAGTACAGTCAAACCTCGGTTTTTGTCCATAATCCGTTCCAGAAGGCTGTTCGAAAACCGAAATTGTTCGAAAACCGAAACCACGCTCTTTTTAAAATGAAACACGTCTGCTCACAATGGAAAGCAACACGAGGAAGCGTCACTTCCTCGTCTACCCGAGGAAGCGTCACTTCCTCGTGTAAGGAAGGCAAGAGGAGTCAAATGGTGCATTCAAGTGCACTCAGTTTGTTTGAGAACCGAAATTTGTTCATCGTTGTTTTTGTTTTTTTGGGGGCGGGGGGTTCTATAACTGAAGCGGATTACATATTTTGGGGGGGCTGGGGTATTCTGAATATGTTTTCCACTCTTTGGTGTTCATGTTGGTTCCACTTCCTCCGAATATAAGTGAAGTCTTCCCAGGAAAAACCCAAACACACTTGCTAATCCCACATTCCAATACTTTTGTTCCAGTTTAATTACCTGGAAATAAAAGATGAAATGTTGATCTCTATTCTCACATTTGACATTTTCAGCGGACAGCAAAAATAAAGGCTTCAAATTTCCATTTCCTTCTGAGGAGCGTATCGAGCTTAGTGGAAATGTGGCTTTCCAGTTAAATGCGCGGTAGGTCGTCTTGGAGTTGGTGATCCAGATTAAAGAAATTAGTGGAGGGAAGAGTACAAGAAGAATCTTATGACAGGTATTAAAAAAAAAAAAAAACACTCGTGAAATGGACACCACATCATCCAGTGGCAAGAATAAAAACTGATGATCGTGTCTTATTCCCAGCATTCATCATTCTCCCGAAGCCTTTGACAAAATGGATCTATGAGCAAAAATGAAAAAAAAAAAGCAATTTTTTTTCACAGAGCTGACTTATGTATGTGAAGGCCTTTTTTCAACAAGATGAAAGGTAGCTTTCGAAATGTCACAGGAACTAAAGCCTCATTCCAGACACCCGTTTAAATGGAACGAATACTGACTAACCGCCATCTTTTGCGATCAACATTAATAATCCAGAGCGAAGCAAAGCGACATCTTCCTACCACGGCACAATTTGAAACAAGGCTTGCAGACTGAAAAAAAAAAGAGAAATGAATGGAGAAAAAAAAAGTGGTACTTTGGGAGCAAAACATGCCGGACTAAAGGGAAGTGGCTATTTCACCCAATTTGGGTTACATTCAACCCAACGGTTTGAATCGTGGAATAGTCCTTGGTAAACAAATATACGCTTTCGTATCGGCGCATCAATACGAAAACAAAGTTTTAATGCACCAAGAAGACAATTTAACTTCCATCATCCTCCCATGTACAGAAACTCTCCCCACAGGTACTTGTGCATTCCGTTCCTCTCTTGGGCGCAAAATCTCGACAAAGTACTTCCTGTCATTCTTGCAGCGACGTCAGTTCTCTGGCCACCAATTCCGGAATGATGTGTTTGGCTACGGGCCTTGCCTGTGTTTCCTTTCCAATTCACGGTAAAGAGCTTTACTCGCCTCGTTCCACTACCTGGCTCAGGTTCACTGCGCGTCAGCTTGAGCTAATTGATGCAACACAACTCTGTACAGGAAGAGGCACCCTGTCAGCAACAAAAAGTGTCGTACGGAGACGTCGGAGCGACATTCTTTGGAACGACATCACATAAGATTGTATGGTGATGCTGGTGCTCGGTTCAATTTCCTTTACGCAGTCCAATTTGGTCAACAAAAAGCAAAGACTAACACTGCGACGAGGTTCCCTTTGTTATGAAGATTATCAGGGAAGAAATTCAACAATATTGCGAACAAAAGATATAATTTAGATTACCGTATTTTCCACACTGTAGGTTGCATTATGCATCCACTAGATGGAGCTACGCTAAAGGAAATACAATACCATGCAGTACAGCTTTATTTATATTGCGTTTTCACAACAGGTGCAGCTATAACAACATTTAAAATACAGTCAAACCTCAATTTTCGTCCATAATCCGTTTCAGAAGGCTGTTCGAAAACCGAAATTGTTCGAAAACCGAAACCACACTCTTTTTAAAATAAAAATGTTTACTGAACACGTCTGCTCACAATGGAAAGCAACACAAGGAAGCGTTACTTCCTCCTGTACCCGAGGAAGCGTCACTTCCTCGTGTAAGGAAGGTGCGAGGAGTCAAATGGTGCATTCAAGTGCGCTCAGTTTGTTCGAGAACTGAAATTTGTTCGTCATCCAAGGCATAAAAAACTCAAAATTTTTGGTCGAAAACCGAATTGGTCGAGAACTGAGACGTTCAAAAACCGAGGTTTGACTGTACTACGTCCAAGAAATCTGAATATTGATCCACATATAAGGCGCATCGGATTAGAAGGCACACTGTCATCTTGTCGGAAAATATGCTAGTTGAATCTTATTAATGGCAGCATCGTTAGTAGAGGTACCACTGTATAGTGCTATATATTGCGCTGTCTAGCACTACTTACTATTAGTGAACGCATGTTGATGAAATGGAAAGAGCTCAAACATACAGCAAGGGCATTACGTTCGTTTTTTGTTTATGCGCCAGAACAATCATATCCACATGTCCACTTCCAGTCTGGAAAAAAATCAAGCGGTGAAGGAAGCTAGAGCCAGAATGTGAGCAGCCCGACAGCTGTAATTACAAAAAGGCAATACAAGCTGTGTCTCTCCCAGTCTCGCTGACCCACATGTAGGAAGTAAGTCAGAGCTTATCAGGGCGCCGCAGGATGGGCCCGAGCGTTGCCTTGCTTCTTTCAGGCGCAACACTGGGAGGATGATTGCGCCAGAGCTGGTGCTTAGGCTCCGAGTGGAGTGGGCAGCAAATTTGGAAATTGGGTGTCGCAGTGAGAAATCTCCGCTTGGAAGATTGGACATCCTGTAGATGTGTGACACCAACGAGAACACAGCCAGGCCTCAGCTTCGTTCGAACATCCAGCTTGGATTGCTCGACTATTTCGGAATGCAATTTTACCGGAACTAGCTTCTACAAGAAATGCGTGGTCAGACCATAACGTCTTCCTCTTGGTGAAGCAGCATTTGGCTCATGGCACAAAGTTGTTTTTGTACTCTCTGTTCCAACCATCTGTCAACAAATTGCATGTTTCCGGTCACGTGGGTACTCATGTTTGTTATAAGCTTGACAGCAGCAAAACAGAAGACCTTGCAAACTATCGAGTATGAATACTGCCATGTTTTGGCCTTGAAAATAAATGTCACCAAAAATTACAGCGGTGCCTTGAGGTATGAGTGACCCGTCGTTACAAGAGATATAAGCGTGTCATTTGGCCAATTTTTTCATTTTTTTTTCAGCTTGGGCTGTCAAGCACAAATTTCAGTAGGGAGCTGTGTAATTGGTTTCACCGAATTCAGTCCATCTCATGTCACAATAAGCAGCAATTTGGTGAACAATTCTTCAAATAGAGGCTTCAGGCTGTTTAATGCCACCCCCTGTTGAAGTTTATTGTCAAACTAAACATAAAAGAAAGAGATTTACACATTGGTCATCGCAACGAGCTGAAAGATTGGCCTAAGCCTAGCTTAATGCTAATGCTAAATTTATTTCTTTTTTTAAACACCAAAAAATAAAATTGATTTAAAACGCCATTAACATGCTAGCGGTTAGCAATTTCATTTCACAAACTCCAAATTCAGAGAGCGATAGGGTGGGCCAGAGGTTACGTTTACTAAAAACTCTAAATAGCGCACAGATGTCGTTGGATTGTTGCGGGAAACGCAGGGAGGACATTAGACGGCTGGAGACAAGACTCCAACCCTGGAACGTCAGAACGATGAGGCAGCCACGCTAACCGTGCCGGCTGAGAAAATCTCCCATCCCATTAACCCTTTCACGCGCCCTGTAACCCGTTAGCATGATAAGCTGTCCACTGTAGTAACCGCCGTCCCTGAAAGCGTTCAAATAAAATAAAACAATCACTGCATCTTCTTCATCTTTGTGCCGAATGCTAAAGATTGAACAAAGCGGAAGCAGCCTCCTTTAGTCGTGTGCTTTGCCTCCAAGATGCAGCGTCTACTACCCCTTCTTATACAGCCGAGGTTAATACCAACACGGCTGCAGGAATAGTCAGGATGAGGCCAGCGGGAGAAGCCGGTCACGAGAAAGGAAGGAAGGATACACGGCGGCCTTTGAATGAATTATGGTTCATATTATTTCCTCCCGCTTTGGAGACAGGGCCGTCTGTCATGGCCAGGAAGAGGCCGCAGAAACTGGGCTAAGTGGTCATGGCCATTTCTTTCGTCTTTCCAAGTGGCTGGATGGATATTAGGATTTTTACAGGCTATTACACGTGGTAATTGCAAAGTATATGGAGTATTGGGTGATTTTCTTGTCTTTTTTTTTTTTTAATCCGGCACGTCCTTTTCTCTAAATACTCATTTATACAGTACGATAGTGTCATCCTTCAAAGGTTGTTTATGGGTACCGGTACTTGAGGCTTTCATGGAAATTCAATAAGAGCACTTGACTAATTGTGTGGCTTAAACTCAGCTTTGGGTCTTGAGACATTTATCTAAGCCAATTAAAGCCGGGAGGCTGGCTAGGGTATAATCCTTGCTTGAATATTGGTGTGCCCACTAAAAGTGCGATGTCAGGGAAGGACCGGTTGAAGAAAAATAGCAGTTCAGCCGATGACTTGTGCAAAGTCTTCCTGGGTCAGGTTTAAGTGCTTGCTTGGGCACTGTGTAACCCCCAAAAAATGTCAGTTTTCCACTAATTGTTCCAAATCCGACACAGTTATGGTGGGAAGAGACTGCACAGTTACACTTGATTTTTGACACAAATGAGAAGATTTTAATTCAGTCTTCGGTCAGATAAATTGCATTCTTGAGAGGTTAAAGAATGTCAAGATTTCATTTAATTCTGGTGAGAAGAGATTCCACAGTTTCACTGTGATCAAATCATATTAATAATCTTGTTAATACTAATAAGGGTGTTAGTCGATTTGAATAATCGTTTTGTCCAATTAGTTGACTGTCAAGTTTCTACGACTGCGACTCCTACTCAATTCTGATGGGAAAGGACTGGCAAATAATTATGGTTTTATTGGCAATTACGGTAGTAGATTTTAACACAAACCCTGAGGTTTCAAAAAAGTGTTTTTATGAATGTGAGCTTTTCAGTAATGATTTTTTTTCTGCGGTAAAATTGGGTTAGTAATATTTTTAACACAATTTTTGGGGTCAAATTAATTGCTTTTGGGGGAGTGGGGTTTGAGGACCGACTCCACATTTACACTCTGGTCATTTAAAAAAAAAATTGAATTAGAAAAATAAAATGGTTACCGTATTTTCCGGACTATAAGGCGCACCTAAAAGCATTCAATTTTCTTTTAAGACGACTGGGCGCCTTATAATACAATGCCACTTCGATATGTATCAATTTTCTGATATCTTTAAATGTTCTGTAAAGCGCTTTGTTACAGCTGCAGTGGTTGTGGAAGCTCGATACAGATAAAGCTGTATTGTATTATATTTCCTGTAGTGTAGCGCCATCTCATGGATGCATAACGCAACCTCAGCCACTACTGTAGCATCTATTCTATGGACCTTATCATGCAGTGCGCCCTATATATGAAAACATTTTTAAAATAGGCCATTCAATGACGGTGTGCCTTATACTCCAAAGCACCTTATATCGCAGAAAATACGGTATTATGATTTTGTGATTTTTTTAATGAAAATCAGATTATTATTCGTGACACACATTACTGTTCATGAATGGTGCAGAGTTGAATATTCTTGAGTGTGGCATGACGACAAACTCTCAACGACTCACCATAAAACATGTGAATGAGTGTGAATAAACAAATATTCAAGGTCGTTTGTCTAAACGTGCCCTGTCATTGGCCATGTCATTTGGACACTAAAACTTACTCGTCCGATGCACTTTGGATGAAGTATTAGAAGGTGGAGTTTTGGAAAAGGACAGATTATAAAGTGCTGATTGAGTGTGCGCAGCAGCACCAATTAATCAACATGATGAGACATTATCAGCAACATCCTCAGCACAGAGAAAGGACGGCAGAGGGGCAGAAAATCTCTGGGATTCTTCTTGTCAAGTTCAAAACTTTTTCCCACAACTATTAAATCATGCGTTGCATGCTAAAGAAGAACACTGAAGAACACTGACTTGGATGGTCTCTTTCTTTTGACATTGTACTCGATTTTAGACGGTGAGTGAAAATAGAAGTAAATTGTGTCAAATTCCATTAACAACGATAATGTCCAAGCAAGGCGGCCCGGTAGTCCAGTGGTTAGCACGTCGGCTTCACAGTGCAGAGGTACCGGGTTCGATCCCAGCTCTCCCTGTGTGGAGTTTGCATGTACATTCCAAAAACATGCATGATCGACTCTTTGACGTGGATGAATTGGTTGGCAACCAATTCAGACTGCCCGAAGACTGCTGTAGGCTCCAGCATAGAGGATGAAGCGGTTCGGAACCAAGCAGTAAAAACGTGTACCTCTACATTAGGATGACTTTGACATGAAAACAGAAAGACTGTATCGATGAACAACCAAATATTTTCACAGTACAGTCAAACCTCGGTTTGCGAACGTCTCTGTTCTCGACCAAATCGGTTTTCGACCAAAACATTTTTATGCCTCGGATGACGACCGAATTTCGGTTCTCGAACAAACTGAGCGCACTTGAATGCGTCACTTGACTCCTCTCGCCTTCCTTACACGAGGAAGTGATGCTTCCTCGGGTAGACGAGGAAGTGACGCTTCCTCGTTTAGCATTCCATGGTGAACAGACGTGTTCAATAAAGATTTTTTTTTTTAAAGCGTGGTTTCGGTTTTCGAACAAATCGGTTTTCGAACAGCCTTCTGGAACGGATTATGGTCGAAAACCGAGGTATGACTGAACAAGTCTATGGTTCAACAAGAGTTTCCATTTGTCTTAAAAATATGTATTTTTATTTCTTTATTTATTGATTGATTTTGTAATGACGTTTCTGGTTGTTTGCGAGGTATCTTTATGATACCCCCAAAAACGTCTTCATTGAAGAAATGTTGTCACTGTCCGATTAAGACCAAAGGCAACTGGAAACAATCATCTTATAGAACATGGTTGCCGAAAATACATCCCCCCCAAGTGCACCGCGTCTCCAGCCAGGTTCCTATTACACAGGCCTGATCCGTTCGCCTTCATCCATTATTAACGGGCGAATGCAGCTAGGGCCATGTAGGCCACTTTACAGCAGTTTAAAAATTTACTCACTACAACACTTGAAAATTCCAGGCTAATTTGGCCAGTGAGCTGACAGCGGAAAGGTGCCTCGCTCCACTGAATCTCGGGCGGATTTCAAATCACGGCGTGAGGGCGTTAAATAGGTCAACGACTGAGCAGTCAGTGAGTACAGTTTGGCAAATGTCATGGAGATCTCGAACCCTTAAATTTCATCTCATCTCAACTCCAACCCGAACCATGAGGCTAATTTTAACTCTAACCCTCACCACAATCCTGAGTCTGCCTTTAATTTTAATTCTAACCTCTAGTCTAATAACTCTAATAACTCTACCTTAACATTTAGTCTCTGCCTAAAACGAACACAATTTTAACTCGCATCCGAATCTTCAATCTAACTCCTAACACGAATCCCAACACTTCATTTAACATTAACCCTAAGTGTCTCTTTAACTCTAATTATATCTCTTTACCCCGAACATTTTTACCTTATCTCTAACTCCAACCCCATAGGGCGTTTTCGCACTGCACTTAGCTTCGGCGAACCGATTCATTGTGTCTGTGCAATGTCGGCGTGTGGACGGAATGCCACGATACAACGTGCTGCGTTCGAAAATTTAAATTTGAGAGCAGCGCTACACTAAGATCAGAAGGTGCATCTAATAGGAGAGGGGCTGGCTGAGTGACTTCAAATAGCTAACGGCTAATAATACGTGTCCGCTCCTCTATATACAGCGGATAAATGTTACTTTCTGATAGGCTGCAATGTGATTACTTCCCAATATCGGCAGGCCTGCAACAGGGCCCTGTTGTCCTTCCACGCCGCCTCACAGAAATCAACAAGAAAATTAAGTGCAGTGTGAAAAGGCCTTTACCCTAATCCAACTTCAGTTCCATTCCATTAATCTAACCCTAAACCTTACTGTAACTCTAAACCTAACTCTTACACTAGGCCCTTCCTCTTATCACATCCCCTCAATATAACCTAACCATAAAACTAATCACAACACTGCCAACAAATCCTAAAAGCAACCAGATTTAAAATCTCAAAACAATCCGTCCAGTTGTTGCCTTACTTAAAACCCAACCCAATCATCACAAATAACCAATAACTCTATACTCGAATACCAAATAAAGCCCAAGAACCTAACCCAAACTATAATCCTGATCTTCTGACACACTATTCCAAGATGACGGTTAAAGTATTGACATCAAATGCAGCTTTGATTGACCTTTTGCAACGTTTCATGTTTTCTAAATGAGTGAACATACACTCAGCGTCGTGTAGACAATTTAAGAGTAATATTCCATTCCATGTGACAAAATTGATTCAACCATCTCCTGGGTTGATGGCTTTTCCCAACTTAAACTGTCTCTTAAAGGTCACGAGCCGACATCCGAGGTCTTCCTTTTAATTATATCCCCGTTTGCACACAGCGGGTCAAGCGCTCTCGCGCGCTGGTCTGTCAGAAGCCAGTTCCCTCTGACCCTGACCTTTCCGAGAGCTAATAGAATTACAGCACAGTAAAAGCCAATTAAATAAACGCATAAATGGACAGCAAAAACAAGCAGAGAGCACACCGGACTATAATTGCCATAAAGGCCCTTAAGGTAAACACATGTTCCCACCTTGTGTGTGTGGTTAGAGTGTGGAAAAAAAAAAAGCCATGGGCAAAGGAGTCAAACAGGCAAGGCAGGCTCAGTTGAGAATGTTTTGTTAATTTTGCATCATTATAATTAGCTCTCCTGCCAGGGGATGACGAGGCCGGAGGGAGTTGAGGGGGGAGCCTGAAAGATTTGGGGGGGGGGGGGGGGCCCGGCAGGCTGGAAGAGACGATTAGATTTGCCTGCCGAGTGATGTCTCTGACCAGCAGCTGGGTCACACCCCCTCCTCAGCCCCCCGCCCCCAACGCAGCGCTTCTAAAACGCCACAAGGGAGAACGTTAATTCACATACTCCCCAGTGCCAGTTATGATGCCCTATTCTCTGTATTTGTTTGTATTTTTTTTTTCTTTATTTCTCACCGGCCCTCAGTCTAGTTTTAATTAAATCATCCTTTTTTTTTTTCCTCGCTCAAGTTTAAAAAAAAAAACACAATAACAAAAGGTGCAATTTGACAGTGCGTCTCGCTTTCTCTCTCTCGAGCTACACGCGCGCATGCCGATGCACAAAGCAATTTAGTTTACTTGTCTGTCAATCAACAGTTTTCTCACCTTGCGGCGTTTGTGGCTTCTGTGCCACCACTAAAATTTGGAATTACTTCAAGTCGATACCAGCTAGTATGTTACATCGCAGTGGGGAACCATAATACCTACCAAATACAAAATAACCGCTAAAAATACGACACTACATGAAAGCAAATGTAATTCTGCGGCTTGGCGGTGAGTCCACGAGTAAGATTCACACGGAAAATCAACCGGCCCACAGCTGATTCACGCAATTGCGATTGGGGTGCATATCTCCTGCTCTGACTGCAGCCGGGAGGGAGTCTCTCAAAGTCTTCAAGAACAACAAGAAAGGTTCATAGATTCGCGGCATATCTTTTTTTTAAAAAACAAACCAAACAAATATTGTCCTACATTTAAAATAAAGTAACGACAGAATTAAATAGAATTAATTCTTAGTTGTTATACGCAGAAGAACTCGTATACTATCACTGTGATTAGAATTACAGTATATTGTTTGTGAACATGCGGCTGTGCCATTTGTGTTTGTCGCTTAGCGCAACATAGATGCTCTTAAACATTAGCGTTAAGCTAGCGGACGGAAAGTGGGTTGAATCTGTTACTTATCACAACATAGATGCTATTTAGCATTAGCATTAAGCTCGCAGATAGAAAGTGGCTTGGGTCTGTTACCTTACCGCAACATAGATGCTATTTGGCATTAGCATTAAGCTAGCGGATGGAATAATGTTCCTGTGCTTAACCTTGTTTTATTAACTTAAGTATAATTCATTTTCATTTAAAACTGTTTTTAACTGACTTCAACTTACCTTTATGTTCAGTACATAATTGAATCGTTGTTCAGTTTTTTTCCCCAATTTTTAAGCCCAGTGTTAGTCAAAACTGTGCAAATTGGCTGACAACATCAAAATTGACTTTTAACAATCAAATTTCAGCTTCCTTTTTGAAGAAAACAACCCACTACGGGCTTACTATATTTTATTATGGTGGTACTTTTTTTCAGGTGGTACTTGGTGGAAAGACTTTGAGAACCACTGATCTAAGACAAATTGTTTTTGTATGACGGCTGAGAAATGACCAGAACGACCTCACACAATGGCAACTTCAAACCAAAATGGATGACTTTCTGTTCAATTTCAGACATCCTGTCGTGACACATGTCAACAAGATTTCATGTCGATCGGAAATCGTGTTCTACAGCATTTCGGCTTCTTGTCAGACCCTCTAAAAAAAAAACATATATTCTCACAAGCATAAATAGTGAGTTTCTTAGGACGTGGAAGCACTCAAAAGGACACTTCATTGCCCGAAGTTTAAAAATTAAAGAGTTTCACAAGGGCCTTCACACCGCATTCCCGACGTTAAATGGAGGTCGTTTTGAACATTAGAAGTTCAACTATACAGACAACAGTCACAGTGCAGAACAAAGTATAACAAGGTAAAATGGCCGATGAGCAATAACAGCAGGTGCACGAAGGAATGTACAGCCGCGAGCTACAAGGTTGCGCTGGAGCAATAAAAGCTGTGTGACAGAGAGAAAGGTGTGGGGAGACTCTTTGTGAGCACTTATGGAATTGCATGTTACGATGCGGAGGTCAGAATTAAATAAAGCTCCACGCTACATGAAGCCCAAAGTGTTTTGAGAGCTGTCGCGCTCGCTTTGCGCGCTAAAGACTTTTAGAGTGACCTCGCTTTTCCACTTCCTTTTTGTTGATGGCGGTCGACTTCCTCTCATCACGATTGACTCATCCACTCGGAAGCACTCGCGGTTTGCCTTTGTGGTGGCTGGACGAGGACAATTAAAAAGGTCAAAACGACAGCAAACCTGACAAGCGCGCCATTTCATGGGCTCGGTAATTGGCTGGCGAGCGGCACGTTAATGTGTCACCGCTGTGGAAGAAGCGACCTGCAAATGGAGATAGGGGGGGTACGGGCGCCAAGAGCGTCTACTCCTTGACTCTGAAGACGGAAGGAGAAGATGGAGCACTTGAGATGATGAAGAAGGCCGATTAGCACAATGGGAAGGAAACTTTTTAGACCAAGTACTACCTCAGACGATACTTACTGTAGCTCTCGAAGTATGACCAACATTCAAATAGAGTAAAATCTATCAGTGGCACCGAAGGGGAAAAAAAAACAATTATTTACTGTGCTCTCACGGGCACACTCATAGCTGACCTGGCGTGTAGACCGTGGGTTTCATGAGCTTTGCTGAAACTATGGCGGAATATCCACAAAACTATAATGCGAGACCAGAGCATACACACCCACAAAATGTGTGCATTTTGCCCCTGATTTCACCCCTGGTTGCAATAAGCCACGCGTGGCAAAGTATAAATGCGTTGGATTTGTGACAAGAACAACGTGGCAGAAGACTGGCAGTTAGGAAGCAAAAGATGACATTGTCGGAACGCAATGGGACTGCCAGAAAAACTCATAGGTCGTTGCCAAAATTCACATAAGCGTTCATAATGATCGGTCGTAGATTTCTGACATGAACCGACATTGGAGTCAAACAGCTGAATTTTTTTCTGACCCGACTTTTTTGACAGATGAACACAATTTCCGCAAACAGTCAATTACATTAATGGCTTTCCTACAGGCGGTTGTGAAACAATGCCATGGAGACAAGACCCAAGCAAGGCACATAATGAAGTAAGAATGTGTCTGCTACGCGGCAAGCGGCCAATCACCTGTAGCCTCACGTGCGCAACGAATGGGGCGGTCGACTAAGTACCCTTGTTCTATATGTTTTGCACTTTCCATGTCTACTTTGTGGACAAGTAGACAAAGAGCTCCCTTGCCCAAACACACGTGTCCATTCTTGCTTGTCGAACCATCCATCAATACATCCATTTTCTGATCTGCTTAACCTCACAAGGGTCGCGGTGGGTGCTGGAGCCTATCCCAGCCGTCTTCGGGCAGTAGGCGGGGTACACCCTGAACCGATTGCCAGCCAATCGCAGGGCACGCAGAGACGAACAAACCACACGCGCTCACACTCACACCAAAGGACAATATAGAGCCTGCACCTCCGCACCGTTAGTCCGACGCGCTAATCAGTCAACCACCGGGTCGCACTTGCTAGTCAAACCTTCCGGCGAAATGAATTTCTCCCGACGTGGCGGCGAAGCGATTGCCGGGCTGGAGCTGCATTTTCCCGCAGCCTGAGGACAGGCTACTCGCTCCTCGTCTACCAGGCGAGCCGTTTGATCTGCTAACTTTGATCATGCGCCACGTCGACGCCTCCAATCAATTCGCAATGCAAGCGTGCCCCAATACGGAAAACAGAGTATGATCTCCTATACCGCATGTTTTTCACACTCCTCCGAGTTTCTGAAAACACAAGGCACTGACTCAGATTGCTTTGAATGACGGATTTAAGGGAGGATTCACTGCGTCTGTCAAGCTCTGGCATGCTCACCGCTCACTATTCACAATTAATTTTTTTGTCGGGGAATACAACAGCTAAATAGTGCAGGGGTGCAGGATTCCATTCCGGCTGCGGCCTTCCTGTGTGGAGTTTGCATGTTCTCCCCGTGCCCGCGTGGGTTTTCTCTGGGTACTCTGGTTCCCACCCACATTCCAAAAACACGCGTCGCAGATTACTGGAACTCTCTAAATTGTCCTTCAGTGTGCGACTGTGAGCACGAATAGTTGTTTGTCTATGCGTGCCCTACGATTGGCCGGCAATCAGTTCAGGGTGTCCCCCGCCGACCGCCCGAGGCTCCAGTACGCCCCGCGACCCTCGTCAGGACTAGAAATTGGATGGATGGATGTTTTTAGAAATTCCATAAAGGTGGCGGCCATGTTAAGCCTACCTCACTCTAAGTACGAGAAATAGTTCTTAAGAAGGAAAAGCAGAGCTCATTTCACATGTGTGGCACAAAATCCATGACAACAAGGTGTCCACATTTAGTGTCTCATTGCATCACTGAAGAGAACTGTGGGGGGTTTGGGATCTGAGGCAAGGCCTTCAGGCTCATTATTCATATTTCAGCTAATGTTGGATACCAAAATAGAAGTGGTGAATTTGCTGGTCTCACGCACATACACACACAAGAGTCGGCGGCCCGGACTGGCATCGCTACTTCAAGGCCACTAATTGGCCCCCTTTCTGCTCATCCTATGCCGTTGCTTTTGTGCTCCTAAAAATCGCTGCTGATCCGATCTGAAAAAAAGGGCTGGCTGGACGCACTGCAGCCAGCACTTGAAGCACATACAAAGAACGTTCGTTGAAGGAAATCAAAAGACAAGTCTCGTGTGTGTATGTGTGTGTGTGTGTTCGTGTGTGTGTGTTCATGCGTGTGTGTGCGTGTGTGTGTGACAGAATGAGGATAAGTTGAAGAGCACAGTCCTCCTGCAATCTGTGAAGGACGCCTACTGCACAGAGTGTGACGGAGTGTGGGGCTATGACGCCCCCCCCCCACCCCCACGCCCCCCCCCCCCCCCACTGTAAAAACTGATTGAGGAACACATCACTTAGAGCTGAGCGCCGCCTATTCCCGGCACTCTACTTCATTGCGCGCGTGAGTGTCTAGAGCCTTACGAGTTGTTGTTTTTTTTTGGGGGGGGGGGGGGGGGGGGGGCAGCGTCTCCCGACTCTCGCCGTGAAAATGCTACCCTTGATTAGAAAAGAGCAGCGTCGCGCTCTCTCCTTCCCCCCGTCTTTTATTCCTCCATCCATACCGCCGAGCCAATTTGCTAATGGATGCAGCAACCTTGTGATTTATTGTTGTCGGCGATACGCTTCAAGTAAAAAAAAAAACATGCCAAATGATTTAAGTTTGCAGGCTGAATTCACACTTGAAAGCCGGCCCGCTAGTGAGAAAGCGCATCAGGAATATGCGAACTTGATTAGGCCAAGTATCTACTTAGTGGCTTTAAATCATCGCGGTAGCACTCGGTCTGCTATTGAAAGACATTATAGATTTTTCTTGTGTGCGGCGGTGTGCTCGATGTCTATTTGTGGATTCACTTTCTGATATGGAAATGGAAAGTGCTTGTTGCAGGAAAAGTGACCGAAAGGTTTCGCCGTCTCGTGAAAAGAACTTGCATCAAGAGACGACGACTTAAGGTTACAAATGGAACACCTTGTGAACGTGACGGGGGAGGTCGAGAGACGGTGAGTTTTCGTGTAATCATCTCGTGGAATATGAATTTCTTTTTACAAAGTATAATACCATCCATCCATCCATTTTCCGAACCGCTTGATCCTCACTAGGGTCGCGGGGGGTGCTGGAGCCTATCCCAGCAGTCTTCGGGCAGTAGGCGGGGGACACCCTGAATTGGTTGCCAGCCAATCGCAGGGCACAAACACAGACGAACAACCATCCACGCCCACACTCACACCTAGGGACAATTTAGAGTGCCCAACAATAATAATAATAATAATAATTCATTTTATTTAAAAGCGCCTTTCATGCCACCCAAGGACACTGTACATACAATGAGGAGATGCAATATAAAAATAGATAAAATATTAAATAAAAACAGGACATAAAAACACAAGACATGGGAAGTGGAGGAGATTACGTAACCAACGAGCCTGCCATGCATGTTTTTGGAATGTGGGAGGAAACCGGAGCACCCGGAGAAAACCCACGCAAGCCCGGGGAGAACATGCAAACTCCACACAGGGAGGCCGGAGCTGGGATCGAACCTGGTACCTCTGCACTGTGAAGCCGACGTGCTAACCACTGGACTACCGAGCCGCCCGGCGCAAAACTTGAACAAGTAATTAGTGTTTAAAAATATAGTCATGCATTTTAAGATTAAACGAGATTTATAAAGAAAGTGTGCGTATAAAATCTAAATGTAACCCCCGCCTACACTTTACAAACTAAAGAGAAAACAGTGCGCCCCCTAGCGAATAATACATTAATTGCATCTTATTAAAAATATCCAATCCGTGTCTTTTCATGCATTTTTTTCATTTTTAAATTATCCCGCGGGCCTGATCGAACCTCCTCGGGGGGCCGCTTCCTGGCCCGCGGGCCGTATGTTTGACACCCATGATTTAGCGTGTTCAATCAGCCTGCCATGCATGTTTTTTGGAACGCGGGAGGAAACCGGAGTACCCGGAGAAAACCCACGCAGGCACGGGGGAGAACATGCAAACTCCACACAGGAAGGCCGGAGCCCACGACCTCTGCACTGTGAGGTCAACGCGCTCACCACTGGATCACCGGGTCGCCACAAAGCATAATACCATTGGAAAGTAAGTATTCTAATGTGTATTTAGTATCACCAATCTGTCATCATTTTATACAGCCACTTGTCTTCCCAACGCCAAAAGTGCAGGATCGAAGCAACGTACGCAGCATAGTTCATTTAAACTGGCATTTGCCCCTGCCCGCTTTGCGCTGCTGTGCTTTACTGGCGCTCGGCTGGCACGGGCAATCAAACAAGAGCTGGAACAAGTGACTCCTTCCTTTTACCCACACCATGCTGAAAAGCTTCATTAAAGCTGAAGATACAGCATCGGAAGCAATTTCCCAAGCTTTTCCTTCCGGGGCGGGTGGGCATTGTTCGAAACAGCGGGCAAAAAAGTGTCAGGGCTTCATTTGGATGAGATATCATACAGAGCTGCACCTTGCCTCTGTGCTTTCTGTGTGTGCCAGGGCTAATGGCGGGATGACCTGCAATGGAGCTCATTGGGAGCCATTTAAAAGGTGGGCAGGGATGGGATCGAAAGCGAGGGAGAGAGAGAGAGAAAGAGGGAGAGAGAGTGAGAGAGAGAGAGAGGATGGGCAGCGGGAAGGAGATAAAGAGAGCGAAGACTGGAGGAAGAAAGAAACGTCTGGCAGTAATTGTTCTTGCTGTGATAAATGGTGTCCCATTGTACAGTGGCTCTCCATGTCCTTGGGAGGCAAAGAGATGACGGGGAGGAGGAGGGAGGCGGAGGTGGGGGGGGACAAGCAAAGTAGCATTTAACTCTGCCTCGACGATGTCAACTTTTTTGCGTTATGGCACCTTGCATGAGAGAAAACAAATAGATAAGACCGTATGGTTGATAAATAAAGGCTTTTTCTGACGTATTTCCTACATCGAATTCCAATAGTGCTCTCAAAGATCCAATGTGATGATTGGAGGTCACGGAAGGTCCAAAGGGCTTGACTGCCCCCCCGGGCACAAGCGAGCCTCGCTACAACACCGCTTCTCTGCACGTCAATGTTATTATTGTTGTGTTTGCGGCAAAGTGAAGCAGCGGCGTATTGAGTATAGTACTGCTGCTGCCGTTGCCCTTGGGGATGCAGTTGACAGCAAAGACACCTATCAAAACGCTGCAGTAATATTCGCTTGACAACACACTCGTAGGACACTTTGTGCCCCCGGGGGACATCGTTCGCTGCCTTTCCACGAGGGAGGCACACTTTAATGCTTCATGTATAACTTTTTTTTTTTTCTCCACATCCAGATGTGACATTTGTTTAGGTTGATTTGTTGTGCTAATGTGGTTTAAACGGTGTGTTAATTATATGCGGAACAATAATGGGATGACTGGAGTCGGCAAGGTCAGTTGGTGCTAATAACTTGTTAGATTGGACATGCGGTTTTCATCCAGTGAAGAATTCATACGAGGAGTAGTGGGTTAATAAAAAAAAAAATGAATGAATGAAATAACATTAGACGGAAATGAATACAAATTAAATTGAATAACCATATCCGTTTGAAATTGATGTACGGCTGCAATAGAAATGTATCCATGATGACATCCACAGTGAGGGTTTCATGAAACAATATTCACAAATATACAGAATCTAGCCCACAAGCAGGACCTAGTCTGAGGAAAAAGCGACATTTTGAAGATCATATTTTACTAGATATTGTCATTTTCTTTGCCATTGCTCTGCTTTTATGTACTCTGATTGTTTACTTTGATGGCATGCACTGATTTGCTCACTAACCAGAGCCAAAATCAATTGTCACCGAGATAGATAGATGGTTTTTGAATCCATCCATTCATTTTCTATCGTGGGCAGATGGATGGATGGATGGATGGATGAAATCATAAAACGATTCATTTTTTTATTGATTAATCAATGATAAAGTGATAGATACAGTACACGGGGACAATATGGTTTCATAATCCATCCATTTATGGATGGACGGACAGACATTTTGCCGATACTTTCGTTACAGCTAGCTAGCTAGCTAGCCAGCTAGTTGGCCAGCTCGTTGGCTACCATGTAGTACCATGTAGATAGATAGATAGATAGATAGATAGATAGATAGATAGATAGATAGATAGATAGATAGATAGATAGATAGATTACCCCATCAGTGGCTGGCTCCATACATAGCGTCGTGATCAAATCATTATGCAAATCTTTTCCCACAAATGTTCCGCCGAGTGAACCATGTAGGTGTCTTAATGTGCACACATTCCATCAAGCGAACATCCCTTACTTAAGAAGCACATTAATGCCCGCAGCCCGGTTAATTGGCATTCGTGTCAGTTATATTAATTGGCAGTTGAGTCATGTCGCACAGCGGGAGGAAAAAAAATATAAATTAAAAGATGACGGCGGGCGATAACAGGGATAAGTGTCACGGGAAATAACTTAAAGGACCACAGTTGATTTCATTTAGAGACATTTTGTTAATTCACTTGAGTTATTGATAATGCAATTAATTTGATCTACAGTGAGACGAGCGCGGCGCAAACAAATGAGTAATAGTGTGAGGAGACGTTTCTCTACTGCTGCGTGTGGTGTGCCGCTTATGTCGAGTGTAGTACACATGCAGACCGGCATGCGTATGAGAGAGGTGAAGAGAAAGCAAAGGGATGTTGAGTGATTGTATGACAGCAAAAAAGTGTTGTGAGGTTGGTTACAGCAGGCTGGAAAAGGTGTGTGGGGTTTGCGATGTTAAGACTGACCCGGTTGATCGCGGGGGGTTAGCAACTTGAAAAGTCGATCTTTGGTCAAAATAGGTTGGGCACCCCTGCTGTCAATGTAAACTAGAAACCTCGCCTTGCCTCCTTCATCATTGGAGGCCTTTCTGGGCCACGCATATAAACACACGCTTCCCAGGTATCCCCCCACACACACACACACATGTTCTCCACTTCCTGTTTTTACAGCAGAACATTCATTTGATCCCATAACCTCGCCTCGCCTCCCCACTCCTGCCCCCGTCAGCCTCGGGACGCCTTCACAGCAGGCAGGAAGCGGGTGGCTGAAAGAAAAAGGTTAGGCTCATTATACAGATTAAACCTGTAAATGTCCTGTCTTTGGCGTAATCGATGTGCCACTCCATTGCGCTGACTTATTGATCAAGCTTGTCTGGGGGGGGTCGGAAACTGTGCATCATTATAGCTCCGCCAGTGGAGAGTGGCTTTCCATTCAGAGGTGGGCTCTGACAGAAGACTTGCTGGCCCCCGACCTGGTAGGCGGGTGACAGATTCAAGGTGCGGGGCACACAGCGAGGAGCAAAATTGGCTTCAATGCACTGGAACGCCATTATCCCAATAAATACCCTCAAAATCTTTTTTTTTTTATGACGGTTTTGTTTAAGAGAGCGCATTCTGACAAGAATTTCGTGCAAGCCCTAGTTTTGGCTGCTCCAAAATGTCAAGAAAATGTGAACAGCATAAATTTACAATGGGAAATTTAGATGTGTGTAGTCCTTTTTAGAAACATTGCCTGAACATTCACAAAAAAAATGCCATTCATTTTTTTTAACGGGGAAACTAGACTCTCAATCCAAACTGGCAAACAAATTGGCAGTCGACGAGCATACTGGAATGGATTTTGGCGGCTTTTAGACGTTCCATTGTACATTGTTTGATAAACAACGTTTGGATATCAAAAGAAATCCTTGTATCGCAAAGCTACACTTTCTTTCGCAGACAAATATGGCACTTTATCTATTTAGGATTACCGTATTTTCCGCGATATAAGGCGTTTCGGAGCAAAAGGCACAAATTCAATGAATGGGTTATTTTTAAATCCTTTTCGTTTATAAGGCGCACCGCATTTTAAGGCGCATAGAATAGAAGCTACAATAGTGGCTGATGTTATCCATCCACTAGATGGAGCTATGCTAAAGGGAATACAATACAATACAGCTTTATTTACAGGGCATTCAAAATATTACGTGCAAGAACTCGTAATATTGAACCATTTATAAAGATTATCGGATTATAGGGCACACTCTTGGCTTTTGAGAAAATTGAAGGCTTTTAGGTGCGCCTTATAGTTCGGAAAATACGGTAAATGTTTATGTTTATCTGCGGTGAAAGAAATCCATTTAATCTGAACAGGACACACCTACCATCAATATAAAGGAGGCCAATTTGCGATTATAAAATAACACCGCCGCCCTGTGTCCCTGCTACATGAGTCTGACAGGGGAGGTGCCAACTGCACCTTTGGATTAAGAGAGTAATTGGATTGAGTAAATGGATGTGTGATCGGCTGAGTTTGAATGCTTATCATGGTGCGCAGCTGCACACTTGAGGGAATCTTTGATTATACTGACTACATTGCTGCAGAAACAAGGGCGGCCCGGTAGTCCAGTGGTTAGCACGTCGGCTTCACAGTGCAGAGGTACCGGGTTCGATCCCAGCTCCGGCCTCCCTGTGTGGAGTTTGCATGTTCTCCCCGGGCTTGCGTGGGTTTTTCCGGGTGCTCCGGTTTCCTCCCACATTCTGCATGGCAGGCTCGTTGGGCACTCTAAATTGTCCTAGGTGTGAGTGTGAGTGTGAGCGTGGATGGTTGTTCGTCTCTGTGTGCCCTGCGATTGGCTGGCAGACTGTGGGATAGGCTCCAACCCCCCGCGACCCTAGTGAGGATGAAGCGGTTCGGAACATTGCTGCAGAAACAATTTGCCTCAATTTAACTGTCTTGAACGACTTCTTTCTGCGCCTTCCTTTGGCATGGAGATGTGAAAAATAGCTAACACCCAAGTGTTGCCTGGGGAAGCCACAGTGACAAAAGGTGACGGCACGAAGCAAAAAATGAATGGAATCTGGAGCCTGGAGCGAAGGGGTAAATCTTCCATGCAAGGCGGCTTTCATTTCAACGTGACACACCTTCCCAGAGGCGCAGTATTCTCCATCCATCTCTACTTCGCCCGGCTTGCTCACAACAACAAAAACAGGAAAGAAAAAAACCAAAAAAATCGAAAGGGCCCCTCAAGTCTGAGAAATACGTCATTGGTAAATAGCACTTGAAGGTGAGGGGCACTCAGCTGTGGTATTTTCCACAGGGGTGACATTTTTAGATTGCTCACCCGGTTCGTGAT
This sequence comes from Hippocampus abdominalis, assembly GCA_018466805.1. Classification (NCBI taxonomy): domain Eukaryota; kingdom Metazoa; phylum Chordata; class Actinopteri; order Syngnathiformes; family Syngnathidae; genus Hippocampus; species Hippocampus abdominalis. Next base: position 14,490,319 of record CM031705.1, on the reverse strand, counting down.
TTATCAACTAATTTGGAGAATGCATGTTATAGTGTTAGCAAGAAAACCTTTCTGAAAGCTGTTCTAAATTTTCCGATAGGATCTTTGATGACTGCATCGCTGGCTGTCTGTCGCCATGTGCTCTGTGATTGGCTGGCGAGCAAACGTGTGTGCCAAATTCAGCTGGGCTAGGGTCCAGCTTCCCCCTGAACCTGAACTGGATAAGCAGTGTTAACTGGATGACAGTGAGCGATTACTGCATCACCTTCACTGGACGTTTCAAAAAACGTCATCGCATAGGACTGCAACATCGCTGAGGTCTTCAAAAAATGTCTTTGGTAATGACGGCCATTGGCATTGGAGAGCATTTTAACACCCGCAAGTTGATCTTGGGTCGCTCGTCGGGGTGAAAGACTTTCACAGGGAAAGGTTTGAAAAGGGTCAAGCACTTGTTTTCATAAAATAGTAGTACAAAGAGCCTTCTGGTTCAAGGGGGCTGCAGGGAGGTTTGGACTTCCCTGAGGCAGTCCCAGTGATACGGAGCCTCAACTGACTCCTCCGAGCCCCTCCCTGAACCAAGATACCCTGGGAAGGAAACTAATTTCCACCACAAGCCATAGAAGAGGGTGATAAAGTAGATCAAGCAGTAAATATTAGAACTTTGCCTTTTGGCTCAGCTTGACCACGACAGTCCGCAAGGAAGACCGCATCCCTGGATCAATGGCAACCCAAGACCGGATTTACAAGTGCTCTGTGTTTAACTGGCGATTCGTTCGGGTGCAATCTGCTTTTCGAATCGGACCTTCTGAGACCATAAACACTTTTGTCTTAATGACGACAACTTGCCCAATTCTGATAAGACGGATTCAGTGAAGCAAGGTTTCAGTCAACAAATACCTTAGTGGTGCTTACATCTAACTACATTTCGATTGGTTTGAGTCAGCAGGGCACCCAACCTTAATTTTACGTCTTCCCAAGCTTATGGACTAACCTTGGGACTGATATTGTGGGGTTGTCGGCGTACGGCTTATCACTACAAAAAGAAGCATAAGCTTCAACGGTATGAGGAGCCACATTAAAGTGTCCGTCAGTCACCATCTTTTCCTCACCTTGAAAAATGGATGGAAACAGATGACCGGGAAATTGCACCCTGTCTGAAAAATGACAGGATGGCATCGCTCCACGGACTGCCCACCAGCAAATCTGCTGCCAAAAAGCGAAAGGACAGAAACAAATCGCCTGCGGGCGCTGCAATTACTGCGCACGCTCATCTCGCACGATGGGGGACTGCCACCACCTCCGTAGGAATGAAAATACACCCGCGTATGAAGGCGCATGATGGGGTCAAGGGTAAGACGGCGTCGCATTCCAATCAGCTTTCAGCCTTAATTGGTTACCTTGCTAAAGTGGGAAGCCATCAGACAAGGGGATCAGTGCGGTTAGGACATTGCTGCATAATTCAAGCAGCTAAGTGGTAAATGACGGTACATTAAAAGCAAAAAAATCCGCCACCGAGATACTTAATATTCTCGTGAGACAGAACCAAAGGTTTTCTGTGCAAGAACGATTGCATTAAAGCTATTAAAAAAAAAGGGTGTGGTACCTACTACAAGCTTAAGTCACTTTTGTCGTAATTTATTACCGCAGCCATTACGGGTATTACAAAACTCACCCTGAAAGACAAACGGAAGGCTGTCTGTTCAACGATCGAGCGACATTCTCCACCAATGACAGTTTCCCACCTTAACCTAACGTTGACCCGTCGCATTTCAATTAATTCCCGATAACATTCATTCACCAAACTTTGCTTCCAAACTTGATGCGGTCGTTCCGATCCGCAGAGTCGTAAGATCAACAACAATGCGCCGCCATTTGACAGGGCCATTACCCAGTCGACTGATGGATTAAAATGAATTGTGTCATAAATAAACTCGATCGCAGGGAGCCATTATAAGAGACTGTCTAAATGATAGCTATTTCAGAAGAAGGCGATGTGAGATGAAGGTACGCGCCGCTGTACTTTTTCATTTCCAACAGAAACGAGAACTGCGCGTCATATTTCACTCGGTGACCCTCGGAGACTCATAAATGGTTTTACTTCCTTTTGTCACGATCCAATAGAAAAGGGCGACACGGGTTCCATTGTAGGGAGTGAGGCTCGGCGATCGCAGTAACACAGCTGTAAGAAATGCAAGGACGCCCAAACAATAATCAAAGGCGCCAATGTGTATTGTTCATTTCCTTCGAGAGGGCGTTAAACGATACATATAAGGGCGGCCTCGGTAAGAAAGAAAGAACAGGCAACACAAATCACATTTTCACAGGATCATTGTTAACGGATTGCAAAGTGTTTTATTATATTCTCTTAAGCGAGGGACCAGCTTGTGATTTTTAGAGTGTCAGGCTTGAAAACGGCTCGATTGATAGGTGCAAACTCTGGGAATGCCCGCGGAAATCGATCATCTCAGTGACTAAACGTAGATTCGACCATCACAAACAAGACCGACACGGGTCACCAAAAGGGTGAACCATGAAGGTCCTTCATATTTGCGTTTTGTCCTAAAAGCCTTTTGAAGACAGGCACCGGGCTTTCATATTCCGACATTTCCATTTTCCACGCTGTATGCCTCCAAGCGTTTTGCTTTTGGTGGAGGCCAAGGTTCAAGGAGTGGAGCTGGGGGTTAAGGCCATATCCTGACGGCCTGCATGAGAAAGTAATGCTCCGCGCCATACATCACAATGTGTCAGACCGCCAACTAACAGCGGCTTATTGGCAAGCCGGCACGCTCTATTTAACCTCCGAGGGCATCCACACCCACACGCATAACCCGACATACAAACTGCCTTACAGGATTCCCTTGCCGCAACCGAGTCCCTCGGCATTATTGGCCTAATTGAGACAGCTTCTCCCAAGACTTGAGAGTGGCTGAATCGTTACCCACCAATGCATGTAGAAGACTACTTTATGAAGCTTGTGTGTGTATCTTCTAGTATCCTTCTTTCCGCAGCATTTTTTTTTTTTTTACATTTCCACATGGCAGCTCACTGACTGCTGAGCAGTCTTCATGCTGCTGCTAATTGCCAATAAGAAAGTGATCCAGGGGTTTCTCTTCTCTTCTACTGTAGCGACTGAGACTCCCAAACTGCGGCTCAAACACGGGGTGGGAGGTGGGGGGTTAGGGGCTTCTAGAGGGGAAATCACGGGGGAGTTCACCAGGGCAATGGACCTGCTTGGATGGAATGTTCAAAGCGTTGTGTGGCTTAGTAGTCATCGGAGTAAAGGAAAGTTTGTTCTGGAACAGGAATTCCCAAAATGCGGGTGACATAAGCCTCAACATAAAGACTCTCAGTCTAAAATGGTGCAAGGCTCCCACGGAGTGAGTCAATGTTGAAGTTACATGACATGAAAGCGCCAATGAATGCTTCTTGAGACCAAAACAAAGGAAAAAGATGAGATGTTGGTGATTCATAGCACAGTTTGGTATAATGTTAATGGTTCGGCCCACTTGACATCTACCGAGTCCGTATGTGGCCCACAATGTGAAATGAGTTTGACACCCCTGGCTTAAAGGGATGGAAATCCAAATATGTGAATAGGACAAAAAGAAACATCCTGATGTTTGGATGTCAAGAGGCAATAAGGTCGGCGATTGAGTGCGAGGCAAAGGTAAATCCATGACCTCAGCTATTCCAGGGGCCGGCCTGCTTCATGCTGACACGGACGTCCAGATTGCAGCCAGAGGTCGTCCCCGAGAGATGAGGCGAGCCGGAGCAGCCGTCACGTAACAAGGCCGATTTAGCAATACTGCTCGTGCAGGTCAGACTCGGGGATTGAAGGCGCGAGTCGCGACTTGCTTGCTTTTTCTTTGGCTCATCCGTCCGAGCACTAAATTGTTAAAGGCTGGCGAGTGGCTGGCGCCAGAGTGGGCGCACCGTGCAAATGCAGCAGGATGGATGAGCACTCCCAATATAGTCTATTTTCTCTCAAGACTTAATACAAGTGCCAAGATGACGCGGAAGGGGGGGAAAAGTCGGTTGGACCCTCTCACTGTGGCTTTGTCTTATTTCTTTTTCATTTCTGCTGCTTTTCACATTCTCACTTTTTCTTGCCTATCCACAGAGTGAGCAAGAGAGCGGGAGAGAGACACACACACACACACACCTCCCTTGATTCATTCCGCTTTATCAGTGACAGGCTGCAAACAGTATTGAGATAAGGGCAAATGCCAAAAGCTGACACAAGCTGATCGGACAGACACGCAGATTAGTCATTGACACGTTTGTCACTTTAACAATGTTCAGAATGCAGCTAAGGGCTAAAATACAGACAAAAAATTTATATATTTGTCCTCGGGAGTGAGACCAAGAGATACCCCCCCCCCTCCATGAAAATGTAATTAATTTCACATTTTTTCTTGGGCTTTTTTGTGATGTCATCACAGAAGGAAGGGTAAGTGCCAGTGATGTAAATGAAATTTAGTGCAACATAGGAATTGGATCTGGCTGCTCAGTGCGATATGAGCAGGACAGGTTGAACCTTCTTCGACACCTGCATGGTTGAAAAGGCTCCACGGGCCTGTGTACGCGATCGTTCTGGAATTTTGTGGCACTAAAACATCTCAACTGAGAATATACGGTCTTCTCGTAGGGAATATTAGTATAGTAGACATTCAAGTAAAAGATCCAGCAAAAGTTTAACAGATTTGTTTTACTGGGTTTTTTTGTGGGTTTACAGATGCCAAACCAAATGGACCGCTACTCCGCAAAACCGCCTCCCAAGGCTGAATTGTCCCTCTCTGTGTCTTCAAATGGGGAGTAATTGGACTTCATTTCAGTTGTATTTAACTTCTATGGAGATTAGAAATGTTATCATGCTACATAAAACAGCGCCTACATTATTAAAACTTTTATGATGGTGACATATTAAGCCTTAAGCCTTTACATTATTTCCTATGGGAAAAATAGTTTTGAAATGAAGTTGGCTGAGGTTGTGCTGCGGTTTCATTGCAGTGGTGCACAGTTATTAAAATGCTCCCTCTCTCGTGGAGCTATGCCAGGTAACCAAACCGCGTGCTGAATGTTCTTATTTAGCCGCAATTGCTGTTTTATAAGACACTTAAATTCAGAGAATGAACCTGAGTTCTATGCTAAGTTTTAAAATGTCCGCTGCTGCTGCTGTAAGCAAACAATGACTCACCTTGTTTCTATAGAGAGAGGTTCTGATTCGCAAATAATAATCTTAAAATGTCTGACAGTTCCGATCCAAAACTGAAAATCACTGCCTTTGTATCAGTAGATTGTTTGATACAACCCGACTTTATGACTGTTGACTGTATCAATTTGCTAGGTGTGTCACAAAACTAGTCTTCATGTGCATTGATTACCATGATTTCACGCCCATACAGCACAGCGTATGGCGTCGTGTCAGTTACGGGTGCTATGTCCGTATTTAACACATACAGAAGACACATTGGACGCAGGCATGGTAAAACATAGGCTAGCTTAAACGGTATGCATGCTAGCCTATGTTTTTAAAAAGGCAGCGGGGGAGCAAAACTGAGTTCGGTTGTACAGTCAAACCTCGATTTTGGTCCATAATCCGTTCCAGAAGGCTGTTCAAAAAACGAAATTGTTCGAAAACCGAAACCACGCTCTTTTTAAAATAAAAATGTTTACTGAACACGTCTGCTCACAATGGAAAGCAACACGAGGAAGCGTTACTTCCTCGTCTACCCGAGGAAGCGTCATTTCCTCGTGTAAGGAAGGCGAGATGAGTCAAATGGTGCATTCAAGTGCATTCAGTTTGTTCGAGAAACAAAATTTGTTCGTCATCGGAGGCATAAAAAAACTCGAAATTTTTGGTCGAAAACCGAATTGGTCGAGAACCGAGACGTTCGAAAACCGAGGTTTGACTGTACTTTATGGCGTACTTTATGGCGTCCTTGATGGCGCGGTTTCATAAAACAAAAGCACAACTTCGTGACTGCTTGATTCCCATGGTCCTCCATGTAACTGATAGCTTGCAGTTTAAACCGTGCTTCGTAAGCGTGTCTCTTTGTAGGTGCTATTTTCACGATGTTGTTTTGCACAATGCACGTACCCGCACCTACTGGTTATGTGCCTTTTACGCCCATCCTTCCCACTTTAACGTCCGCATGCTGTCCTCGGTTACATCCGCCTTTCCTCTATATAAGCAACGTGTCGGATTCGGCGCGCCGTCCATTCCGGGGAAAATGTAAGACTTTTATGTGCGTCTCGTGGTCGTGAAAATACGGTATCTTTTTCCATTAAGGCAGCATGGCGGATACGCTGATAAATCTGCAGGCTACCATTAGAGAAGCACGGCGGCGACATAACATACCACACATTAAACCGTGTTTACCATCATTAAAACAAATGTGCATGACACCAAGCTGCTGTGAAATAACCCCGTTGCACCCCTATTTTTATACGCTTGTTATTATCCGTTCTTGGATGTGGTGGCGGGAGAACATACGTTTCGGTCTTTGAATGCATCAATTACGATGCAGCCCGTGACGGCACAAGGTATGCTAGCCCCAGCGAATGACTCGTGATGCAGTGTGTTGTCACCGTGGCCCATCCAGACAATCATCTGATTTGTCGTGGGCAGGATACGTCTCCCTGCTGTGGGATTCGATGCTTTTACAGCCTGACAAGTGTGTTTATTAATCACCACACACTCCGATCTATATTCCACTTCACGCGGTATCACAATGCCCCCACGGGTGGATGTATGACAGTTGATATGGAATATTAATGTGATTTGTTGCTCCGCCGGGTCCACTGGTCTGGGCCCCGGATCCTCTTCCTGTCTGATGCTATTGGCCGGGACCTCAGAGGGTACGGAAAGGCTGAGGAGCTGCACAGTCAGGGCCATCCTTTGGGTATTCATGACGTGAGAGGTGTTTTGTCAGTATTTATCGCACGTCCCCGCGGCGTCTCGGTGCCTGCTAGCAGTGACTTGTGCTGTTGTAATTCATATAGCACAATAACATAGGGTTATTTTTTTACCTCAAAGATCTATTTGAGGTCACACTGGCAAGTAGTGTAAGAAGGAGGATAGTGGCTCCTTTTTTTGGTGTGCGCATCGGCTACTCGTGGTATCCAGCAGCCAAAACGTGTGTGCTGTAAGACAAGACACGGAAACGACTTTGCCACCCTGATATAAACCTGAAACGTGAACTAGGAGACAGGTAAGCCATGTGGAGAAACTTTATGGCACCGGCGTCAAAGTCAAGGCTCGGGGGCCAGATCTGGCCCACCACGTCATTTTATGTGGCCCGCGAAAGCAAATCAAACAGGACAACTTTCATGATGCTTGCTAAAATAAGTACCAAAATTTCACATTTTCATTTGTAATAAATAAGAGAGACATTGTAAGTAGTTTCTTGTTGCTAAACACATCATGACATGGTAACTAAAGTGTGGCCCGCGACAAAAAATGGGTTTGACACAGTAAAGCAAGTTGTCAAAAAATTTGTTAGCCCACAGTAAATTTTTCTCGGTCTTCCTCTGGCATCCATATTCCTACGTCTATATCCTCCAGATGTTTAAAATCAACATTTACGTCACAAATGCAAGACGTAACGGTATCATCAAGTATGAGTACTTGGAATCAATGGGTAAAAAATCCGTTACGTAAAGGCATGCTGAGGGTTTGAATTCTGAGGTTTTGTGTATGACTTTGGTGACAAGAAAATGGTTTGTTGACTCTCCTTACGTTGAATGACTATTTCCTCTTCTGTTCCCGCTCCTCTCTTTTGTCCAACTTAATAGACGTACTTATTTGAGTGATGCAAATGTGTTGCTTAATGTCGAAGCAGATGTGCAAGGGTACACGGGCTTCATCGCGACTCAGAGGTATGCCAACTCCATATAAATCTACATACGGCCCATTGGTCGAATGGTGTTTTGCATGCTTTGGTAAATATAGATAGAGTCCCCGCAGAGGCTTGTTTTTCTCTTTTCCAACAGCCCAGCTAAAAACAAACACAGGGAGTGTTTTCTATTCAGCCACTTGCCTTTTTAAAAGGCACTTTAATCAAGAGAATGGCTGCGAGTCCTCTCCTCCATTTAAATGTTGCCTTTGTGAGCGGCTGCTGCTGTGAGAGCGAGAGAGCGAGTGAGACTGGAGCGTGAAGACATTCAATGTATCTCATGAGATTTGTCTAGGACCCAATTAAACCAACAAAATGTCATCGCACCGATGTGACTGGGGCGCAACATTGAAGAGACTGCTTGGCCCGCTCAATTAGCTATTGATCAGATTGGTGGAAATTAATGTCAATGACGAACAAAAGTAGAGATAGAATCTGCAAACAGCTTCGGTTTGTTGATATGGCGAGGATGGTATGCTGCAGCAGCCATTAGGCAGAAAAGAAAAATACTTGGTTGAGTGGTGACCTCCGCCAAGGTGGAAAGGAATCAAGAACAGTTTGAAACAATTCGTTTTATTCGCTGTATTTTCCGGATTATAAGGCGCCTCGGAGTATAAGGCGCACCTTCGATGAATGGCCTGGTTTAAAACTGCTTTCGTGTTTAGGGCGCACCGCATTATAAGGCGCCTAGAATAGAAGCTACAATTGTGGCTGTGGTTGCGTTATGCATCCACTAGATGGAGCTACGCTAAAGGGAATACAACACAATACAATACAGCCTCATTAATAGTAGCTTTCACAACCGCTGCAGCTGCAACAAGGCACTTTACAGAATATTTAAAATACTACGTCCAAGAAATCAAAACATTGATCTCTATTTAAGGCGCATCGGATTATAAGGCGCACAATCGGCTTTTGAGAAAATGGAATGCTTTTAGATGTGTGTTATCGTGCCTAAAATATGGTATATGGTTTATTTGAAAGCGTCTTAAGAAATGATATGAAAGCACTTCTCCAAGTCTCGAAGGAAACTAAAGCTTGGAAGTCTCCACCAGCCTCTTTCACTGTGTTTTTCACACAGAATCAAGCAAAGTGTAATATTCATCAACAATCACCGAATTAGATGTGTGACATTGTCAGCTCCCGTGACCGGTGTGACAACTTAAATGTTACTTTGGAGGAGGCAATTACATTCATCAAAACAGGGCAGGACAAGTGGGTGCCCTGCGCGTTAAACCTCACACAACCGTTTCAGCTTTGTTGCATTCCAGGCATTGTCCCGCCTCAGTTATACTTCTGATACTAACCAGGGTAAAATAGTGTTTTGGGGGGTTTTTTTGTTCATTTTGAGCATTACTTTTTAAATGGAATCAACTTTAATTACTTTTCAGACCGCATTTGTTAGTTTTTATTTTGGTTGAGTTTTTAGTCGTTATCGTAGTAGTTGTATCTGTTTTTAATATTGTGCATTCCTTTTGTGCAAGATTAAAAAATGGTGACAGGAAGTTTTGTATATAAAAACTGAACAAAATGTACTTTAAAAACATTTTTAAAAAAACAACCATCCATAAATTAAATACGGGTACTGTCTGCAGACTTTGAAATGAAACGAGTGCAGCGCATAACAAAGCCTCCAAAGTTAGCTGCATCGCAACTTTAGCATCTTAAATATGGGATGGTCTCACTTTCCATCTCATGTTCCCCAAGTTGCCAACTTGAAAAGTTTGTACCTTGAATTAGGCCACACCACACAGCACTCCACTTGCCCACTTGCTTTGTCCCTTCAGAGTAGCCGTAGCTATCCACTCCTTTTCACCTCAAAATTTTGCTAGCCTAGCAAGGAACGTCGTCATCGTTTTAGCAGTTTTGGTAACTGCACATTTAAACGCAGGCGTTCAATTTTTTCCTCATTAATAGCTATCATACAACCAGATCACGATAAACCACGATGGACCGATCCATACGTCTTGTTTGACTGTTTATAATTTAAAGAGGTGATAGCCGAGTTGTGCCCGATATCGGTCAATGTAAGGGAAGGTGGACACATTGGAGGAGAATAGTAAAAGAGGGCGTGGGGGGTGGGGGTGGGGGGGGGGGGGGCTGTAAGACACAGTAAGAAGGAATCAAGAGTTGGCCTCTGGGTAACCCTTTTTGCGCTTCCGCACATGTGTGCGCATACACATATCTGATGGCATTGTGCAGCCATCAGGAACCACATTATTCCACGGTACTTTGTACAGTACGTTAATCACAGGGACCCTTGAGCGCTCCTTGGGCTCCAAATATTCTAACCTTGAGGTTACGAGAAAGACATTAGTCCCGATCCATTCGAAGTATTGGAGACGGGAGGGGGCGGGCGGCGGAGGGAGGAGGCGGAAAAGCTTTCAAGGTAATGAAATTCGACTATAATTTAAAGAAAAAAAAAAGACTTGCAGGGACAAGCAAGAGCCGGAGTTGGGGGATTAAATTGGATTTTTTCTTTTCCCTTTCTTTTGAATTACGTTTAAGTGCACGAAGTGGGGGGTGGGGGGGGGCTGACTTCCTTTCCCTTCTTTTTTCAAACAAAGTCATGATAACAGCATTAACATCCAGAATGAATCGAATCATTTCAAATCCAATTAACCTATGACAGAATGGATGATTGGCCAGGAATGAGAATGAAGATTTCAAGGAGTGGCTGGAGAGAAGGTTGACCTGGAGGGACTGTTGGGGGTCAACTGGCATGGAGTCCAAAATAGATCGTTGAAATAGGTTTTATTTTTGAAACTTGAATAAAAAAATTAAAAAAAAGAAGACTCAAATTGGAGTCTTTTCATTCCTCCACAATAGCACCACAAATCAATCAAATTCCGGATTAAATGTGGTTTTTTTTCTTTTTGTTCTGGTCAGGTATGAACACTTTTGGAGCAATTCAACCAGTTCAGTCGTAGTAAAAAAGCTGTTTGACTTTGGTCCAATCCAACTTTTGAACCGTTTTACCATAAAACATGAGGGAGAATCATATCTCTCTCTCTCTCTCTACATATATATATATATATATATATATATATATATATATATATATAGAGAGAGAGAGAGAGAGAGAGAGAGAGAGAGAGATTTTTTTATTACTGTACATACAAAAAAAACTTCCATCCTGCAAGCACAAAAACAAGAAAGTCAATGTAATATGGTTGTCATGGCACTTTTGGGTACATTTGAAAACTAGGAACTAAGGCGGCGGAGTGGCACCAATTTCCAACTCTCCGTCCATTTTGAAACGTGCTTTTCCTTAATAGTGTCTTCTGTTGAGCTGGAGCCGATTCAAACTGATTTTGGGAGAGGCTGCAGGGCATATTCTGGATGAGTACCCAGTCAGGTTTACAAACCCATCTCAGAATTTGGACCATTGTTTTATCACAATGACAAAAAAGCCATTGATTCATTCGTTCATTCAATAATACAGATGAACACAGAACCATGGGTGTGAATGTTTCTCCCTCAAGGACTTCACAAAAAAAAAAGGGGGGGGGGGGGGCTGGGGGAATCTTCCCAGGAATTACAAAACACAAGGGTTAGCTTAGCAAGTTCCCCGAAAGGTACAACGAGGGAGAGAGAGACGAGAACAAGGAGCTCAAAGGACGTCAGCTTGCTTCTCCCTCACCTCCCTCCCTTTTGTTTGTCGCGACCGTTCTGACTGATAGTCGAAGTGCTCCGCAGTTAACCCCACTTATTGGCGATGCCGCCTGCCGCGGCCGCTCTCACCTCCATCCATCCATTTTCTATTCCTCCCCTCGCTGGCTCGCACACAGCTGCAGCCGGTCCATTAAGTTAATTAAAGGCTCCATTTTGAGCTGGAGCCTGCAAGCAAATACGAGTGCCAATCAATAGATCTCGGGGCTTATTTCGTGGGAGGGCGGAGAAGGGAGGGAGGGGTGCGGCTGATTTGTAGCCTTGGCAGACGAGCCATGTCCCTCTCTGTCTGTCCTCTGTCTCTGTCTAATTTTGAAGCCGACCCAGCCCCCCCCCCCCACCCCCACCCCCTCTCCCAGAGTCTCCTTCCCTCTCCTGACTGAGTTGGCTATCTATCACTTTGCTCTCCTGTCTTACCTCAAGCAACCCACTGGCTTAGCCATCCGCCTACGAGTTGTCGCAACTGTTGTGTTTCCCTAGTGTGTCGCCATCTGCACAGCAGTGTCAGCTGCGTGTGTGTGTGTGTGTTTGTCCGTAACCGTGTTGGGAGGCAGCTGACACTAACGGCAAGTCCGGAGGGGATGAACGCGAGCTCTGTGACCCTGATAATACATAAGCTCGCCCATATAGAATGGGAACGACCCATGAATGAAGATGGTATGAAAAAAAAAAACATCCCGATAAAGAATGGATGCGGTTTTCCGTGTTTCTATTCATATCCGAAAGTGTCGGGATAAAATGCGGCACGCTGGTAAAGAGAAAAAGTCACACCATCATTTCCCCGCCGGCGGAAAGTTCACCAAAAAAGCCTGACTGCAGAAAGTGTATGATAAGAGGGAGGAAAAAAAAATAAAGGATTGCATGGGTTCACGTTTCCAAGCGAAGACCAAAGAGATGAAGGAATAATTATTGCAGTTCATTTTTTTGCACTCGCTAAATTTGTTTGTTTGTTTGGGGGTTTTTTGCATGCTGTTTTTTTTTTGTGTCATTGTGTCTTAATTGACTTCCTGTATTTTTTATAGTGTACAAACCCCGTATTGTATTCCGCGCCCTGATTGGCTAAGGTACCGTAGACCAATTCCCTCGACGCCATTTCATACGTGCTAGTTATATCATTAAAATGATATAATTATTATAATGTCAAAATATTGTCTTCATTAATGTTTACATTTCTATTTCCTAAATAGATGTTTGGGTCTCCTGTTGTGCTCATTTCTGAACAATGTTCATGGATCAGCAGGACCTGCTCTGATGTTTCATCATCATAAAATATCGCAATGTTTTTTAATATTAAAAATGAAAATGAAAAAAAAACAGCGGACTAAATTGAATCCCTTTTTTTTTCTTCCCTACATTTTTAAAACAGGTTAATTTGACCCACAACATAACAGGGGGGTTAGCAGCGGTTTTGACCTTTGTTTCATTATAAAATAAAATGAACAATCATAATAAGTTAGAATAACAAACAATCAATAATAATAATCAGGTGTACTTATTTCTTTTTTTTTTGCCAGTTTGAAATTTGAGTGCCTTTCAACAAGAAAGAAATGTGAACGAATGTTGAATGCCGATGTTTACAGCCTTAAAAAATATCATACAATAACTGCAAAAAAAATAATAAATAGTTTCCGACTTCGCAAATTTCACCAATCGAGGGGGTGACGTTCCAAAAATAACCCGTGAGGGACCACTGCATATTGATCCACTGCAAGCAATCTGTCCAAATAAAAGCGTCTTCAGTAAGCCTTCATTTTTTTTCCCCGCATCCCAATCTATTTTTTTTTCTCCCCCAAATCTATTTTTTGCTATTGTCACGTGCCACCCACAGCAAGAGAGCAGGGCCCACCGGCTAAACAACCATCATTAGCTTCACGTGGCGTGCGTCTGCTATGAACGATGGCAGCGGGTGGCCCGCTCAAGATCACCCAGGCAAGTCCTCTCTGCTGGATATCTCCATTGCGACAGTCTCTCCATTCCCGCCGTTACATCATCAGCACCGCCGAGTGTGGCGAAGCTCATCGCTCTTCCCGGCAGCCGTTTGACAATTCCCTCTCTCCCCGGAGAGGCGCGGCAACCCGTGCGGGCCTTGATGGCGAGCCAGTGTTGTTGGAGAGCCCGCGCTCGCCTCCGCCCTCCTCCATCGCGTTCCAGATAGGACGCCTGGTGCTTTCCCACTACTGTCATCCACTCTCCCTCCTTCTCGGAGAGAAAGAAAGAAACCCCAAGGGGGCTTGTTCATATTCTCTCCTCATATTGTGTTTTTATCTTCTTTTTTTTTCCTCCCCTGATGACACAGAAACACGCACTCCTGGCTCTCGAGAGTATCCATCCAGCATTCAGCCAGGGAGTTGGCGAAAACGCATGGTTAACCCCATTTTATTCTGTCTATTCAAAGGTTCCCGCTGGCAGAGCTCAAACGCTCGTAGCAGATAAGAGTGGGTCATTTGATGCAAAAAAAAAAAAACAAGAATGGATGGTACTACAAATGGAAAGTGATGCTCAAAAGAAGTATGCGCCACCACATTGTGTACTTTGAGAAGACTGAACACTTCCCAGGGCTTTATAGGCAGGTCTCTCTACCCACTTCCGGGGGTATGATCCCTGTTTCCTGGTATTGCCTAAATCAGGGGTGTCAAACTCATTTCACATTGTGGGCCACATACGAACTCGGTAGATGTCAAGTGGGCCGAAACTATTAACATTATACCGTACTGTGCTTTTAAATTATCCTGCGGGCCAGATCGAACCTCCTTGGGGGCCGGTTCCGGCCCGCGGGCCGCATGTTTGACACCACTGGCCTAAACTCTCTTGACACTGTGTGCTGGCAAAACCTTTGAGCCACGGCAACACCTTTTACCGCCTGAAGAACATATCCAGAGTGTTCCAAGCAGACCAGGAGGATTTCATCCATGCTTTTATCTCCAGTAGACTTGACTATCGTAATGGTCTTCTGACTGGTCTCGATCAAAAGAGCATCAAACATCTCATTCAGAATGGCGCAGCCTGGATTATGCTTGGAAATAAAAGAGATCAGAACACATGACTCTAGTTTTCAAAAGGCTTTAAACAAGCTCCCACTCAACTGTGGAATAGCTTTTAAAGTTTTGGTACCGGTCTATAAATCACTGAATGGTTTCGGTCCTGAATACATTAGAGAGATGCTAATGGAATATAAAGGTCGTTGAGCTCCCATGGTCTGCAGACTCAGGTCAATTCGCGGAGCCCAGAGTTCGAAGCAAACACGGTGAAGCAGCTGTTATGCTGCATTCAAATGACAACCTCAATTGAGAATGCTTTCAAATCCAGGTGAAAAACGGCGTTTTCCCCTTTCCTATGATTGATGTCTAATTTAAATTGCTTTTAAATCTTGGACTTTTAATTCTGTAACGCCTTGAAATGCGGTATGTTAATAAAGCTGCCTTGCCTTGCCTTCTCTTATAACAATAATAATAATACATAATACATTTTATTTATTTTATTTTTATTTATAAGCTTTCAAGACACCCAAGGACACTTTACAATCACGTATTGGCACATAAAGTAATCCCTCATTTATCGCGGTTAATGGGGACCAAAACCACCCGCGATAAACATAAAATCCGCAAAGTAGCGACCAATTAACATAAATATAAAAAAAAAAAAATTGCCCCACACACACACACACACACATTAGTCAATTAAGGTTGTTTAGACAATTAAGGATGGAAGAGGCCTGCTTTTGTTCTTATAAGTCTCTCTCTCTCTCTCTCTCTCTCTCTCTCTCTCTCCCACACACACACACACACTGTTGTTTTGCGGACTTCAGACTTTTATGAATATGTTTGAAAAAATCCGCGATGCGCCGAAGCCGCGATAAACGAACCGCGAAATAGCGAGGGATCACTGTATCGTCCCATCCTTGAAAAGCTGTACTACCTGGGCAACTTCTGCGGGCTGCAAATAGCGCCTCATGCAGCCACTAGTACGTTTCTGACAATCGGTCTGTCTCCTGGTATTGCTTTCATGATATTGACACTGCTAGGGAGACATCACGGCGCGCTTGGATGAAGAGATGCTGGAGTACCTGAGCGGCTTCTGCAGAAATATATTGTTCTTGTAACATTGTGAAGATTTATGGCCGCGTAACTGACAATTTTGTCCACAGAAGCGCGGCAGCTGCGAATTGACACGAGTGCAGACTGATTTAAGAGAGCTGTGGCACGCGATATCGCTGTCAAGAGAACACGTTATCAACAGCAAGGTACACCGTATAAAAATGCAAATGGGCTTGGGGGGGGGGGGGGGAGAATTGGAAGGGAAAGAAATAAGAGCTTTCCTCCGATACTTGTTCCGGTTCGACCTCGTCTCTCTTTGGCCTCCCTCTCTGATTTTGTTTGCTTCCATCTTTGAGTCCCGTATCAAGTATGCACTCCCTCATCCTTTGTCACCCTAACCACCTCATTTCTCACCGCCCCTCCCACCACCGCCACCACCAGCTCTGCCCCTCCTTCTCTCCAACTCTCACTCTGTGTAATTCAATCATCACGAGGAGATGGATATCCATCCCCCAGGAGCGCTTATGCTCTCCATTTCCTAAAGCGCTTGATCAGATTAATTGATTAAAAGCCCCCCCTCTACCAACCGCAGCTGTGGTGGCATGCTGGAAATCAGGTTTGCATTGATATATATATATATATATATATATATATATATATATATATATATATATATATATATATATATACACACACACACACCGTATTTTCCAGACTATAAGTCGCAGTTTTTTTCATACTTTGGCCGGGGGTGCGACTTATACTCTGGAGCGACTTATGCGTGAAATTATTAACACATGATTATGTCATTTCACATTTTATTTTCACCATTAAACCACAAGAGGGTGCTCTCGGCCTGTGTTGATAAATCGACGATGAGTCTGACGTAAGCGACGTAGAAGAGGAAGTGGCGCATCGTCTACCTCCCGAGTTGGGGGAGTTGTTTAAGAGTGACACTGAGAATGAAGATTTCATTGATTTAGTGATTTGGAGTGAAACTGATAGTTTGGTAAACCTGTTAGCATGTTCTTTATGTTATCTTGGTTATTTGAATAACTCTTAATATGTTATGTCGTTACTGACATTACCAGGCATGTCAGTCATGTAACGTTAGTATACTTTACACTTATTCAGCCTGTTGTTCTCTATTTTATTTTTATTTTAAATTGCCTTTCAAGATGACATGCATGTTTTTGGTGTTGGATTTTAATGCGACTTATATGGTTTTTCCTTCTTAATTATGCATTTTTTGGCTGGTGCGATTTATAATCCGGAGCGACGTATAATCCGAAAAATACGGTATATATATATATATATGTATATATTGAATGACACATACACACTTGACATCTACCAACATATACACGTACAGTATACATACAGTATATATATATATATTTTTTTTTTTATTATTATTTTTAAAATTAAATGCCGTTTTGCTTTGCTTAAGACAGACCTCATAAAAAGCGCAAAAGGGCATTACATAAAATACAAGCGCTCGGGGGTGGTGGAGTGTATGGCAGCCTGCTGGACAACGGAGATTTATAAAGCAGACACAACTAGAACCGCGAGCGTATAAGCGACACGGAGATCACGGGGGAAAATAAAGCAGATGAGGTGATCGATGAAATGAAATCAACAAGGCTATATTGGCGGGACCCAGCGGGGGTGTCTCCAACCATCAGGGCCTTACAGGCTGAATAAAACTGTTCAGGTGGCTCCAAAAAAAAAAAAAAACAGTTGGATTTGCATCTGTATGACCACAGTGGGCAACTCAGACCTCCTCTCATGCATTGTAACAGCGAGGAGACAAGCGGTTGCCGTGTCTTCGGAGTGCCAGGTCCCTGTGGAGTTGTCGCTCTCTTCCTCTCACTTTTCTGGCGTCTCCTTTTCCTTCTCTCACTATTTGGCACCGAGATATCAAAGTCGATTACTGTGCTCTTGCTGGGCCTGCCTTAACATAGGGGCCAAATGCCTGCACGTGAATACACACACACACACACGTCATCGTCGCAAGTCTCTCTTATCTATCTGACACACATGTTCTCTATACGTGTAAAGCTTTTACCTGAGCGCGCGCCATTACAGCGGAGGCTTTTACCTCCCGAGAGCCAAATTGCCTTTCAGACACAACCTTTCCGTTTCTTTTTTTTTTTTTTGCCCTTGACATTTAGTTTGCTTGCATTCCCCCGCGTACTTACAGACTCGCACGAGCCGTGAAACCCACACAAAGTACAGTAAGTAAACTGCACGGCGATGCATAATTCGCTGTCATTTAGCGCTCATATATATTTTTTTTCTGTTTATGAGACACGACGGCTTTATCAGGAGCGGTTGCGTCGCGGGAATTTTAGGGCAACAAAAGCATCTGATGAAAGATACTGCTAGAAAGATCAGAGAGGATGATAACAGTCAGGCAAGAATTGAGGGAGGAAATATTTCTCACATGCAGGAGTCAGTAACGATGTTTAGATAGCCATTGTTTTACAGTGATCCCTCGCTATTTCGCGGTTCGTTTATCGCGGCCTTGCGGATTTTTTTCAAACATTAAAAACATTTTTTTTCCTTTTTTTTAAGTAAGTAACAGGTTACTCTTTAATCTTAGTGTCTAAGTGTTGTTTACATGCTGCTAGTGTGTGCAGCGCGAGTGAGAGAGAGAGAGAGAGAGAGACTTATAAGAACAAAAGCAGGTCTCTCTATCCTTAACTCTCTTAACAACCTTAATTGACTAATATAAACATTGCTGCACGCTGCAGGATCGCGTGTGTGTGTGTGTGTGTGTGCGTGTGTGCGGGTATGTGTGTTAGTGGCTCTGCTCAAGCGCAAAGGCCCACGTGGGACAATTTTTTTTATATATATGTTAATTGGTCACTACTTCGCGGATTTTCGTTTATCGCGGGTGGTTTTGGTCCCCATTATCCGCGATAAACGAGGGATTACTGTACTTCTCATGAAGTTGAGGAGTCGAACTCAAAATCTACACTCTGATTATTTTCCCCTCCTCAAAAAACTCCTCCCCCTGTCCCCGTCTTACTTTCCTCAAGACTTTATTTGCAGGGTGACTGATCTCTCAGCCCGGGATTGATCTGAAGCCGCTCTCTGGAACCAGTGCCCCGAGGGTGGCTCAGCGCAAACACGAGGAAGCCCCACTCTACTTTCTGCAATGGCGGCTCCATATTGTAACCACTTTGCTAAGCGCGCAAAAAAAGCTCTACCTGTAAGGCATTAACGCCAACCTAGAAGGCCACAGCAATGAAAACATTCGGTGAGGTAATGAGAGGAGGGGGTCAATAAAGAACCTGATGAGATATGACAGCAGTTTCATACAGCCTGCATGACATTCGCTTAACGCCGTCCACAAACAAAGCGCAAAACAAATACATTATTTTTGACAAACGCACGGATCATTTGAACATTTTACATCAATAACGCATGCCGGCGGAGACCCGTTTGCTCGGCGTCCCTCTTTGATGCGTCGGAAAGGAGGTGGAAAAAGGGCAGCGTTTGTGTTTGATTCGAGCGATGTCGCGTATACAATGACCGAGCGTCATTATGACGGCAAAGTTAGGAAATGGCTGGCGGCGTAGCGGGGAGATGAGCTAACGCACGACGGTGATTAGGAGAAAGCATCCTTCCCACACACGGCGAGCCGTTCAGCAGCCTAATGGCTCTGTGGAGGCTTGCACTTTGATGCACATACTGTATACATACAGACAGCAGAAAAATGAATATACAATTACATACTACGATTTTGTTGTTGTTTCGTGGGCGAGTCCCTGCAGAGTTTATGATTGATGGATTATGCCAGTTGTGCTGTGACACACAAATGGGGATTGGAGTGAGCTTAATCCACACTGCCTCCTACAGGACGACAGCTCACACTGTAGCTTTGACAATGTGATCAAGTGCACAAGTTGATGCGAGCAACAAGTGTCATCCAAGACAAATCCAGGAATCGGCAAGGACGTCATGCTGAGTATCTGCTTTTGTTTTTCTTGCGGCCTCTTTAATTAGGCCTCCACAGCTTTCATCTAAAATGAAAATGCGTTATTCATGAGCCCAATCTAAAAATCTGTCCATTTGAGCCAAGGTTGTCATTTATTTTAGCCTATTGAAAGTAATTAACATGAAAGGCTATAGATTCGAGCCTGCTTAGAAGTTGGAAATAACCTAGATGGAGCTAATGAGTTAGGACCAAAGCATCCGATAAAAAGTAAACAACAAATATGGCTGATGCCAGAGGAAGTGATTTTTGGGGGGGGTGAAAAATGACTTCATATTTTTGTGGCATAAACATGCACGAAAAACATGCACGAAAACGAAAAAATGTGACATTTAAAATTTGCCATAAAGGCCGAAAACAAAATGGCTCTATAGTGCCACCTAGACTTGGGGGGGGAAAAAAAAGAAAAGGTACCAAATAGGGACAACTAAACTGTTTACCAAGTGTTATCGTGCCTACCTTCCAAGCGATGCGGTTGCCTTTGGTGTCGTGCTCCAGTGCCATGGGGAACTCCCCACGCTCATAGAACTTCCGAAACATGGTGGGTTTGGAGGGGCGCTCCTGAAAAGCCCCTGCCGGTGGGGGACCTGCCACCTGACCGCACACACAAAGCAGACATGAATAAAAGTACAACAAGCAGACCGCGCATGAAAGGTGTTGTTTTATGAAATTAGAACTGACTCGCACACGAGAATAGACGCACTCCCACGGCTCTTTCTTTTGAGTAATTCAGGGACGCGCTTGTGCATGCCGCTGTGCAAAAACACTGGTAGTGCATGTTTGTGTGTGCATGTGTGTGTTCGCCCCTGTAGCCGCAGGCATAGCCAGAGGCTTCGATGGTTTCAGCTTTTCTCTTGACTCCGTGGCTAGATATGTGCTTTTACTGTGTCATGGAAAGACAATGTGAGTTCTCTGCCACGCAATGTATGTATGCTGTTGTTAAGATTTCTCCTGGGACGGCCTTTTGTGACTTCACGCCATAACAATGTTGACTTTTAACATTTTCTTTTTTCTTTTTTTTTAAAGGGGAAGTCACGTTAAAAATGCGTAAAAACGCCGTAATTTGATCAATAGTGCGTTCGTGTAATATGAATTAAGCAGAAAAATCCACCTGTTTTTAATCCATCTCCGGGGCAGCCATTTTGCTTTGTACCGCCACGTGCTGTCGACTGATAATGACATCACAGTGCCGAAGGGCTCAACTTACGATTGTCACATGACCAGAAAGGTGAGTCGCGATTGGTCATTATCTGAGCCCTTAAGCATTGTGATGTTATTTTCAGTCGACAGCAAGTGGCAAAATGGCCGCCCACCTGACATGGATAAAACTGTCTGGATTTTGCGACTTTATTCAAATTCCACAAACACAATATAAATCTGAATGCTGTTTTTAGACGAGTGGGGATGCCTCGAACATATTAATTTAGAAATAAAATGTTGATGGCTGATTTTCAGGATTGAGTTGTCATCATGATAAGTGATGTCAGCATATGCTGTCAGTGCAATTCAAGTAAAAAAAGAGCAGGTGGTTTTCCAAGTGCTTTTGTCGAGCATTTGTTGGCATCGTAGCCGCTATGAATGAGTTTATTAGTGAAAACGACTGCTTTAATTTGGACCTTCTGTGACAGGTGTTGTGCAGTTACTTCCATTTGTTGTCAAGCAAACAAGTGGAATGTTATGCTAGCTTCTGGCATTAGCCTGCACCTGGAGAGTTGCTTGTCACTCACAGGTTGTGAAGGTTCCATGACTTAATGACTGAATATTGGACCCAACCTAGAACACTCCTTCTGCGCATCCCACACCATCTGTCTCACACTGCCCGTAACTGACAGAAGTGTTAGAGTCATTAATCCTGTCATTTTTTCCCACGAGCGCAAACAAATGGCCATCGTTAGGGGTGAACGGTGATGTTCCTCTATACAACTTTGCAAGTATTACTTTGACATCATCCTCGAGTGTTGACTGTGTGTTGCATAATCCAACACATTATCATTCAGTCATAAAAAAAATAAAAAAAATTAAAAAAGAGAGAGAAGGTAGCAAAGAGAAATCACCAGGATGATGAAAGCTACTGTGGATGGGGCTCCACGTTGCGAAGAGGGAAGTCCGCTATTACAGTTGTAGCGGTTCAAAGCGCGAGTTTAAAAAAGGTTTTAGAGCGCCGGGGGATTGCACTTCAGTAATTTTCACAGCCGTTTGGAGACTATACCGGGCGATACTGAATAAAATGCTGAGTTAAAAAGGCACTGAGGGGAAACTAAATTAAATGTTGCACGCAAATTATTCCTTCACCAGCCTTTTCATTTCCATCTTTTCATGAAATATCTGTTGCATGTTGCTGCAACAAAAAAAAGCATTGTTATAACCTTTGTATTCTGAAAGGAATGTTGGATTTTTCATTTTAAGCCCTTGTGTGGGTCTATGCTTATCTCATGATAAGACAATGCACCTCGTCAACATGAAGAGCAGGTGGGGCGGGCAATGAATTATTGTTTTTGCTTGTTTCGTTGAGATTCCAATTTAGCAGCTCAATCCGGGATTCACACACTTTGGGATATTTTTTTTTTCAGGGGGAACACAATTTCTAGTTCTTAGAGGACTAAATTCATGTCATCTGTCATCTTCGCCGTTATTATTGCATGACCAACATCAATGCAGCAGCGACAAAGCCCTCCCATCCAGGTAGCTACAATGGCAGGCGAGGCGTGCTGCATAAGGAAGCTAAAAATAGCTCCAACTGAGGCAAGGATCGAGCGAGAGCAAGAGAGAGAGAGAGAGAGAGAGAGAGAGAGAGAGAGAGAGAGAGAGAGAGAGAGAGAGAGTACGAACCCAGACTGCACTGACTGGCTGAGTGGCTTTTATGATCAGGAATGATGACGCTGCAGTCAATTCCATGGCCTGTGTTCATGGCTGAGGAATTACAAGCGTCACAGCTATTTTCCTACTTTCTCTCCGATTATCCCCACTGGTGGAAAACACACAACGGAGGTCCGCAAAGGGACGGAATGATATTTTCCCAACAGAAGCTAAACACCTAGCCAAGAATTCAGACTCCCGTCGCTACTAGCTTATACAGAACTGCTAGCAGCAATAGGGCATTTTCGTTATAAGGTTTGACTGTATTTTGGTGTTTACAACGCTGCCATAAGAACAGACATCTGTCGTAAACTGAGTACAATAACTAAGATCCCATCACGCTGTCATAAATAGGCAAAGGCTTTGAAAGAAATCAGAGAAGCAAAGACACAGACAACCACCAGAGATGTGCTCCTGCTCCACAACGGAAGCCATAAACAAGCCTGTGAGGCGACAGCGCAGAGATGGTTGTTGCGTAAGGCAATAAAGGGAGGAAAAGACTGCTCTGTGTGTTTTTGGTGCACACATCGGGGAGTCATAACAAGGTAGCAGCGGTCAGATGAGCTCCAGGCTGTCATTTCTCTCCCTCGCCTTCACCCTCCATCCAAATCTGTTTCTTCCTAACGCTGTTGTCCAGCCCAGCTGAGTTTCCCGGCAAAGGAGTTGCGAGGCCCCCGCCGAGACAATAAACGCATCAGCGTGCGCGCCACACACATGCTGAGCCCCCCCCCCCCCCTCCCCACCCCTGTGGGCGAGCTCCCGCAGAGGTGATTGAACACCGACGGGGGTCTGGCGCTGCTGTCATTTATAAAAGGTGCTCTGACTAAACCGCATTAGTATGGCACTTCCATGGCTCACCTGCTCGGGGTTGACACACAGACCGAGGGTGGCGGTGGAAAGGGAAATGATAGGACCCCCGAGAGAACACAGAGAAGAAATTGGTAAGGATTGTCAGAGAGAGAACAAAGACGGCAAGCAGCGAGGAAGATGAAAAATGGAGATGAAGTGCGGGTGACGTTGAAGAGTTGAGAGCCAAGGAAACGAGAGACAGAGGAGACAATAGGTTGTGGCTCATCAATTCTTGAGGGTGAGTTCAGCGTGGCGGGGGCTGCCCGCGCCAATGTAAGCGATCCATCACTGTGGCGGGGGCCTTTCGGACCGGCTCGCTCATCTCGCTCGACTTTTCAGGATCACCCCCGAAAAAACCTCAACCGAAAACATCCTCCTGATGGATGTGTGTGTGTGTATGTGTGTGTGTGGGGTCCGCCTTGCAAATGAGACTCGGTTCGTCTCTCTCTTCATCCGTCTTTGCTCTTTTGAGGCAATGCCTTCGTGCGGCGACCAGGCTGCCACTTCATACGGGGGGCGCGTTGCGTCACCTGTTTTGCTGACAGCAAAGCAAGGGAGGCAGACACCCGCTCGAGCTCTCTACATTTCGCTGCCGTTCTCGGTTGAGAGGTTATTGAAATCTGCCTTTCCTCTGGGAGGGGAGCAGGGTAGGCCAGTCGTGGAAGATGGAATAGACAGGCCCGGGCTTTTCTGATAAGGTCAGCTTGCACAGGATCTTGCACAGGCAACAAATTAGCTGGCTTTATTTGCAGTGGAGTGGGCACCAGAGCCCTGGTGAGCTTGTCCTCATGAGAATTTCATCGGATTTTCTCCAAAGAGTAATGTTGAAATGAACTGTTTTTGCATGTCCTTGACCACTGGTGTATATCAAAACCGTATTTGTGGGGTGGGGGTTTCAGTTCGTCACTGTGGGATTTTGTGTACCGTATTTTTTGGATTATACGTCGCTCCGGATTATAAATCGCACCAGCCAAAAAATGCATAATTAAGAAGGAAAAAACATATACAGTCAAACCTTGGTTTTCGTCCATAATCCGTTCCAGAAGGCTGTTCGAAAACCGAAATTGTTCGAAAACCGAAACCACGCTCTTTTTAAAAAAAAATGTTTACTGAACACGTCTGCTCACAATGGAAAGCAACACGAGGAAGCGTCACTTCCTTGTGTCAGGAAGGCGAGAGGAGTCAAATGGTGCATTCAAGTGCGCTCAGTTTGTTCGAGAACCGAAATTTGTTCGGCATTCGAGTTATAAAAAACCGAATTGGTCGAGAACCGAGACGTTCGAAAACCGAGGTTTTACTGTATAAATCTGGAATATAAGTCGCATTTTTGGGGGGAATGTATTTGATAAAATCCAACACCGAAAACATACATGTCATCTTGAAAGGCAATTTAAAATAAAAATACCGCCAACGTGGAAAGTATCAACACAGGCCGAGAGCCCCCTATTGCGATTTAAAGTGAAAATAACAGGTGATGTGTACAACGTGTTAACCATTTCACACATAAATCGCTCCAGAGTATAAATCGCACCCCCGGCCAAATTATGAAAAAAACTGCGACTTATACTCCGGAAAATACGGTAATTAGATCCCGAATGATTTAGATCGCATTTTTTAGGAGATTTCAGTCGGATTTTCAACAAACGGTAAAGCGCTAATATGAGTAGAAAAAATGCTATGTTATTGGAGGGGGTGTCAATGGTCATACCAAAACAGTTCATTTTCTAATGGCCTGTTTTAGGTCGGTCCAAAGGAAGGACGCTTTGCTACGCGGCCCCGTCCAGACAATCATCCAGCGGCATCGTTTTGCTTACTCATTACCTCTGCAGGGCAAAAGACGAGGTCTGGCTGGTGGGGGAGCTGATCTCTTTCAGCAGAATAAATCTGCGCCACCCATTAATCTCTCATGACTAAACAGCATGAAGCGCACGAGTCTGCCGGTGAGCTTTATTACGTGCAGAAATTTGCCGCGTTGTGAGGGGGGGGGCAAGGTCGGATGAGAACAAATGAGGAAAGAGCGCGCCGTGGATCATTTTATGCAGAGCTCACAAGGCCGGACAACAACAGAGGGAGCGCTTTTACAGTCGTCACTGTGTCAAAGGCTTTTGGATCAACAATATCGTGCACACAAGCGCAAGGGCAGCGGCTCGCTTGGCTCTGAAAAGTGACGACAATGCAACGCGGCGGCACCATTACGCGCCCCGGTGTCACTACAAAGGCACGGGGGATGAAACAGCTGACAGCTACCTGCTATTGAAGGCTTTGAAAGAAGGACTGCTTGAAAGAAAAAAAAACGACAGCGCCTCAAGGCCTGGAGAACGCCCCCTCTGTCTCATCCATCTCCTCTTCGGTTTAACGCAAACCCTTTGAATAGCGAAGGTGCGATAAGACGAATTGCACATTAGTGTTTTGAAAAGACGAGCGCAACGTAGCAGGAAAGGACGAGAGGCGGTGAAAATGCCTTCAGTATTTTCCATCTCCTGTGTGTGGCCCACTTATTGGCTAGGCAGCAGGGCAGTCGTGTGCTTACGTCGCCCCATTGGCTGATTCATTTCGCCAAACCACAGTCGAGATGACGGCATGCAGGGAATCAGCTGCTACGCCAGAGGAAGGTGAGAATACGATAAAAGCCCATGAGGAGAAACTAAACCAACTCCATTTTTGATTGGGGGGGAAAAAAATCAATGCGAACATGCTTCACCATTCAAACTCAGGGCAGAGATCGTCAAGAAAGGTGGGCACCACTCATGTCAAGTTGAATCCAAACAACCCAACCCCCCTAAACATCTATGAAAAAAAAACAGCCAGTTGAAGTTCCGAGAACATGTTAAACAGGCCATACGGCCCCGTTAGAATATTAATCTTCCCGCCGTCTGCGATAACAATATTTGCCTGAGAAGTAGGTGTTGACTTGGAGACTGGAGACTTTTTGTGAAAATATACACAAAAGTGGATTTATAGAGTGGCCGAATGATTTAGTAGGTCTGCTTTAATAGAGTCGGTACGTTTTATATTTGCACTGCATCATAACAGTCATAACCAGGTCCCAAAACGTCGACAGAATATTACCCACTGGTTTGCCGGAACTGCAAAATGAACTGCGGGGCAAGTGTCCAATCACGTGTGCACTCTGACTTTCTATTCCTAGAATTCAGCCTTGGTGCCTTGAAGGCTTGTCTGTTGGAAATTATGCTGAAGGTTTGCCTTCAGAGAGAGCGAAGGAAGCCCATCTGAAATGTGACCTTTTACTTAAATCAAACTCGGCCAGACCTACACCGAAGGTTACATCCACGCTCTGTCCGTACACACAGACACACTGCGTGCTGTACGACACAATACGAAATAGGCTTTCTTTTTGAAATGTGTCGAATGGTTTCAATCTCATCGACGATGACATTTGTACCGCCAAGCGTGCAAATTGGTTGTGTGACATCAAATACCGAAGCTGTCAGTGCATACGCTGACAACCAGTGATGCCTGCAATACTTCCTCTAATATATCCAATTGTTGCAATAACGACTAATTTTTGTCGCGAGCCACATTTTAGTTACCGTTTCCCTTGGTCTGTCGTTATGATTAAAACCATATAGAGAAGTCAAGAAAAACGGTTTACTCACCTATTTAAGTTGCTGTACTGAGGGGTTTGGTAACAAGAATGCTTACGGTATCAATTTTATTTATTACAAATGAGAATTTGAAAATTTGGTCGAAATTTTCGCAAGCATCATGAAAGTTGCCATCGTTCATCTGCTTTTGCGGGCCACTTAAAATGAGGTGGCGGGCCAGATCTGACCCACGGGCCTTGAGTTTGAACGACGTGGACTAATCGAACGTGTTACTTTTCTCTGTTTAGTATTTCATGACAGGAAAATTGCTACGTCGTAATTCATTATTTGTATTGCAGTTGAACAATCAGCTGGCACTGACCATTCCTTATCAAGCGGTAGTGCCATTAACTGCCTCTTGGAGGCAGCAGTGAGCGACATTTTATTCTTAACAGTCATTGTTAATGATATACAGTCAAACCTCGGTTTTCGTCCATAATCCATTCCAGAAGGCTGTTCGGAAAAAAAACGAAATTGTTCGAAAACCGAAACCACGCTCTTTTTAAAATAAAAATGTTTAGTGAACACGTCTGCTCACAATGGAAAGCAACACAAGGAAGCTATCACTTCCTCGTCTACCCGAGGAAGCGTCACTTCCTCGTGTAAGTAGTGCGAGAGGAGTCAAATGGTGCATTCAAGTGCGCTCAGTTTGTTCGAGAACCGAAATTTGTTCGTCATCCGAGGCATAAAAAAATCGAAATTTTTGGTCGAAAACCGAATTGGTCGAGAACCGAGACGTTCGAAAACCGAAGTTTGACTGTACTTTCTATTTACGTATTGTCAATCAAAATTCATACCCGCGAAGGTACTTCTGCAGATATTTGTACAAGATTTGAGGTTTGCAGAAGGGATGGGCAATGGCCTGCATTTCCTTTCGATATACTACTGGGTAATTGAACGAGCAATTAATCGATTAATGTTGTGTTTCTATGCCAGTGACCTATCGAGCAGAATAATGCGGTAGCTTGCGTGCATTTAGCTCAACTTCCATCAATAATGTCAACTTTCACTACACTCCCAAGTGGTTTGGGTGTGATTTCAGGTTATTTCTGCTATTTAGACTTCATTAAATCAAGCGGGACATGACCCCAAATCAGATTTCGGCCTAAACATCAAGGCCTTTGATGTCTTCCAGCGCAATAAAACAAAGACTGTTTACTCCTGGATGTTCACAATGCTCAGTCTACCAATTCGTCCCATCAGGTGTTTGAAAAATAAAAAAAACATGGCAGATGGGCTGATTCGGTTTTGCAATAGTAAGGACAAAGTTAAAGAAAGTAACAAGTAACAGAAAAACACAAATATGCTACTGCTCATTTGAATACGACATCAAACACATCTGGATCCCAAACTCCTGGCACAGCTCCCAGTAGAGATTGTTCAAGGAACGACACATTCTGAAACAGGCCTTTGTTGTTCGGACCACCTGCAGGGTTAATGCTCTAAATGATGGCCCACCCCTTTAATATTATCCCATGAGATAAAGAAAAAAATTAATAAATCTACAATTTTAGCTTTGAAGAACAGAAATACTCTCCGGTGGCTCAGAGCTCAGATTGCGCTTGTTGCTGCAACAGGAGCGTAAGCAAAAAAACATTTTTTTTTTTTAAATGTGCCCGGTGCATTTTGTGGTAAGAACTGACGACTTTGGAGCGGATTACGCCACAGGGAGGCACACATGTCAAGGTCTCCACAGGTTTACTTGTGTGTCATTAATCCTCGCACCTCCAATTCATCCATCCAGCCATCCATCTATTCAATCGAGCCTCCCCCGTGTGTACCTTTATGCTCCGCGTTGCAGGTTGCCAATGTTCTGACACCGAAAGAGGTGTTTAGGCGATGTGTATGAGCCTTTGTTTGCCTGCCCTTCTATTACGCGCCTCTAATGGCAGGAATAAATCACGGCTGTGTGAAATGAGCACAAGTCGATTCGGTGCAAGAAGGTAGCGCGTTTTTATTTTTGACGTTGGACGCAATTGTTTGCTGGACCGATAGGAATTGGATTTCCTTCCTTGGCGTTTCCTTACTCGCTGAAGAAATGACGAATGGATGCAACGATTAATCTCTCTCGGTATATTCCGAATTTAGAATTCTATGCCGGCGATGAAACAGAACAGAAGTTGTGATATCGCAAACTGCTTGGAGGGTGTAGCGGCTCAACCTATCGCAGCTGACGTTTTGTTGTTCTTCAATTCAACTACCGTATTGGACCGATTATAAGATGGTGTTTTTTGCATTGAAATAAGAATGAAAAAGTGGGGGTCGTCTTCTATTCAGGGTCTAGACATTATACCCATTCACAACGCTAGATGGCGCCAGATATCATTGAAGCGAATGTTGAACTTGACTCCCCAGGCCAAAGCGAACCCCTGTCACGAAGAATAAAAGTAAAAATAGCAGTAGCACGAAAAAGAGAAAAATAAAAAACAGCGGTAAGAAAGAAAAGAGAAGAAAATAATCGAAGAGACAACAGAAAATGGAGAAACAGAGCGACAATCTGGAGAAAAGTGGGTTGAAGATCGGCCAGGTTAACCGGCAGCTGAGGAGAAGTTATGGTGTAAACTTCAAGATGCTTTTTCTCTCAAATATATTGTTATAATCATTTGTAATTTAATTATTTTCTATATCAAAGTTAATTTGGTGTTCAAAAAGTCTTTTTTCAAACTTGAGTCTTGAAAAAGAGGGGGTCGTCTTATAATCAGGGCCGTCTTATATTCGGGCCAATACGGTCGTTGTCACTGAATCAACAGCGCCCCTGCTGGTTGAAGCCAAGTAGTGCCCTCTACCTGGCCTCAGTTCAAGACTCAGAGATAAATTAACGGCCACTTTCCAAGTCTTTCACGATGTTTTTCTGTTAAAATGGCACTGATGTGGAATTGGAGGATAAAGACCAATTTTCCACTTTTTAAGAAAGTATCTGAGTTATAACAGAGGTGGGATGCTACTGCCGCTTTGGAACGCTGCGTTCTGTATAAAACGGCACAGATGATCTGTTGTGCTGATATAACAATTTTGCAGAACCTCTGAGTGAAGGAGCGACTTCTCAAGTTTAGTTTGAACAGCAACATCGAATAACGAAACTAAAGTCAAAAAGGGTGTTTGGGTCACCGTTTCCTTTACGAATCATTTTCACTCTCCAATATCCATATGTGAATTTGACCTAATTTGCTCTCTGAAAAATATGGAGTCAACTCTCCCCCGAGATGGATTTTTCGTCTAATCTTCCATCTTGGAGGATGTGTCAAAGTGACACTGACCCTCAATAAATCTCCCACTATCAGAGGATCTACTAAAATGGAAATGGGGAAATCCAGTCAAGCCAACCTTAAAAAAAAAGGTTTTTATATTCTCTCATGAAAAAAAAAAAAAATGTCAATCACATTTTTTTTTTTTTTTTTTGCTTGAGCACCCATGTCAGCATCTGTGTCACAACTTCACAGGGGCAGCCAGCCAGACAGGCCAAGCAACTTCAGTTCGGCTTTGACAAGACCAGAAAAATGTGCGTCGAGAGTGGCAGATGGAGCGGCGAGCATCTGCCACAATGCTCGAGCATTTGGCTGAAATCAAAAGGAAGAGATGAGGGCCTTGAGGAAAACATGCAAAGCCATGTCGAAAGAACCCGGCATACGTCACGGATCGGGTCCAAGAGGTTACACTCTCCCTTTGTTCTCCTCTACCTGAAAGGAAGAGAGCTGAGGAAAATCTTCAAATTGGGAGGGAGAAACAAGGAGCAGAGGAAAGAATGTGAATAAATGCGAGAGGGGGGAGGGGGGGGGGGGTCATGAGCAGGTTTCCTGTCTTCAACTGCCACGGCGGGCTGTGTTGATCAAACACTTGTTAGGAGAATTTGCGTCAATGTTTCCGGACAGCAGAGGTAATGAGCAGAGGTAGTTGAAACTAAAAGAACGCCAGGCTGTGATGTGGATCTTTTCCGACAGTCTTCCGTGCACTCGTGCCTTGAAGCCTTTTCCCTTTCCGACTGCCTCGAGGCGAAGCTCCTTTTGAGCAAACCTTCAATTGTGCAAAGTGATTCTACCGCAGATTCTGAATTGACAGGATTTGTTTCCCAAGACTTTGTCAGGAATGTGAAGTGTACTGTGATTGAAATAGGGTTTTTTTTCTTTTTACGGGGGTGGCCCGGTGGTCTAGTGGTTAACGCTTCGACCTCACAGTGCAGAGGTACAGGGTGCGATTCCAGCTCCAGCCTTCCTTTCTGGAGTTTGCATGTTCTCCCCGTGCCTGCGTGGGTTTTCTCCGGGTACTCCGGTTTCCTCCCACATTCCAAAAACATGCCGATTGAACACTCAAAATTGGCCCTAGGTGTGAGTGTGAGCGCGGATGGTTGTTCGTCTCCGTGTGCCCTGCGATTGGCTGGCAACCGGTTCAGGGTGTCCCCCGCCTACTGCCCGAAGACAGCTGGGATAGGCTCCAGCACCCATCGCGACCCTTGTGAGGAAAAAGCAGATCAGAAAAAGGATGGCTGGATATCACCTGCTGTGACTGGATATCAAAAGTGTGTTTGTCGGAGAGATTTCTCTGCTCTTGGTTGTCTGCCAGTCAACACTCAAAAGGAGCTCGTCTTCTCCGGCAAGGGCAAGTAGGTAATACTGAAAGACGTAAATGAGATCCAGACGGTTCCGTGGTAATGAATCCATCCATCCATTTTCGATAGCACTTATCTTGTTCAGGGTCACGGTAATAGCTGGAACTTGTCCTAGCTAACCGAGGGCAAGAGGCGGACTACACCTTGGTTGCGTCAGTAACAAGGTGATCGTGAATGGGGCACAGAGTGGAAATGGATCCGCGGGAAATAGCAAAAATGTCAACAATGTGCATCGCCATGACATCAACGGCCCAGTGAACACTTACAAAGAATATTGTTCAGACAAACGTTTGTAGCGGTTGTAGCATTTCTGTTTTGAACTCTTGGGTGCCCTCGCAACGTATGAAAAGAAAACCTGCCTGAACGTATTATCAAGATGGCTGCCGAGCAGCGAGACGCGCCGCCGAAGTGCATCTGCATGCTGAAAGGGAGAGGACGGTGTGTGCTCCATATTAATAATACGGAACAAAGTGAAAATCCGTCTGATGAAAACCGACTTAATTAATCACAATACAAACACTGTCAAGTGGGTCCGGCATATTAACGTTGACTAAATTGTTTACCGCATCGAGTGGAACAAATTTGAACGTCAAGGCAAAATGCAAGCAAATTGTCTCGACAAAGGCGAAACAAAGTGCGCCAAGGTAAGTGGCCAAGCACGCATGCCTATTACGGTCTCGCATGAACAAGGTTTCGTTATAATCAAGTGTCCATATCAGTCTTGTGACGATAATAGGATTCTCGACAAGTGCTTTGTGATGCATTTGACAGAATGCAAACGAAAGAGGAATTCAGTTGTGTTTCTGAGGCTGGATTTACGCTACAGTACACGGTTCAAGTGACATCATTCGAAATTTTCACCTCAACTCCGAATCAGGCCTCTTCCATGTGTGTATAAATAAGATATGACTCAGATAAACGCATACACCGGGGGTCGGCAACCCGCGGCTCCGGAGCCGCATGTGGTTCTTTATCGCCATCTAGTGGCTCTCTGGAGCTTTATAAAAAAATGTTTGAAAATGGAAAAAGATGTGGGAGGGAAATACATTTGCACTTGCGATGTGTTCACATGTCGGTTGCAGTGGGTGCCCATAAAATGTAATCAATATTATCGACGATAGGTCACTTCGGAAAAAGAGTTAAATGAAGCATGTGCCTTTAAAAAATAAAAATGAAATGATGTGCTCAGCATCACGACTCGACTTCTAACACCAAATCCCCCTTAAGCACAATCAGACCCCATTAGCTGACACCATATTAAGCAAATTGATTTCAAGGTCATTGTCATCATCAAAATACCTAACAGAGAGTCTAACTTGAGAGCAAACACTGATGGCTCCCATGTGTTCGGATTCAAAACTTGACAAGCTCCTTGATGGCGCGCAGGGTCAACACGTCCTCCGCGTTGGTTAGCACATGACACGGGGCTAATTAACTCCCGCGCTGAAAATAAAGGCACTGTGAGGGGCAATAAACATTCGCCATGAAAAGACATTTAATTAGAATGCGGGCTAGAAAGGCCTTCAAGGAGATCGGAACAAACACAAAGGCCAGTGGAATTGTCCAGAGAGCTCTGAGGCAAGCAAACATCGGAAGACACGACGAGCGCTTCGCAAGAGGTCACGTTATGGCACACTTCTCCGCGGTATTTTTCTGAATTGTGTTTTCCGCAACTATTGAAAAGGTCACAAACACATTGGGACAGTGGTAAATTTAAAGTGCACGTCAGCAATGAAACATGAATCCAGGGGTCACCAACTCCCGTCCTCGAGGGCCCCTACACTGCGTGTTTTTAGATGTTTCCCGCCTCCAACACGCCTGATTTAAATTGTCAGAATCTTAATCAGGCATCTGCAGAGCTTGCTAATGAGCTGATCAGCTCCATCCATATTTTCTGATCCGCTTATCCTCACGGGGGTCACGGGGCGTGCTGGAGCCTATCCCAATTTTCAAAAATTTCAAGCGCTGCTGTTTTGGTTAGCAAGTGAACTCAAATTCGCTTTGCCTGTGCGTGTAAAATACTATATTTGAGCATCAACTATTTGAGAAAATGTCATTTATTTTTAGCAATACATCCATCAATTTTCGGAACCGCTTTTTCCTCACGGGGAATGTTGGAGCTTCTCCCAGCTGTCTTCGGGCAGTAGGCGGGGGACACCCTGAACCGGTTGCCAGCCAATCGCAGGACACACATAGACGAACAACCATCCGCGCTCACACTCACACCTCGGGACAATTTTGAGTGTTCAATCAGCCTGCCATGCATGTTTTTTGGAATGTGGGAGGAAACCGGAATACCCGGAGAAAACCCACGCAGGAAGGCCGGAGCAGGAATGGTCCGGTTATGGTGTTATGGTCCGATGACACTATCTGGCTAGATTGTTATTCCAAAAGATATGTTTAGCACAAGCACTGCTCATCGTCAAAAGAATAGCATACCCGCACAAAAGCATCATTTGGGGTGTTTTTTTTCTTCATCTTAAATGAGGGTTTTAGTCAAGGTGGAAAGCAGAAAATCTCAAAGCTACCGGAACAGCTGAACTTTATTTGGGTGTTATTAAGAGGCCTTTTAAACAGTGGCGAATGTGTGCTAATTGATTCCCGTTTATTTTGAAAGTGACCGGTTAATTCTGAACACAGCCACTTGCCAGACATAAGCGGAGGTTAGAGGATGTGCACCTTCTCGATCAGCTTCCATCGTGCTGTACAGGAAATAGATCTTTTTCATAGTCAGAGACATTTTGAAATACTTAATCTTGTATCTATTTCGCCGCTGGAACACTATGCAGGTGTTTGCACTGACACCCCCCTGACCTGCTGTTATTTCTACCACCTTCAGAGAAGAAGTCACCGGCACGCTGAATAACACCTTTGTTCCACACACCGTCGGCAGAGTAAGGTGACGACGACCGCCTCCCGGAATATTAACTGCATCGGTTTCTTCTTTTTTTTTTTTTTCTTTTTCTTCAGGGAATACATGGGGGATGAATCACTGGGAAAAAATGGCAAAGACTTTCGGTGGCCGGTGTTAGTGATTCAATTTCTATGGCCACAAATACTTTAAAGTATAATAAGCCTATGCTTCAAGTCCCCGTAGCCTTTCAAGGCTTGAAATGGCCCTGTCGTAACCTACAAATCACAGCTCGCCACAAAGCCGCCCTCTCCACGGTGATATGTCAGCGACTGCGAGGGAAGGAAAACAACACAGGGGCGGCAGATATGAGGAGTAAGCCGCTGGAAAACTGTATTTATTTTTTTTTTTTCGGGATTTAGCCTGTGGTGCGAGAACATCACTCAGGCAGATCCTCCGGGGAGATGGTGGATATTAAAGGGATGTATACAGAAGCCCTGTGATTTGTTTATAACGATAAAAATACGGTGGCCCTGAAGTGCAAAACACAACAAATTACTAAACACAAATATTCGGAAAGACGTGTTATAGCTGCCACGGGTTAGCGATCAGTGATTTCTATATCTTTTGGCCACTCTCAGTTTTGCCAGATAAACGTCGGCCCATTTGCGGGTTTTGCGTCGTTGAGTGTCCAGCCCATGACAAGGTGAACGACGACAAGCAAACTGTCAAGGAGGCCGACACCCACCCTTGTCTGTGAGGGAATTCCGGTGGATAAAGAGTCACACTTTTACCAGGAGAGGAACTCAATTTGACACAATTGTAAAAGTAGAACTGTAAAGCGTGACACATTCAGCCCACAAACAAGGTTCACCTCAATGTAAATGGACACCCCCCCCCCCAAAAAAAACCCTCCTTTTCATCAAGCTTCCTTGGATGAGAAATTCAATGACATGAGATTACAGCATGTAACCCAAATATGTAAATACTGCAATCATGTGCACCATACACCAACAACTCTGTACCCTTTCATGTTAATTCAACCTCTCCAAGGTTTTAGCAGAGACATTTGCATTTTCTTCGGCATGTGGCCCTTGGCTTCAAAAGGTACGATTTGACCTATTTTTGTGGTGACAATGAGATGCTATTAGACACTCACAATTAAACAAGAAAAATATTTTCTAAATCCTTTTTTTAAGACTCTAATTACACTTTATTTTCATATAACCTCACAGAATTCATCTCCACGTTTGCTGTAGTTATAGTTGCCCCCACCCGCAAAAAAACTGAATTTGCACTTCCGTGAAAGGGATTTAAGCCTATTCAAGCTAACGTCAGCTGGGTAGCCATTAGCCACGTCAAACGACAACGTCACTCACCACGGAGTTCTTCATGGCGGCCTTGACGGTAAACGCTTGAACGTGTGACGTTGTTTTACTCCTCCACATGTCCACGAGTCGTGTATTTTTCTTTTCTTTATTTTTTCTGGCAAAGAATTAGTCAACGTCGCCCATGAGGTTGCTATGCAACTTTTTACAGACGCCAGCGATGGTTGCTGCGTGCTTGTGCGCATGCGTGAGTCAGCAAGGAACCGTTACCATAGTAACCGGTCAGCCGCGCTGAAAACGAGCACAACAGTAAACGTGAAGTCCTCCGCGTTTAAACGTGTGTAAAAGGTGGCACTTAATTATTCAAAAGTGCCCCCCCCTCCATAAAAACATTAGCATAAAAGCCCGTTTATGCACGTGTATATCGCGAACATTAGGATGATTTATTATATCTCTGCCTAATCATTTTAATCATGGTGAGGTCAGCGTGGTGAAGCTGTAGACGTGTGTTTGCATGCAAGCATTTACACAAAGCGGGTCAAATGATTTGCCGGATCACTCCACATGCTAAATGAATGTAATGGCACATATTAAAAGTCAGCATTTTTTTTTTTTCCAACAGCAAGGGAGCTGAGCACTTAACTGAAGATGACCCATCTATCTTTCAAATTAGCATCATTATGAAACATTGCAACGCATTTTTACTTTCTTCCTTTTTCGGTGACTAGTCACTCTGTATTCCAAAGGGCGCGGCTTGGCGAAAGTTGAATTGTCTTGTTCAAAAACAGCAGGAGCCCTGCATCATCCCAATTTAGGGATGTGGCACTCTTAATTCTCCAGAGTCGTTTTTTTTTTTTTGGTTGGGGGGGGGGGGGGGGGGGTTGCCTCAGGAGAACTTGTAACCGGGTGCAAGTGTTATTAATCGCCAGTGCACAGGCAATTTCTCTAAAAGCCCCTATTTGTTTTTTATGGCTCCTTGGAGAGTGGTGGGTATAGCAGCAACGGGCACGAGACTGTAAACAAGGCACGCGAGGAAGAAAAGTGATGTCCCTGTCAGCAATCCAGTCTCTCTCTCTCCGCTTTCCCCTCGGAGGATTACCGAGAGGGACGAAGGGAGTTTTCGGAGAAGCAAACTGGAGCGTCAGCAGCCTGCCTTCAGCCGGACTGAGGAAATTATTGTTCAAACGCCAGCGCACTGTCTGGCTCCCATCAGTCGTCGGCGCGCGGGAGGCCTTGCAACAACGGCGAATGAAATTCCAAGTCGATAAGAGTTTTGCATGTCTCTCAAACGATGTGCGCTGAAGCACTCATGTCAGGTTCATATCGGAAATTCACACCTCTTCAAGGACACACAGACAGGACAGAACTGATTTATACTTGAGGAAAAAAAGTAACCTTAATTCCTTTTTGGGGTCATACATCAACATACTGATACCCGTGTCTATCATTGAAGCTCGCCTGCAATCGTTGACCGTGTGAGGAAACAGCAATTATGATCTTATTCGAGCGGGAGCTTGTTCCTACATCATAGGGGACCCAGAGGGGGTGGCAGAAGAATCTCAGCAGGAAAAAAAGGACAGCGAAGACATTGCTGCAGTGTCGCTTGTGCCCCCAATTACCACAACGAAACAAGCCGGCATTAGAGTCGGCCATTAGGTTGGAGGGAAAGTGGCCCGGGGGCTTGTTGGCTTTAACAAAAAAAAAAAGGTATATGACAGGCAGTACAGTATGTCCTAATATTGAATCACACCTTTTAAAAAAAAATCTCATTTTTGAGTTAAAGTATTGAACTTGGGGGGAAATCATTTTGAACCAGGGTTGTAATAGTTTGGGATTTGTCATTGTAGTTCGTTTTTATTTTTTCAAATGAAATTGTTGTTTTTTTTGTATGTTTGTTTTTTTTATGCGCTTCTTAAAGCGGGTTTGTTTGTTTTGCTTGATTTTATTTTTGGGGGTGAAATGCTTCATTTTTGTTTGTTTTTTTATTAGCCTTAGAATTAGTTTTAGTTTTTTATAGGTATAAACTGTTTATTTTTATATAATTTATTTATTTATTTATTTATGTATGTATTTATGTATTTATTTATTTATTTTAATTCGTTCCTCTTTCATCTATAACTGCTTCAGACAACAACGTGTAGGCAGGAAAGTGGTTAAAATTGCACGATTGTCTGTGTCTAATGTGTTGTCTTGTATTATTTGGTCATTTTATGTCAACTTTTCTTTTGATGGCGGCGCGGGCACCCGCGGCGGCTCCTCTTGTTGTATGTTGTGGGAGGGAAGAAATTTCCTCTGTGCTGTAGCACATTTGACAATAAAGTTGTACTTGATACTTGAGAAGCAATACACTTCAGGAGCACGATAAAAAAAAAAATTGTTACGAAAGTATTGTGTAATAAAGTAAACTACAGATTTCATGCAAAAATTCAACCGAACCAAAACAAAATTTACACCGTGAGAAAAGGTTTCCGTGTTCCCGCTATACCTCATAGCCCAGGAGTACATTCCTGACTACTTTTGTATTGCGTTTTTTTTTTTCCCATGGTATAACATAGCCATAGAAATTCTTCTTACCCCACTTTTTACTGCTACCTTTTAATACTGTTATTCATTTGATGCTTTCGAAGCTCTCTCCGGATCACGTTGCTTTTGTTGTAAGATGCAACTCAGATGATGTTACGGTTCAATGCCGCACTTGCGTCGCTTCATGCGTTCGATATGCTGCGCTCCCTCTCGCAGGCATGTTTTTTTTTTTGGTGACGCTTGAAAAATGATTTATTGATGGACCCGATGAAAATAATATGCTCTATCGCTGCAAACCTGCTGGCAATATCCTGTATGGTGCGTTTCATGGGTAGCGTTTTCATCGCAGCACATTTGCATTTTCGTTGCGGAGTGTGCGGTTGGCGGCGCCACTTACAATTGTCTTTGCATCATCGCAGGGGTTACACACAGTTTTTGTACAGAAGCCTCTGGGAAATAGTCCGCTTCTAAGATCCCCACAGTGCTTTTAAACTTTTTGTGGGAGTTCTTATAAATTCCAGTGGAAAATGTTGCAGTGAAAAGAACAATAAATAAAGAGGACCGATTGTTGTAAAAATTGACTTTTTAATTGCTTGTATACAGACAGTGGGTCGGTGGAGCGTCTCTGTACACATTGAGCGTGAAATTAAACAAGCAAAAATTGTTTATCATCTGTCTGGTTCTGCAAATGGGTCAGTGAGATTTTTTTTTTTTTTTTTGGTTTATTATTGGACCCAGAAATAATGAAAAATATGCCAATACCACCCAAATGCTCACTCCTTCCGCACTGGTGTTCAAGCATCCATTTTGGATAGCGCTTCTCATTATTCTCTAGTGAGCTCGAGCCTGTCCCTCGTGTACCGTTTTGCCATTCAATTGCATTGCACATGCAGACAAACCACCATCCACACTCCCATCACCACCGATGAACAATTTCCTTAGTGAACCAAACTGCACTTTTCTGGAATGGGGAGAACATACAAACGCCACAGATTCGAACCCTAAATCTCACAAGTGTGAGGTAGACAGGGCTGGTCATCGGGAATTTCATGAATATATCTTCATTTTCCTGACTGGAGGCTAACAATGGGGAGAAAATCAATTTCAGTTTGAACGTATTAATGTGATTCTGGATAGGTTGTATGCTCTTTTAGCAAAGCTAATTTACAATAAAAATTTAAGATAAAATCAACTGCATTGTACTTTTGAGAACATTTTTCCGGCAGATTTCAAAATTCTAAAATCAAAACTTGGGACTCTATTGTGAAAACGACCAAAAAAACGTTCATGACTTTCAAAATATTTTATACGATATTAATATACAGTCAAACCTCGGTTTTCGAACGTCTCGGTTCTCGACCAATTCGGTTTTCAACCAAAAATTTCGAGTTTTTTATGCCTCGGATGACGAACAAATTTCGTTTCTCGAACAAACTGGGCGCACTTGAATGCACCATTTGACTCCTCTTCGCCTTCCTTACACGAGGACGTGTGTTTGCTTTCCATTGTGAGCAGACGTGTT
This sequence comes from Hippocampus abdominalis, assembly GCA_018466805.1. Lineage (NCBI taxonomy): Eukaryota > Metazoa > Chordata > Actinopteri > Syngnathiformes > Syngnathidae > Hippocampus > Hippocampus abdominalis. The sequence continues at coordinate 14,450,596 of CM031705.1, read as the reverse complement.
CAGTAAACATTTTTATTTTAAAAAGAGCGTGGTTTCGGTTCTCGAACAATTTTGGTTTTCGAACAGCCTTCTGGAACGGATTATGGACAAAAACCGAGGTTTGACTGTACTTTTAAGCTAATAGGCCACTCCTCCCTGCTAACACGCCTTAGCGTAACTTGATTCATTTCGGGTTTCTGGATTTTTTAGTGAATATGATTGTCTCTCCAGAGTCCAGATGCTTATTAATATCCCTGCAATTTTGCCTTTCAAAGTTGGACTTCGGTGAAAAGCGTACTCGATCACCCGATGTCACTATTAAACAGTGACGTGTCATTCTTGTGTTAGCTTAGCAATTAGCGTGGATTTCTTTCCTCGCCATCCCTTCGTGAGAACAGTATTTGTCAGAAGTGTACCTTATTCGCCGCCACGGAGGCAATGAGGAATAACTGTGAAGCAATTCTGGAACGTATTTAGCCGTACTAGTAGTAGCAGTAGCCGAAGCTTGTTGCTAGCTAGCTGGTACAGGATAAGTCGCGCCGAGCTTGCCTCAACCTCTCGGTTTAGGTGAGCGATGCGCTCAGCCCAATGGAGCCCTGAGAAGTGAAAATACTTATCGTACCAAACTGAACTAAACCGTACTGGGAAGTGGAAACACTTCTTTCAACCTCATGGCTTCTGTGGGTCCATCTTTGCCTTACACGGTTTTAAATGCTACACCAAGCTTCACCCTTGACGCAGTCCAGTGTACCAGCAGCAGCGTCTCAGGTGTCATCATTATCTCACCTGTGAAAGCGTCAACGCTCGGCTGACCTCACAAGTCTCTCGCTGGCATTGGCACCAAAGATCCTCTGCGACTCTGTTTCTTTTCCCGCAGCGCGCGCCACGTCCTGCTCGTTTCCTTTCATTCAAGCCTCGCTCTGTCCTTTGAGTGCTCCTCTGGGTAAGATCAGTGTCACTCCAATGAGCCGCAAAGGCGTCACCTCGTCGGCTTAGTGCGGTGCCGCCGAGACCTCTCCTCGCCCGTGTCGATATGCCCAGGGTGCAATCAGGAACATTAGTGAGAACCACACCGGGCCGTTCATTCATCACGTGAATTTGCTGCAGAAAATGGATCCTCCTAGAACATTAGAAAAGATAAGGGCGATCCTTTTAAATATTCTCAATTTCTTAGTGGGAGACTATTAAATATAAAAGGCAGTGGAATGCCTAAGTAAACACACTGTCGGTATATTGTTCTAGCTGGGGGACTACTTATCGTGGCCATGCATCAGTTGTAGGAAAATGTTATTTACATTTACCTTAATGCAGCCCAGATGTTCTCCATCTGTCCTAATACCTTTTTGCCCACGGTTGTCGATTTTTATTACCGGTATATCGTTTCCAAATGATTGCTATCTTTGCATAGTGTGTACATACACAGACTGAAACTGTTTATTATTCTTTTACAGTATTTGAGATCGTTTTACCCATCCGTGTATTTTCTAGACCAGCTGTCCTCTTCGGAGTGGCCGGTGAGCTGGAGGCTGGGGGTGGAGGTCATCCTGGACTGGTCCTCAGTTAATCGCAGGGCTTGTTTATAATTGATATTGTACATTCCTATTTTGTTTGTTTAACTCGAGTAGTAACCGCTGTCTCTGAAAGGGTTAAAGATAACGTTTCAAAGGAGGCTATTAAGGCATAGTTAGGCTTTCAAGTTGTGGTTTAAAGCCTGAGTTAGGGTTTCTAACCAACGTTTATAGATAGGGTTAGGGTCTCGGATTAGACTTTCAAATAGGGTTTTAAAATTAAGTAGGGTTCTAAGCCATGGTGGAGTTTCAAGAGAGAGGTAGGGCTTCAAGACAGTCAATGTTTAAATGAAGCTTTCAAGCCAGGGTAAAAGGTTTCAAAATAAGTAAGTAATTCTACGTCAGTGTTAGTGGTTTCCAGTCCAGGTTAGGTTTGCAAATTAGGGTTTCAAATTAGGGGTTCAAATAAGGAAAAAAGTTTCCCAAAAGGTGTTTTTATTTATTTATTTATTTGTTTGTTTATTTATTTATATATGTATTTATTTTTAGACTTTAGCTTTCAAATTAGGGTTTTAAATTTAGAATTCCATATCCGGGTTTAGGGATTCAAACGAGGGTTACGGTTTTAATGTTAGGCGTTGAGGGTCAGCTTTGAGGTTAGGGTTTCAAAATGGGTTTTAGTCAAGTGTAGAAATGGAAAGCTTATTGCTGAATATGCACCAATGCCATCAAAAGCCTGTCATACAAACTTCAAATGACAGAAACCGTCCCCCCCAAAAAAAACAATCATCTCTTCGACAAATTCGGACCTATCCAAATGCAAGACTGGCTTTAAACAACCAGGCAGTTGGCAGGAATACTCGCTATCGGCCTCGCTCACAAAGCCACAGCATATTGATCCTCATGCATTATAGAAGCAGCTCTGAGGCCAGATGATATTGGGTAGGCATATTTGCTACACTCAGCGTACGTGCATAACATGCCCGCTGGAGCATTGCAGGACATAATCAGTCCGAGCGATGAACATATGGATGATAACATTGATAATGGTGGCGCATCGCTCAGGTTGCTCATCGTTTACACAATAATATTCGTTATTGCTGATGCATTTTTACATCCTCCCTTGTTTTATTGGCAATCTTGACGCTGCTTCTCCATGTGTCGAGACAAGTGAACCGCTATAATAATAGTAAAATTAAGCAAGTATGCTTTTAGCTACACTCAAATTATATAAACCACATCTGTGTGTCAGATTTCCATCAGAACGACTTTATCATAAAAATTAAAATCAGGCAAAATTACTCACAATTTGATAGGCTGACAGGAAATATTGGCTTGTTAAGCTGTGCTTGGCCAGTTCCATGCCAGTCATTTGCCACTAAGCTTTCAGCTGAATGTTTTTTATATTAGCAACGTTTGTGTGACTTTTTTTTCATTAAAATCATTGTATAACAAAACTCAAATGAAATAAAACTGCGTATCATTTGAATATGCCTGAATGTAATGGAGAGGGAAAAGGAAACAGTTCATGAGCAAGCTTCACCCGTCATTTCAATGCTAGTCGTGAGCCACTGTGCTTTCAGCTAAATGCTATTTGCGTTAGCAACATGTGAGAAACGGATTTTCATTCAAAACACTGTTTAATAAAGCTCAAGTAAAACTACCTGTCAGTTGGAGAACCCTTACAAGTAACGATTTTTGGAAAGTATCACACGCTCATTTCCATGCTAGCTACGATGCTTTCAATGTGCTAATTATGTTAGCAACATTTGCGTGACAGGTATTCACCACCACCATTGCGTAATAGCATTTAAATAAAGCGAAAGTGTTTAACATTTAAAAATCCCTTACAGGAAACAAGTTCTTATCAAGCTTTGGAGGTCATTTCTATGCTAATTGTTAGCCACTGTGCTTTTAGCTACTTAGAAAAGAAACTTATGTGTGAAAGATTTTCACCAGAACCACTGTACAATAAAACTCCAATCAAGTAAAAATACTCATTTCGAAGACACAAACATTCATTAGCAAGCTTTGCCATCATTTCCATGCCGGTTATTAGCACTATTGCTCTTAGCGAGATGCTATTTAAATGGGCATATTTGCATAGGCAATCGATAGTATGACAGATCATCACAGGCTTTTTCAGCCTCAATCATCACATCTAGTCTCCATGGCAACACCTCAACCCTCCGGAGTAACGGGCTCCAGTGTCACCCATGGTTCAGTGTCACATGACCCTGAACGTGTGAACAGTGATACCAGTAAAGCCAGTGGGCCATGCCAAAATGACGATCGCGTCGGTGAACATGGTGTCATTGGGAATAGGGCGGCAAGTGCTGTGAAAGAGGCAAGGAACGGAAGGTCGCGAGTCAACATGGTGTTATATCGCTGTCCAGACATTCGATTTTAAGACGTTGAGGGGAAAAAAATGATTGTCAGGTATAGCAACAAGTTCATGTGAAATTCTGTCGATAGAAAATTAATAATAATCACCTTTATAGACACTATCCAAGAGTTATTATTATAACAACAATTTGTTATGGTGCGAGGTTGCAATAGCATAGAAATGCAAAGCATCAAAATAAAGACTTCATACTTATCACCGGACCTGTCAGAAAACAAATATCATGTACGACTCACAAAACGTATTTATATTCGGCTCTCAGGTTAAAAAATCCGGTTGAATCTAAAAGGCGCGATCGCTTTTACGGCTGAACTTCTGACACAACTTACTATTCTCTCACAAGGAGCTGAACAGCAAGTTCACATCAAGTATTGGATCTATGATGAGTGCAATATATTTCCGGGGTATTGATTTGTCCGCCTTTCTGTGACTCTTCCAGTCTCTGAATCTTTTTTCCAACTTGAAAATGATTCTCTATGACACATTTCAGTTGCCACTTCTCTGAGACGCACCTGTTTGAAGCATTGCAGTGGGGAGGGACTATTGATTAGGGATTGTACAAACTAGTTGACTTTACTAATCCATAATGATGTTTGAAGTGACATGCTTTTTTGATTTAGAAGGTAAAGCCGCTTGGATGAATGAATATGCTGAATGAAATCAGTCTCAAATGAATGTAAAGGTGTTTTTGTTTGTTTACAAATGTTTTAACACACACTAGCAAAGTGCAAGTAGTACAGTCAAACCTCGTTTTTTGTCCATAATCCGTTCCAGAAGGCTGTTCGAAAACCAAAATTGTTCGAAAACCGAAAACACGCTGTTTTTAAAATAAAAATGTTTACTGAACACGTCTGCTCACAATGGAAAGCAACACGAGGAATCGTCACTTCCTCGTCTACCCGAGGAAGCGTCACTTCCTCGTGTAAGGAGGGCGAGAGGAGTCAAATGGTGCATTCAAGTGCGCTCAGTTTGTTCGAGAACTGAAATTTGTTCGTCATCCAAGGCATAAAAAAAATCGAAATTTTTGGTCGAGAACCGAGACGTTCGAAAACCGAGGTTTGACTGTATAAGGAATTTTTCCACTCTACACAAAAATGTCTGTGATTTTTGGCAAACACCGCAAATGTCCACCATGGAGAATCCGCTGCTTGATAGGCCCGCAATGACGCTTCCCTGTTTGCGCAAGTTGTGCAAATAACTAACTGGCTGTCCCATTAGCAAGCGAGATGATTATTTTTACTGGCTGGAAATACCGTCACGCCACCGCCAGCCACCCAGCCCATGTCAACGAGCGTCAGTTCTAACGCATATTCTGCGTAAATGGAGGCCATCCACCAACCACCCAAAATTCTACCCATCTGTTTTGAGTTTGTTTTGGAACACTAACTAATCACCGATTATGTATGAATGGTTAAAAGGGGGGAGCATTTCTGGAGAAAAATCCAGCGTAAACAAACATATGAGGGAACGGTGTGATAAAATCAACTGATCTTCCCCGGCTCGGAGAGATTCTAAGGCGCCTAGAAAAAAAAAAAACTTTCACCGTAATGAGACGAAGGCGGCTACATTGCAACTGGCAAGTCGAGACGTCTAAACACCCGCAGATTTGCTTTAAAGATTTCGAATTCAAACAGAGCCAGGAGCAGCTCCACGGGCATGTTTTCAGACAAAACATCGCCCGTAACGATGCAGCCTGCTGGGTGAAGAGGTGTCCCAGCAGACTTGAAAGCAGCTTTTCTGCAAAGTCAGCGCTCTCGTACTTGAAAGAAAGGGACAAGACCGGTCAGCGAGAGTGAGCTTTTTTTAAACCTAACAATGTCATTTCCATCAAGACAGGGTCGATTCACACGTTTGATTCACTCATCTGCAGATCAGGTATCAATTTCCTTGCAGCACTCTGTTACATTCGCTACATTTTAAGATTGTTTTCAGATTTTATTTTGACACTTTTTAACGATAAACAAAAGAATCTTTCATTTGACCCAAATATCCCGTGGGTCCTTGAAATTTTCAAAATGCTCTGAAATGGCTGGCAGTCAACGATTAAAGAAACCACCACACCCGAGGAAAAAACAACCAATCAGAGACAGAAGGTGTGACAGACAAAGTGTCAATCTTAGCCAGGCACACTCATACCGGGCACACCGCTTTAACGTCACTCTGACCTGTTACTTGAGCTTTGCTGAAACTAAGGGGGAATAGCCACATCTATATACAGTCAAACCTCGGTTTTCGTCCATAATCCGTTCCAGAAGGCTGATTCGAAAACCGAAATTGTTCGAAAACCGAAACAACGCTCTTTTTAAAATAAAAATGTTTATTGAACACGTCTGCTCACAATGGAAAGCAACACGAGGAAGCGTCACGTCCTCGTCTACCCGAGGAAACGTCACTTCCTCGTGTAAGGAAGGCGAGAGGAGTCAAATGATGCATTCAAGTGCGATCAGTTTGTTCGAGAACCCGAAATTTGTTCGTCATCTGAGGCATAAAAAACTCGAAATTTTTGGTCGAAAACCAAATTGGTTGAGAACAGAGACGTTCGAAAACTGAGGTTTGACTGTAATCAATAAAAATGTGCCAAAGACTAACAAACAGCAGCAGAGTGAAGGTTCCTCAGTCAGCTGAGAGGATATAAAATAATGCTTTGCTTTTGTGACATTGTTAGCTCAAAAGCTTTGCCGCTAACATGAGGCCTATTTTCGACGGCGCTAGCTACCTTCGCAGGGTTAATAATAACCTCATCCGCCACCAGCCGGCATGTTTCGGACTCTTTAAACTCCTGACCTCTTTTTTTTTTCCCCTGCCGTTTATCTGCACAGTACTCACAATTAGCGGCGAGCGTGACCATCAGCCACTTTGCCCAGAGGGTGGTGGGCCAGAAGCGAGGGGGACCCTGGCCCAGAAAAACAATAACAGACGTTAGCGCAAAATGTCAGGCTGCAATGTTTTTAATGAGGAGGGAAGGGATGAGGAAAACCAAGACGACTGTACCTACCTTGGCACTGTAATCGAGTTCAGCGTGGACCAGCCTATTGTGTGTGTGTGTGTGTGTGTGTGTGTGTGTGTGTGTGTGTGTGTGTGTGTGTGTGTGTTCATGCCAGATGAAAAGCGGCGGTGGGAGTACACCTCCAAAGGCTGGCTTGTTTCGCTCCCCTGCCAACGTACCCACATGGAAGTATGAGTGACGGGAGAGGTGACTCGACTGTCTGCAACGACTGTCGTACACGTGTCTTTCTTCTCCCATGTGGGTGTCGTCTGTCATCCGGAGGCGATGTTTTCACTGAGAATAAACAAGATCATATGTCGTCTTGGTGAAGACAAGCGGGGACGAAGAAAAATGGTCTTTCTTGTTTCGTCCTTGATGAGGATGAGGCCAAAGTGCATTGACATCTTGTGTTTTTCTGCTGGACAGATTGACTGAGCAACCGACAAATTCACACATCATTTATTTATGCTTTTAACATTTTTCAAGGAAAATGTGAAGCGTAGGCGGCCCGGTGGTCCAGCGGTTGGCGCATCGACCTCACAGTGCAGAGGTACCGGAGTCAAATCCAGCTCCGGCCTCCCTGTGTTGAGTTTGCATGTTCTCCCCGGGCCTGCGTGGGTTTTCTCCGGGTATTCCGGTTTCCTCCCACATTCCAAAAACATGCATGGGAGGTTGATTGAACTCTCTAAATTGTCCCAAGGTGTGAGTGTGAGCACGGATGTGTTGTTCGTTTGTGTGTGCTCTGCGATTGGCTGGCAACCGGTTCAGGGTGTCCTCCGCCTAGGGCCGAAGACGGCAGGGATAGGTCGCCGTGCTATGTCTCACTGGGTGTTCCGGGTGATGTAGCTGCCCGCCCCCCGGTGCGTCTCTCAATTTGGTGACTACATTTTAAACTAGCCAAAAGCAGGTCTAACTTGTGGTGCAGATTGTGTAACGCAATTATGGTGGATTTTAACGAGGCGCAAACAAGGCTAGATAGATAGATAGATAGATAGATAGATAGATAGATAGATAGATAGATAGATAGATACACACGGATACTGTACAGTACTTTTTCTGGTTACTTAGGGTGACTTGAGTGAACGCTGGCGCGTTTGGCTGCCGCTGCTCAACCCGTATTGTGTTTTATTGTTTTTGTTCCTGATTGTAAAGTGTCCTTGGGTGTCTTGAAAGGCGCTTATAAATAACATGTATTATTATTATTATTACTTGGGAAGATGCCGTGAACAACTTTTCTTTTTGATCCAATAAAAACAATTAACCCCTCACTGGCATCCTAATGGCAACTTTCTGTTGCTATTAAAAGAAGCAATTGATTTTTAGTCGACAGTCAAGACATTGTGTGCGTCGAAATAAGCTTCTTTTTTCGGTAATCGGAACAACCAAAAAGAAGGGACGAACGCAGAGGGAAGCCGCGCATGCATCGGGTCTGGCTGAGCAAGCAAGCTAATTAACTTGAAAAAAGCATAAACATGTAAATTGCAATGTGCTACTGTGAGGATCTAATTAAAGCCAGTGGAATGTTAAGGACCACATTTCAGATGAGAAACTAACGTATTATTGGGCTGCGTGGTGCACTATTTTTTCCACTTCATAGCTGCAGAAGCCTCATGCTAAGGTATACTTTGCAGAGAAAATGAGACGCTAAAGATACATTTCCACTGACTTGCAGTTCCTGGCACGAAAAGGTTCCACAAGTTATATATCCACGCACAAAACGTTGCGCTTGATTCATGAATTTCCAAAGACGTCCATTTCTACTTTGTCTATACCTTTCTGTTACTCTTCCAGTCACTCTGTTTGTCTCACGCAATCTGCTGATGACACTTAGTATGTACGATGATGTATGTTTTGTGTGACTACAACTACGGACAACAAATTCCTTGTGTGTTTTTATCCGATGTGGTCGACAAAGAGGAACCTGTTGGCATTCCATCCATAATTGAAAAATACACAGAAACCCCCCCCCAAAACATTGCAGCTTAAGTTAACCGATTCTCTCTTTCAGTTTTGCAGCTGATCGTTTTTTTTAACGCTTAAGCTGTCGTTATGGCGGACGGAGGCGCGGGCAAGCTTACGACTGCATGGATTTTATTGGCGGGGTAAACCACAATCGCTGAACGGTTCTCACAGTCAGAGCAAATTTAGCACCTGACACCAGTTTCACTCATGAAATTTGGTGGGCATGTCTATTATGAGTAGACCCACAAAAAAAGTCTCAAGAAGCAATGCCCAAAAAGTCACAAGAAATCTGCCGTGTTGGTTTGAATCGTACATTTTTTTGCCATTTCTAGAAGTGCTTGGACAAGAAACTCTTCTTTGAGAGTTTGTCCAGTGTCGACCAACGTTGACCCACGCGTATCCTACACAGATGAGTGACACTAGATTGTGAGTTCTTTGTTAATATTTAGGTTCGGAAGAAAAATTCCGCTGATAAGCCAGAAAACGCCGACGGACACAACAGGTTTATGAGAAGTAGTAAATACTTCCTACTTAATACCGTTTCATCCTCGACTTCATTCATCCCTCGCAGCATCTTGCACTTTGTTAGCCCACTAAAAGTTTTATACGCGCACCAGAGACAGGCGCTCTGTTCCTTTCTGCGGGCGCATGAGTGACGAGCCACAGTAAACACGCCTGAAAAAGGCGATAAATAGAGCGAAGTGGAATGGCGGCATCAAGTAACGCTTGAGTGAGAGCTGGCGGGATGCTGGAGACTGTCACATTCTTGTCCTTCAAGTGACGAACTTCTCTACCGTCGCAGTTTGAACATGTAAAGTGTCAGGCGGAAAAATGCGGAGTGAGGCGAGCTTTGGTGATTGTTTTGGGGATTCTCTGTGCAAACAGGGGTACAATATTTCTTCAATAAGTATTGTGGTGACTTACAAAATGGATTCACGAAAAAACACAAACACATAATTTTGTAACATGATACTTAAGAAAAACAGCACTGTGCTTTAGAATAGCATACAGTAATAATTAGGAAGATTTTTTGTTGTTGTAGTAAGCGTAAAGGGATGAAAAACGTGATTTTATTCATAATATATATTTTTTAAATTAATCGACTGATTAATCGGGTATTGGCGTTTTATTCTGCCACACATTGGAATTGGCGTGGTCTTTAAAAAAATATATCGTAATAATCAAAATAAATAGAATGTAATTCAGTAAATTGTCTTTAATACTTTAATTTAAGTATTATTCTGACTTGTAATTTGTCGTTTTTTCCAAACAGTGGTAAATATATGCCTTTGAGAATTTGTCTTTCTACACGTGCTGCTGCACCATTTGTGTTGCAATGTCTGTTGCTGAGAGGGTTGGCGTTAAGCTAGCATGAAATATCCGACGGTTAACCATCTTTGTATCACTGTAAATTTTCTGTAATGAAATATGCTATTTTAGTTATTTTCTCCAATGTGTTTTTCAACCACTTCTGCGTCTGTTTAATCGACACCTCGAATCTCACCGTCATTCATCGACATGAGAGGAGAGGTTGCTATCCTTCACACATGCTGCCGGGAGGTCATATTGATATCATGACAGTTTCACGAAGCATATTTATATTGATTGCTGTACAGGGGAAACATACTGTGTTTTATCGATTGAACGAAGGCAAACAGCTGTATACATTACAGGACGATCAAAAAGAAAAAAAAATATCAATACAGGTTTTGTTTATTTTATTTTTATTCCTTCGGATGAATGAACGATTTCTGATGCTTTCTTCTTCTGCTCGTTGCGCCGGGGGCCAATCAGCCAGCTTTACATATTCATCGCCCGAGCGCAAAATAATTTATTACAACAAACAAGCTATTAATAAAAAATCAATAAGAGTCTCCCAGAGGTGCTGCGTGCAAAAGCGCGAATGAATTTTTAAAAAGCTCTTAGGTGAAACAAAGTAGAGGGAAAAAAAAAGAAAAGAAGGTGCTTGATGGATCAAAAAAAAAAATGAGCCTGCATCTCATAGTCACAATGAATTATTTTGTGTGTGTGTGTGTGTGTGTGTGCAGCAGAGGGAAAATGCAGAGGGGAAAAAAGCTATTAGAATGCTCATTTATTGCCCCTCACATTGCATTTATAGCTGCGCTGCTATGTGTTAAACATGTGCTGAAGCATTTCATATCTCTGGGGCTTATTTCCTTTTATTTGACCTTGAAGTGTCTTTTGGGCTGCTCCGCATCATACATTGTCATATTTGTAAAACACATTATGTTTTCACACCAACAGTGCGAATCGAGTCAATTTGTGGAGGAACGCGTTATTTTCCCTTCATCTGGCGACGAGCCCGGGTCTTATTTTGAACGTGGGCAAGGGGTGAGTGTTAACGTCAGGGTGAGGGTTAAGGTTAAGGGGGTTAGGATGAGAAGGTTAGGGTTAGGGGTTCTATGTAAAGTTTCAGAGGTTAGAGGTTAGGAATTGGGGTTGGGGTTAGGATTTATGAAAAAATATATTTTTAAAAATATATATTTAAAAAATATATATATATATATATATAGATAGATATAATAGATAGATTTGTTTCCAAATATATTCATATTTATATAACAATATTTTTAAATATATTTATATATATATATATATATCCATAACCGCTTCATCCTCACGAGGGTATATAGCCGTATATGAATATAGGGCACATATTCATACCTAGGGACAATTTAGAGTGATCAATCAGCCTGCCATGCATGTTTTGGAATATACCCGGAGAAAACCCCGCAGGCCCGGGGAGAACATGTAAACTCCATATATACCTCAACACTGTGAAGTCGACGTGCTAACCACTGGACTACCGGGCCGCCCTATATATATATAATATATAAAATATATAGATAGACAGATCGATCGATCCATATATAGATATATAAATTTTTCCAAATATATTTATATATATATATAAATATTTTTTTTTAGTAATATATTTATATATATAAAATATATATACATCAATCTATATATATATATAATTTTTAAAAATATTTATATATATATATATAAAATATACATACATATATATAAATATATATATATATAATAGATAGATAGATAGATAGATAGAGATAGATGGATAGAGCTAGCTGCATAACATCAATATTGACCTTGACTTTCCTTTTTCTCTATCAAACCCAAAGGGAGTCTCCATCACGCAGCCCTTTCCTCCAAACGAGATATGCGTGATCCCGAACACGCGTGAGGCGCACGCAGACAAACAGAGGAAGAGGCAGGCAGAGGTGGGGTGGGGGGAGTTGTATTCTGTGAGGATTGATGGACTCCATATCACTGGTTAATGATCTCCCCAGGGTGCGAGCGAGAAACGATCAAACTGGTCTGCGTGACGGTGTGGCGCACCCCCTGTGTCACGGCACCGCCGCCGCCGCCGCCACCGCAACCTCATCTCACCGTTTCCTCTCCCTCCTCATTGAACCTCGTTTTTGTGTCTTCCTTTGGGGGAACACATCGATTCACCCCTGTTTGTACCGCGTCGCCCACACACGTACCAAGCGCCGCGTCGAGGTGCCCTTGTTTTCCAACCCGATACAGACGATTTCGAGCTTTATCCTCATTCCTCACCGATGGGATTCCACGACATCCATTCTCATTAACTTGTGCAGAAATGACAAGGGAAGGTGCTGAAAAGCGGTGAGGAATTATAGGAGATTTCACGTGGCATAATAGGAAGCTCCTCTGCTTGAAGCCATCGGCGTCGCTCTTTGCAAACAACACGAGAAATTGGTTCAGTGGGTTACGCTGCGACTTGAATGACTAATTTAAGCCTTCTCCTCTTGCATAAGTAATTTGAATGTGTGATGAGACAACACTGGCCATCATTTATTTCAATGGGGAAGTTGATTCAAAAATCCACACCTCAGGGACAATTTGGAGTGTTCAATCAGCCTGCCATGCATGTTTTCGGAATGTGGGAGGAAACCGGAATACCCGGAGAAAAACCACGCAGGCTCCGGGGAGAACATGCAAACTTCACACAGGAAGGCCGGAACCGGGATCGAACCCACGACCTCTGCACTGTGAGGTAGATGCGCTAAAGGGACATGTAGATTTAGACAAATTTTCACACACATATTCACGCCAGGGTTTGGATTCCATCACAGGTGCACAAAACTCACCTATGTGAAGCACTACACTCTAAATGCTCCCTCTCCTCGTGGCAAAAGAAAAGACATCATTCCCTGCTGCCACATCATCCTCAACTTGTCACTCCAGCTTTCATCTGAGGCAGGAAAGAAATGATTTTGTCCGTATCTCACCAATTTTCAATTTATTCCCAAGAAGTCTAGACGCCCGTCCTCACCCCCTCCTCACCTCACCTCCGCGCGCTTCTGAATCAAATGCACGGTCGGTTCTTTTGTTTTGATTGCCGCGCGGCCTTGCCTATTGTCGGCTAGCGATATGAAGCCGTATCTAGCGTGATGGGTGCCGGTTGAGCCACAGCTGTCGAATGGAGCGAGGCAGTGAGCGGCTGTTTAGATGCGGGCGGAGCTGTGCGGTGCGGGGAAAGGGGGCAATTTCGTCTGACTGAATTGCACCGCAGATAAAATATAGCATTTTAAAAGATTGCCGCTTATTGTGATATTTTTATATTATATTGCTTTTTTTTTTCTTCGCGTCCCTGCAGGCATACTTGTGTCTGTTCCAAGGGAAGCTATTTAGTTGTACGAGTGTTCCCGACCGACCCAATGCCAACCAAACCAAAATGAGAACAAAGTTCAATTCAAAAATCATCTTTCCCCATTGAAATGAATGCCAACAAAATGTTTGTATGTTTTTAATAAGAAAAGAAATTATTCTATTATGTTGCACTTTATAAAAACAAATTGTATAGTAATAACAGAATTAAATGTGTGTGTCTTGGCTGCATGGGGCAGTATAAAACAGACATACGGATATACATCCTCAGTCACAAAAATTGTTCTTCGCAGAGGATAAAGTACAGTCAAACCTCGGTTTTCGTCCATAATCCGTTCCAGAAGGCTGTTCGAAAACCGAAACCAGGCTCTTTTTAAAATAAAACTGTTTACTGAACACGTCTGCTCACAATGGAAAGCAACACGAGGAAGCATCACTTCCTCGTCTACTCGAGGAAGCGTCACTTCCTCGTGTAAGGAGGGCGAGTGGAGTCAAATGGTGCATTCAAGTGCGCTTAGTTGTTCGAGAACCGAAATTTGTTCGTCATCCGAGGCATAAAAAAATCGAAATTTTCGGTCAAAAACCGAATTGGACGAGAACCGAGACGTCCGAAAACGTATATATATTTAGCTGGGAGGGGCAAGGAGGAAGGGGGCGGGGGCAAGGATGGCCTCGGCCACACATAGCTCCGCCCCTGGCTATCCGCATAGTCAAGTGAATTTCTCAGGCACACTTCGGTCTGTTCTAAATAATCGACTTATAATATTTGTGAAAACAGCCTATGCTGTTGTTTGTGCATTGTACAAAGGCGATTACTTAAAAACAACAACAGCAGCAGCAAGTACAACATGCACCACTTAATCTACTGCAAGATAAGTAACGTACTTGAAATATGCATAAATTGACCAATGAAGTATACCTAAAATAATATTGTGCCATTTAGTGTGTGAATGAATAAATCCCTTACTAATGTCTGACCATTGTGTCACATTTTATTTTTCAGGTTTGGAACAAAAAGTCCATCATTGTACGTTTTTTGAATGGGTATTTTTTATTTTATTTTATTTTTTTAAGGGCAGGCTATTGATTGTGATAGTGCATGTTCACATAACTGATTGTCAAGATACACATTCATCCAGGTAGGCACAATGGTATAATGTAGTTGTACATATTTTCTAGTGCAAAGATGACAGACGCCTGCGACCTGCTGCTAAATTTTTGACGCAGATTTTTTTTTTTTCACAAATGAGCCCACCCGCTACCAATCTTTATGGCTCTCATACGTACTTCCACACTCCATTTTGCTCGCAGGCTCCACTCTCCCTACTGCGGCGCTCTCTAATGTCGCCCGCTTACACCCACTGGGCGACATAATGGCAGCCATCGCTCACTTCTAGGAAAGAAAATGTGACATGTCTTTGCTCTCCTTTTGTTGACAAACGGCACACGCTTCCTGCTGTGTTATCACTCAGTCGCTTCGACTTCTTTTTTTCTGCTATTTAGCTAACAACAGTTTCGGGAAACAAATGCTCTTTACTGTATTTGTTTGCTTTTCACCGGGTTTGCGAGGACAGTAGATACGCGTGATCAGAACTCGGATTGTATTGAAGGGCCCATACATGACTGAATTGTCAGTATGAATGTGAAAAGCACTGTTGATATATCAATTCTAAGCAAATGGGGATATTTACTGGTCCATTCATGGAACAAAAATCAATTTCCATTTAGCTCTTTGTTCAGGAAAAAGTAATTTGTGCGAAAAGTACTGAAACATTGAACAGTGTTTAAAGGTCGAATTAAGTTCACCTTGTGTTTTACAAGTTCATCCTGAAATTAGAGCAGAGCGCCATTGAAGTCCCCAGACTACTGTAGCGTTAAGCTAGCAGGCATATTGTTAGCTGAATTTTGTTTGGTTCTACATGTTGGTATTTAAATATACAGCACTGAGTTAGCTTTAGGGATACTCTGTTTATATATGTTGTGGCTCTATGTGTGTTCATGTAGCAACTGTTTGAAGGTTTTTAATTCCCGTCGCATTTATGCTAATGTCAGTGGCGTCTCCTGACAAAGTGTGAATTACTGAAAGAGCAACACAAACGCTTGACATGATCACAAAGAATCACGGCAGTAACTGTAGCAGGCAAACAGGCGGCAGGGACAGCCCCGAGCAGGAAGCATTGTTGAGAGGTATAATTCTGCAATATGCGTACTTCTCTCAATTAGAATATTGTCTGACGCTGGGGGGGTGAAGCACAGATGCTTATTTGTGTAATCATTTTAACTGAGGTTACAGCCCCAGAGGTGAGCGTGAAATAAAAAATAAAAAAAATAAAAAACACCAGACGTTCATTATGTCTATTTAGACGAGAGACCCAAGACCTCCTTACTTTAATTACTTGATTGTTATGCTTGGAACACTGACGCTCTGTATAGAAAACTATGGAGAGTGAACTCCATGGCGTTTGATCAAATCACTTCCCAAATCTAACCAAAACAAATGCAGGATCTGGATAAAGCTAGGCAACTGCATTCTTGCTAAATCCCAAGAAAATTAACAAGTGCACATTTGTCTGCTCTAAGATAAGTGGTGCTTAATTATCCGTGGTGGGAAAAAAGAAGTACTGTGTGTCGTTAACTCCTTTACCAAAATGCTAGTGCTACGCCATGATCGATTACTATCCGCTAGCTAGCTAATGACGCTAGTTACAAATTTATGGATGATACCTTACTATTAGCACTGCTTTTTATAAGCTTGGTCACGAAATGACTAAACTCACAAGCTAGCTAATAACGCTAGTTACGAATTTATGGATGATACCTTACTATTAGCACTGCTTTTTATAAGCTTGGTCACAAAATGACTAAACTCGCAAGCTAGCTAATAACGCTAGTTATTTCTGGAATTTTTACTGCACTGCTTTTTATAAGATACCTCACAAGCTACTATAAGGCTAGCAATTTATGGATGATACCTGCTTTTTATAAGCTTGGTCACAAAATGACTAAACTCACAAGCTAGCTAATAACGCTAGTTATGAATTTATGGATGATACCTTACTATTAGCACTGCTTTTTATAAGCTTGGTCACGAAATGACTAAACTCACAAGGTCATGGGGCCGCGATACAGTTCCAGGTTTTATGATGATGACTTTGACCTGGCAACTTTTCCATTATTTCCCAACTGACAAAACGCGTTTGACCTTCCACTGCATGTGTGTTTACTGTTTATTTCAACAACAAAAACACCACTCACTGAAATGACCATGTGTTGCACTGTTGTAAAATTTATGGCAGAGACAGAAACACCAGTCATAAGTCCAGTGAAACTCACTGCTCACACCGTGACCTATACGAAATTCAGCTTCTGGTCACGCATACCTATGTTCTTTCCACCCAAAAGGTGACACTGAAACATCGAGAGGTATGTTCAACACCACCCCCGGCCCTCCCACGGCAACTACATCTGCCCTTTAAATCTCCGTCTCCAGGGGAACCGTAGCAGTAACTCTGTGGCACCTGTTAGGTTCAAAGACACAGGCTCGACGGTTCACCTGCAATCACTGTTATTTTAACTCTCTCCCGTGGTTTTTATACTCGCAGCATCTCGACGGGTGGCTCTTTTTAATGGGACGAACACCTATTGTGCTTGCAAAGCAATCAACCTTGAAATTAGCGTTAATTTTAACGTAGGATTATTTTCTGTCTGCCCCACGAATGCCTGCAATGCATCACTAAGAATAGTTTGAGGAAGGATTCGGTGGAGCTGAAGGTTCTTGTGCCGTCTTTGTCCAAGACAATTCAGCGCACTAGTAAAACAACCAGGGGGCACTAGTGGAACAACTGTCATCCTAGTATGATTTTAAGGTGGGTCGTAGTAAATGCAATACATTCACGTAAGCAATTTTTGTTTGAAAAATGCTTGTCAGAGTAATTTCGATGCGGTTTTGGCTTATCGAAGACTTTTGTCACATGACTCCATTTGACCAATCAAATGGAGCCAGGCAGTTACAGTGCATGCCTGCAAAAAATTAATAAATAACATTTTTAAAAGTCGACACGGCCTCACCTCTGAAGAAAAGGTTTCAAAGTTTGCCTTGATTTACATCATTTTATAAAGGTAAAACCTAATTATTGTTTTAGTTGAAGTGATTACGATTTTTTTTTGCCCATTTGATATTCACGCGTTACAAAAAATTAATCGGAAATTACTCACCAGTGCTAGTGAAAGTTGCTCTACTAGAGCGCCCTTGTCGTCCGACTAGTACGCTGAATTGTCTTCCAAGGGCAAAGAGTGAATGCATGGCTTTTAAGGATATTAAATAAACGGTCAAAATGCTAAATGGCTTCCAATAACCACCGTCATTTGGTGCTCAGTGTCTTCTGCTGAATAGTGCCTATTGGCACAGGGGGGTGGGGGGGGGGGGGGGGGGGTTGACCTGCTGCAGCCCCACACTTCCCGACATGGTAGCGGATGCGTGGCGACACAGCGGTGGCCGGCTGCGGGGTCACGGCAACAGGGACCAAGGGCGCTTTTCTTCCCTTCAGTTGTAACAAATCAGATGTGACAGGATGGCTCGAACGTTACCTTTTTTCGCTCTTTCACCTCTCACCCAAGCACACGCGAGAGAAAAACAGACGGTTTGGTGTCTCTCTGACATCGTAGGAGGACAAAACATGTCTTCGAGTTGCATCTCAGGGAAAAGATAAATGTCTATTCATGTTTGTATATAAAGTATTAAATGGGCAGGCACTTCTTCGCAGACTCTAGCTTGGTTGTATTTAAAGTGAATGCAAGTTTTGGGTTTGTTTTTTAATCTCTTGTGTCATGTTCAGTCTTGATTGTGTCCCAGCTCCAGCTGGAGCGAAGGGCGTTTCCCTCCAGCAGGTGCACCTGTGCCTCGTTTGGCCATCAAGCCCAGCCTTGTATTTAAAGACTCTGACTTCTACCTCGCCTCAGATTGTTGACCTTGCTTGCTGTTGTTCTTCAAGTCCTCCGTTGTACTCTGATAAACTCACCTATTTCCCAGTTTTGTAGCTCCCGTCTAATAAAAAGAGCTTTTTTTTGGTGCCATGTTGGTACCAAAGAACTACGTAGAAGTGATTTGAAGAGCTTCATACAGCAGTACATGGACATGAAGATTAACCCCCATGCAGTAATTATCCCAAAATTGGACATTTCGGTCACTTTGGATGATTTTGGACTGTTGGACAAATGGACACCACAGACAAAACAGTGAAATATAACTCATAGGATGTATATCTATCTTGTATATCTGTCTTGGCCAATTCCCACTGAACATTTTGAGGGGTTGAAAGTGAAAAAAAATGAAAAGTGAAAAAAGTTGTTGCACATTGGAAGAGGGACATTTTTGGGACAATCCTCGAGGACGTAATACCCTTCATGCAGCCGCTTAAAAATACTGCATGAGGGTTAATAGCGAGATTATCAAATGAATGCTCAAATGCTTTTGAATTTATTCCATGTCACAGACAACCATCTTAATGTCAATGTATTCGTACGCTCTTTGTCTTTACTAGCAGGATAGCTTTGACATACTAGTTGAGGGGGAAAAAAAAGACAGTCATTCGACTAGCGCACTTTGTTTTACTCGTGAAGACAAAGAAGATACTCGTTCATGGATCGATTCATGGAATAATACTCAAATGAAAAGATGTTTGAGCATTAATGCACTAGTCCATGCACTAGTACACTCTGGCTTCCCTATTAAGACAACTTTAGCATTTAGCTACATCTTACGAGTCAGGCAAAACTGTGCAGTCGTTGACAACTCCATCCAACTTGTCGTACGAGTGACGTAAAATTCTACTATAGTTCTCATCTAGCATTTCACTAGAAGTACTCGTAGTGCACTACAGCAACTACTAATTTAAAATTCAAACCCAGCTTGGAGATTTCCTCCCCCTTCCTTCCACTAGATGTTAGTCACCACACGTCCCGCCACTTAGACACCGCTGCTCACTAAAGTGCATTTGTAGAGCCCTCCTGTCACATATACTGGATATATATTTCATGGGCATTTCAAGGCACTTTCCGAGTGGCTGAACGAGTTGTTCACCAGGGGGCATAGCGCACTCTGACTTTTTGCCGTCTTCGAATGAGTCTCATAGTCCCTCGAGCATTTAATGTGCACCTTAATTCGAAGAAAGGGTCACGAATAAAAATGTTTAAAGACTGGGGATACAGCATTCCGCACACTGGAAAAACGAAATGCTTTCAATATGATTTGAACAGAATGTGTATCAAATATTGGGCGGATATGTTTTTTGCGGTCATCATTTGTTTCAAGTCACATGTTGGTCATTGTGTTTACACTTGTCGGGTTTGGTTTGGTTGATTTCGATACAGGATGCCTCCCTGTGTGGCATTTGCATGTTCTCCCCGTGCCTGCGTGGGTTTTCTCCGGGTATTCAGATTTCCTCCCACATTCCAAAAACATGCATGTTAAGTTAATGGAACCGCCGGGATAGGATTAGATAATGCATGCATGCATGGATGGATGGATGGATGGATGGATGGATGGATGTCAAGAGTAAGAAAAATAAATACACCGATCCAAAGCACCTAGCGAAATTCTTCCAACCATTCCAGGTTTTCTTCTGTCTTTGACGCAGCGATAGTAACCTGCGCATCTGCTCAACACCCCCCCCCCCCCCCCACACACCCCGACCCCTACCCAAAGCCTCACCGGTAATGGTGCGACGCTGGGAGGTGTTAATAATATTTAATGTTAAACACCATCTGTCCATCGCGCCCGCCACGAATACCAATACGGGCGGCAAACGTTGCAATTAACGCAGCCAAGATGTCAGCAATGCCGCCGACTCGCCTAAATTGCCCGGGATCGGAGAAAGATGCGGAGCGGCGCTAAAGTGATGTGAGCGGAGATGACTTTTCTCATCTCGGGGGAGAAACCCCCCCCTTATTCCATATACCGGTACCTCCATCTGTCCTTATGTGGTCGCATCGCTGATATCAATTTTGCTTCTTCGCTGCCTGCTGTGAAACGTAGAGGCATACTCGGGGGCTTGTCTCTCTTCATCTAAATGTTTCATGCGCAAAAAGCATCCGTCAGGTGTATGTTTATTTTCCATCCTAAACCAATGACAGCAAATTGGCTCTACCTTACGCAGCTTCTTGCTGCAGGGAAGCTCTGTTTGTGTTTGGAAAACAGCGTGATGGAATATACAAGAGCATAAATATAACAACCGAGACATTCATGCACTGTAATTAACACCTAGACGGTGACTAATGAGGGTGCATTTGCAAGTTTAATTCACGGGTGGAAAGTTTCATCATCCGTAGTTATGTTTTTGTTTTTTTTTGTTTTCTAAGATCCATATCCAAAAAGTTGGCTTCTTGATTTCACGGCAACTCACGAGCAAATGTTACCTGAATGTTCATAAAACTGTCTCCATATTTTCCAAACTGTATGTAGAGCACAGATGTGATGAGTGTGAGTGATTGTGATTGTAGTGAATAATCATACGTTGATGTTGAACTATGGTGATGCCCATATTTTTCTCTGGTGGTGCAGTATGAATACACAAGTGCCAAACATCTTATGCCAAATACCTCATGCCCAAATATTACGCCATCTACTGGATGCGGTTGGGGGGAAAAGAAGCAGGAGGGGAGCAGGAATAGAATAAGAATTTAGATTTTTATTTGTATTTATTTTTTTGTGAAAAGTGATCCAAACCTTTTCTAAATGAAAGAAAATTGTGTTTTGTTACAATTTACTCAAAAAAAGAGCGATGACGAAAATGTAATTGAGCGATGAAGCCTATTATCACGTTTCAATGAAAAGCAACCTGCGGAGTTCCACAAGGGTCTCTTCGAGGTCCACTGTCATTTACACTTTGCGCGCTTGCATTCGGCATCGTAATATGTGCGACATGTACTCAGTTGACTCGCACATCAGCGAGTTTAGGGAGCACTTAGAGAAAAGTACGGGATAATAAGCGATTATTTCGCGTGCTTTCATGCAGCCACGAACACAATGGGGCTGATTGCGGCACAATCATAGGCCAAGTTTGCCCCTTTTGAATCATTTGTCACTCTGTTACATTTCCTTTTTTGGTGACGCTCTCAAACTTGACAAATCATTTATAGGCTTGAGAGTCGCCCGTCACTCACAAATGTGTTTTTCCTTTTTGCCATGGATTGCTGGAGTGTGTGTGCATGAGCCGACACCAGAGGGCCGTTTTCCCACTGCTCATTGACAAAACTGACTCTTCTCCTTTACAAACTTTATAATCTCAGTACCAGACTAAACAAGCTGAAGGTGAGAAAGCATGACTCAGTCTATACGCGAATTCCGCTCTGTAAAAGCAGCATGTTCTTCGCCTGAGGGTCGGAGGGCCAAGCTGGCGATGGAAGAGGCTGAGAGGGTGCGGGGGGGGGGGGGGGGGGGGGGGACGACCCCTGACCTGGTGTTCTATAAGTTAATTATCCCCTTTCACAAAGCAGATGTTTATAATTAAATTTACATGCGGCGGTGGAGCGTCAGACGAAACAGGACGGATTTGTCAGGAGGCGTTGAGCGGCCATCAAATACGCAAGAACATAAAAATCTCATTAAAAGAGACAATAAGGAGGAGGAGGCGGATGGGAATCTCGGTGACATTTTTCAACGGTTGCGCAACTCCTTTCCCATCTGTTTTTCCGCTATGGAGTCTCAATCACATTACAGGTGTGTTTGTTGTCACTGTGGTGGGGTGGACCCCGCTCCCTTTGGAGTAGAGGAAAAGAAAGGATGGATGTAGTTTGACGCGGCACCCCGAATTTGAACTCACCGGGGTAAAAACAACAACAACACGCCTTCCTTCCAGACGCCGATCCGGACGGCTAATTATCGCCGGGAGCTATTTAAACACACATCTAATTAAAACAAATGCAAGTGGGTGACGTTTGCATCTCGCGCGCTGTGACTCGGGCAGGATGAAGACGTGTGCAAATATCATCGTGTTTCTCGTCGGTCCGAACAAACAATAGCTTCATTTGTAGCCAAGGTACATACGGGAAGGGGAGCGCACATCATCGGCCAGCCAATATCAAAGGATCCGACAGAGACGTCTAATTGCTGTTATTTCCCAAGAGAGCCATCCGTCTTGTGCAGCTAAATGAACTTGAGCCGCAATCGTTTGGGAGCGAGTGGGGATGAAATGCACCTGCAGGAAAGCGTATTGAATCGTGGAGTCGATACTTTTTTTTTTTTTTTTTTAAAGAGACAAATTATGCCGTTTTTATCACCATTTTAACACTCATTCACTGCCAATCCTCCCAGTTACAATGCATACTTGGCCTCTATATCCGTTAACGGCAGCGGTTAATAAAAGCTCCCAGGTGTCTCTATGAAAGCTCTCTAACAGTCAGTCTTCCATTAAATTATACAAAGGATAAAAAAAAAAAAATTGGACCTGATTTAACCCTTTCATGCAGCCTATAACCTGATAACATAATAAGCCGTCCACTGTAGTAAGCGCAGTCCCTGAAAGGGTTAAAGGAGGATTTAAAGAGACAGAGCACATCGCCACAGCTTCTCCCTGACCTGTTGCCTTGGGTTTCAGGATCTTTGCTGAAACCATGGTGGAATATTCATCTCAGAAAAAAAAAAAAAAAATTCTGAAAAACATTTGACTATACATCATTTCTGTTACAACACCATTTTGGTATGAACATTTGTGAAACAAAAGAGCTCAGACCCAAATAAGCTGGTACATGGGCTTGTTTAACACGATGTTACCTCACCTTTCCATCCATCCATCCATCCATTTTCCGAACCGCTTCATCCTCACTAGGGTTGCTGGAGCCTATCCCACAGTCTTCGGGCAGTAGGCGGGGGACACCCTGAATTGGTTGCCAACAATCGCAGGGCACACAGAGACGAACAATCATCCACGCTCACACTCATACCTAGGGACAATTTAGAGTGCTGCCATGCATGTTTTTGGAATGTGGGAGGAAACCGGAGCACCCGGAGAAAACCACGCAAGCCCGGGGAGAACATGGGGAGGCCGGATTCTTCTGCACTGTGAAGCCGACGTTATGGACTGCTTGAACTGAGGACACAAATTGATGAAGCTTTTGTAGGTGGAATTCTTTCCCATTATTGCTTGACCGTTCCAATTCAGTCGCTCAACAGTCCAATGTCACCATTGTTGTATTTTGGGATACAGGTCAGGACTGCTGCCAGGGAGGTTTAGTACTCATACTCTTTTCCGATGAAGCCACGTTGTTATAACATGTGCAGAAGGTGGCTTGGCATTGTCTTGCTGAAATAAGCGAGGAGGAACAATCCGAATCATGAGACGACATTGATGATTTTGAAAAACAAATCAAAATTGTGGACTCGTCAGACCACAGCATAGTTTTTTTTCAGTCTATTTTCCAGGCCCTGAGAATCCAGCTGACCTCTGAACAATCTACATTTAATCTAAACAAGTCTTACAAATTGGGAAAAAATGTGATACCAGGAAAAGCCAGTGAAATACGGAGATCTCCCGGCAACGTTCGGGATGGTTGGCAAGTATGACGGTGCTTAAATGGGCCTCATTAGTAACACTTGTGACTTCCCCTCTATTTCACGTCAAAACGTTGCGATGGCGAATGAACTGCGCCACTCTTCCCGTCTTTTGTCCCGGATCAGGGATTTAATTAACTATTGACTGTGCTACCAACAGCAGGAGACCAAAAAGAAATGGACTAATAGTCTGAGTAGAAAACGCAAGCCTCCGAGCGTTCCTCCTGCCTCCAGGCAACGTTTCGACATTGTGAAGCAGGGACGAGGCAGCAACGGAAACTTCAACGCCCCCACTACGCCGACCTTAAAAAAAATACATACAATGCATTTGTTCCGGATGCTGCAGCAAACACATTTCTGTTTGTGTACAACTAAAATTGGCATCTGAGATCCGGCAAATTGAGTGCACAGATGAAAACGTCAATGAACATGGAAGACTTTGCCAAGGCGCTATGGCAAGCGCAATTAGCATAATGTAGTGAGAAAAACCCGGGTAGAATGAACACGCATACACACACGGAAAAGGTTGTGAATCACTGATTTAGTGTGACTCGGTTTTGTCTCCATGCCTATAATACTAAAAAAAAAACTAAAAGCGAGCAGAATGTATTAGCATAAGTGTCATGTGAACGGATCTCGGAAACGTCGTCATTTCATACACTTATTACATCGATTAATTGTGATATTTTCACCTAGGTGAGTCAGACAATAAGACAAAGAAGCTACCGCTGATGCTGCTGTGCCTCGCTATCAGCTCATAACAATCGGCAATAAAAATCCAATTTAGGAGCATGTTAAAAATTATGGAACCATTCGTCTGGCACGGGTGGCCTCGTTGTGGTGGTGTCGCTTGGCGAGACGATCAATCAATCAATAGATTATGAGCTCTGCTCATGAAAAATTAAATGCAATCATAAATGCCAGAGGATCTGTGTCGTGATTGTGAAGAACTGAATACCGTCATTTCTGGACTATAGACCGCACCTGATTATATATATGAATTTCACTTATGAGTGTTGGAACAGAACAAATTCAGTCTAAATGCACTTTGTGCTCTTGGATCATCCGCATGGACTCCAGCAAGTCTATTTCTGCTTCTGCAATTTCAAAGACTGGGTGCGCCTCTCGATCGCTGAATTTAAAGGGAATTAATGGAGCCACTTTCATTGGCCAAAAAGTTTGTCGGCTCCGTTTATCCCCACAACGGCGCAAACGCCCTTTTCTACCTGCGCCCATCTATGAAAACACCAAGAGAGAGAAAAAAACTCCACCAATGTGCACAGTCAGACTGCACTTTGCGCCAGACTTGAACTGCGCACGAAAATAAGGCCCAAAGTGTTTAGTAAGTCAACCACTCGATTTGAAGAAGATAAATAAACTGTCTTTCATATTAATTCGTGGTTCATTTGCCTTTATTTTGTCATTTATTGTGATACAAATGAATTTACTGTGTTTGCTAAAAACAAAAGAATATTCGGGAAGAGGGCTTTGAAAAAAACTATTGCGTAAGAAATCTCAATACAGGGAAACTCCTCTACAACGGAATCTACATGGGTGAAAAGACCCCCTAGTGTGAAAAAAATCTTCATGCATTAACACCATTCCCACTTTCCTGTTTCAAATTTGCTACAGTGAAAAACCCCCTGTTGTGAAAAATGTCTTGCTGCAAACATGATTTCGTTGTAGAGGAGTTTCACTGTAGCAACATTGGGGGGGGGGGAATACTGCTTATCCTCAAATTAACATTAATGACAACCCCTTTCAACGTTTAGAAAAAAAAAAGACACATATGTTTTATGCCCTGCGATTGGCTGGCAACCGGTTCAGGGTGTCCCCCACCTACTGTCCGAAGGCGGTTGGGATCGGCTCCAGCACCCCCTGCGACCCTTGTAAGGATAAGCGAATCGGAAAATGGATGGATGGATGATAAGTTTTAAGTTGAGTCTTTAAATATCACTACACTAACCGCTGATTTGAAACCATGTGTCCAGCTATTCCCGGATTTTATGTGCATCACTCGTGTGCGGCCACTCTTGGTCGATTAATCTCCTCTTTGGGAAATTAATTAAATGAGGAAATTATAAATGAAAGTTACAAAAACCTCCTTCCACTTTCTCCCACTCTCACTCTATTAGGGTGCCTCTGCTATTTGGTCCACTTTGGGGGTGATGTGCTTTAAAGCAAATTTCTGATAATGGGATTAAGCAGCGCACAATGGAAGCGCAGCTCATTCGGCGTAACTTTGTAATTGTGTTTTTAATCCCTTATCTTGGCAGCTAAATTGGTGGCCATGTGCAATTTCTGCATCTTTCTTTTCATCTTCTTCCACAGTCATTGAATGTGTCTTTTATAAGGTCTTAAGATGAATGGATGTTTAAGGCTCATAGCGAAAAGCTAACAAAAGGTATTTTTCCTCGACGAGATCACGCGGCTCACTCGTCTAAGATAAACACCCGACGTCTCCCGCTTGTTGTTGTCGAATGCAACCATTAAGCAGCTGGGCGATGGATCCAATTGTATTTGAATAAAGGCCACCCAATGCTGTCGTTTCTCTCAGCACGTCACTTAACCTGTGTAAACACCGCTCGGAATAAATGAGTGTTACCTTGGGACGTGCACAGCTGATGGAAATAACCAAGTAAAGATAAATAAATAAATAAAATAAAAAAGCTTCCACTTTCTGGACAATGAGGCTGCCGGTAATGAGAATTGATGTGTGTGTGCAAGATGAACAGAAGGTGACTGCAGAAAATGGAGAAGGAAAGTGAAAAATGGGGGGGGGGGGGGGGGGGAATATCATTCATAGGTGTCAAAGGTGACATTTTATTTATTTTCATGAATGCCGTGTACGAATGTGCATTTCGGCAATAAAAGAGAATTTGGTATTCCGTATTTTCTGCAAATTAAGGCACACCTAAAAGCATTCCATTTTCTCAAATCTCGACAGAGCGCCTTATAATCCGATGCGCCTGATATATGGATCAATATTCAGATTTCTTGGACATCGTATTTTAAATGCTCCCTAAAGCGCTTTGTTACAGCTTGCAGGGGTTGTGAAAGCTTTATATAAATAAAGATGTGTTGTATTGTATTGTACTCCTTTTAGCGTGGCTCCATCTAGTGGATGCATAACGCAACCGCACCCACTATTGTGGCTTCTATTTGATGCACCTTATAATGCGCTGCGCCCTATATATGAACACAGTTTTTAAACAGGCCATTCATTGAAAGTGCGCCTTATACTTTGAATGTGCGCCTTATACTCCGAAGCACCTTATAGTGCGGAAAATACGGTATACATATACGATATATATGATACATGGGGCGCACTACGATTTGGGACTGTTTCGATTGTAAAGTGGAACGATTAGATGCCGTTTGGATCAGTTCGAGTATAAGTGACTTGTCATTTTACATCCCTTGCCAGTACAGTACTGTAAATGTGGCATTTTCTTCAAACCCCGAACTGGTTGCCAACCAATCACGGGGCGCACAGAAACGGACAAACATTCACATTTATAATCACGAGGACAATTTAGAGTGCTCAGGGAATTGCATGTCTCTAATAAAAGACGATTTGAGACATATCTCGATACATTGGGTGCGTTGGGATTCAAGGGTGATACATTTCGAACTGGTACGACTCCAATCGCTTTGATTCGATGGTTTTCATTACAGCCCTCGTATCTGCGAAATATATTGCAAAAAACTAAAGTCAAGGTAGCACTGTATTTTAGTTCAATTTCTTTTTTCTTCCAGCAGTTGCTTTGCATGCACGGATATTGACGGGATGCATCCTTATAAAAATTGATGGTCGTTCCCTTCCATCTTAATCATCCGTCTACCAGTCAACCACACAATGCGATGATGGAGGACAGGTGAGAAGTGACTCCTTTAGCCGTAGGAGACCCAAAGGTGTCATGTCGGGTCCCTTGGTGGATGGATGGAAATGAGGACAAGATGGACGTGAGAAAACAAAACCTCGGAGGCCCGTGGGCCAGCTGACAACCTTCCTTTGCGTGAGGCGGGTTAGGGTTTCATTGCACCTGCCCATCAAGCACGCTGCATATTATATATATATATATATATATAGGTACTGTCAGTTAGCTCACGTCTCTGTATCCCGAGTATAAATCCAAACCGTAAGCAGCCAATATCCAGAGGCAGCCCTTATGCTCGCTCTTATCTCCCGAGTCATATATTGCCTCTTCCAAGCAACAATTTCCCCCGCTTGAAGATGGTCTTTTATTGCATTGTGAAATGCATGAGAAGGGCAGAAGGGAGGACGTGTGGATTTATTTGGAGGAAAGTCAGAGGAATGTTCTGTTCAGAGAAGCCTTTCTTATTATTATTTTTTTTTTTTCCTAAAAGCATGTTGTTGTTTGGGTCAAAAGCTATTTGGCGTTTTGCATTGAAGTCATTTCATTCAGATGAAAGGATTGCACTCTGCAACTGTACTGTACATTTGGCCTCTTTGAAGATAGAGTGGCACCTCTAACTTTCACCCCAATGCTTTCTGTGGCAGCAGTCAAAATTTGGTCATCTTTCAAAATGTCATTTCCCATTGGGATCAGTTCTATTCGGAATCATTCGTTTCAGAGTCCAAACTGGCACCATAGAACGTTTGACTGGACAGTGGAAGCCCGCATAGTCTCAGTTCAGCATTCACTGATTCAACATGATGTCAGAGTAATCACTCTTGAGTACTTTTGATGCACAATGACAGATAATAGTGAACAAACAACTGCGAGGGGGATTTACTCAGAGTATCTGTGGCTGGTATTGGCAGCATTCACGAGTACCCGATACATGGAAATAAGGCAGGTATCTGCCTTATAAGCATACCCGGTATTGGAATTCGCCCACCGCTAACAACTAGCAGCAATTTGGCAAATGGTGAACAATTATTTTCATGTCAGTCGTTTACTGTCAAACTAAACATCAAACAAAAGAACTTACATGTTTTGTATTTCTGGTGGTTTCAAACAAAAAGTGTTCTGTTATGAGCTGTAAATGGATGTAATTACTATAAAGTAAAAAACTGGACTTGTGAACTTTTACTCTCATCTTTTGATCTGAAAGGAAAATGTCTTCAGTAGACCACAAAAATAAAAAAATGGACTTTTTTTTTCCAGCTGAATCACGACAGTCACGAGAAAGAAAAAAAAAAAAAGAACAGTTTGTATGATTAATTCCATTTTGCTGTCCCGACGGGAGAGCAGATTGGCAGGGCCCCGTTTGGATCCTGGCGGAATCTCCGTAATCCGCGGCATGTTGTTGTTTGAGCCGCCATTAGACAGCAGATTGAAGACATTTGTTGCGCACAATCCTACAGATTACCGAGAGGCACACTGAGAACAAAAAAGAAGAAAAATACAATCCAAGAGCAAGCCACTTTTTTTTTTTTTCTTCTTTTTTTTTTTTTTATAGCGAATGCAAATTAGACACATTCATAATAATACCGTCAGGATATGCGGTTCGGATAATGGATGGATACGACCTGTACGAAATACACAAATATTGTCACATATTAAAAAAAATTTTTTAAATCAAAAGTGCATTTTTATTTTATGTTATGATTATTTTATTTAATTTTTTTGGCGGCAGAGAGCGTCTCAATGTTTTCCAGGGTTGTCTATCTGGCATGAAATGTATGGCTCATATACTGTAGCACATCAGAATAAATGGACAGAGGCTTTGCAGATTATGCAAATTCACGTACCTTGAAGAATGTGAAAATCGCATATTCATGCACACGCACTTGTATGGTTTGTTTGATTTATGTCATACGTACAGCTATATGCATGCGTATGTATCCTCCATGGGTGAATGCAAAACTAACCGGCCCATCATGTGAGAAATCCGAAGAAGTGGGTCAAAATCTCCAAAAATATTCGGAACTGTGACGTATTTGGAATTATTTCGAACTGCAACGAAAAAGTCAAAAGAGATTAGTTGAACTTGTGAAACATTCTCACGTCTCGCGAAGTATTCAGAAATCATTTGAGATTAGTCCACATTTCCCGAAACTTTCGGAAGCCTCACAAAATATTTCAAAGTCTCAGGATTTATTCTGAGGTCTCGCAAGGTTTGCCTAAATCTCACGAAATATTCCAAATTATTGGGAACCCTCACAAAAAATTCAGAAGCCTCGTTAGATTTGACGAACTCTTAAGACACATTAACATTTCGTGACGTTTAACGCAGTACCACAAAAAACGCAGATGTTTTGCTTTCATTTTAAATACCGGATGTCATTTATTCAATTTCATTTTGCAGCATTCAAAAAATAATAATAATTATATTTGAAGGTGTTTGACGCCAGACATCACATTTAATCGCTTTTAAATGCTATAACCTTACCGGCAGCTTCACATCATTTACATTGAGCGTCATTTTTCAGAGCTGTAGCCGAAATTTGAATAGATTCTAATTTGCATGGCGGAAATCTTCACGCCATTTGGTTGGCTGCATCCCCCACACCTCGGCTCACCTTGCTAGCACACATCAGTAACAATCTCATTTACCGCCCCATTAATCACTAGAATTCTTGACACGCTGTCTGTGTGTGTGTACGTGTGTGTGTAGAGCAGAGAAGCTAAGCAGTGCGCGTGTCAGTGACAGTAAACCTTCTTTGCATGATAAAAGCACTCAGGCTGATGACTCAAAGTGCACATGCAGGTCTAGGATAAATTATTAGCTGCCACTTATTTCCACCAATACAGCCAACTGACATTGTATTTCATTGACAGAAAGAAAAAATAAATACATTTCAAAGAAAAACCAAAACAGTGCTAAGAAATTTACACTGAACATGGACATTATTGATGAGATTGAAAAAAAAGAATGCATAAATTTGCAAATGCTGCAAATATATTAGCGGGCTACATGTGTTGCTCCACTGTTTGTATTCAAATATCTGTAAAAGGCTCTAAAAGTGCCACATAAATGCGACTCATAAGCACGGCAATGATCTTTTCAAATTGTATGTTAGCATAAAGTTTACGGGGCTCTCTTGAGGCCATTGTTTGGCTCTTTTAAATACTCGATGTGGAATTCTCGTTGTTTGATGTTGAGTTTGACAGTTAACCCTAACCCAACCGGGAGGGACATTATAATAATAATAATAATTTTATTTATAAGCGCCTTTCAAGACACCCAAGGACACTTTACAATCAGGAACAAAAACATTCAACAACTTGAAGCTGGGGTTTTTTTGAGGAATTTTTCACTATTTACCATAGAGCAAATAATCGTCCTGATGACAGCTCAGGTCGGGTCACTTGTATCTCAAGGCACCAGTTTATATATGGCATGCCAATGAAAAACAGGCAGTGGTCTGCAAGTGATTACCAGGCCGACTGTGGACACCCCCGGTATGAAAGGGACAAGCAAATAAATCCTTAGCAATTCACCAGGAATGCAGCGTGAAAGCAGCAATGTTTTCACATTTGGAACACCGTTGTGGTAACATGTGGTACAAAGTGGATGATGGACTACCTCCAAATTATTCAAATGATCTTGGCTCCCGACCTTCCGTCTGCAAGTCTACACAACAGAGGTGCACTCTTTGTTCATTTCTGTCCATCAAACACACCGTGGTACCCGGGCCAGCCCTGACCTACCCGCAGCATTATGCTAATTTCGCTAATGGGCCCCCTTTAGCTGACCAATGAGCCATTTTTAAAACCATTTGTCACACCTGGAACACTACTTCTTCCGCTGCAGCGCTTCCTCATTTAAAACGACTATGTCGCCTCCTTGTCTAAAAGAGACTAGCTGAAGGCTATGACTAATCTACAACAAATAAGTGCTGGTTGGAAGCTAGCAGCGACAGGGCGGGAGCTCAGAACAAACGGCAACGAATAAAATCTCAGAATCAATGAGGCAGGAGGGGAACAAAGTACATAACAGAAGACAGAAAAGGAAGTAAACGGCAAAAAAATGCCCCAAATAATCGACACACATTCCCACAAAGTGATTAGAAATTGCCGAAATTAGATCAATAGTTTAAGACGAAAATATGCTACAAACTATGATCTCCAAAGACTTTTTCATACTATGAACTCATCTTACTATCCTTGAAATTCTTCGCTAACAACCCAAGCTACTTAGCTTTCTCCCCCAACATACAGAGCTTGTCTCTCAGTAGCTAGCTAAACAGCGCGCTGTAGTTGGAGAGATGGACCTAGTAATAATAATTAATTGTGTCAAATAGCCGCTGATATGAGTGAGGGCGCCCAACTTTTTATATGGTGGGATGCCGGATGCCAAAGAAAACTGAAATGGTGAAAAACAGTTGAATGCTAAATCTCCACAATTAAGCGCTAGCTAATTCTCAGAGACTGCACATGTTTTTCAGCAATTATGTTCAAACGTTTATCATGTACAGTATTTAGAGACACATCTGTGCTTTGACTTGACAGGGTATTGGCATCAATGTGAACTCTGTATTTACTTGAGTGAATCATTTTGATCCAATTTTAAAACCCGAGGGATGTTTGGTTTCCCACTGTAATAAGAATCTTATTTCACCTAGTTTTGTATGCAGAAAGTGTTTTTTGTTGTTGTTTTTTTTAAACTCAAGTCTTGAGCACAGTTCATTCCAGAAGCAAGGACACGCTCGAATGTTTACGAATGTTTTTTTTCACCCTCCCATTCCCAGGCCTGCAATTTATCTCACTTTCATCTGTGGAGAAAGTTGTTTTTGTGAGGACCAGAGCCAGAGACTGCAAAACAGACGGAAACCAAAAACGATCCACTGCCTGATAACACAGCAACTCTTTGACACTGCTAACATCAAACTTGGCTAAAAAGAGAGGGGGAAAAAATATTTCTTACAAGTTTATCTTACCTAAGCTCATAACATTATTGATCTGAAAATCAGCTCTGTGTGATGGAAAGATAGCTAGCTAGCTAGCTAGATACATTGATAGCTAGCTAGCTAGATAGACAATTGAAACACACAGACAAGGAGCATGACGCAGACCTTATTTAAGTCAGCGACTGAAGTGAAGTGGAAAAATAAAATGGACAGCCACCCTGACAACACTCGACCTCAGCCATTTTTTTTAAAGGACAAGCAACCAAACACAAAATGAAAACACTCACAAGGAGCATGGAGCAGACGTGGAATATGCCCAGTCAGAGCTCCTGACATCTTTCAAGGCGTCCTACAAACGTTCAACAGCGTCTGTGTGGATGACCTTTGGCTTAATTATGTTTTGTGTGTGTGTGTGTGTGTGTGTTTTAGTGCCATTTTTTTCTTAGACAACTTCAGGATTATTTTTAATGCCCCCCCCCCCTCCGCCCCCCTCGTTTTCATTATTCCAATGAAGGAAAACGTATTTGATTGGTCATGGGCACTGTAAAGGCACAAAGAAGAAGGAGTAGACAAGTACATTAGCAAGGGGGCGCTAATGGAGTGAGTCCCCGCTGCAGTAATGAGTGCACAGATTTATCTACATTAGCATCCCGTTCCTCCGCAGTAGTAGATCACGAGGCCGCGACAGGAGTCACAGCCGCACGCGTTACTGTTATTTATCGCCGCGTTCATCCCGCAGTCACTCCTGCACGAATTGCACACACAAACAAAATACGCTAAGTGACGAGTGATACCTCGGAATTTGTGCTGAGCATCAACACCATGCATCTAAGAATGGAGGCACTCGGGGAAACCATGTTACAAATTTGCGGTTTAAAACGAGAGCCAGCACTTGGATTGGCTAGTATGCCGGCCTAAATAACACGCTGGCACAAACTGACGTACCATTTACGGACTTTCCGTAAATAAATGGTATAAGTTTTTTGTCGTTTGCACACAACGTCGACTGCTGCTTTGCATAAAAAATGACAATAAAAATTAAACCACTTTCATTTTTTATCCTCTTGTGGGTAAAGCAGATCAGAAAATGGATGCACATGGAGAGTTAGCAGATGATCTCATTTTGAAAAAAAAAATACATGCAAATGCAGCAAAGACGCTCCATAATTTCCACTAACAATCCAAGTTAAAATTAGCACTTCCTCAACTTTTGAAGAGATTTCTTCTTCAAATGTCACATCAACAGTACTTTGTTGATGCCAATTACTAGATCCCTATTAGCCAGAGCTTTGGCACCCTCTTGTGGAGTCTTAGAGCATTACAGAAAGGGCACAAAAATGCAATATGGTAAATTTCTAGCGAATAGCCGAGGATAGGTTTGACAGAAGAAAAAAAAAAAAAGGGAATCGGTGCTACGCACAGACAAACATTCCTTCCCCGCATTTAATGACAAAGAAAAATATGAAGGACCATTTAGCCCCTAAAAAAGAGAATGTCAGGAAAAGGTTTTTGGAGAGTCACCCACTTGGTCATGCAGAAAACCAGATCTCTTTTCCTTTTCATACTTTCAGGGAGGTTTCAAATACTCTCTCCAAAGTCTTTATATTGACATTGACTGGATTAAGAATTCAGTCGGACAGTGCAAAGTTTATTTGAGAAACCTCCCATTCCACTAGCAACCAACCCCACCACCACCTTCCCCCAATCCAGCGCAAGAGGCCCTTTTTTTCCTCCTTTTTATTTTTATTTTATTTTTACCCTATTACCTCCTTAGTAAGAAAGAAGCAAAAGAGCCCGTGATGAAAAGTTGATTTCGTCGTTGGCTCTGCGCACACCTGTGCTCTCTTCAGTACCAAAGAGCAATAACCCTAATGAGTCTGCGTATGTGCGTGCGAGAGGCCATGAAATGAAAGTAATTACAGCGGCGAACGGCTTTTTGTCTGCTCGCTTCCTCTCATCTCAGCCCTTCCGTGCTCCGACGCTTCTGCCGGTGCGTTTTACTTTGACGTCAGCGCATGCGGGGCTCCGAGCCCTCTCGCTCGCTTGATCTTTGTCAGAGCGTCTCACACACTTCTAATTCCAATAAGGCTCCTTGAAACAAATGGATTCATAGCAGGTCTGGAGAGAGGGAATGGGAAACATACTTGCCGCCTGCGTAGAGATCATGAGAGGGGCAATGTACTGGATATTATTTTTTTTCCCACTGCGCTGAACAATTAATATTAGTGCCGCACTGATGAGCTGAGAGAGGAGTTGAGACATTATTATGAATCATTTTAGGCTGGACATGCCCCGCTGCAATATGATTGGCTGCTATAAAAAGGCAAGGACTGCCTGCTGATAAATTGGGGTGTGTGTGTAGAGGCAGGAGGGGTGGGGGGGGGGGGGGGTCATGACTTTATATTGTTGTAGATTTTAGAAAAATGACACCAATACAATTAAAACGTAAAATTTGGAAAAGGCGAAAAGTAATAGTTGTGAAAGGAAAAATATTTACTTTAACCCTTTCTGAGATTGCAGTTACTACAGTGGACATCTTATCATGTTATCAGGGTACAGGGTGCATGAAAGGGTTGAGTTGCATTTTATTGCTGGACAAAAAAAATCATGTTCAAGAAATAAATAATAGGCAAAATATGCATTATGAGTTTTAAAGTTACATTTTCCTTTTTCTGAAGAGGGGGAAAGGCATAATCCTTTGAATCCAATATTCTAATTCAACAACGCTTTTTTGTTTTTAACTAAAAAAAAAATCATATCAAATGTTATCTTATGTGAGGAAATTAATGTAGGCCTATTTTTAATATTTTCTTGCTCAAGCCATAATTTTGATATCACTTCATTGTGTGTCCAGTAAGCAGTCGGTCCCAATTATTGATGGTTCCCAAATGCTGCATGCAAGGACAACGGGTTATGACACCTTATATCACCACTGTCACTAAGGCCATTCCGTTAGCCGTGTGTGACACCCCAAGCCTTGCGCACGTTGTCCTCGCCATCATTCAAAGTTTTTTCCTCTCTTGCAGGCTTTCGGCCGGGAGATGAATGGTGATATTTAACAGAGGCTCGGAAACGCCGTCAAATGGTCCTTGAGTGTCTGACAATAGGCACAAAAGCTCGGTAGCTCGAGAGAGCGATAGAGAGAGAGAGAGAGAGGTAGAGAGAAGCAACAAGAGTGAGAGGCGGCAATGAGATAAGCGGGTTAACAAAGAGGCTGTCACAAGACGAAGGTGCTTTTTCATTGTCTGGAGCATTTAATGAGCAGAAATTAAACAATGACAGCATGTAATAACCTGCGAGCGGCGAGTGCGTCTGCTTAGTTGATACTCGGGCTTGCTCCAGCGCACATACGGGATGCTCATTTGCAGCTTTTAATAGACTTGAGGGGTTTGGAAAAAAAAAAAAAAAAAAAAAAAAGGAGAGAAAACATTGCACATTTATCACCGGGAAATGCATAAACAGGACGATGGCTTTAATTGTATTATTTCTGGGAATAGTGGTGTTTACTCAACTGCAGATGGGGCAGGCGTCAGTTAGGGAAGGATTTTATTTGAATAAACAATATTAACAGAAGACAATGTGTCCTCGCTATATTGCAGTAAATGCAGACGGATTGAACGAAAAAGTGAAATACGACTGATTTGGGCTCAGGTAGTGATTCTTTTGCATGCCACTAGAGGGAGTCCTACACAGGTCTTACTCATTTTTAACCCTGGAGAACCGAAGAACCCTTTTCTTCTTTGGAAAATGATGAATTATACATTAAATGACTGCTATATGTTCACTGAATACCAAAATATGTTTTTTCAAGTATTTAATGCTTTAATCCTAATTTAGGATGAGGACCAAATTTGACCCTTTGGGCTTTAAGGGTAGCATTTGAGTAGCAGAATTTATAGGGGTCAAATTTGACCCCGTGGGTTCTCCAGGGTTTAAATTAGGTCATTTCTGTACAATTTCCTACAAAACTTTCACAAGCATAGGGTGACAGATTTTGAGTAAAAGTAAAAAGGAACAAAACAAGTAAATTATCATTTATCGTTTGTTTTTAATTTATTGCAAGAGCCTAAACAAAAATGTAAACAATTTTACACAAAAACTTTTTTTTTTCATTAATTGTATCCAATAATTGCAGTTGGTCAACAATTCTTCAAAAACTAAAGTGGCCAAGTGATTCCTATGAGCTGTTTAATGCCACTCCAAATTTAAAACTGAACATGAAAAAGATAATTACACATTCTGTATTAAACAAGCTAGCTTCATGTTAGCACACAATTCAAAATGCCTTAAGTGGGCTAACCTTTCGGGCAAAGGGACCCGTAAACCTAATGAGGAAAAGTCTTGTAAAAAAAAATACAAATAAATAAATGGATGGCTAAAGGGATGTTTAGTGGTGGGGAAAATAATTAAGTACTTACATTTGATATCAAAAGTGCCTTATTAAGAGGTTCACTGTGCCACTATTTCCTCTTCCCTTACAGTCTACTTTAGTGGACATTTTGGCCTTGGTTCATTAATGAATGTTGAAAAAAAAAAAAAAAAAATCCTAAGTGCTTTGAGCGTTCATGAATCACCGGTCTGCCTTTTTAGCGGGATAAATTGCACAACAAAAAGAACAGATGGGATTAAAAAGGTTGGCTTTGATTCAGCATCACAAACATCCACTCCATTTAAGTTTATCTTAAATCAGGAGACCGTCGCCAAAATAAAAGCTTCACTTGCGAATTTGCTGAAATATGACACAGAATCGGATCAATCCATCCATTTTCTATAGCGCTTGTCCACAAGTACTCGTGCTCCCATTCACAAATATCGAATATAATTTTTGAATTAATTATTTATGTAAAAATTGTCAAACTTCGGGAATAAAAGTGAAAAGTCGTCTGAAAAATACTCAAGTAAAAGTACCTGAAAAATCCACTCAAGGGCAGTCACGAAATATTTGTCCTTGGTTCCATGCCACCACTGATGCCCGGCCACATTAAACGCTCCGGCAGTGTATGAAATTCCTCGCAATGACATCATGTCACAAACAGCTCACAAACAGCCTCAGCTCACCACGGTGCGTTGATGAGTCTCATCCTCCGCGTTTGATGCTCGCTGAGCGGTAAAACGTCGCCCCCCCCCCCCCCCGCCCCCCCTTTTCCCCCCACCAATTGGTCGTCGCGCATTCTAGCTGATTCCAATTAAACGCTGGCGGTAAATAATATCGCCACGCCACAGTGCTTTCATGGCGCAGGAGAAACAAGTCGTGAACAAAAGGCCCCCCCATTGAGAAAGCATCTCATCGAGGGATAGTAATTTTTTCCGGTGAGCATGCTGGGGGGCGGGGGGGGAAAGACACAAGGAGATGATGAGCCAGGGCTTGTTGTCCATTGTTGGGCTTGAAAAGTATGATTAGGCCGAAGGAGAAGATGGAAGCGGGGAAGCAAACACCGAGGCCTCTTTTCTGTTGTTCACTGCGGGTAGACGGAGAAGGTTTTATGTTCTCCATTTGAGTCGAAAATCACCAGTTGCGAGGCGAGTGGGGGAGCCAACAAGTACATGAAAATAAAATGATCCCAAACATCCATTCATCTATTTTCCAGAGGATTTATCTTCATTAGAGTCACGGGTGAGCTGCAGACTATGCTAGCTGAGGACCGACTGGTCACCGCATTTAGTCTTCAAAATATTTCTATCTCCTCTCCTCTTGAGATGAGCCCCTATACGTGGGACCGTATTGACTTCTGTAAAAACTGGTGTCAAAATTATAAAATGTACAACCTCCCTGTTGTTAAATCTAAAAAAAATATTGAAGTAGTTTAAAAAAAAAAAAAGTTATAAAAAGTTTGTGCTTACACATACTGTCACGTTGCGTGGTGGTGGTGGTGGACCCCAAAAAGCAGGCAAGAGGGAGGAGCAGGGTGAACTTGACGAGTTGTAGTGATAAAAACACAGAGAAAACTAAATCCAAAACAAACCAAGTCCAAAGTATCAAACAAAACCATGACTGAAGCTAAAAAAAAAAAAAACTAGAACAGAACCATGACAGGACACACAAACAATCAACAATGACCCGACACTGAGTGGTCGGGCATCAAGTCTTTTAAAGTGGCACTAATTACACAATGACCAACAGGTGTGCAGCTGCAGGCGGAGCCCTACAGTGCCACCTGTTGGTCACAAACAGATCCATGACACATTCAAGCCAAAAACAAAAACAAAAAGAATCAGCCAATTCAGAGCTATCTCAAAATTCGTAAAGTTTATCAGAAAAGTTAAGACGTTATGGTCATGTGATTGAAGAAGCCACGCCCACCTACCAATTTACTGTTTTTCGAACTTCACAACCTACAAGTGATTTACTTTTAGTTAGCGTGAGACTACGGCGCATTCTGATTTATAAACTCGGGGATCACCGCCATAGAAACGGAACTCTGGTAAACCGAAGAAAATTGCAAAAACAAAAAAAAATTAATCTGAGCGTTCGCTTTGTACAAAGGCTCCTTTCTCGCATGGAAAACTAGAAAGTAAACCCTTGCTATTTTTACAGTGTGTTTCAGTCATATAGAAACTAATGCCGCACATTAAGTGTAAAGTTGGCAGATGCTCGGAACACCATTAAAATCTACGGACTTTAATATTAATCACATATGGATGCCATGTGTTGTTGCCCCGCAGCGTGAAGTCAAAGAATGCAACAAAAAAAACAGTGTGACTGCGCTGAAATGGGTCAAGCGGAGTGCAGTGGATGTGAAATCTGAGCCGCATCAGCGAGGGGCACGCCGTTTGTTTGAATACACAGCGCCCCCTAGAGGACACGGACAGATCATCATTCACCTTGACAGAACAACGCCTTTGCCTTTGACGCTCGAGCCTTCTTGAATCACAACAGCAGGTTACATGTAAACATCTTATTAGTGGGAATTGTGAGTTTTGCGTCATTGTGACATCATCCCATCACTGTCCGTGGTTTTTCGTCTCAAAAAATTGTGAAGGGTGTCAAAATAATGGATTCCATGCAACTGCTGGAAATGTGGCAACCAAATTTGGAGTGGAGGATGAAAAAGCGCGTGCATGAGCTTGTGAGTGAGTGGGGGGGGGGGGGGGGTCACTAAACGGCTGGTGTGAGTCAATGACTTTCTACTCTTGATAATCTGGATTAAAGGCCAGCGGGACCGCAGCATTAAACACTGCTGCCTGGGCATCACACACACACACACACACACACACACACACACACACACACACACACACACGATACATAAAAATCATATATGCATATAAATACTCGTGTGTAAAATGACACACTCTTTCAGTTCCCGGGTCGGAATTAAAGGTCCGTGCGTCACGG
Organism: Hippocampus abdominalis; assembly: GCA_018466805.1. NCBI lineage: Eukaryota > Metazoa > Chordata > Actinopteri > Syngnathiformes > Syngnathidae > Hippocampus > Hippocampus abdominalis. The sequence goes on along the minus strand of CM031705.1, from coordinate 14,410,371 downwards.
TAGCGTCACATTTCATCAAGCAGTTTTCACGCGCATTTGCGTCACAGCTCCCATCCTTTCGCGCTGAACTAGAGGAGATTCCTTCTCGTTTTTTTCCCCTTTCCTATCCCATCCAGATGAGTTAAATGGGATTTATTTGGAGGATAGGATCATTCGAGTTGTGTAAATGATTATGAGAGGTGCCTAGTTTGCTTTTGTCCCAAAAGGGGATAGTCAACGAGTCCAAGAAATTGACATTCAAAGTGTACGCTTATGTGATATTATTAATTATCATTTTATGTTTGAGCATCATATTATTTCATGTTAAGCATACCTAAATTATATTCTGTTGTTTAATAATTGCTTAGACATGTTTTTATGTTGATGGGTTCTGATTGGCTGTTAAAGTAAGAAAAGCAGGAAGTGATTTTAGTTAGGAGAGTTGTGTTCTCGAACGTGCTTTTGGCTGTTAAGAAAAGCAGGAAGTGATTTTAGTTACGAGAGTTGTGTTCCCGAACATGCTGCGGTGCAGACGTCTTTTTCCCCCTCTTTTAATAAACTGCGTTAAAGGATTCCATCTCTCATTTTGTCATTCGTAAAGTGGAGCTATCCACTGAAGAACAACGAACCCCTCAATTTACAAAAGCAAAAGTGTGGTCCCACACGAACAGAAATGAAATTATAAACACCTTTCCATAATTTATGCGAGAATGGGCAAGTCCAAAATCACGAACATAATCAGATGTGATTTCACAAAAACAAAATATTGGTCGTTTTGCTCGTAAAATCCGCAAGGTGGCGACATTGCGTCAACAATACTCGCCATTGCGCAATTACCTTTTTGTATGTTATGTTCGTACGTTGGAAAGGAAGCACTTTTTCATCTCTCCTTGGCCTGGTGACGTCATTCGACCAAGGGTGAAGGAAAGGCGGCATCAAGGTTAGGAGTCATGACTTCCCGAAGAGGTGCTTGCTCTTGGGAACGTTTGACCGAGTATCCTGATTGTACGTCAGGACCTTGTTTAAAAATGGGCGTTCCCAGCGGACGTGGTTTGATTGGATTTTGGTCAAAGGATTTGTCTCTTAACCCTCTCAGGGACAGCGGTTACTCCAGTGGACATTTTATCATGTTTATCATGTTTCAGGGTGCATGAAAGTTTTAAACTGACATTACTTTGCCATGGAACATTTTGCAGGGAAATCCCAATGATGGCCAGTTGTGAAAGTCGCTGATTCTAAAGAATTCTCCCCCCCCTTGCCACGTTTCTTTTTTTTTCCGTCTTTTCTTTTACTTTATTAAATCCAACTGATTGTGTTTGCTGTTAGCCCTCCATAATCCATTCATCTGTCTTCTGTTTTAATCTGTTCCACTGCAATTCAATCTGACCCAAGATGATTTACAATTTAAAACTATAAATAATAAAATGAGAAATTTAAACTGAATAGGCGGTTTTAAATAGTTGACGCCGGCAACATCGGCGTCGCGAGGAGCACTAGCCGACCGATTATTCGACGGCATTCAATTTCTTTTTCCGTGCTGAATGTGCGGTGACCAATCAATTTGATAGGGTTTATCTGAAGAAATGTGGCATTATGGTGTTTATTTCATGTTTGATTTCCACCTTCGCATAAAACGCCAAGCACTTGCAAACCATCAACGGACAAATTTGAGTCTTCCCTGAAACTAGCAGGAATGTTTGTGAAAAGTGGGAGGAAGGCCTGAAGCGAAGATTCAAACCCCGGGATGTTACCAATTGACTACTTTTGTCTAAATGAAGCTCCTTAACTCACTTCAGAATGTTTTCTTGGCACCAGGAGATCATCAACATCGCCAAGCAAATAACCGGGAGAATGGGGTTGAAAATAAAATAAACAATATCCACAGGTGAACCACAAATATTTTACTAGTAATATTGTTTAATACGCTGGTGCCTTGAGATATGAATTTCATTTGTTCATTCACCACACTTATATAACTCAAATCATTTGGATCTCAAATCATCTTTCACAATTGAAATGAATGGAAATACCATTAATTCGTTCCAACATCACAGAAAACAAAAACAAAAAATGGTAAGGATTTTTTAAAATGAAATAATAACACTTTATAATCTATAAGTAATAATAAAAAAGATTGAAAAATCCATTTTGCTGCTCCTAATGTAATTTTTTTGACTTCACAATTTGCCAAAGTGCTGCTTACCGTCAAGTGAACAGGAGTTGCGTTCACTGCCACCATACACTACTTCATTCTAAAATTGTGTATCCCAAGGTATGGATGCCGCTCGCCAATCATCAGCTGAGTAAATGTCCCTGGCACTATTTGGAGAAATACAACATTGTCTTCTGTGGTATTTACGTCTTTAGTCGTACTAGACATCTTCCTGACTCGACTCTTCTGTGGACCGCAGAGCTTTTCAAAGATTGCCTTTTTTTTTTCTTTGTTGCCATCGTACGTACTAATCTGGGGATTAGTTGTGCGAGTAGGACTACACAGCACAAGATAAGAAAGCACAATGAGTGGCGGCGGGAGACGTGTGACAATTTTGTCAAAAAGTCCTGACGGGAATCCGTCGTGTTTACACTGGCACCACAGGACTGAGGCTCTCTCGTGCGCCGAGGTCGCCCGTATCGGGCCAGCTGAGTGGGTCATTGATTATGTGTCAGACGTGTGAGAGCCGAAGGCCCATTAAGTCAGGAGCGTCACAAGATATGCCGTTTGATGACGAGCATCCCCGATGAATGAGTTTGCACAGAAATTTCAAAACGATTTCGGCATTCCACCTTTGAGTCAGTATGATGAATTTTCATGTCTTCTCCGTCAAATACTTGGTAGTCATTCCAGCAGTGTGCATGACATTAACACTGTGTTATTTAATAACTCATGTTTCAAATGACAATTTTCACTCGAACATCCGCAGCCCCCCCCCCCCCCCCCCACCTCCCATCTCCTGCAAAGGAAACATTCTAGATTGATGGCGGCCTGTACGTTGGCTGAGAGGCTGCAGGTGGAAAGCTGTTATCAGGCCAGGGCCTCAAGATTACCTCCAGCAGCTTTTTCCATGCTTAAATCCTCCCAGGACACACACTACACGCACACACACACACACACACTTCCGCATGTTGATAGACAGCCACACAATTGTTTTCTCTTTTGGCTCCACTATATCTCACTCTGATTTGTCTCCTCTTGATTTCCTCTCGGTCTGCCCTAAGTCAACAGCTTCGGGTCAACGAGTGAAAAGCGAATGTTGACTCAAGAAAGAACCTGCCACTCTACTTCGGGAGCATTCTTTGCCATGTATTTATCGGAGGACTCAGCGTAGCCATCACTTTTCTTTGTAAACGGTAGAGCTTTTTCAAACGCAAGTAATGAAGTGCTTCGCATCACTGCACAATGCGACTTTAGGGCTGGTTAGACTATAGCTCTAAAATCCTCGACTTTGAGAAAGGAGAAACTGGCATCCTGTGCCCAGCTGCTGCCTCAGTAGAGCAGTGTGTTCAAGCTTCTGTTTGAGCAGGTGTAAGTGACTTGACGGAGTGGCTCCTGCAAGCTCGCCTTAGGGTACGGTCCGAAACAGCGAGACGGACCGCGCCGTGCCATTTTCGCAGGCAAAGGAGATAAACGCAGCCAGCTTGAAAGACAAAAAGTGGCGAGGGCTGCTACCAGGGTGAAAAGCTTGTGTCGGGTAACGGATGGGTCTTTATCCCACGATCATTCAAGACAAAGTAATGTGTATTTTTTCGACTAAAAGCAACATAGGGGATGAGTCAAGACAGATGCCCGGCATGGTGAAAAAAGAAACACGCAACAACATGGAGGCAGAAATGGCCCGAAGGGAATGAAGCCAAACGATAAGAATGTTCATTGCCCCCAAAAAGTAGCCAATCACAACAGTGAGCCTTGTAATTGGCTGTACAGAAAGATTTTTCACAACAGGGGGTTTTTCACTGTAGCAAATTTGATCTCAGATGTAAACACACACACACACAAACAAATGTGTACTCTTTATTTTTATTCCAATAGCGCATAAGTATGAGCATACGCTTATTTGACACTTCATATAGTCAGTGTAGAAAGAAAAAAAGGGAAAGAAATGGCGAAATTTACGATCAGCATTCACTTTCACTTACATCAATTTCTTGGATCATGTCTTTTATTTTGCTTCCTCCGGCTTTCATTTTGATCACTTTTACCCTCTCTTCCAGCGTCGAAGCTCTTCTTGTCTTAGCTGCTTGACATCCAAAGGTCCGTTTTGTAGCCATTTTAGCAATGCAACGTTCTTTCTGCGTCTGAAACTAACAACAAATACTTCCTGGACTACTGCGCATGTGTAAACCAGTGTGGTGGTTGCTGTTGCCGTTTCCGAACGAAGCAGCAGAGTTCGCTGTTGGATTACACTTTGTTGTAGTGAATCTCGTCGCGAGGCAAGAGCAGAGAAAAAGATTTCGTATATAACGCAAGAGGGGTTTTTTTTCGTTGTATGGGGGGCAGCAAAGTGGGAATGGTGTTAATGCATGAAGAGTTTTTCACACTAGGGGGTATTTTCGCCCATGTAGGTTTCGTTGTAGAGGAGTTTCACTGTAATGACGACACCTAAAGATATGTCATGTGTGGTTGGCACAAAAGGGAATGGTGTTAATGCATGAAGAGTTTTTCACACTAGGGGGTATTTTCGCCCATGTAGGTTTCGTTGTCGAGGAGTTTCACTGTAATGACGACACCTAAAGATATGTCATGTGTGGTTGGCACAAAAGGGAATGGTGTTAATGCATGAAGAGTTTTTCACACTAGGGGGTATTTTCGCCCATGTAGGTTTCGTTGTAGAGGAGTTTCACTGTAATGACGACACCTAAAGATATGTCATGTGTGGTTGGCACAAAAGGGAATGGTGTTAATGCATGAAGAGTTTTTCACACTAGGGGGTATTTTCGCCCATGTAGGTTTCGTTGTAGAGGAGTTTCACTGTAGATGCTAAAAAATATGTTGCTAAAGAAGTTTTCAATTAGACAAGGATATGGCGAGAGAAAATGAAGCTCCTCCCATCAGTTCCTCAGAGTTGCTTTGCACCAAAATGAACACCAGACGACGGCAAGCAAAAAAATGTCGTCTTCAGCGCTTGCGGTTGAGCAGTCAGTCCATCAGGCAGCGGGAAAGGAGCAAGCAGAAGGAAAAGACAGACCCTGTGCAAGAACAAAACAAAAAGTCCAAGGCAGACGGCGGAAGACGGAAGAGGATTGGATGGAGGGCAGCACGGAGCCATACGGAGTGACACAGTCCAACAGACGGAGAGCTATGGGAACATTTGGAGGATACATGAGGCAGTTATGAACCTATTTGGTTTCTCCAACAGGGGCACCCGAGTGTCACTAATGGCCAAGCAGGGGCTGGTAAACACATTTCGGTGACGACGCGACACTGCCAAAAAAACAAATTAAACTCTCTTCTCTCATTTCACACCCTCTCAACCCTTTTCTCTCCGACTCCCCCTATTACTCATTTCTTTTCCGCCCCTCTGCTCTTCTCTCCCTCTTTGCCGTCTTTCTTCTACCTCGCCTTCATTTTTTTTTTTTTTTTTCCTGGTCATTTAGCCCTCGTTTGTTCTTCGACTGGCTGCTTCCAAAAAAACAAAAAAAACAAAAACAAGGCCATATGCGTGAGTGTTCCTACGCGGGATATGAGGATGCTTGGCCAGCTTCATGGTGGGAAGGGACATGGCGGATGAGTTCTGGCCCGGTTGAGTTGGACGACTAGGCCAGTGTAATGAGGCTTGTGTGGACTCTTGTACAGAATGGACATCCGAGTTAACGGCACAGAACAAGACAGCACGTGCATAACAACTACCACGACAGCCCAGAGCCAGTCTCACTCACTATCGGTGAATATCTACGGTAATAAGAATGAAGTTGACTTGTTTTCAGTCGTCCAAGGAGGAAGAGGAGGGGCCTAAAATCTTAATACAGTACCGCCCTCTGTTATCGACTGAAACTGACGTCAAAGTGCCCTCAGGCTCGGATTGCGAACGTCACATGACCAAAGCCAGAAAACGGGTGTGTCATGACGTCTGCAATGCGAACCCGAGGTCACTTAGAGGTCAAGTTCAGTCGACAGCAGTATTAAAAGTAACCCTCCCGAAGTCTCTATATAAGACTACATTTATTACTTTCCATAGATGGTGCATTCGTATGTCTTATGCACCTTCTCACTGTTGTTTTTACACTTAACCCTCATGCAGTATTTTCGCGGCTGCATGAAGGGTATTACGTCCCAAAAATGTCCCTCTTCCAATGTGCAACAACTTTTTTCACTTTTAATTTTTTTTCACTTTCAACCCCTCAAAATGTTCAGTGGGAATTGGCCAAGACATAGATATACATCCTAATGCAAAATTTCAGCTTCGGGGAGTTTTTTATCACTGTTTTGTCTGTGGTGTCCATTTGTCCAACAGTCCAAAATCGTCCAAAGTGTCCGAAATGTCCAATTTTGGGATTATTACTGCATGGGGGTTAAATATTCATGTTCAATAACATTTGTAATTATTTAGTAGGTATCGAAGGAAGAAGAATTCATCTTGAGTAACCTCCGGAAAATAGAAAAATAAATACATTAAAAACGTTCAGCAAATATAACAAAATATTTGGGACAGAATAAGAATGCATGGTATGCATTTACATCCATCCATTTTCTGATCCGCTTTATCCTCACGAGGGTCGCGGGGTGTGCTGGGGCTCAGCTGTCTTCGGGCAGTCGGCGGGGGACACCCTGAACCGGTTGCCAGCCAATCGCAGGGCACACAGAGAACTAACAACCATTTAGCCTCACAATCACATTTAGGGACAATTTTGAGTGTTCCATTTATTTGCCACGCATGTTTTTAGAACGTGTGAGGAAACTGGAGAACCCGGAGAAAACCCACGCAGGCACGGGGAGAACATGCAAACTCCACACAGGAAGGCCGGAACCGGAATCGAACGTTGCACCTCTGCACTGTGGGGCCGACACGCTAACCAGTCGCCCCATTTTGATATTCCATGATTTAAAAAAAAAAAAAATCAAAATCAAAGTGCCAAACTAAAATTACATGTTGTTGCAACCCGTTGGTCTGCATGTCCTCCATCGTCACCGTGTTCTCAGCGATGTTTTGAAGGCCTGCGGTGTTTTCTCATTAGTGAGGCAACATTAAATCGGGCCAATCTCACGCGTCTGCGTACGTCTAATCGAAAAGAGCATATGAAAGCTACGCAACGGCCACTTTGCTGCGGATTTCTTCACCTCAATTTAATTTAATCCATTCACTAAACGCGGCACGCGCAGAGTTTTCCTCTTATCTTTGTTTACATAAAAGTAATGAAGTGGATGAAGCCTTGGGCCCAAAAGATTCATTCAAACTGATTGCGGGGGCCCCGATATTCACAGGTAGGGGAGAAGCAACAGCACGATCGTCGACTGGTTGGGAAAAAGGGGGTGGTGGGTATCGTGTTTGTCAGCGGTGGGAACTTGAAGACACGTCAAAAAAAAGCAATGCACAGAAACATCCGTCCATTTTCGGGGCGTGCTGGAGCCTATCCCAGCAGTAGGCGGGGGACACCCTGAACCGGTTGCCAGCCAATCGCAGGGCACACAGAGACGAACAACCTAGCGAAAATTTAGAGTGTTCAATCAGCCTGCCGTGCATGTTTTTGGAATGTGGGAGGAAACCGGAGTACCCGGAGAAAACCCACGCAGGCCTGGGGAGACAAGGACAACTGTCACGTTGCGAGGTGGTGGTGGACCCCAAAAAGCAGGCAGGAGGGAGGAGCAGGGTGTAGTTGAAAGATTGTATTTAAAACACAGAAACTAAATCCAGAACAAACAAAGTCACAAAAACAAAAAGAATCCAAAGTAGCAAACAAAACCGTAACTGAAGCTAAACCGTAGCAGTTACCAAAACATGACCGGAACAAACATGACAAACAAACCTGACAGCCGCTAACAAGCAAACAATGACCCGACAATGAGTGCTCGGGCTGGGAGTCCTTTTAAAGTCCTAATTGACTAACGACCAACAGGTGTGCAGCTGCAGGCAAAATCCCTACAGTGCCACCTGTTGGTCACAAACCAAAACATGACAACAACGAAGGCTTCAGTCTCAGGACAGCTTTGTGAATGTCCATGAGCGGCCCAGCCTGAGCCACAAAATCCTCCCCTGTGGTCCCCGGACCCCAAAAGTTTGTGAACCCCAACTTTCGAGAATCCCCAAATGAGTTGCACCAACTCCGCATTTCAAATTCAAATGGTTTTCCTCGTCTCAAGCGTTGTTTTGATTCCACATCGACGCAACTGCTCTCCATTCAACGTCCCCCTCTTTTTCCACTTTTCCTCACCGGCTCCCCTCACATCACGCCCCACTTGCATTCTGTTATCGGGAAAGGTGTTAGAAGACTGTGTTTAGCACTTAGAGCGAGCGCTGTGTGTGTGGTGGTGGTGGTGGTGGTTGTGGTTGGGGCGCAGAAGCCTGCATTTAGCGAGGTGACACTTGGAATGGAGTCTGCGCTACTACTGGGACTTAACACCAGTCCCAGAAGGTCATCACGGTTCACCAAGTCACTAACTACTTTCAAGAGAAAGACGCTGCTCCGGGCTCCGTGATGTTGTCATTAACGCTTTACAGTGTGTTACCTTCCATTCTTTCGAAGCGCCGTCGAAAGCTACTGTTTACCCGCAGACCGGATTACTTTTTACAGCAAAGGTTAACGAAAGGTGGAACTGTCACATTGCGAGGTGGTGGTGGTGGTGGTGGTGGACCCCAAAAGGCAGGCAGGAGGGAGGGAGGAGCAGGTTGTACTTGACGAGTTGTATTGATTAAAAACACAGAAAACTAAATCCGAAACAAAGTCCGAAGAACAAAACGAATCCAAAGTATCAAACAAAACCAGGACTGAAGCAGAAACTATCCATAACCAGAACAAACATGACATTAGCAAACACAATGAGCCGACACTGAGCGGTCATGCCGGGACTCCTTTTAAAGCACTAATTAGATAACGACCAACAGGTGCGCAGCTGCAGTGAGAGCCCTACAGTGCCACCTGTTGGTCACAAACACAATCATGACAGGAACAAACGTAAGATTTTCAAGGCAGGTGAGCGAATACTTTTGTCAATATAGTTCATTATCGATTACAAGTTGAGAGAAGCTAAAAAAAATAAGCTAACCTCTCAAGGTTATTCTGTGTTTTGAGTTTCATCCAAAGCCCAATATGCCAAACTTTTTCGTCAGTAGTGTTAATGAGATGATTCCGCTCGTCTCTGTCTCTGTTTCCCTTTTCGTCTTCTCTTTCGCGTACGCCTCCCGATGCGGGGAATGGCAGAAGAGAAAACAATGAGCGTTATCGCAACAGCCGCTGAATTCACAGAGATAAGAAAATTCATTAGGCGCCCGCTTGCTAATGACGAGGAGATGAAATTACGGCAAGGACAAAGGGGACTGTGAGCGGCAGGATGCGTCATGTGTGGGGGGGGGGGGGGGTACGTAACACGGGATGGTATCGTGGCGTGCCGGTTACAGCGGGCCCGGCGACCTCTCGGAGTGGGAGAGTTAACGCGGGGGCCTTGGTTGCTTTGTCAACACCCTTGTCTCTTTGCCTTTGTTTTTGCAGTTTGCCTCCCGCGCCTCCCGCCTCGTCCTCCCTGTCCGTCTGATATTTGTCGCCGCGGGGGGGAATCGAGTTTGAAAGTCACATACGAGCGCTCGCGTTCGCTTCGTCGGCTCGCCGCTCGCTCGCGGTGGCCCCCGAGGTCGCTCCAGCGTGCGACTCTGTTAACTCAGTTATTCCAAATTTCATTTTCACAAAAAAGTATTTATTTACTGTTTGTTCGACTGTGTCGACAGGCAAAACGATTTCTGTAAATGTGCTTCCAGTAGAAAGTACGATTCACCAGTGAATTCACTTGTTGCCATTCAAACAACACAATGATAGCTTTGTATTTGATGAAACAGGCCAAAACGGTCCCTTCCAAAAGTATTGGAACGGTTCTTGTGATATACATTTGGGCTTCAGTTTTGAAAGATGATCATGGGGAAAAAACTTCAAAATTCCAGCTTTGCATCATAACTTACATGTTTGCTTAACCACAACTGCAGTTTTCACAGGTGAAACCCAAAGTCCTCGCTTGAAAAGCTGGTGGATTAAAAAAAAAGGTGTTCTGTCTTGAGCCTTTCGAAAAGTCAGTTAGTTCCAGATTTGGCCGCAATTCGCCACGTCGCCACCGAACGGCGCTGTTTCGCCATCAGTAGAAAGGGTTTCGTCACATGCTTCTCACTTGCACTGCTTTGTTGTTATAATTTAGCGAACTTCGGTGGACTAGGGCCTTCGTTCATTTCGTTGTAGTGGTGTTCTGTCCTGAGCCTTTCAAACAGTCAGTTAGTTCCAGATTTGGCGGCAATTCGCCACGTCGCCACCGAACGGCGCTGTTTCGCCATCAGTAGAAAGGGTTTCGTCACGTGCGTCTGACTTCCACTGCTCTGTTGTCATAATTTAACAAACTTCACGATGGACTAGGGCATTCGTTCATTTTGTTGTAGCGGTGTTCTGTCCCAAGCCTTTTAAAAAGTCTGTTAGTTCCAGATTTGGCCGCAATTCGCCACGTCGCCACCGAACGGCGCTGTTTCGCCATCAGTAGAAAGGGTTTCGTCACATGCTTCTGATTTGCACTGCTTTGTTGTTATAATTTAGCGAACTTCACGGTGGACTAGGGCCTTCGTTCATTTCGTTGGCCAGGGCGATTGAACAATCAAAACAATGTATGGACAGAATTAGCGGCCATGTTAGCAGGGAAGAGAGTCACTTTGAATGCCTCGAGTCGGCCCGAGACGTTAGCTTAGCATCTGCCCAAGGCACATCGTATAAAGGCGCACGTGGTATTAACCACTTTTGTTATTTTACTGTTCACGTGTCTTAACCATGCAGTCCACATCATTTTGCCATTTATAGTCGTAAGAGAGTGATTAGTTTGACAATGTACCAAATTATTTTTTTAAAGTCAAATGTGTGCCCTAGCTCATTAAAAATTGGGAAACACTGCATTGACTAATAACGTCTACCCTCAGCGAACGGAGGTTTGAAAACAAATTGTAAGGAGTCAAAGGTTATTATCCACTGACGATCCGCAAATTCATCTGCGACACATGAAACATAATCCCAATGTGAAATCGTGCTTTTTCTCCGACACAAATGCACGCACATCGATGTACATGTGGTACCATCTGTTCCGTGGCCCTCCAACTCCCATGTTGGATTACCCCCCCACAGTATTTACCTCTTTGCAAATCCAGCCGGCATCCTCTGATAGGGGCCATCTGTAATCTGAAGGTTATATTTGCATCATGTGTGTGTGTGTGTGTGTGTGTGCGCACATTTGGTAATTTGTCCCCCGCTCAAGCGCTGGGACGGTATCATGTTCCACCGCGACATCTGTTCAACACGAGGCTGAGGGCAGCATCTGCGCGGCGGAGTCGCGGGACGAAGCGGGCCGCACAAGTATCATCACGACATCAGTGCGGACATAAAAGATTATTTAAGGTATCGCCGTTTTGAGTACGAGCATGGAATGAATTAAACTCGTGTTTCAAGGCATCATGTAATTGGTGTCAAGGAAGTAGGTTGAAGTTGATGTATCTTGATGGAGGGGTGAATATATTTGTATGTTATGTCTGTAAGAGCTTGTATTTTGTTTGACAACATCCAAGTCCAAGCTCTCGTGAAATTTCAATGCTTTTTCCGACAACAACCCCAAGTGGGGAGCCTGCAGAGACTGCAAATGAATTTGCAGTTCACCCCATTCGAAGGGGGGTTGCGATGTGCATGATCGTGTCAGTTTTGTGTGCCGTGATGAAATATGACACGGAGCAATGTGCCATTTCCTGCCTGGCACAGGAAGCGCCCATCTGGACGCGAGCGCTGCCCGTTCTCTTGTTGTCGTTGTTCCATGCTGTTGCAAAGTCTCGTGTCACATCGCCACTCGTTTCCGTGCTGTTATTATTTTGGAAGCGCCACGCCGGGGTGAATGCAGGGCCATGGGAGGGAAATGGAGGGGAAACAGTTGTTGGGAGGTTAAAATGCTGCTTTGAGCTTAAAGCGAATAAAACCAGTGTTGTTGTTTTGTTTTTTTATCTTTTCGTATCCACGTGCAGGATGTATAGTACATGATGGCATGTTGAAGTCTGGAAACACATACATTTAAAAATAGGCCTTCTAGAGTATTGCTCTTTAACAAGACCATTCGAAACACACTCTTCGAACCGTTGAATCAAAAGTAACCCAAATTGGATGAAAAAGCAAACCCAGCGCTGGGTCACCTTTTTCATCCAATCTAATGGGTCCTGAAAAGGAGCCGAGCCAATGCTCAGTTATCAAACCCAGTGCAGTAAAATTGTCAAAAGCAGTTTCAGCTTTTCAGACGACCCAAATCCAATCTTCAAACCAATCGGCTGGGTCAAAATAATTAACCCAACCTTGGGTAAAAGTAAGTCAATCTGTTTAACAATCAACAGTGACCCAGCAATTGGGGTCAGGAAAACAACTCAAAATTGGTTTCGTTTCCAGTACAATAAACAGTCGCTGTTCTGTCTTGACAAAGAGCCCTTCCGTGAATAGCCAAATGAATTGACTAAATTAGTCATTGAGCCCAACATTCGAATTTAAGTCTCAATCGTGTGTGTGTGTGTGTGTGTGTGTGTGTGTATATTTTACACAAATCAGCTATCTGTACTACAGCTACTATTACTGAGTACGAGTAAGTTTGTCTCCTCTGATTATTATGAGGTAATATGAGTTAATTGTACTGATACTTTTTATTTATTGCTATTTTTTTAATCCAAATATTGTACTATCTGGTTCGTTCAGCAACACACAAGAGTTAAAGACAAGGAACATCCTCCCCTGCGGCAAGACAAAGCAGCTCAAAGGAGGCTGAGTTAAAGGTAGTGAGCACCCTCTGGTGGCCAAAAGTAAAAACGGTCACTGACAACTGTGTCAAAAGAAACTTTTTTTTGTTCCCGCTTTTGTTCTTTGATGTGGATTGTTAGATTAATTAGAATAAATCAGATTGAAGAAAATTTAACAAAGAGGGTTTTTTTTCTGTGTGGAAAAAAAATTATTATCTGACGAAACCCCACATGTTACAACCAGGGGCAGGTGCTGCACCCTCCAGATAATATGGATCATTAGCACATGAAAGGCATCAACTAAAATACATAATTTGTTCACGCACACACACACACACACGCACGCACACACGCGCTGCTTTAGTGGTAATGTGAGACTCAACAGGCATGACTGTGGCACATCTGGGGCAGGCAGAATAATGAACGAATGTGTAATGAGTCATGAAATAATGATGATGAATAATGACTGTACACGTTGCACACACATATGATGAGTGCATCACTATTTATCTTAGCTTCACGCTGCGATACGGTCAGCTGTCCCCTCTGGTCCAAGTTTATTAGGAAGAAGTCACGGCCACTTCTTGGTGAGCATTTGATGGATTTTGTCATGTTGCAAGATGGGAGTGGACTCAAAAAAAATGCAGGGCGGCAGGAGAAATAGTGTGTACTGAACAAGATATATTAACAAAAATCCTTACATGGGAACACTGGAAAAACTAAATCCAAAACACAAACAAAATCCTGAAAACGCCAAGAAACCAGAGTAATTAACCCCCATGCAGTAATTATCCCAAAATTGGACATTTCGGACACTTTGGATGATTTTGGACTGTTGGATAAATGGACACCACAGACAAAACAGTGAAAAATAACTCCACGAAGCTGAAATTTTGCATAGGATGTATATCTATGTCTTGGCCAATTCCCACTGAGCATTTTGAGGGGTTGAAAGTGAAAAAAAATGAAAAGTGAAAAAAGTTGTTGCACATTGGAAGAGGGACATTTTTGGGACGTAATACCCTTCATGCAGCCGCTTAAAAATACTGCATGAGGGTTAAATGAGGAAACTCTTCATGATGTGCCTTAACAGCATGTTTCTGTAAGTACTAGGGCTGCACCTGACCTTTACTGTATTTAGGGCCCGTCCAATGACTTTTTTTTTAGGATGATGTCGATTCTCAGCTTGGCTTGCCTAAGGTGAGAGTTTTGGATTCCAGATGGTCAACAATCTGAGCTTTCCATCACAGTCTGAGCCTGAAGGTGACCACACGTAGGAAGTGTTTTGACAGCGAATGTGGTGATGATAAGACCTCAGCCGTGAGTGCTTACTATTAAAAGTTTACTCATGTCGACTTTTTACTGCCCTCCAGCTCTGCTCTTACACTGATGTGACGGAAACGGCTTAAAATGTTGAAACTGTATTAAATTCAGGACTTTAGGGCTCTTGAAGGGTTTTTTTTCCCCCCAAAGTTTTCTAAAACGAAAAAATAAACCAGACTTTCTCAAAGTGTGGCCGCTCTCGTGGTAACTATGCATAATGTTACAGTGGATTGAATTACTTTCAATACAGTACAGTACATTTGTTCAGGCCAACTCAGATGTATGTAATGTACAGTATAAGTTGAATACATTCGGGCAGAAACTAGTCCTTGAACGATTTGAGTACTGTACTTCGATTTAAAAAAAAAAAAAAAAACGCGATCTAAATTACGCTACCTTTGACATACGCCGCCTATTGCCAGCGTTAGCCAGCAGCTAGCCGCTAAGCTAGTGCCCGTTATAGGCTAGAAAGAGCTAACAGACGACTATTCAGAGGCAGTTTAATCGGCGAAACTGACTCGGCGCACTTTTGCTGACAGCCTGACACAGCGCAGTTCCCATTGATCTCTCTTTTTTTCTTCTTCTTTTTTTAACAAACCAATCTGTCTCAACTGTGCTCTCTCTGCCAGCAAAATCGCTACTGTGGTTCTGACGTCATTTCATCCCATGCACACGAATGTTTCACGGGAAGAAAATACAGTTTGCTGCTCTGTACAGTTCAAATTAAAGTTAAAAAAAAAATTCATTTTCTAAATGTGAAAACCATTTGGTCGTTCGTGATGAAGTGAAATGTGTTATTTTGTCTTCTGTTTTCATAATTATTCGAGAACAAATAGAATGTTTTTTTTATACGAATATTGGTACTGTACTAGTTTTAAATCATGTAGTTAGGTACAATTGTTATTAAATTTTTGAGTGCAAGCGCCACACAGTTCGCACATACCAAAATCCGCCGCTGTACGCTATAATTCTTGATCCTTGATGGACTTTGTACAACCAGGCCGGAAGGGCAACATTTCTACATCAAATGCAAAGTTTCCATCATCATTTTCTCTCCAACATCATTTGTTTTGTTTTTTTTGTACCTGATTTTTTTGATCACGGAACACCAGCAAGGGAACACAATACTTCCCCTTCTCGTCTCTTTGCCTTGTCTCACTTCCTCCATCCTCATCTGAGATTTGACTCACTTCTGATTGACACACTCAACAGCATGGCCCTCTCACACAGTCTCATCTTATGCTACGTCTTCTGCACAGGTAATAAGGACATTTACTAACGTCGCTTATGATATGGAAGCGCTCTTACAAATTTCCCATTGTTTTAACAGTTAAGCTCCAGCCTGAACAGCTGATCTGCAATTCAAGCAACATGATTGTAAAAGGTAAACCTTAATGTGACTCTCGTGCGTCTCATTCAGGGGCGTGAGAGAACGGAGCTAATTGCTCATATCAACACGAAGTTATTAGTGTCTGCATTGTTTTTGACATTAGCGTGTCAGCGGGATTTAGCTATTTGTACCAGATGTTTGCTGTCTTGAGTGCGCTTTTGTTTTCCAGTTCTTTGTATCAGGATTTATTTTTTTAGAAAAATAAACGATTATTGTGCCTTTTCATGAAAAAAAGGAAATTGATTTTAAGTTTCTTTTATTCAGAATACAGTTTTTTTTTCCATTAAAGAGAAAAATCTCTTATCTTGCTGACAGTTTTTACCCAAAACTAAGGATATTCAATTCCACTTTTTTTTTCAGACCCATACCAGTCCAAGTATTCACTTTCATTGATACAGAGTACCGATAACTCTAGTACTTTATATATAGAATTTCTTTTTACACAATGACAAAAAATGTGTCCAACTGCCATGGAGGACTTAATGATGACCGATTTTTTAATTGTTTTTTTTTTTTTTGCTTTAGTATCTGCGACTGCTATCGGCAGCCACCATGAGTTTCCGATACTAAAATAAGGCACTGTGATCAATACTTGCCCATCCCTCGAGATTTTTCTCTTTCCTAGCAAAAAAAAACCAATTGCCTGAAGAAAACAGATTTTTTTTTTTAATCTTGAAAAATGTCCAATTGTCAAAAGACATTTTTTTTTTCTCAAGGCATCATAACTTAAGTCCATTAACGTGAATATTCCTCACATGATAATTTTACTCTCATAAAATGTGACTTTTTGACGTTGGCCGTTTGAGCTTGATGAACTGTGATTTCACCAGAGAGTCATGTTCTGTCTTGTGCTGGTTTCCCGGAATGTAGCCTACCTCTGTGTTCGAGTGGTAAGCGCTCAGCTCCAACTGTTCAACGATCCACCCCTCGAGCCACACGTCAATCAGCAGCACCAACAGAAGCAAGAAGCTTTATCGAAAAAGAAAGCAAAACTTCTTTAAAAAAAAAAAAAAGGCATATTTCCCTTTTCCTCCATTTCTTCTCATCACCAGGCACTCTACCTCCTCTGCAGCTGACAGCCACACCGGACTACCCGGTGGCAGTGGGTCAGAAGGTCAGCCTACGCTGCTACGCGCCGTGTTCGCCCACCATTGACAATTGGTCCTGGCAACGACAGGAGGAAGAAAGGTGGCAGGAAGTGGCCAAGGGGCGCACTCTCATCCTAAGCGAGCCGCGGGAGAGCGGGCTGTACCGCTGCTTCGCTCAACGAAATCTCACCGAGAGTGTCAGTCCCAGCCATGCGGTCTTGATCATCTCCATTCATGCATCAGGTTGGTGGCAACTGCACTGGCCCCGCCCCCGGGTGACCCCAAACTTATCGTCTGCAACACCCATGAATAATAATTGGGCAAACTTATCCTGGTGGCATGAACTTTTTTACTTCTTACAATTACATTATGACTTCATTTTCTGAACCTTGGCTTTTGCCTGTCAGAGAACTTTTTTTTCTCCTCACGTGACTCGAGCTTCTATTTTCACATTTTTATGATGTTGTTCGACAATATATTTATACTGCAGTTTGGTCACATTTGCGATTATTGGGCTAAAAAACTCAAAAGTGAATTGGAGATATTTTGATACATTTCACACATTTTTTTTTTTTTGGACAACCAATACTTGCTTTTAACATTTGGTGTGAAAAAGAGTGCCACAAATGCTTGATTTCACTGTTGCAAAACACTTATCAGCGCTTGTGGTGACGCTTTTTCGACACAGCCTTGGCCGTGACCTCATTAACGACTTATCACTCTTCAACCAACATTTACACTGACACACATCTTGACCTTCCTTTTTTCTCTTTTAACTCTTTATTTGTTTTGACAGCAAATGTAGGAATAACTGCCTTGGTTCTCTCTCTTCTCGCCTTGATCATTAATATTGCCGTCATGTTTTGGCTCGGATGGCAAAGACTTAGAGGCAAGGAGAGTCCTGCCAACATGGAAACTAAAGGTACAAAAATAGCACAACAGAAAATAACTAAAACAAGCAAAAAAAAAAGTGGGGGGGGGGGAAATACTTACATTTTTTAAAAATTATTTTTCAAAACATTTTGCCAGGTTTTCCAAAAGCTGGAAAGAAGGACACAAAGTAAGTAGCAAAGTATTATCTATTTAATTATTTACATGAATATAATGTATGCATTTCAAATGTTTTGATTTTTTAATATAAATATTTATCTTCGATTTTTATCTCTGTTAATGAGACCTATAACCCGTACGGCTCGATTGAAAAAATACAATTAAAAAAATAATTATAATAATAATATATATATATTTTTTAAATATATATATATAATTTATATATATATATATTTAATATATATATATATTTTTCTCATTATTTTCCGATTCCAGTTGAATCAGGTGGGTGTGATATTACGTATTTCTTTCTTTTTTTTTACATAGAAAAATATACATTTCTGTCTTTATTTGTTCATCTTTTTGCATCACAGGGGGGGTCCTCCCCAGGCCGAGAACGAGGGGCACGTGTACATGAATTACTCAAGCACGAACCTAACCTACACAGAACTGGATCCCACGGGCGTGACTGCGAACAGCGCGTACTCGGTTCTGCCATGAACATCCGATGAGGCGGCCACAGATCGGCTGAATGTGAATGTCAACTCGTTCACCCGTTTGTGGAAACCCACTTGCTGACTAACTGTAGTCCACAGGTTGTGCTTACTGCCGGTAAACAGGTCACTATCAATCACAAACAAACACACCGCAAGCATCTTGAAATAACGTGTAGGCTCACAGTTTTCTAACGCCGAGAACTCCCTGGGAATAATCACAAAGGAACTGAAAATGTCACAATATCAGACACCGGGAAGAAAAAAAAAAAAACGCAACTCGGGCAGTATTATTTCTGAGCCGTCCCGTTTGGCTGGTGGGAAATGCTGTACACAATAAAAAAAATTAAATACAATTAAATTAAATGGCACTGACTACATTTTAACTTGACTACTGTGAGAAAAAAATGTTTTTTGCGTCAGTTCTCTTGCTGGATTCTCATCAGATAAAGAATCAGACGTGCACAGAATCTCACAAACTTCTGCTTGCAAAACTTCTTCTTTTTCTCGCCACGTACTTCACACAGGAAGCCGGATTGGTGCAATTCAGTGTGCATGTATTTAAAAAAAAAAAAAAAAGCAGTGGTTGTGGTCAGGAGCAGCAGGTCTTTTTCTGCTTGCCTAAAAGAAGCACTTGTCTACATTTACAAGCAAAATTGTAATCATTGTTCCTTTACATTGTATTAACCTATTCCCAGCAGTCTTATCTCTTCATTTTATTGCCTTCCCCTTGGCCGCAGCGCCTCCAGGTCATATGTTCAGTGGTCTGGAAAATGGCTGTATGGATAGGATAGACAAAACATGAACTTCTGGCGTAACCCGCTAGCTTAGCGCGCCATCGCCGGCGTACGTTTGTGTCAGTGGAGCTCCTCTTGGTTAGGCTCATCGGGAAATCTCTGGCTCTGGTGCCGACTGTCCAAAGATATTTGCGAGGTCACAGTGTGGGAGCAGCTCTCGCCCTTCACCAGCCTCTTGAGATGAGCCATGATGAACCGTCGAAACTTCCTGGTGGCAAAACAATACACCACCGGATCCAGAATGCAGTTGAGGCCCATGAGGAGCAGCGTGACCTGATGCGCGTCGTTGAGCGCCTGCACGGTCTCGCCATTCCAGTCCACGTGACCCCATCCTTTTTGGATCTGCAGTACCGCCAGTGTCCAGAAGCCTTGGACGATGTGATGAGGCAAGAAGCACAGGACGAAGACGCCCACCACCGCCATGAGCATCTGCACGGCTCTGCGTTTTACTCCCGTGGGCCTCCTGGATGAGGAAATCGTCACGTTGGACTTCCTGGATAAAATCGTTCCGGACTTGAAGTCGGACAGAGGAGCGCTTTGGGAGAACAAGGCTCGGGCGATGAGGAGGTTGCACACCACCACGAGCATGAAAACGACAAAAAACATTGCGATGATTGCGAAATGCATGGCGGCCACGACTCTTTTGGATGAGTCGTCGCCGTTCTGGTAGCCCTCGAAACAGCGGGTGACGTTGCCATCCTGGTTGGTGCCCGGACTGGCGAGAAACGGAATAGCCATGGAGACGGTCATCAACCAGATGACAACGCAAACGGCGATTCCGCGGCGCCTGTGGTCCGACGAGGCCGCGTCGAGCGGCCGGGTGACCGCCCAGTACCGGTTGACGCTGATGGCGCCGAGGAAGAGGATGGAGCAGTAGGTGTTGATGAAGAACAACGAGCCAGTCAGGCGGCAGAGGAAGTCTTTGTAGATCCACGTGCCTTGGTGATCGTAATAGCTAATCCAAAATGGGAGGGCGCACACGAAGAGGAGATCGGCGATGGTTAGGTTGGTCATGTAGATGCGGATTTCCCCCATGGCTTTGGCTTCTCGTAGGCAGCGTAGCACAAACAAGACGTAGATGTTAGCAAAGAGTCCAACGATGAAGATGATGCCGTACGCCGCGGGGAAGAGTTGATAACGAAAAGGTGAGTCCAGGAAGTTTGAGTCATTGCTAGCTGTAACCGGCACAGCTGTGACTCCCGAGGAGCTTTCCGTCATGGAAGGCTGCGTTTCTGTCTGCGGGAGACGAAACGCAAAACAATCGTTATCGCGCAGATTCATCACAGTGAGGAAAAATGCGAAGGAAGTCGAAAGAGGCTGATTTTTTTTTTTTTTTAACGATGATAAATGGTGGGAATCCATTTCTTCGCGTCGTGGCCTTCAACCTCAAAAACAATCCTTGGAACTTTGACACGATCCATTCCAAGAGGCTGTGCTAGTTTTTGATTGTTTTCATTTTCAAAATTTTCCCCATAAAAACAAAGGAAAAGCCAAAAAAAAGGCAAAGATGCGTTCAACGGACTGCGATAACTGATGAAGCTCCGACACGAAAAATCCGCAGGAAAACACGAGATAAACCATTTGGCTGTCATGAGAATCGGACGGCATTTCATTTGGGTCGGAAGTCAAGATTCCTTCACTGAAGGACAAAACTACAAAATGCACAATTCTGAAAACGTATATGCACATGTTGTTGATAGTTTACATCGTTTATCGTCATATTTTCATTTATCAAACATTATTTATCGTGTTCACTAAGTGTTGACTAATTAAATCTATGGACACCAATTGAAATACCATTTTACTAAACAGTGAAATGAAATGAAACCTCAATAACATTCTATTTCTCACCACGGTCATTCATGAAATTACACGAACAGGCCTGAAAATGCACCAAAACAGAAACAGAGTTGTAATTACTCAGTTATTACAGTTCGCCACACTTCACGGAGCTTTGAAAATGAATAACGCGGAGGTCTGGTGGCACGTAAATGGTGCACCTAAAAACAAAACTTCAGACGAGACATGAGAAGTGAAGCAAGACGTTGAAATAGGAAGTCTTACCATGATTGCTCGCATCTCGCGGCCGTTGTGGCCACTTCTATTTCAACTGTGAAAGAAAGTGAGAATTGTTTAGCGGAAATCTGTGTGGTTTTTTTTTTTTTTTGTTTTTTGGGCTGTCTTGTTACATTGAGTCACGGCCCAAACATCTTTAATATGTGAAAAAGAAAACAATCATTGCACAATTATCAAGTCTGTTTCCGGTTAGCGCTCTAAGCATGCTTAAATATTCTTTTTCTCTTTTTTTACAAGTTTTCCAACTGTAATAGAAACTCCCAGATGTAAGATGTTAAATATCAACTGTAATCATATCCCTGAAATCCAAAACGACATTCTGGGCATCTATTGAGGTGATTTTTGGCCAAATAATAGGGATTAAAGCACAGAATGAAAAAAATATATGCAAAAAAAAAAAAAAAAGGCCACGGCTGCTTACCTACTGGGCTGCGTCTTCTTCTCTGGGTGTTATCTGGGTGTCTGGAAGTGTCGGTGGGAGTAAAAGAGAAGGCGGGCATCGAGTATCATAAAGAAGGAGGTGCAAACGTCTTGGGAAATCCCACATGGTGCAACGGTGCTGTCAGTCAAATTGAAGAAGACACGCCCATGCTGGAGAAATCTGGGAGTTTTACTCTTACTTCACATAATAAAATGCCTTTAGAGTACGTCATTGTGTGTGTGTGTTTTTTCTCCCTGTTTTATGGATGCCCACATTCCCGGAAATCAGTGATTTTCCCCGCACTCTCCGCTTAAGACCCAAATTTGAAATGCGTTTCCTTTTGCAGAACTCTAAACTAATAAAAAAAAATACAGTACATATAGGAGAGCTAGTACATGAAGTACCTCAAGTGGCAAAAAGAAACAACTTGTTCCGAATAGCGCGATGGAAGCAATTCCAAATTGTACGTTTTAAAAAATCAAGAACACACTAAATGCTAAATACAACATACTGTAGTTAAAAACTGGTCATGCTAATGTAAGTTGAGGCGTTCGTAGTTTTGTAGTGGATAGTAGCTCTACTTTACGAACGGCAAAAGGAGAGATGGAATCCTTTAAATGCAGTTTTATTAAAAAGGACACCAAAAAAAACGTTCGAGAACACAACCCCCGTAACTAAAATCACTTCCTGCTTCTCTTACTTTAACAGCCAATCAGAACATACCAACATAAAAACATGTCTAAGCAATTATTAAACAACAGAATATAATTTAGGTATGCTTAACATGAAATAATATGATGCTCAAACATAAAATGATAATTAATAATATAACATAAGCTTACAGTGATGAGAACGGCTAGCGTGAAAATGATCACAGAGACTTGTTAAAAAATTTTTAGTTTTGAACTAGTTAGTTAATTAGTTTTGTTAAAATGTTTAGTTTTGAACTAAAAAAAAAGTGTACTTCGAAGAGCAGTGGGCAATTTTACTTACTTTTAAATAAAAGCGGGGTTCCGATCGGAGTTTGATGCTGCCGATACCGATACGATCATCATTGAGTGGGATCCGCCGATACCGATTGTGATACCGATCATATGAAGTAGCTGCACAGTGTTCAATTCAAAATCGGGTCATTCGCAGTTATTTTAAAAGATGATGAATTTGTGGGTTATTTCTTTCAATTGTTGAATCAGATTTTTTTTTTAAATCATGTGCCGTGTGTTTGAATCAGATTGACGGGATCCTACTCTGCACAGGATGGTCTCAAGTGATCGTTTTTTGTGTGTGTGTTTTTTTGATCGGTAATGCACCTGTACGATCATGCACTTTTTGAACGAAATCGGACGATTGATGGGAGCGTCACTATTTTCACTACATATATACTGTAATGTTAAGAACTTTAAAAAATGTTTCTTCAACCATAACCAGTGCAATTTTTTTTAAACCATACTGAAAGGAAGATCGTTGCTTGTTGCTTTGGATAACTTGGGGGGGAAATGTTTGTGTTGCGCCATTTCCCTATTTGGTGTCATATGATTAGTTTGGTTTTCATGCACTTTATATTAAAAAAAAATGCAGGAAGTTTGCCCTGTCTCTCACTTTGAGACACTTTTAAGAGCTGATATAAAACTCACGTTTAAATCAAGTCAATTTCATTGAAAGCAAAACGAATCTTATACAGTTTGATATCAGACTAATTCGTCTCAAACGAACACCCAATTTAAAGCATTAATTATCTTACGTATGATAGCACTACTGCCAGTAGGTCTCCATGGAACTCATCCAACATCATAGATGGTTGAAAGTGTTGCTTTGAACCACTAGAGGTCAGACTAGGCCTATCAAAGGAGGCCTCGCATCGCTGCATGAGCATATCCATATCCCGTTGAAACTTTTTTTTGTGGTTTTTTTGCTCCTTCGACACTCCACCCTTGGTGACATCGGTGACAAAGATGGGTGCCCTGATGAAGCTGTGGTGTTGGTTCTGTCCAAACATATCACCAGGAACAGCGCGCTTGTGTAAGATCTCTCTCAGGGAGATTTACTGCCTGCCAGAACCTAAGTTTTGAGGAATGTCACCCCACAGTGAGAGGGGGGGGGGGGGGGGGGGGGTCTACAGGCAGGGACATCTGTACTGTACTTCTAAATAAGATGAGACTTGACAAGGGGATGTTTTGTTTTTGATTTTTAGTCGATCAAAGCTTGTTTGATATTCTCTGCCCTGATACTTTCCGATGACTTCCAAATGAAACTACAAACGCTAAGAACCTAAGCGCTTAGGATCTTTGGGGCATTAAGTTTGCTGGTTCAAGTCCCACTGCAGACCAAAGTGTCCCTGGTACGTGACCATAAGATCCTAGGAGTATTTTTGAAAGTCATTTTACAGCGGGGGAGATGTGGCAGTGATCTCCCAAATTCAGGCTGTCTTTGATTTCTGTTTTTAAATGTCTTTACGGCTTTACGCTTAAACATTATATTCAATACATAGCAGTGACTCAATTATGGACTTAAGTATGGAGAGCTGGCATTTTATTACAAATTTGAGGTTCTCCACTTTGGCCAATAGATGGCACTATGGTGAAAAAAATCTTTATGATACAGTAATCCCTCGTTTATCGCGGGGGTTACGTTCCAAAAAGAACCAGTGATAAGTGAATCCGTGAAGTAGTGAACTTTTTTTTTTACAGTTATTACACAATACTTCAACTATGTATACAATTAAATCAAAGACCAAACCCTATTTTCAGGCCCAATTACAAAAAAAAACCCAAAACGTTTTCAACAAATACCTATAATAGTTTTTGGAAATACTGCACTGTTGACACGCGGCCCCGCCGACGCGTTCTGATTTAAAGGGTTAAAAGCATTAAAAAACCTGCACCAAAAAAATCCGTGAAACAGTGAAGCCGCGGAAAGTGAACCGCGTTAGAGCGAGGGATCGCTGTACTGTACTTATTTTATAGCTAATAAAGAGTAGCAATTCAACTGCGAAAAGAATATATATTTTCCTCAAAATTCTTCATAATCCTTTTAGGGTGCTTTTTTTTTTTTGTGTCTCTCCAAATTTGTCAGCCAATTCTACCTGTTCTTTCTCTCCTGTGTCGGGCACAAGAATCTTCCCAAGAGGATGGATGCAAAACCCCATAAAAATAATTAGATTTAGCAAATTCTTCTTAGCAACTAATAATACTGCAAACAATGTTTGTAATGTTACCTAATATTGTTTTACCTTCAACCCTGGAGAACCCAAGAGCCATTTTCTTCTTTGGAAAATGATGAATTATCCATTAAATGACTGCTATATGTTCACTGAACAACAAAATATATGTTTTTTCAAATATTCAATAATCCTTATTTAGGATTAGGGCCAAATTTGACCCTTTGGGATTTAAGGGTACCATTTGAGTAGCAGAATTTATAGGGGCCAAATTTGACCCCGTGGGTTCTCCAGGGTTAAAACATCACTGGTGTGAAGCATATTGAACAATGTACAAAAAAAACCCCACAAGATTGCTATTTAAAATTTGGTAACTCCAGAATCCTCCTTTTTTTTCTACTTAATAAGAGAGTAGCATGAGAGCAACAATGCACGCAGAGACGCCAACCAGTGGATACACACAATGCTGTAAGAGCTGGATGTCTTAGGATAAGCGCATGTTTCCCCACACGACATGCTGCCCCACATTTGGACTCATCTGGGTTATATGTGTTTAAATACCGGCCATAACCCGCTCTGGGAGGACAGTGAATTAAACACATTAATCCGCATCCTCGCTGTTAAAAGAACACAAAGTAGTAAAGCTACATAAGCCGTGTTATAGCGTAAAGTCCTTCATTGGTTTCAGTTTACCCTTTGCTTTATTTATGATGTCGTCCTAATATCGTCAGGTGACTATTGACCCCCTCACTGGACCCTCGTACTATTGACTGCGTGTAATTTCAGGGATGTGGCCGGGATTATGCAGATTAGTGTGCAGCTGCAGTGTTTGCAAGTGGTTAAAATAAAAATGCCTCCTGTGTGAAACACAAGAAAGAAAAAAAAAAAGAAACAGAAGGGCATGGCATGTGCGTGCTATCGACAAAGTCTTTTTGGAACAGAGTTGATTTTGTTGGCTGGTGAGGGATGTTTGCAATTAGGAAGGATGTTGGCTCAAATGCGAGCTCTTCCTGAATCAGGTGGTCTGTACAGTATACAGTGCAAGGCGGACTACGTTCCCTGGAAAACATGTGTTCATGCTTTACATCGCCGTCTGTATCGGGCATTTGCGTTTATGTCATTTGATATATGGAAGCCACTTCCCCACATGACAGAAACATGTGTGTGATCACTCCCAGGATGGATGGAACATGACAGATGTGCACGGTCATATGAAAATATCCAAGTCTGTCTTTACTTATGCCGCCAAACAGCTAAAGACGACCCCCCAATGTCGGACAATTTAGGATTTGACATTTTAGGAGAATGTGGATGAGACTGGATTGATTACTCGATTTACATGTCCTACGGGAAAATCTTGTTCCAAAAATCAGAACAGTTGATATTCTTGTTTGATGATTTCTGCTACATCAGAAATATTTTTTAAAAAAAACAGGCTCACATATTGTCAAGCTTTCCAAGTTGGTGCGTCTATGCTCGGTTCACACCAGCATCTGAAAGGTTGCACTTCTGTGTTGACTTCTCTGGAATCTTCCCCACCTGTAGAAAGAATTGTTCGCATTATTTTAACCCGACGAGCACATAAATCTTTTGAGGGAAAAGGGTCAAATCATATTTTTTTTTAAATGCTTTACCTCGGGGTTTCTGCGGGTAGCACCCAAATCAATATGAAATACTTTTTAAAGCTATTTTTATTGCAACTTAAAACAATTGCATTCATCATAATTATTCGCATGATTTCCACGGTCACTAATCACATATTTTACATCTGTTCTAATTGTACAATAATATACGTTTCAAGTTTTTCACACTCTTGTTATTTAACATAAACTTGGATGACTATGCTTACCTCATACCAATATGGGTGTGTTTTCGTTCATTGATACAGTAATTCATTCATTCATTCATTCATCTTCCGAACCGCTTCATCCTCACTAGGGTCAGCCTATCCCAGCTGTCTTCGGGCAGTAACACCCCGAATCGGTTGCCAGCCAATTGCAGGGCACACAGAGACAAACAACCATGCACGCTCACACTCACACCTAGGGACAATTTAGAGTGGTCAATCAGCCTGCCATGCATGTTTTTGGAATGTGGGAGGAAACCGGAGTACCCGGAGAAAACCCACGCAAGCCCGGGGAGAACATGCAAACTCCACACAGGGAGGCCGGAGCTGGAATTGAACCCGGTACCTCTGCACTGTGAAGCCGACGTGCTAACCACTGGGCTACCGGGCCGCCCTGATACAGTAATGTTACAGCAATTTATAAAGTTATTTGAAGTAAAAATGACTACAGAGTTAAAAGGAGTGTAAAACGTTGAGTCAGCCACGAGGCAGCATTAGCGTTTCATGGTGGAAGTTGGTGACAGGAAGAGTACATTTTATTTTTTAATTAAGAGCAAATTAATTGGAACATGAGGGAACTCGTGGATGATGTACTTATGGACCAGCAAACCAACAGCTGGTCCTGTGTGGTGAATTTGAAATCTGAGTGGTTAAAGAAAGAGTTCTATTGCTAATATATTTTATGTTGGATTGAGCATAACTACTGAGTGTTTAAACATTGGAAATATTAGACTGACATGGTAGGACATAGATGCTGAAATGTGATGTGTGGGGGAAAAAAAAAAATCTATCATCCCCAAGCAGTCCATTTATGAGAAATTCCACGACATGAAGAGAATAGAGCGTTGGGAATAAATGAAAACAATTTCATGGAAGAAATATAAAAATATAGGTTCTGAATGTAGGTCAGTGCTTTCTGGTAGCGTTTAGGCGAGCAGAGAAGGCCTTAACTTTCCCTGACTGCATACCACTGCAACCAAGTATATATGTGCATGTAGTCTATCATTATATTTCTGCGGCCCTGTTATTCCTCATACTCGTCGATTTAAGTACAGTGGGGAACTTCAAAAGAGATTGTTCTTCATTTTTCACCAACAACTGCATTACCAAACGCTGCTTTAATACAGTTGCAGATTCAGGCGCCCTTGTGGTTTTATAGCGCACAAAAAGCCAGTTTTATCATGCCACAACTTGCTCCGTACGGCATTGCGTCTGTATGAGAGGAAAAATGCCACATTGGCTGTGCTCAGCGACCTGACTCGCTCTTGTGTGTGTGTATGCGGAGGAGCACGAAGGAAGGAGGGGGGAGGCGGGACCTCGCAGCCGAGGAAGGGCGTTCTCTTTGCGGTCAGAGCGGGTAGAGCCATCCCGAGGGGTGGGTCTTGCTCCGGCAACAGGAGGAGAGAAGAAAAAAAAAAAGGAAAACCCACCTTTTTCATTGTTGGGGACGCGGTGGAATGTGATGGTTTGATCTCGAACGGACTCGGGAAGGGGATATCCGAGAGAAAAGGGCCGATTATAGGGTGAAGGGAAAGGTGGAAGAGGTTCCGCCGGGCTACGAGAGACTGGGATGAACTTGTCGTGTCCTCCACGGCCGCAGTGAGGAAGACCGGAGCCGCGTGAGCAACACTCCAGCCGCCGGTGGCAGCTTTTTTTGGATTTATTGCTCTCTCTTCACCGACTTGACGACGGAGCTCATTTTGAGGTACAGTCTTGTTCCGTTTTCAGTAAGTTATCTTCACGTTTAGGTGGCGGGACATGAGCTAACGAGCCGGAGGGTACAAGTGTTCAACTGCGGCAAGTTTCACTCCCCCCCCCCCCCTCCTTACCCTCTTTCTCCC
Source organism: Hippocampus abdominalis (assembly GCA_018466805.1). Classification (NCBI taxonomy): domain Eukaryota; kingdom Metazoa; phylum Chordata; class Actinopteri; order Syngnathiformes; family Syngnathidae; genus Hippocampus; species Hippocampus abdominalis. The sequence continues at coordinate 14,381,983 of CM031705.1, read as the reverse complement.
TCCTTCTCTTCCTCCACTCTCTTTTAGCCAAACATCGAACAGCTCAGGTGCTTTAATGTAGCTTCGACTCGTAGTCAAATGTCACCACACGGCAATTTTAACCCACATTCGGCGGCGTGTTTGTCTTTTATTTGTGCTTTTTAAAACTGACTCACCGGGCCAGTATGACGACAGGTTTCTCGGTGAAGTTGAGAATCTCCGCGAACATGAACATGCCAAAACTGTCTCTAGTCACCGCCAAATAACACCCACGAACATTTTGTCTTGTTCTGACGGCTCAAACGTTTTTACTAACCATTTGCTTTTTTCCCTTAACGAAATAAGTGCAAATTGGTGTGGTTGACACACAGTAAGCTAGCCACTGGGAGACTTTGTACCCGGGCCAAGTGTTTGTTTGGGCTTGTCTTCCTTCCGAGACAACGGCACAAAAACTCAGCCAAAATCCCCTTATAATACGTTTAACTCTCCTAAACGTGTTTAGGTTTTTGTCATTTCTAAAACCACGTTGCTAGAAAGTGCTGGCAGTATTGTACAAATCACAACACAACAGGAAGCTGCCACGCAGCAGGGCAGCATCATGTTGGACAAGCACAACGCAAAAACTGAATTAATAAATTGGTTTTCATTCAAACTTGATGTAATATGGCTGTTAGAGACAATATCGTATAGAACTACACTTTTAATTTTATAAGACCGAATCATATCACAAGTTGTCTCAATGTACATTTCGTGAGGCTTTGGACATAAAATCTACCAGAACCTGAATTAACAGCTATTTTTGAGACATTCTTAGGAGGAAGAGGCCCCCCTTTAAAATCTTGAAAACTTAGACAACACAAAAAAATCTTTATTGGTTATGCATCTGGTGAGATTGGGTCCTTCAAAGTTTGACATGATCTCTGAAGTGATACTGTCTGATCTTCAAGTTGTTCTAATTTTACATTTTCACGTTCCTTCGTGTTTTACAAGTACAATGAGAAATTTGACCAGACACCATTTGAGAATACAGTTCCAGTGGTACTATACCTTGACTCACGATTGAGCAGATTTACAAGATTTTTTGAGATATGAGTTTTTGCTTGTCTGTTTTTTGTTTGCTTTGATTTATGCTTGGAAACAGAAATTTGCGCAAACTCACTTCACATCAAAACAATCAGCAGTTTATCAGAATGTAAAAACAATTTCAAAACAAGAGGCTTCATGTTGTTTATTGCCACTCCCAGTTAAAGATTACCATCAAACTAAACATAAAACAAAGATAATTAACATTGCGTATTCAAAACAACCACATAACTTTGCTTGAGCGTAGTCCACTAGCTTAATGCTAATATACTGTGGAAAACACCATAGACAATCTAAGGATTAGCATCAATGTCACTGTGTTATAACGCTTTAAACAGCTGACACAAACAGATAATGTAACAATGCTTGCAGGTATGTTTTCTTTATCCTCTGCATAAATCAACTATTATTACTGCAGCTTGGCGGCACGGCGGTTGACTGGTTAGCACGTCCGTCTCACAGCGCAGAGGGACAGGGTTCGATTGTGGCTCCGTCCTTCCTGTGTGGAGTTTGCATGTTTTCCCCGTGCCTGCGTGGGGTTTTCTCCGGTTACTCCGGTTTCCTTCCACAGTCCAAAAACATGCGTGGCAGCTTCATGGAACACTCTTAAATTGTCCCTAAATGTGATTGTGAGCCTGAATGGTTGTTCGTCTATGTGTGCCCTGCGATTGGCTGGCAACCAGTTCAGGGTGTTCCACGCCTACTGCTCGAAGACAGTTGGGATCGGCTCCAGCATGCACGCGACCCTCGTTCAGATTAGCGATTTGGGATAATGGATGGATGGATGAATGGGTGGATGGATTACGGCAGTTTCCTGAGTCAGTTGTAAAAGTCGTCTTGTGTATGGTTTTATTATACTGTCCCCTGGTGGCACCAGAATGAGAACAATGTGGGGCTGGAACAAATTAAACGCATTTGCATGAATTTTAATTGGGAAAGATGATTTGAGATGTGATTGTTTTGGGTTACGAGTATTGTCATGGAATAAATCAAACACAAAGCACCACTATTGTTCTTCTGAAGTCCCCTGACAGACACGTAATGGGGAAGGGAAGGGAAAGGTGTTTGCAGTTTTACTGTCACTTATTGGTGTTTTTATAGCTCTTGCAAGAAAGAATAAAGCTTTGTGATAGGCCATTCCTTGTATTGCTCGTGATGTTTTGATCAGCCAAGTCAGACCCATTCCTATGTCACAGTATGTAAAATGGGACAAAGGGAACATGAGTAGGCACTGTTGATTGAACAATATCATTTTTTTTTTCTATCTAAAGAAAATCAACCCTTTTAGTTTTGGAAAGTGGAACTTGAGCCACACATAATTTATCCGGCCAATATGAATCTGCTTGTTCAATACAACACAACCAGTGAAACAGGAGTTCAGAACATTTCAAGGGCGATTCTCCCATTACATATGAAATCATGTATTGGTTATTTTGTTTTGATTTGTGAGGCAATTTGGTTCTTATTTTCAGCACAAAGTTGATCAAGATAATTTCAGTGATGATCAAAAAACAACGAAGAAACAGTTGTGATCAGTTTGGAACCCTACTAGGACTGTTTTAAATCTGATGCCTGTTTTTTTTTTTTTTTTTTTTAAATTGTGCTTGAACCCACACCCACACATGCAGACGGACACACACGTTTGTGTTCATTGCATGTGTTGCACTGTAGCGCATGCCCTGATCTGAGGTAGCTAAAGGCAAAACAGTAAAGTGTGTGTGTGTCCTGTGCTACCAATGGACGAGTGTGTCAACAGTAGAATAGGTAGTTGTCCTTGCTGGAAGAATAATCTGCCAGGTGGGGCTCATAAAAAAAAAAAAGGCAGCACAGGGAGTGACTGAGGTGGTGGGAACCTGCCTTGACCTGTTTGCAGCATGAAGGTGAGCAAGAAGAAGAAAAAACATTAGTTGAGAACTTTCTGGCAAGGCAGCTGTTGATCACACCTCATGAGCCACTGCATCTAAGCCCTGAAAATATATTTGCACTTGTGTGCGTGCGAAAAGGGTTTTTGATTGCTTGCTACCTGGGATGGTTCATGACATGTGGTGGAAGTTTTTGAAGTTAAAGATGTAACATAAGGCAAGTAAAAAGCCTTGGCAAAATGGTCCATGTTTCTACAGTCTTAGGAATTTGTGTTCCAACTCTCTGTGATTTCAGGCCTTATTTGGAAACGATACCTTCTAATGAACAGTTGCCTCTCCAACTTTTTCAAATTACAATGACCTCGGTGACTGGAAAATCTTCACACCCATCTCAGAACATCCCATCACACAGACTGCATCCTGCCTCTCTTATGGCTCTGATAGTATCAATACATTTCCTGGTTGACTTGCCCCCTCCCCCACCCCATTCTGTCTCAGTGCATTCACCCTCAAACCGTCCGTCATCGGAAATGAATGTTTGGTTGAATTCTGGACCGTCTGTTTTCTAGAGGCTTTGGACCTTGGATATTCAGTAGCTGTAGATGCGTCAAATGTCCTCGTTCTCTTGATGTTTGATCAAGACGAGAAATAGTTTGGACCACATCCGGTTTCAGGAGTTGTCGTTTTCCTTGCAATGTCATAATCATACCTCGCTATCCTCTTTGCTGGCCTAAACTATTGCTTGCGTGATTGGTTTTCCACGACCGCCTCACGAAACTAACATGCCCTTTCGCTGGCGAAACCAAAAACTAATCATTACGGGTGTTCAATAAGGGTAATCATCAGACTAGGCTACTGACCTAAGGGATTACGCAGTGGCTAAATGACCGTTCCTCTGTCTTAAATAAAAAGCGTTGAGGCTTTCTGCTTGGGAGAATAAAATGTCCAACCCAGCTTTTCAGTGGTAGCATTACCGCCAGTCCGCGCACATCAAGGTTTATTCAAAGTGCCCCTGCTGTTTGTGGAGCATGGTCACATTAGTGTGGAATTACAGCTGACGTCAAGTGTTGCAAGTGTGTTAAAACAGCTAGGAAAGATTTACACTTTTTTTTTTGTTAGTTTTAGCTGAAACCGAAACGGAAATTATTATGGCGAGACTGGTGATGCTAACCAATAAAACAAACAGAGAAGTGTCAGAGTAAGGGGTTTGTTCCGTAATAGAATGTGCAAAGGTCAGTATATTCTCGACGCACATATAGTGTAACCTCGACATTAAATGCACTAAATAGTGCGTGGAGAATTAGAACCGGATGACATTGATTATATTTAGTGGTGGACCCGCTTTGAGGCCTGCAAAACCTTCTCACCCAGGAATAGAGCGCCACTGTACATTGAGTGGTATTTTGCGCATTACAAAAAGAGCTGCCTCTTGAAATAGCACCCATGAATCATGGGCTCTCAGAGGAAGCTCGTAATAAAGCCCACGACTGTGTGTCCTTTTTCCAAATGTGTGTTTTGTGATAATGCCGTAATGGGCTCAGCATCCGGGACAGAGGCCACTGTTGACAATGCGCAGGACAGCTGGAGTCCTTGTCCATTAACAGACCTGCCGGAAGATAACATTTATTTGGACGTCCAGCTTCGCAGAGTTACATTTTTATTTTCTCTGATATTCTGACTCTTTGTGTTTTAGAAGCGATATATTTTGGGGTATTTTATTTTTCATTGTAAAAAGTATATTCCACAGACGACGGGCAATGTGACAGGGTTTGAATCTTTTCGTAGCAGTATTTTCATAAAGTGACACTCTCATAAAAAGTTACTATTGGAAAGTGTTAGACATGTTGGCTTCTTTTGTAGTAGTCTACACGCACATTTGTGCTGAAGCTAGCACAAGCTGGAAGAGAAAACTCCAAAGCCATGAGGAATACAAAAAGCCTTTCCTCAAGATTCGAGCATTTTGTTTGAATTAATATGGAATGAAAAATAGGTAGGCGGGTAATTTGTTTGGATTTTTCATTGTGGATCAAGAGAACAATATTTTGATAATGTCAGATGATTTGAACTTTGGTCTGAAACCTCAGCCTCCCAAGTAAGGTCTATTCAGGGGTGCTGGATATGAAGATCCGTGGAGAAGTCAAATTTCAGATTCAGGAGCAGCAATATAGTTTTCATCCTGGCCTTGGAGCAGTGCACAAGCTCGACGTACAGTTTGCCCAACCGGTCCATGTTTTTTGGAGACTTGGAGAAGGCGTTGTACCGTGTAACTCCAGGGTTCTTTGTGGGGTGCTTTGGGAGTATGAGGTATTGAACCCCCTAACATGGGCTGTCTGGTCCCTGTACAACCGATGTCAGAGTTTGGTCTGCGGATCCGTTTACAGTAAGGGTTAGAATACGACAAGGCTGCCCTTGATCACCGATTCTGTTCATTACCTTTATGGATAGAATTTCTGGGTGCCGCCAAGGCATTGAGGGCATCCGATTTGGTGACCCTATTATTGCTTCTCAGCTTTTTGCAGATAATGTGGTACTGCTGACTTCATTCAGCCACAATCTCCAACACTCACAAGAGCGTTTTAGGGCCGAGCGTGGAGCGTTCGGGATGAATGTCCTCAGTCAGATCCTGCCCCAAGTGGAGGATTTCAAGTATCTTGGGGTCTTATTCACGAGGGAGAGGAGGATGGAAGATCAACATGCTGATTGATGCAGCATCTGCAATGATGTGGGCTTTGTATCGGTCTGTCGTGGCTCGGGTTTTTGATTAGGATACCTCCTGGAAGCCTCCCAGGTGAGGTGTTCCAGGTACGTCCCAGAAAGGAGGAGGCCCCGGGGATGACCCACGACACGGTGGAGAGACCGCGTCTCCTTTCTGTCCTGGGAATCCCTCAGGATTTGCCTGGAAAAGCGTGACGAAGTGCCTGGGCAGAGGGAAGTCTAGGCTGCCTGCTCCCACAACTGGATAAACAGAAGAAATGGATGGATGCATGTTCTGATCACACTGTTTCTTTCACTGGTTCGACCTGATCCAACTTGTAGCTTCTTATATCCATTATCCTGACTTCCAGGCATGGCAGTTTTCTGAATAGAAGCCCTACCCATATTTGATGACACGTGATGACGCACGGCTGTTTTATTGTGGTGGTTTTGAAAGGTGTTGTCACTGCCCGATGCGTTTAGACTTGTGGTGGCGGCAGTGTCACATTTCAATCATTTCGACTGATGAAGCGCTATTTGTTTTGACACCACGCCGTTCCCTTTTACAATCAAAAATGACCTAGATACTTTTTACCCACTTGTCTCAAAAACTGCCCCACCCTCATCTCAGTGTTCTTAATCAGCAGTTGGCCAGAAACTCTTGTCATTTCAACCGGACTTCAAACTAATTGAACTCTGTGTACGATCGTGAGAGTATCTGTCTGTGCCAAAGCACTTTTGAAAGGCGCTGCTCCTAGCCATGTACATCTGTCATCAGACTCAACAAGCTAATATGTCAGTCACTCAGCAAGCATTGGCCCGAGAGTACACTTCAGCTCTGAGATTTCACACACTTTTGCTCAGGTTCACATTCAACTCTCACATTCACACATGCACACAAACACCTGCTTTAGTACTCCCCTGTATGTGCTCTCCCCGTTTAAGAATCCCAAACTGAAACGAGAATAACTCGTATTTATCCAAGAACTTCTGCGCGTGTGAGAGGGAATGAACCCTCTCTCATTAGACCCCTAAAGCGTGCCAAACAACTTCCTCATTACGGACAGTGCCAGTGGGCCCTCTTTCTCCCACTGGCGTTTTGGTCCAAGGGCCGCCTCACCACTGGTGTCCTGCTGGAGCTCTCGCAACAACTCCATCATGAAAATCTGCACTGATGATTAATGCCGGTACACTCGATGTGCAAGTTCAACACATTGATTGGACTGCAAGAGATATTGGAAACATATCTGATTGCAAATCATTTGACTTCGCCTTGTTGAGGATGATCATTATGTCAGTTATCACGCAGGAATATAATATAATCTGATTGACATGTTGATTGCCCATAGTGCCCAAAACACAAGCGTATGTGCAGCTAAAGAACACGAAAGATAATTGAAGGAATTCCTGACCCTTTTTATAAGTTCAAAAAAGTGAAAATGTCCATGGAAAGCGGGGGATTTTAGGTCATTCGACTGTACCTGTCTTTTGTGAGGAACACAATTATCCATCCATTAAAAGTATTCTTTCATTTGAATACATTTTTTTAAAAATCGAACGCGCTGAAGCTCCTGCAACCTTCATCACAGGCTAATTATTGCCGCACGCTTCAGACCTCTGCCGCAAATACGCTGACTATTCTGAGTCATCAAGTTGAAGGAAAATCATTCAAAGCCTACATTTGAAACTTGAAACGACTGACACGCCACCTCGATCGCTGCTCAAGGGGAAAATCCTTGTGTTCCACTGGGTGACACACAGGCTAGCCTTTCAACTTAGCAATTATTTGAAAGACATCTGCTCTCAAGAAGTCTTGAGCACACCACCCCCAACCCCATCCTCTGATTTTGAGAAAAAAATTCCCTATATCAGCGTGAGGTAGTCCGTTGTTTTCCCGTTTGTATACATTCTCACATTTCACTTGCAGAACTCCAAAACGACTCAACCGATATCCTCAAAAACGTTTGAATGGGTGTGGTCTCAAACAAGAAAGAAGCCAGAAAGGTGTGCATTTCGAGTCATTTTGTCAACTGACACAGGCCTCTCATTGCTGTTTGGCGTCAGTCAAGCACTTTGCAACGCACGTCAGCGCTTCCTAGAGAACTGGCGCGGAACATGACCGCAGTAGCGCAATTTGCGGTTTTCGCAGCCACGCATGATTCGTTTTTCACGTAAAGAAACTCATTTTCACAAACAGCCGTTCTCTGAAGCGGTTGCTCACCATTGTCTTTGTATTTCTACGTTTATTATCACGCTACTCATCGAGGTAGCAGGTAAGACTCCATTTTGAGGCCTTGGTGGAGGTCTTTTATAGATGAGGTACTATGATATCATGTTAACGGTAGCAAATGTATTAGCCAAAGCTAGTACATATTTCAACCCCAGTTTCTACACAAACTGGCACGAACCGGACGTCTTCTGTGGTTTGATACCCCCATTTCTCGTGAATTATTCCCAAGGATGTAATGGCGACCTACGCCAGGCTTCCAAACGGCTTCCGAATGCCATATTTCAGGTAATTTATGAACATCGGTTGCTCCCGTTGTCATCCACAAACCGAGACACCTCCTGCCCTGCTGTGGGTCCATGTGAAGGTTCATGAACTATTGCGTGTAACCGAATATCATCATCATCTGGTCTTCGTTTAGCTTCCCTACCGTCCATCATTTTCCCCTATCGCAAGGGAACAGAGATGCAGTCAGCGTCAAGTCCAAAGATGCCGCGCGAGAATGTTCTTCATTATTTGTGGTTGTGTCGGCTGATCATTAGCATGTGTTAGACATTTTTCCCGGCTGTTCCGCTGCTTCCTGAGGTGTCTGTACTTTAGCGGTCCAGTCTGTGGCATCGCTTCTGTTGTTCCAATGTCTTTGAAAAAGTCTTGATTGGTCTTCGCTGGGTAAAAACTACCATATGAGTCATGGTCGGACGTCTCGCCTCTTTATGGATCAGCAAACAGTCATCGTGCATGTGCAAACACTCCCCAAGAAAGGGGAATCTCACAATCATGAGGTGAATTCATTAAATTGAGACTGCTCAGACTGGTATGCTTTATTGATATCCTGATAATTGCAGGTGATAAGAAGTGTCATATATGATCAGGGCAATTCCGACTCACCCGACCCTTTATGGTTGGAGTTTGAGCCGTGAACTGACGAGTCAGAATCCTCCGCTGTTTCACTTTGTCTTTTGCACTGCTTTCATTGTACAATGTGAAGTATGTTCTCTTATCTTTTTCGGTCGGAATATTTTGTCCTCAACACATGACTTTTTGTTTTCCTTGGACAAAAAAAAACCCCAAGTACCTTGATCTCCAGTTTTTCTTCGGACACTGGACAGGCTACCTTGTTTATGCTAGCGGGAAAGAAGGAAATGGTTTTCAAAAAGCACGTAGGAGGCACGAGGAACAGCGAGCAAGCAAGCGGGAGGCAAGAAAGAAGGGATGTGTTAACAGTGGGCGCAACAGTTAAGACGCTTCTTGTAAATTCCTTTCACTTTGACTTTTTCACGTGTGCTTGAATTGTGTCTCTTGCGATTGGCCTAACAAAAAAAACGGAGCCCCTATTTTTCCTGTTCAGCCCGCCAAGCCCCATACCCCCCACCACGCTTATCTCGCCTACTTGGCCCAGGAGTATTTTGGGACATTAATGAAAAGAAATCTGAACCGCCTACCCTGAAAAGCCACGTCTGGGTCAGCTGGGTGGAAACTTGCGTTACTAATGTTCTTAACATTGTCTGTGTGATCGGTGTGTTGTAAATGTGTGTGCTTTCAGTGAAGTGTACAGCACAGGAATGTTGTAGATTGTAGGCGTAGGGGGGGCTGCAGACCTAACAGGGCTATATCTTCTCTAAAACAAAGGTGAGGGAAGGGTGGGGTGGTTGGTGCTCAGGGGCATATTTGGCATATTTTAGGAGCCATTCCAGTCTGGTTCAAGATGCATTTTTCCTGGAGATTGACCAAGTTGACAGACGAGGGGAGGGAGGTGAACGTCACGCTTGCCTTGTGATCCTGATGATGAGGATTCAGACTATATTACCAAAATGAGAAGTCTTATCAGCAGGGACTCACTCTCATGGAGACTTAAAACCTTTAATTTTAGTTGTAGACTAATCCAGTACCCTTGACTGACCCGAGAGAGTCGTCAATGTGCCTTACCCGGAGATTACTGGAAAATAAAAAGTTTAAATGTTTTGATGTTGCCACAAATTTTGTTTTCCTTCCTCTCGTCGTCATTGCTATTGTGGTTAGACATTGAAGATTTATGATATGAAGACTTAACTACAAAGGCTCTAGTTTTGCAGACAGGGCACGTGCACTCGGCATAAAAAAAAAAACTGGTACATCTTGATTTTCATGCCGGGGCAAGTCTAGATTACTGTGGGATTTGGTCGACTGTGCTGTGCCATGGAGGGTGTTCTGGCAAACAGAGGGCGTTTTCTTTTACAGGCCCCCGGCACAGTAGAAAAGTTGGTGACTGAAAGTAGACAAGACTATAGTTGTACAAGCTCGAAGCAGGTCTAAGTTGTGGCGCTGTTGGTGTAAAGGGATTTGGGTAAAAAAATAAAAGTGGGTGTCAAATGGAACCGCCCCTTTCTAAAATACCAAAACAAATGTGAACAGTTAGACTGCACTTTGCGAAGTTTACAAAAACCTCATATCTTAAATATTCCACTTTCAAATACTTTGTTCCTCCTGGAGAGTAAAAAATAATATTAAGTACATACCGTTTTCAACTGAAATACATATCTTGTGATATACTTCAATCATTATCACTAAGTTCTTCGATCGCCGATCCCATCGCAAGATAGAGCAGCAATGTCTATTTAACGATGTTGATTTACTGGATGTACTTGTGTGCTTTTTACTGAGTATCGACAAGCGTATCCTTAAGGATTTTTACCAATATTGAACAATCTTCTCAAGACAAATTTATTTTCCTTAACGAACAAACAGAACCCGATTTTTAGGAGTAATATTTGCTTTCAAAACAAGACGTTAAATTACAGCTACTACTTTAGCTGCGACCGTTTCAAAATTATTTTAATAATTGTGGATTTACTAGCCTTAGCTTCATGGGAGTATGACATGAAGTCTATAGAAGATAATTTACCCAAAAAACTCTCCCGAATGCGCTATGACAAGTTAGCCGTTCTGCCTGTTGGAGCGGTGCGGGGATCAACACGGACTGTCGATGCGTCTCATCTGTATTTTCAATATCGTATCAGAAAAGAAAGCGGTGCTATCGGTTAGCAACCATGCACCAGGAGCATGAAACAATGCAATACATGGGTTACATATTGACAGGTTGATCAAAGTCTAGTTGTGCCTGCCTACCATGCGGAGGAACAATACAGCTCGAATGTCTTAATTCGGGGAATCCGATCACCGACCTGCGATTCATGAAAAAGAAGTGAAATAATCACCTTGTGCCACCTACATTTTACACACCACGTTGTAAACCTCAGTAACAGCCATAAAAGGCAAAGTGTTGACACATAGTTCTTCACCCGGCAGCTGGTTTTGTATGTCTTGGATAGCGACTTTCCCATTTTGATTGTTTTTGTACCCTGCACTATAATATCTCTCTTTCAACATCCCCTTCCAGGACTACAGTTACTGCTTCGCTCCTCCAGGATTTATGAGGCTTTAGTCTGTTATTTGCAGTCAGTTAGGCCCGGACTGACGCGACAGTGGTTGGCAGGGGTTCGTTGTGGAAGTCAGAACCGGTCCAGCATTCAGCAGAAGTCGGGTTCATCCAGAGGCTACGGATCCAGTGTTTAAGGCCGCGTTGGAGACGAGCGTGCCGACATCCACCCGACGTTAGACATCTGACGCTTTTGAATAGTTTGTAGAGCATAGCAGAGACCGCCGAATGTCAATTGCACAAGTGTTAGCAATTCAGAAATGATCAAATGATTCCGTTTTTGTTTGGGGTGGATGCCTGTTGTCCTCAAACGCTGTATCAAAATTCATGCTCCTGCTTTGGTTTGTCTGATGTCTTCAAGCTTTTGATCTCGAACGAAAAATGTCTAGTTATAAGTGCGCTACATCCGATTCAGTTCCTCCTTTGAAAGGAAACCCAACCAGGGGCAGTCACGTTTGTGGTCGCTGAGCACTTTTACATTACATTTACATTCAGAAAGTTCCTTCCATCCCATGAAAAAGAATGCAGTGGTGCCTTGAGATACAAGTGACCTGGCTTGTGAGTTATTTCGGGAAACGATGGCCGTTAGGCAGATTTCTCGTTTTTTGGGGGGAATCAAATGTAACCCTTTCAGCAAATATCAATATAGTCACTCATCTTTTCATACAGTTAAGCTAACTTTCACATTGCCATTGCCTCAGTTTTCTTTTTTGTGTTTGCTTTTTGATCTACTGTACAGTGAAAGTGCCGCCCCAGTCCATTAGCTTCATGAGCCCTGGATTGTCTCTTGGAGGACTTCCAGAATTTGGACCTTCACACACATGGGCGTCATGAGTTTTTAGCTCAGTTTGGTGAATCATGTGAGGGGAAATGCAACACACACTCCTGTGCAGGTTTCGGTTCTTCAGGGCAGTTATCAAAATAAAATTCTTCTCGCAGATTATTTTACCTGTGATCAGCAGATATACATGTTCTAAGGGAGAGGAATGTCGGGACGCCATAGCAACCTGGCTATGAATCACTTACCCGTCTTCTTTTTCTCCACTGTTGCTTTGTCTTTTGTTTTTTCTTCACCTCTTTATGGACCTTGAGCAATTCTCCAGTTTTCATGGAATTGTCCAGCAAGTCATTCTGGATAACAATTTCATGTGGAAGAGGAAAATAAATGGTGATGGATGAGACCGGGGGTTGGGATCGCAGACTAACTACCCTGGAATATCATTAAGCTAATGATGTAGTGAGTGTGATAATCAATCGAGTCGCAATAATTGAACACTGTTGTCTTTATATTTCACTTCATTCCCACTTAAAGGATAAATTGAACAGTTTCGGTGCAGCGATTGAGCCACGCAGACGATTCATTTATGTCATCTTTAGTGATGTCCCCATCAAATTAGGTCAAAAAGCCTCGCCTCATTTCCCCAAAATATTTCTACCTCCTCCCTCATTGCTCCTCTGAAGATATGAGATGCTATAAAAGATGATCCCCAACATGCTGGGCCATATTTACTTCCGTGAACACTACGTTGTGAGTGTGTGCAGCATCTCTTCTGCGCATGCGTGTCACTTTGGGGACGCATTTGGTTCACACACCAAACAGACAGAGCAATTAATATGTAATGTTAAGTATTACACCCAAAAAAAACCCAAAAAGATTTCACCCCCAAATCCAAATATTTTTTCCCCAAAATATTTTTGCACATTATGCTTACAAAAAAAATATGTAAAAAAAGAAAAGTTATATAATGACAAAATAAAGTCATTCAATTAGTGAAACATGGTTATGATTGCTTTCGAGCCTCGTTTTAATTTTGCCAGTTAACGCCAGCGCTATTTCATTTGTTCCCGTCAGTTACCACCAAGCTTTGGAATGACAATGCCTTCACATGTCTCAGTCATTTCTTGAGCAATTAAACAGCATCTCTTTTATATGAAATCAGCGACAACATCTGCTTTGCTGTCTACATTATGAATGGGCTAAGTTGACTTAGCCAAGTGCATTGCATCATTTTTGCCCTCGGCCATGAGTATTGTCACTTACAAAAGACAAGAAAAAAAAAAAAGAGAGACAGTCTTGTGCAAGTCGTTTTGCCGGCAAGTGTCTGAGAGGACGTTTTTTTTCTCTCCAGCAGCAGTTTATCTTGGATGCTGTTGGAATACGCTCAAAAGAGGAGGTCTGTCTGGCAGACCCAAAACCGCAGCACAAACAGCTCATCAATGGCTCACGAGAAAACAGCCTCGAGCACTTAACAGTGGTCGAAAACGGCAACGTGATAATATAACTTCTAATCAATTTTCTTGTCTTTTCTTACTTTTGGTGACAGTACACTTATTTGGTTGGAGATGCTTTTTGCTGTTGTAAAAAAAAAATATATAATTAATTTTCTTCTTTCTTACATTCCTCCATTGGCCCATGTATCGGCATGCCTTGATTTAGGGGGCTTGAATCTCTGTGCTACAGATGCTTGCAGAGCATGACTGCTTGGCTATTTCCAGCACCTCTTTTTTTTTTTTTTTTTTTTGCTTTGTTATTTTTTAATTATCTTGTTATTTTGGTTTCATCCAGCTGAAGGCTGTTTTTCGTAACATGCCAGCATTGCTTTTGAGGCTCATTCACACATTACAAGGAGGCTGGCCAGTGTTTGCCCACAGCCCGGATGTTGTTGATTTTTTTTTTCTTGAAGGTTTGTTCAAGGTCGCTAACGGTCACAAAGACACTCGCAATAAATTCTTCGTCGTAATGCTTGGTGATATTTGAAGAGTAACACGCTAGATTCGTCATGACTGGAAAATGTGCACAATTTAAGTCACGGGGTCATAGTTTATAATGTAAGAAATTGAAAAATGTTGTGATTGTTTCCCTTGCTGTGCTGAAAACATTCGCCTTCACAACACTGCTACTGTGCCCCAATAGCATGATTTACCAAAATGTCTGTTTAGAATGATGAGTAGTGGCCTGGGATATCGCAATGTTTTCTAATATGTGTGCATGATTTTTTTTTTTTTTGTCATCTGTGCATGGAACCTTCCAAGGTCAAGGTTCAAGGTCATCTTTATTGCCAAGTATGCTTTCCCAAAACCTTCCTGCTTTTACTCCGACCCGGGATCACGGACCTTTTTCAAACTGAGAGCAACTTTTGGGTAAAGATTAACGTCAAGAGCTACAAGTTTGATACATGTTTCTGAAATAACAAATTGGACATTTTATCTTAAATTACAGGGATACTAATGATTAATGATCTTATTCTATGTGAAGACAAATAATCTGCGAATGATTTCTGATCATTATTAATGATTAGAAGAAGTGGTAAATGGACAAAAATCAAGATGCAAACTTCATTTCTATAAATCTCTGCTCGCGTTAAAATTTTTAAATGATCACTTCCTAGGAAATCATAATGTGCCATCACTGGTGAGCTATTTTTAGAACAGGCCTGCAGACTACTAATGTGATTCTTGGCGGTGGGGTGGTGGGTTTTGGGGGTGGGGGGGGTCAATCCTAGACAGATCACTAGTAAATTGCAGGACATTGAGCCATGTCCGCTGTATTAACATCAGCTATGTGAACCATTATAACTCTCAGTTACTTCCAAGAGAAATGATGTAAAATGAGGTGAGGAACTTGCTTTTCTTTCAGAGCAGAGGCTTAACTATTTGGAGTCATCACCCGATGGACCGTGAGCACGTGAACAAAAAGCAACCAGGCAGCTATGTTTCCATAAAAAAACGAGTTAATTATTGACTTTGCGTTGTCCTGAGCCAGCATTGGGTCTTTACAGTTTAAAGTGCATTTATCATGAGATAACACTCGCGGAGCTGCGAAAGGAATGTGCGTTCACGCGGACACATTCGGTCCCAGGAGCCTCACAGGAATCCCATAACACTCGCAGGTCCCTGAGAGGCTCATTTGTGCACTGTGGAACATTGTTGAATACCAGGCATATTTTATGATCCAACCTTCAGCCCGTTTCCTCCCTTTCTCCAAGCGTCTGGGTTTATTTGTGAAAGCCCAGCCAGTTTGCCCCCCCTTCCCTCTCCCTTACATTTCAGTGCATTTATGCAGTTGGTCCATTGCATGTATTCACAAATGTGTCAAGTTAAGGACTTAGAAGATTGCTGATTCCATCAGCATTTTAAAGGTATAGTTTATTGTGCATGGTTGTTCCTGTAGCTATGACACACAGGTGTATCCATGTTTTATTTTGACTACCCGGTGAAATATGGAGTTGAAGGTCCTTGTTTTTTACCCTCCACTGTTTTGTTTTTTTTCAAACATCATGCGCCTCAACAAGTGACAAAGTCGTTAATCACGTTAACAGTTTAAGATTTATAGTTTGTTATCTGATAGTTGAAGGGGTTGGTATTTCCTCATTTGTTCTGCAGGCCTAATTAAAGGTAATAAATTTGCTTGGACCGAATGTGTTCCACATGTGCAACAAATTTAATTAGCGTGACTCATTTTGGGGGCAATAAACTTTCTGTTGTATAAGCTACAGCAGTGGTCCACAACTTTTTTTTTTTTTTTTTTTTGCGCTACGGACCGTTACCAACAATGTTTTCGGAGACTGGCAACCTTTACCTTTTTAAAAATGTTTATCTAGCTAGCTTATCTATCTATCTATCTATCTATCTATCTATCTATCTATCTATCTATCTATCTATCTATCTATCTAGATAGATAGATAGATAGATAAGCTAGCTTATTTATTTATTTATTTAGCTAGCTAGCTAGCCTTTTTAGCCATCTAGCTAGCTAGCTAGCTAGCTGGCACCTGTGTCTTTGTGCAGCCCAGTGGACCCTTGGTTGGGGACCACTGAGCGACAGCTTAAAATGTTAATTGATGAGTCGTCGTCATTTCTCTGTTGTTGGTTGTGGCTAACTGTCATCCTGCTTTGTATACATTTGAAAGAAGGCTCCGATCTGGCACAATCAACCCAACCCTGAGATTACAGATCTGTCCAAAAGTGCGTTGGAAGTTTTCCAACAAATCTTTCTAGTTTAACCGGTGAGCAAACATCATTGCAGTCATAATTTTCTCATCATTCCATCGCGTATGCAACTAAAGTCCTCCTTTACTTTGTAGTGCTGTCGTTCATGCGACCCCTTAAATTTTTTTCAGTCAACTATGTGCTATCCATTTGGAACAACATGACACATTTGGGCGACATTTGCAAGAACATATTCGGTGCCACTTATTGGCCAGCTGAGCTACAAACGTAGCCTTTAATCGAATTATTGCTAGTTTTGACAATGACAAAACGAGACTCTTTTCTTTGCGAGCAGAGTTCTCTCACTTTGATTGGCCGGCAACCAATCCTGGGTGTCCCCCGCCTACTGCCCTGGGATAGGCTCCAGCACGCCCCTTGTGAGGATAAACTGATCGGAAAACAGACGGCTGGAGTTCTTTCATTAATCTATCGGCATATCCGTATTTGACGTGGAAATGTGCAAATCAAACAACTAGTTTTGCAGAAGAGAAAAAAAAAATGACAGTGGATAGCGCGGTGTCATTGTTTTCTTTGCCAGCTTTTCAACAGTGTTTAATGGAGTTTATTCATTTAGTTTTAGTCACCCCGCCCCTCTCATTCCTTGTCGGCGTCTCTCTCTTCCTCTCTCTCTTCCTCTCTCCCTCCCTCCAGGTGTGTAACCGGGCTCATGAACGCTGCTAAATTAGCGCTTTATCTCTCCGGCGAGTGAGCCGCATCAGCACTCTCAGCAATGCCAAGCATTTCAGACACAATTGACCTTAAAAGGAAACAATAGCAGCCTATCAATTCTGCTCCGCCAGTCAAAGAATGGCTCACTCCGCGACTGGGCAGGGTCTGCCTCGCGCAACAACAACAGCACAAGGAAGTGCTTGGCGGCTGAACTTTGAAACTGAAGCGAAAAGGCAGCTGTTGAATTTATTGGAGTAGACCAGGATTAAAAGAAATAGCCCCCAAAAACTATTTTACAGGTTTATTGAGATTTTTCAAAAGTCATTGAAGATACACAACTTATAAAAATCCAAACAGAGATTGCACAAAATCCTTTTGTAACTCCTGTCCTGGGAATTGAAAGGTTGATCGCGATGCAAAGGAATCCAGTCAGACAATAACAGTTTGGGTGGCACCGTAAATGGCGCTCACATTTTTTTTTTTTTAAATCAAATGGATTAAGATGATCAATATCTGATGGAGTTACATTTACATTAGCTCCGTCACAAAATTGTTTTTGAATTGATATATGCTATGGAGTTTTCTATTTGCATGTCACATTGGACATTGGCCATGTCGGTAAAAACTTGGGCCGTTCTATGTGTTTGATTTTGCATATTGGACCCCTTTTAAAATTATGGTTCATCTCAAGGGGTAGATCCAACTAAAATAGATGCATAAAAAAATAAAATAAAACGCTGAGTCTAGTTGGAATAGTGCTAATTTTGTTGTTGTTGTTGTTGTTGTTGTTTTTTTGTGATGTCAGCGATAGAAAATCTGGTCCAAAAACATTTTGACGTACTGTATCTCTTCAGAACTACGACTTGGGGGAACCTCTTCTTCTATTTTGGCTGACAAGTTTCAGTTGAAAAATTCATACGGGCTGAAATTTGGAGGGATTCTCCAAGCCAAGGGGTGAAAATTACTGTTGATGTTTCAAACGCCACATCTATCGCCCTAAATATTCAACTTGTATCATGCAGATGTGACAATTTCGTGAGATGAGCGCTGCGGGGAGTCGGTCATGTACTTCAATTTATCCGTTTATTTGTTAGAGAAAATTCCACAAAGATGTCGGCCATTTGTCACCTTGCTGTTTACATGTATTGATCCCTGATCTGGTTTGCCTTCCAATGCATTGCCTGATGTGCGGGCTGGATGGCGATAGCTATAGCATCCATGTAAAAATCGCGAAAACATGTCAGTCGTACAATTCTACACTCGTCCGAATCTCAGTTCAGACCTTCCTGTATGGAATGTTCTCCCTCTCTCTCTCTCTGTCCTGTACTTCTCTGTATACTCAGGCTTCATCCCGGTGTGAACGGTTGTTTGTTTATGTCCCCTGTGATTGACTGGCAACCAGTCCAGAATGTACCACACCTCTCCCCTAAAGACATGAGCATAAGCATTCGAACAAAGTAATGAATGTACGGTGCAGTACTATTAACTTTTGGCAGCTAGCCCAAAAAGTGACAAAATCGGAATCCTTCACAACAGATAGCAAAACCTTTGTACAGTCAGTACCAAACTGTACCACTTGGTGGAGTTTGGCGAATAAATTTCCTTGTCCCTCTGCAGGTCACATGAATCTTTTCTTCATACGATTTCCACTTTCTTGGGATATTCCGAGCTCCCGTTTCAATGCCAGTGTTGTATTGAGCGGAATAATGCTGCCCGAAGCAGTTGTGTATCGCGTCGGCATGTGTGACTGTATCTCACTTTGACGCATCTGACGTCATATTCAACTGAGACGAAATCAATCGTTTGTTTCCTTCATTTTACCTTTAAAAAAAAAAAAAAAAAAATCATTCCTTAGCTGGTAAATTTGACCGCTGAGCCCGCGACGCTTTTGCAAACTTGGCACATTTGGGGATCTCTGCGTAACAAAGTCTTTCTGTTGCATGAATAAATCTAATCGTCCATTGACTGCAGCTGTGTTGTGAGTGTGTGTAACACTTAGTATGTTTTTTGTGGAACAAGGAGAGCCCGAGGGCCATTAGTCATTAGATATTAGGACGGGTTCTGCAGGTTTACAGTCAAGTTGGAAGCGGCAAATGTTTTTTTTGTTGTTTTTTTTTTCTTCCCATTTGACAGCTTGTCGACGAAATTGTCGCTCCACCTCTTTGCCGTGCCGGAATGCAAATAGCAGCAGGAGGAGGAGGAGGAATGCTGTTCAACGCATGAGAAATCAACTCACTCTCCTCATTCTCACTCTCTCTCTCTCTCGCTGACTCTGTGACTTCAACCTCCTCCTTTGCTCCTTCTTGTCCGCACCATTCTGGACCTCGACTTCCTGTCTCTGGCCGTCCTTCTCCCTTCCTTGCTTGCTCTTTTCTCACCCTCGTCCTCGCCTTTTTTGCAAGGCATCCTGTCTGCTTTGTTTGACTTGAGCATTCCTTTCCTCCCCGAGCAGACAAAACAACCCCGGACCTCTTCGAGCTGCAACCCCCAGTGCGCGCACACGCACACACACACACACACACACACACACACACACACACACACATCCTGTTAATCACTCAGGAAATGGGTGCCCATACAAACGCCTCTCCAGTGGATCCCCGGATGAAGTTTCAGCCTTTGAAAGTTTCTCCGGCAGAGGAGCTTGAACATGATCTGGCTCGTACCCATTCTTTCATTCGCCCTCATTTCAGATTTTGTTTGACCCGATGGGACTCTCTAAATTGCCTCAGACGATCTTCTGCGCTTCATTTGAATCCAAATATTTTGTTTTAATACATCCCCCTTCATATGAGGTCGGTCAGTTCTTTACAAAATTCAAGCGGGGCTTCCTGCTGCACTCCAGTGGTAGGTTCAAAATTCTCTCGATACAGAAGAACAATAAAGCCTGATTACAAGATAACCGTACCTCACTCGGCTATGAATTTTGGCCCGTTTCAGATCAAGTCATTGGCTTTGCATTGTACATTGTACGAATTGGCAGCTTCCAGTCGTGAAAATCTAACACGTAACAAATCCATTTGTGATCTTGAAATGTTGAAGTAGACAAATTTGAAAGCAGACAACAAGATGTCAAATATTTGATCTTTTTTCCACACTGGCTCTTGTTTTCCACGTTGTCACAATCCCAACTCCCCCCCCCCCCCCACCCCCGCCCACCACATATATTTTTTATTTTTTTATTTTTATGTAGTATTCCCCTTGTTTATCAATAAATTCAGGGCTATTCTTTTTTCCAAACATCACAACATTCGGAGTTGCATGTTTTTCATCAACAGTGAGGATTAGCAGTCGGGATTTTACAGAGGCTGGAAAAAATCTTGATTTGTTTTGACAGTCTTGATGACTCAAACAGGAGTTAAGTGGAACAGCAAATACCTGAACATAAAGTGTGAACAGTCAGCTCTTAAGAGCATTTCATGTTGCACTTTGTCAATCAACACATTCATTGTGTATGCGATGCCATGGCGCAACACCGTTTGGTGTTGGTTGGCAGCACACGAGGTGGGCGGCGGCGACAATAATTCTGAGCAATGGACAGAGACGATGATTAATATTTTACGTTGCTTGAAAGTTATAGAAATGTGCAAATTTCGCATTTTTAACAATAAAAATCCCTCCATACATTTTACTACCACTTATCCGGGGTCGGGTCGCAGGGTCAACAGCTTTAGCCGGGAAGCCCAGACTTCCCTCTCCCTAGCCACTTCTTCCAGCTCTCCTCGGGGGATCCCGAGGCGTTCCCAGGCCAGCTGGGAGACATAGTCTCTCCAGCGTGTCCTGGGTCGTCCCCGGGGTCTCCTCCCAGTGGGACATACCCGAAACACCTCACCAGGGAGGCATCCTAACCAGATGCCCGAGCCACCTCATCGGCTCGACTCTGAGCCTCTTCCCGGGTGACTGAGCTTCTCACCTTTTCTCTAAGGGAGAGCCCGGACACCCTGCGGAGAAAACTCATTTCGGCTGCTTGATCTCGTTCTTTCCGTCACGATCCATAGCTCGTGATCATTGGTGAGGGTTGGAACGTAGATCGACCGATAAATTGAGAGCTTTGCCTGATAGCTCGGCTCCATCTTCACCACGACAGACCGATACAAAGTCCACATGACAGCAGAACAGAAAATGTTAGCTTAAAATAAAATAGACTTTTATCACGTCCCCTACTTCTCATTGTAAGTACAGCCGTTCTTTTCTAACTACTTTGGAAACTGCAGCAGGCCACTCGTGCCAAATATGGACACACTTGCACTGGGTTGCTGTCGTCCCTTCACCGTCCTGTCAAACCCCACACGGGGAATGCCACGAAAACCAAAAAGTGAGGGTGTGAAAAATGCCTTTACACTTGTGCGCTTAAATTATGAACTTTGACTTTCCATCCATCCATCCATCCATTTTCCGAACCGCTTCATCCTCACTAGGGTCGCGGGGGGTGCTGGAGCCTATCCCAGCAGTCTTCGGGCAGTAGGCGGGGGACACCCTGAATTGGTTGCCAGCCAATCGCAGGGCACACAGAGACGAACAACCATCCACGCTCACACTCACACCTAGGGACAATTTAGAGTGCCCAACGAGCCTGCCATGCATGTTTTTGGAATGTGGGAGGAAACCGGAGCACCCGGAGAAAACCCACGCAAGCCCGGGGAGAACATGCAAACTCCACACAGGGAGGCCGGAGCTGGGATCGAACCCGGTACCTCTGCACTGTGAAGCCGACGTGCTAACCACTGGACTACCGGGCCGCCCACTTTGACTTTCCATTCCAGCCCATTTACTTTCCCTGTTAATGTTAGAATCTTAACATAACATGACTGAGTGTGTAACATTTCTATAAACATCTCCTAAATGCCCCGAGATAAACATTTCCCCAAATAATCTAAACGATAGGTATATCTGGGCTTTTTTTTTTCTCTCAAACACTTCACTGACAGACATGGCAGTTTAAGAATGTATGAGAAATGGGCAAGAACAAATCTTTACAGCGCGTACGGACATGTTTCAGATGAGATAAAGTCTTGGGAAAACAGACTGCACAGGTTGTAAAACGTCTGCTCACGATACCAGCACTTGTTTGGATCTGCCGAATATAGTTTTCGTCAAATAAGACTCAAATGTGAAATGTGAAAATGCCCCATTTGAAAGTCAAGCTAACATTTAGCATGCTGGCTAACAAACAAAAAGATTTCAATGGTATTTGGAGTCTCTGGAGTTATTCCAGGGTGAAAGTAATGTTTTGAGATTTTATTGAGACGACCGTAACATGACTTTGGACAGTTGCAAATGTTTGAATGTGAATTGGAAATGAAATAAGAAAAAAACAAAAAAACAAAGGCGCTTAACTGTTTATTCTGCTCAGTCTTCCCATAGCTTGACATCATGTTGGGCTTTGTTAGATGGGGCACAACACCATTGATGCAGATAATGAAAAATGAATTGGACACACGATATTTAGCTATCAATAAATCGATGAAGTTTATCCCTACTTCGTTTTTGCAAAGATGTTTCACAGAATTGCAAAGATGCCACACATGGAATACATTTGTTCCTTCAGAGTTCTGCTGGACTGTTTGTAAAATGACTTTTGGCTGCAACCTATGTTTTTTTTTTTTGTGTGTGTGAACAATTTATGAATGCACTACAGCATTTTATCATGCAGCGTGGAAAATCCCATTTTGCGGCAACGTTGCTCAACAATCCGATGACATTTTGCATCCCATTTTCCACACAAGTCGGATACACGCCGGAAATTTGTGTGACAGCAACACCAACGTGGCGGTTTTGGGTAATAAAAAAACGGTACTTTGCAAAGCAGCCCGGCCCCCCCCAAGTAGGCTTTAATAATTTCAGTCACTGCTTGATTCATGTCAAGCGTGTTTTGGAGAATGTCTCACTTTCGAGAGCCACAAGAAAAACACGAGGATGCCAATAAAGGAAGAAACATAATCAAATATGTGTAAGTAGCTATTTTTTTAGTTTGTCAAGTAAATTACGAATGCCAGATGTAGTAATAATAAGGTACCATATGTAATGATGTAATATTGTGGCTCTCGTTGTTTAACCACAACAATGATTTTGGTCATAACACGAAGTCAGCAAGGTCCCACACGAAGCCTTTTTGAATGCTGGCCCTGTCAGGCCACCATGACGCATGTTTTGGTGGCCCTGATAGGAACCGGCACTGACCCTAGAATGATATAATACAATATATTTCTTAATTTAGCGTCTTCATAGTGGATTATTGAAGCTTTTGAGAAAATATGACTTCTCTGTAGTTTTTCTTTTTGTAGGGGGGGGCGGTATCCCCTAATCCCGGGCTAATAAAATACAGTCAAACCTCGGTTTTCGGACGTCTCGGTTCTCGTCCAATTCGGTTTTCGACCAAAAATGTTGAGTTTTTTATGCCTCGAATGACGAACAAATTTCGGTTCTCGAACAAACTGAGCGCACTTGAATGCACCATTTGACTCCTCCCGCCTTCCTTACACGAGGAAGTGACGCTTCCTCGGGTAGACGAGGAAGTGACACTTCCTGGTGTTGCTTTCCATTGTGAGCAGACGTGTTCAGTAAACATTTTTATTTGAAAAAGATCGTGGTTTCGGTTTTCGAACAATTTCGGTTTTCGAACAGCCTTCTAGAACGGATTATGGACAAAAACCGAGGTTTGACTGTAGTTTCGGATTTCGAACAAGTCGAACAGCTTTCTGGAACAGATTATAGTCGAAAACCGAGATATGACTGTATAGAGAGATGCGCAGACTGTTGACATCCTGATGTCACACATCAGACAGTCGGCTAGCAGTTTTGTATTTTTTTGGAGGGGGGAGGGAGGGGAGTACTTTTCCACTTAGTTTTATTGAGCTCAAAATTTTGACTGTGCTGTAATTTGGCGTTCTTCCGCTTGTCTCGTCCTTCTCCCTGAACATTCATCCTTTTAATTCAGTCCAGACTGCTGTCTTCAATCTGGATTCTCTGTGCTTAACCAAACATATGGAATGCTACTGTTGTGGAATGCTTCTGCGTCTTCAGCGCTGTATGTGTGTGTGGGATTGTGTGTGTGTGTGTGTGTGTGTGTGTGTGTGTGTGTGTGTGTGTGTGTGTGTGTGTGTGTGTGTGTGTGTGTGTGTGTGTGTGTGTGTGTGTTTTGAAGCACTCGAGAGCTTCTTGGGTCGTCGTCGTTGTTGATGATGATGATTATGATAATAGTGTGTGTGCGCGTGTGCGTGCCATTGCCTCCCCAGAGAAGTGAATAGGGCCTTGTGTTGCCGTGGCCAAACATGGCTTGTCTGCTCATGCATGAGTCTATCGCAAAGCCCACAAAACACGTATCCACTCCCGGGATGTTAGGATGACTCCATCACATAGCCCTCATCCACTCCACACTGAAATCATTGTCAGCCCCTTGATGAAGGTCAAATGCAGGCGCGAGCAAAAGGTGGCATTTTGTGAGCGACTGACAATTGCTTTCTTGCTAATCAAGACTTTGGGAAGAGGCGTTGAACATGTCCGAAATTAAGGATGTGTCTGAAATGTGTGTGTGTGTGTGGGGGGGGGGGGGGGGGGGGGGGGTCGTCCTGGTCATCTGCAGTTCATTAAGAGCATTTTAAATTTCAATTTAAAACGGGTTTGATATCGAAATGATGCTACTAGCTTTTTTCTATTATGGCCCGGTCGGTTACTTTATTGCAACATTTGCTTAAGTGTCTGTAAAATGGAGATGATGATGTTGCGCAAAACAAATTTCATTAAATTTTGTGGTTAATGAAGCAGGTACCTAGTTAGAAAAAACCCCGAATAAACAAACCCCCAAAAAACAAACAAACTCCACGCTACACGGTGGCGAACTATTTTCTTCTTCACAAATTTGATTTGATTTTTTTTTATTTCTTGAAATTTTAACGTGGAAACCAAGTCCAAATTATTCTTTTCAATAATTTGTTCTATTAATATTGCATTTGTGGGATATGAGTTTAGCAGCAAAATCCACCTGGTTTGGGCCATGTCAGGTGGCGGCCATTTTGCTACTTGCTGTCAAGTGAAAATAACATCACTTAGCAAGAATAGGCAGATGTAGGTTGCCGACAGTTGAGAATCACGGATTTCGAGTCTTCAAGAAACCTAGCATGCGTGCTCTTGGAATGTGGGAGTAAGCCCGAGTACCCGGAGAAAACCTACACAAGCACTACAAGAACATGAAAATGGAGGTGAACCTCGGAACTGGTGTGCTAGCCGCTCCTCTGCCATGCTACTCCGGCTTAGAGTCTCATCAAGGCAATCTGATTGGGACTCCAAAACGGAAGTAACTACCAAGGCAAAAACAGTAACAGTGTGCTAAAAACAATTTATAACAGAAGCCAACCTTGCCCGGCAATCATCTCCAACTATCATGACAGTGAACCCCCACTTCCTTTAGCCAGCAAACTACTGGATACAACTTCCATTTCTCACCTTTTCTATTCTTCAGTCATTTGTACACAAGCCACCACATTCTCAATGACCATTGATATAAAAAGCTCACTCTGAATTCAATACTTGAATGCTTTTTTTTTTAGCTGTAGTACTCTAAACATTTAGGCCCTGTTGGAGGTCTGCCTACTGTTCTGTGTCCATTTTGTATCTTATATAATCACTTTTTTTTATAACCTCACCCAAGTGTCTCTTAGTCAGTGTCTAAATTCTACATATTTGCTTTTCTCCTTTGCCCATCTACCCCCACCCCCCACCCGTCTTCATCCTCCTCCTCCTCCTCACCTCTTCTCCACTTCCTCTCAGCTTTTTGTGCAAGTAGGTTTCCTGTCGGGCACAAATGCCGGCGCCAAGCTTCCTTCCCCGTAGCCTCGAGCTGCACACAGGAGTGGCACACTACTGTATTTATTTTTTTTTCCAATCACGCCGTACGGATCACGGCACTAATGTGTTTGTTGGTGTCAATACGTACAATATGGGGGCCTCTTGCCCTTTCACATGAACTATTCGGGATTCTCGGAGCTAAACGCTTAACAAATAATGCATAATGATGAGCCGGAAGGGACCGTTGTCCGCCGCTTCCCTGGTGCACAAAACAGCTTGACACATTCATTGTAAACAGTATGTTATGTATCAGTTGTGACATTCATCTCAGCTGTCAACATGTAAACACAATTATTTTTCTAGGCTTAAATGGCTGGTTGGATTAGTTACTGAGGAGAGTGGGGACCACCGCCAAGGTTGAGACATTAGAAAAGTGATTATTGTTCTGTACGTTTGAATTCTACTCCCCAGGTTCATAAAGAATGACACAAAATGAGGGCTGGCATCCCGATTTGGATGGAATCGTTTCAATGTGATTCAAATGACCCAAACATGGTCTGACAAATGTCGAGTATCATACATGTTTCTTTGAGCTCACATTTTAGGAACAAACGAGCATTTATTTGGCACGGACCTAATCAATATTTCGTTAATAATTCAGACGTTTGTATGAAATTGTATTTTTTTTAATTCACAAAGCATGTCCCGAAGCAACTGGAGCGTACTACTAGGCTGCAGCCAGCAGAGGCACTGTTGAGTTACTTTGTAGTTTGTGACATGTAGTTTGTGACATGTGACATGTGAGATATCGCGAGCCAAAGTTAGTAACATCTGGCCTTAAAAAATTTTTTTTTTTAAATCTCCTGGTTGAATGTGACAAACATTCCCACCAACGCACTCAATTCGAGAAGACTCTTTCTTGACTCATCCTGTTGATGTAGTCATGGCAAGGTGCTTGAGTCCATATTGTTATCTCTCCTCTGACGTACGTCATCACGATTGCCTCCTGCAACCTCTACTCCCCCTCCTCCTTCGCCTCGTCCCGATCCTCTTCTCTGCCCGTTGCCTCTCAGCACCCGCTTGCTGCATTCCTGTCGCAGTAATCCACTCAGGCAGCTTCCTACTCTGCATTCTGCGGGCTTGCTTCACACTCATCCTCCCCCTCTCTCTCTCTCTCTTGCTCTCTCACTTTGACTCCATGGGCTCCCTGCGTTTGCTTTTTTTTTTTGTGAAGCTGCAACAAACATCTGACGTCAAAGTGTGGGGAGGGTGAACAGTAACTGAGCAAGGAAGAAGGAGAAGTTGGAAGAGCAGCGTGTTAAGAGCCGCACGTGTCGGCAGCGTTAATGGTCTTGATCCAAGCATCGTGGTGATGATCGAATGTTCAAGATTTACAGACGTTATTAGTCGGGATTGACATTTGACTGAATTTCCGGTGAGGCTCTGGTGAGCTATACTGATCATGGAATTGATTCATGGCAATCTCAATATTTTGAGCTTCTTGCTTTCCCGCCGGCGTTATATTTCGCTGGTTGATACGAGCCAAAGGAGCTGTGCCACAGCACGGATATAACTCAACTTCCCATCGACGACGTCATGTTTCTTAGACGGGTGGTTCTCAAAGAGTGTGCGCATGACACCGATGAGCCCCAAGAAACATGCCCGACCTCCGTTGTTGGAACAAAGATGCACCTTTTCCGAGAGTACAGCATGGGTGTCAAACTCAAGGCTCGGGGGCCAATCTGGCTCGCCACATCATTTTATTTGGCCCGTGAACGCAAATCAAACATGTCAACTTCTACGATGATTGCTCAAATCTGGACCAAAATTTCAACTTCTTACATGTCATAAATAAGAGGAGCTACTGTTAGCATTTTCTTGTTACCAAACCCCTCATTATAGTCGTTGACTTCTTTATACAGTCAAACTTCGGTTTTCGAACGTCTCGGTTCTCGACCAATTCGATTTTCGACCAAAGATTTTGAGTTTTTTATGCCTCGGATGATGACCAAATTTCAGTTCTCGAACAAACTGAGCGCACTTGAATACACCATTTGACTCCTCTCGCCTTCCTTATATGAGGAAGTGACGCTTCCTCGTGTTGCTTTCCATTGTGAGCAGACGTGTTCAATAAACAGTTTTATTTTAAAAAGAGCGTGGTTTCGGTTTTCGAACTATTTCGGTTTTCGAACAGCCTTCTGGAACGGATTATGGACGAAAACCGAGGTTTGACTGTATGGTTTAACAGTCATAACGGCCCTCCAAGGGAACTGGTCACTACAATGTGGCCCGCGGCACACAACGAGTTTGACACCCCTGTCCTCGAGCGTAGGGAGGAAGGGTTCCATTGGGACTCAAACGACAAAAAGACAAAATAAATTCCTCTTACTAATGTGAAAAAGTGTTTTGCTTGTTTGTCTGTTTATTTGTGCGTGAGCAGGCGACATTTGGAGTCACAGAGAACACGCAGACAGATGTAGCTTCGAGTGTTTCAGAACGGAAAATAGTGGACGTTTTGTTGTATGTTGGCGCTCGACATATATGCTTTGTCATGTAAGTGCAGAAAGAAGGTAGGAAACTAGTTGTTGATCGTGACGCCAATGACGCTAGTAGGACCACTTCACTTTCATGTTTGCTTTCATTTTTTAATTCTCTTCTATTTGTATTGTTTTTCTTTCCGTCTTCCCATCGCTGTTATCCCACAGAAACGGTTTACACACTCACACACATGCACACGCACACAAACCACATTTTGGTTTGGGTTTTGGAAAGTTTTGTAACCTGTGTTTAGTTCAAACTTCAAATTGTTTAACTCCCTTAACGTTCAAGGTCTGAGGCTCTATTATCCACTATTGGAATAATAAACAGGCTGTCTCGTTTGGGATATTTGGAGAGTTGGTGGTCCACCAGCTCTGCTTTAGGCTGCAACCTAGTTGAGACTGACACAACAGCTGCTGGTTGTTGGCCATTTCGCCTCGACGTCTTTGATACGTGATTTTTCCATAACAAATTTTACACAATTGTGTATTGGCCTGAATATAAGACGGCCCTGATTA
Source organism: Hippocampus abdominalis (assembly GCA_018466805.1). Taxonomy (NCBI): domain Eukaryota; kingdom Metazoa; phylum Chordata; class Actinopteri; order Syngnathiformes; family Syngnathidae; genus Hippocampus; species Hippocampus abdominalis. Next base: position 14,353,225 of record CM031705.1, on the reverse strand, counting down.
TAAGACGACCCCCTCTTTTTCAAGACTCAAGTTTGAAAAAAGACTTTTTGAACACCAAATTAATTTTTATACAGAAAATAATTACAGTACATCTGAAACAAATTATTATAACAATATATTTGAGAGAAAAAGCAAGTTATTTTGCCTCATTCAAATCTAAAGTGCAATCACATTCGTAAATGAATGGCTTCTGGTTTTTGAAATGTAAATTACATCATAACTTCTCCGCAGCTGCCGATCTTTGACCCACTTTTCTCCAGATTGTCATTATGTTTCTCCATTTTCTGTTATCTCGATTATTTTCTTCTCTTTTCCTTCTTACCGCTATTTTTTTATTTTTCTTCTTCGTGCTACCGCTATTTTTATTTTTATTCTTCGTGACAGGGGTTCACTTTGGCCTGGGGAGTCAAGTCCAGCATTCGCTTCAATGATATCTGGCGCCATCTAGCGTTGTGAATGGGTATAATGTCTAGACCCCGAATATAAGACGACCCCCACTTTTTCAGTCTTATTTCAATGCAAAAAACACCGTCTTACATTCGGGCCAATACGGTAAGTAAATTATTTCTTCTACCCATCGGTAGAAAGATGAGGCCTTTGTTGACCTCCCGTCATCCGGATCAATCCAATTTCCAAACGGGATTTCTGTCACGAGACATTTCAACTACAGACGAACTTGACACTTGATTTACTGGCAGTTCCTTCAAACTCAGTCTTCCAGCAACATCTGGGAAGAGCGTGCTCAGAAAAAAGGGGTGAAAAAAAAACCGGATGTGAGGTAGCGGTTTCACTATAAATCTCTCTTAGCGCTTCGATAAGCCTGCTAATGCATTTGTACGCTCGGTGGCAACTGGTTACTCCCCCCCCCCCCATTCCGGACGGCTCGCCTTGTGGATGTCACTGACACTGCGCAGGCCAACTGTTCTGAAAATCAAAATCAACGTCAGCACGAGCACATCACCGTTCACGTATAGTGCGTATGTGTAAAGAATAAGAATTCTCGATGACTCCCTGGCTCAACGCTGACTGTGTGTCTGACTCACTTAAATCACACAGACAGTTTGTCGACACAACAAGTGTCATCATGTTCTCTTGTCGGCGTCAAACTGTGACTCAAACTTTTTTATTATTTCTTTCCCCCCACTTCACGCTTGGGTCTGTCCAGCAGATTAGCTGACGTCTCCTGGTCGCTGAGAGTACTTCAACAGCTGTAAATGTACAGTAGCTTTAAATAGCGTAGTCAATGGCGCTGCCAAAGAGTAATGTCGAAATAGTTAAGAGAGCTAGAATCTAATAAATAGTAAACAAGGTCATATTACATCGTAAAAATATTATTTTTAATACATTTCCGTCTTCTTTGCAAGCCCGTGGGATCGTATTTTTAGAATTCGTGTCAGTGGCTGTACCGCAGAGATGGATTACTTTTCCTTCATTGCATGTAGGGATAATGAACAGTTATTCCTTGAAAAAAAAAAAACAACCCCAAAATCTTTTGTACTTGATGGGTAGGAAATACTAACTTTGGTGTGTTCTTAGAAGCAGCACATTGAAGTCGTGGTTAGCACTTATGGCACACAGTTGACAGGTTCTGGGTTATAATTTTGGCTCCGGCTTCTTTGTGCAGTTCGTATGATCTCTGCGGGGTTGCATGGATTTTTCTATGAGTCCTCCCCTAGAAGTACTCCTCCCAAATTTCAAAAACATGCATGTTAGCGTCATTAAAGACAAAATTGCCCATTGGTGTGAATCATTGCATCCTTGTTGCGGCGAAGATTCATGTGCATATTGACGCAGGTGGTCCAAAGTGTTGATTAAAACAAAGTAAATCCAATTTTGAATGCAGTGTTGTTGAAATGGTCATATTATTTCTGACAAAATTATTGCAAAAATATTTTTTAAAAGGGGCAGTACGTTGGCTGACTGGTTAGCATGTTGCTAACCGTTAGCATGTCTGCCTCACAGTGCAGAGGTGCATGGTTCGATTCCGGCCTTCCTGTGTGGAGTTTGTATGTTCTCCCCTTGCCTGCGTGGGTTTTCTCCGGGTACTCCGGTTTCCTCCCACATTCCAAAAACATGCATGACAGGTCTGATTGAACACTCTAAATTGTCCTTAGGTGTGATTATGAGCGCAAGGTTGTTCGTCTCTATGTGCCCTGTGATTGGCTGGCAACCGGTTTAGGGTGTGCCCCGCCTACTGCCCGAAGACAGTTGGGAAAGGCTCCAGCACGCCCGCGACCCTCGTGAGGGTAAACAGATTAGAAAATCAATAAATGGGTGTGTAAGTGCAATTGTAAATGGCTATTTGTTCCAGAAAAGCGATAAGGAGATGACAAATCCCAAATCCTTTTCCTGGCATTTATGAACTTCCCCCATTTCCATCATCTCTTGATTCTCCCTTGCGTATGGGTTCAGGGCTTCAACAACACGATGTCGGTGTGGGGGGGGGGGCTGTAGGGGGCCTCGAAAAAGTTCTAAATTGCTGGGCCAAGACCAGAGAGAGTCTGCCAAACGTTGACATTCTCATAAAAGTTTATAGTGCGGAGAAGTCAAACAAACCTAATCCATTAGGACTTGTAAAATAATCAAAAAGCACGTAATTGTCTCGGGTTATTTGTACATGTGTATGTGTTCAAGTAGTTAGTTATTTCTTTCTTTATTTAACGTGGCTTATGTTATGCTGACACGGACTGACGTAGTATCACAACCGAACCGGAACTGCAATAGTGGGTGCGAAGATTAACACCTCACTCCTCCCGCCCTGTTGTGATGGATGCGGTTTTCCGACAAGTACTGTACTCACCCCCCCCCCCCCCAGTATAGACGGCTCCCGCTTTTTGTACTTCAGTGTTAACTTTAACGACGAGTGTGGAATGATACAAATCACTTCCAATTCATTTTTTGAACATTATTGCATCGCACACGAGACTTTACTGACTGTAAAACTTAAAAAACAAAAATGACAACAGCCCCTGGGACATATTTTATCATCGTATTCCTGACGTTGCAATATTCTTCATATTTTCCCCCAAACACATCCAATTTCGAGCGATACAAGGCCGTAAGTCGTCTCGCAGCATCATTGAGGAAAAATAGTTCCGTGTCTCCGTGTTCTGCTGAAATGCAGCGCGGCCTTTAATTTCTTTGGCGATTTTCGGTGTGAGAGGCTTACATGACAGCACAGGAAACGACAAGCCGAACATTATGGGCTACCGGTTTTCACTTTCTTGGAAAAATGCAGGCCAAGCACCAGCTCGACACCACCTTGTGGCTTCCATTGCTGCGCCAGCATCCCTAAACGCACACACACACACACACACACACACACACACATTTGCAAGGACTAACTGGCAAACATCCTGCACATGAAGATGCGGTGGAGGTTATTTTGCTTGGACTCTTTATTAACCGCCATCTTTTAGGCAGAGCAGTTTGGAACCCATACGCTGCTCATGTCAAGTGCAAGAGCGAGTGGATTTTTTTTTTTGGTTCCTTTCCCTTCTGCTTTTGGTGGGGAGAACAGAATGTACAAGAAAGGCGGCAGGCGAGCAGGAAGAGAGTGGCTAAAGCCTTAATGATATGGTGTGTGATTGTAACCTTCGTGTGTGCATGTTTCAGAGAGAGAGAGAGAAGAAAAGAGAGAGAGAAAAACAGTTGACTTTCCAATAAGTTTTATTATCATTCCCCCTCCTCTTGGGAACATCAATATCCGACCTGTGGTAGCTTTTATGTGTTTTGATTTGTCAGAGCCCAGTTTAGTTTGGTGCAAGACAGTGCAATGTAGCAAAGCGTACTATATTTGGAATCATGGTTTAACATTCCACTTACAGCTGAGGCAAGCAACCAACTGCAGCGCTTAAAGCCTGTGGATGTTGACTTTTCTGTAACCCGCTCACTGTTGAAATGACTTTTTTTTTTTTTTTTCCCCTGCTCTCGATTTTCTTTTCCGCCGCCGGTGTTCACAGTGCAAGCTGAGACGGGGATTTCTTTTATTACAGGGTGTGAGTGTATAACATCAGTCTTACACTCATTTTAAGATGCGACTGAAATTAAATTAATGTATCGTGGTGCAAATATCAACACGATGATACACCTAAAAAAAATTTTTTTTCATGTGGTTGTCTCGAGACTGTGCAATTCCACTTGTTTATAGGGATGGGCAAGTACAAGTACCAAAATACCGCTATCTTGCCGATAGGCGCCTTATTTATAGGTTTTCGGTATTATTGGAGGCTACCGATATCATCCACTGATACTTGAGTGAAAGAAAGTCTGACATCAAGTACCACTTGTTAATCGGGATGAAGTACCGTATTGGCCCGAATATAAGACGGTGTTTTTTGCAATGAAATAAGACTGAAAAAGTGGGGGTCGTCTTATATTCGGGGTCTAGACATTATACCCATTCACGACGCTAGATGGCGCCAGATATCATTGAAGCGAATGCTGAACTTGACTCCACAGTCACGAAGAATAAAAATAAAAATAGCGGTAGCATGAAGAAGAACAATAAAAAATAGCAGTAAGAAAGAAAAGAGAAGAAAATAATAAAACAGAAATGGAGAAACGAAGCGACAATCTGGAGAAAAGTGGGTCGAAGATCGGCCAGGTTAACCGGCAGCTGAGGAGAAGTTATGCTGTAAACTTCAAGATGCTTTTTCTCTCAAATATATTGTTCTAATCATTTGTTTCAGATGGACTGTAATTATTTTCTGTTTAAAAATTAATTTGGTGTTCAAAAAGTCTTTTTTCAAACTTGAGTCTTAATAAAGAGGGAGTCGTCTTATTCGGGCCAATATGGTACATGTACCAAATATCACAATCTTGCCGATACTCGCCTTTATTTATGTGGGTGTTGCAACACCCACACTTTTCATGCTACCACCTACCTTTACTCTTTTTTTTAAACTGACATCACAGGACTATGTCAAATGCTTGAGTAGCTAAAAAAAAAAAAAACGTTTTTTTTTTTTTTAAATGGATGGCGAGTCACAAACGGCCGGACTTCGGACACCCCTGGTATAAGCCATCAAGCTCTCCCTTCTCTGCCATGAATGCAGTTAATGAGGGCCCAGCCCCGTGATAATCATGCTTCAGGTATGTTGATTGGTTTGGCAGAGGTGGGCCCTTGCCAGAGTCGTTTTGCACGCGCCGCTGCCCATAAAAAGCGCCCCCTCGGCCGTGCTGGTGTGCGTGTCAGAGTGAGATGCTGGGGAGAGATGAGGGAGGGAGCAAAGGAGGACAAGAAATGAACGAAAAGACACAATGAGATGGGAGGTAGGCAGGACAAGAATCATTGCTGTGGATGTCTTCATTTAGCCAGACTTGCGTCCAGAAATCATAATCGAATGAGCGTTGATTTGGTCGTCGCCAATTTTTGTTTGGAGAACAGGTTCTTATTTTGTACAGTTTATGGAACAGTTGTTGAAACTGAAATCTGTCAATTTCCCCTCTAGGTCAAGCAAGTGAGCTCTCATTGTGCTTTTATCCACTTCCTGAAAATTCAAACGATTTTCTGCGGGGGATAGTTTGTGGTCATCGATGACTATGAATTTCTGATTCATTAATCGGGCCTTGGATTAAATGATACTCTGGTGTCCTCATGCATCGCCATTTTGGTCGTTTCCATGCATTCAACTTGTTGGGTCCAACTTGATATTTTGACTTCTTGTTTGTGAAATGGCTCAGTTTTTCAATAGTCAAATCTCGGTTTTCGAACGTCTCGATTCTCGACCAATTCGGTTTTCGACCAAAAATTTTGAGTTTTTTTATGCCTCGGATGACGAACAAATTTCAGTTCTCGAACAAACTGAGCGCACTTGAATGCACCATTTGACTCCTCTCGCCTTCCTTACACGAGGAAGTGACGCTTCCTCGGGTAGACGAGGAAGTGACGCTTCCTCGTGTTGCTTTCCATTGTGAGCAGACGTGTTCAGTAAACATTTTTATTTTAAAAAGAGCGTGGTTTCGGTTTTCGAACAATTTTGGTTTTCGAACAGCCTTTGGAACGGATTATAGACGAAAACCGAGGTTTGACTGTACTTGTCGTTTTGAAAACAAAATGATCTAAGAGGAAACAGACAATCCGGATTGTTCCAGGGAGCTTTAAAAGTTAAATTGTTATGTAAAAGAAGGGGGGAAAAAAGCTAAACGTGTTAGAGTTCTTTTGAAGCTTGCTGCACTAAGTTTGTCCTGAGTTTTTGCGCCGTATGCCAATGACATGCTTGGCGGTTGTTCAAACTTTGACATTTCGGCATCCCGCGTTTCACTTCAACATTATCCCAAATTCTGAATTGCATGACTTTTCAGGATCATTTGATTGTAGCGTGATCCTCAAAGCATAAGAGAGGTAACCATAGGAGACTTTTCTTTACTTGAGTAAAGGTAATTATCTCGTGGTGCTTACATTTTCCCAAAGCTAAGATTAGAAAGTGGCTTACTTCTGGTTATATTTGGGATACTCAGAGGAGCCAAGTTTACTTCTCGGCGACCACCTCACCAAGACAACCGTGGAAAAGCAGACATACGTCTCAGTCAACGCTCCAGTGTTGGACAAGCCCATGCGAGACACAATGATGCCATTGACTGTGTTTAGACGTCAGTTGGCGAGCTGCGAGCTGTCTGTCCAACCTATTCCCCCTTTGTCTTTTTTTTTTTCTTTCGGACCGCTTCCCCAAACCCGCCGTGCGTTGTCATTTCCTGTCTTGCGCTCCAACCGTGCGCCGCTCGCTAAAACAGCCAAACCTCCATGAAAGCGCGGCATAATTAGAATCAAAGCCTCTTTGCATGACGGTGCTTTGAGCTTGCACGTTGTTCTAATCGGTGCCACATTGACTTTTCAAAGTGCTCGGTTTTGTCTTCATCAAGATGTTTAATAAATTGTGCACCGAGTACTTTTTTTCCACCCTAAATGAACCAATGGAAAGTATATATAAAGTCATTCGGGAGTAAACCCTAATGGCAAACTTGTCGTCCACCATGATGTGTGTTGACTGCCGGTGATAGATCTTAGGTTTTTTTTAACAGCGCAAACTGTTTTAAGAACAACATCAAACAGTCTTTATTCGTAGTGGTTTTCACCCTTTGAACATGAATGAGGGGAGACACGAAGGGGAGCTTGCGGACGAGTCGATAAATGATGATGTGTGCAAATGTTGTGCCCCGCCCTCAGGCTCATCTCCCTCATGGTCAATAGCGGCGCCTGCTTAGCAAAATGAAAAAGGGGGGAGCAATTGGAGGAAGGAAACCCACCACCTGAATCATGCATGAGACAAAAGCTCAAACTGTTTGATTTATGGAGGCACCGCTGACAGGCGACCTTTTGTGTGCTACTCATGTCATGCTGGGGACGTATGTTGTGTGGAGGTCAGAGCATCCGATGCCCTCTTTTGCGCTAGACAATATCGTTGATGCTTTTCCATCGACAACATGAGATACGACAAAGCAGAGATGGCGGACTTGTATTGAGTCCGACTTAAGGTGCTCATTTTTTTAGGACTTAGGACTTGGTTGGCTAAACTGTAAGGAAACTCACCTTGATTTATTCATAAGATCCGCCTTGACTCAAGCTACGTGACTTGATAAGTTTACATTACTTTTGAGTCTTATTTTTAAGGCTAATGTGCCATTTGGTTTTTGAAAAGATACGTTTTGTTGTGTTTTTTCGATTTTCTTGAATTTAAATCTGTATAGCTTTTCATCATGTTTTCTTTCAATTATATATTCCACCAGGGCTACGATTCACGCTAACGCCAACTTATTTTGCGATTCACCCTGGCGTGTTTGAAGTCAATGTTGTAGTGAGCGTATCTTGTAGGTTCTAATTTCAAACGTGCATTTTGTAAAATTGGGTATCACAAAATGTGGCGTGATTACATCAAGAGGTAAATGGTTCTTACGTTATTACATATATTTCACCATTAAATAATAATAACCATAAATTATGTGGTTCTACAATGTATTCCGGGCCCACTGATGGCGTCTGTCATACGTCTTTCCTGTGCACTATTTTGAAGCAGACTGACTTGAGTCTTGATATTATTGCCACAATGCGCACATTGATCATGTCCGTCAAGGTGGAAGTGAGTTGTGGGGGAGATAAGTGGGATAGATGCTGTGACGTTGACGTTGCTGTGGTAATAGATGTGTGTTAGCGGTATTATAGAGAAATGCTGCTGTCAGCAGAAACACGCAGGCGAGCAAAAAAAAAAAAAAAATCAATGTTGCAGACAGCGGCAGAGAGACTATGCGTGCGAGCAACATGTGCAGGCATGTCCAAACCCCCATCCACACTCGCACATATAGAGCCCCCATCGCAATTTCTTGTAAAAGGACAAAACAAGGTGAACCGTGAACACGGTGCTTCAATGACAAAGGAAAAGGTATTGCACAGTATTGTAATAGCACATGGCGAATAAATTGCACTGTCCTTTAGGCTAAAAAGAAATTGCGCATCTCATTTGTGTTGCACCACTAACGGTTACTTTTGGTCTATGATTGGGTTGATATTTGCTTCATTTCATGTCCTTGGCTGTTCCATGAAAAAATAATTACTGCTTAATGTGCTTTTTTGTTGTTGTCGAGCTCTTCAATCTCAATCCCGTTGGTGTCTGCACTGCTTATTCGACCGTCGTGGACTAAAGCGCTTTTTCCTTCTCTCCCTCCTATAGATGACGGATTCATCTTGTAAACGCCAAGCTGAAGGAACCGTAAAGTCTTAGAGCGCCACTTGCAGAAAGTGCAGCGAGACAGACCACGGATAAGATTCGAGCCACTTTCACACATCGGCCGTTGTTGAACTTGAATTGAGATCAACGCAACACAAATGTGGACCGCTCCAAACGCTCAAATAACCTGAAGAAAACACACGACGCTAGAAACACAAAAAAAACGTTTGTAGCCATGTCTGACATGACACATCGCCACCTGCGGCACAAGCTACAAAGTCTCAGTAGACGGCTCGATGAACTGGAGGAAGCCACCAACAAACTGCAGAAGTCTGAAGATGAGTTGCTCGACATTCAGGTGAGTAATGGTCGTCACGATGTTTGTAGCGGAGAACTAAATGAATCAACGGGTAAACTCTCTTTCCTACAGGACAAGATCATCCAGGCAGAAGGCAGCAATTCATCCTTGCTTGCCGACGTCGAGGCCCTGAGGAAACGCCTCTTGAAAATCCAAGGTAAAGATGAGGAGGTACGCAAAGCGGAAGACCTTTGCCGTACCGTCAGAGAGAAACTGGAGGAGGAGGAAAACCTAACAATGGCGCTGAAAGCCGAAATCGAACATCTACAGCGGAGGATGGCGGAACTGGAGAAACTGGAAGAAGCTTTTGGGAAAAGCAAGTCAGACTGTAGCCAGCTCTGTCTCAGCCTCAATGAAGAGAAAAACTTAACCAGGAAGCTCTCAACCGAGTTGGAGGCCCTCAAAGCACGTTTAAAGGAAATAGAGGGGTCGGAGGTAAAACTGGACAAAGCGGAGCAAACTTTAGCGGCGGACCTGGACAAGCTGAAGGGTTTCTGCCAGGCTTTTGAAAACGAGCATAAGAGGATACGAGATAAACAAAGAGAAGATGAGAAGATCATTCTCAAGCTGACGGAGAAACTGGAGCACCTCGGCATGTCTGTGGATCCGGGTCGTGCGGACTTCATGAGGTCGAGAATTGAAGAGGAGCTTTCTTCCACAGGCATCCGCACCAGTAACTTGACCGGACGCAAGAAGAGCCTCGACTATAACATTGGCCTGCTGAATAAATCTGAAAATCAGAAGAACAGTGGCCTTGCAGGGTCAACCGAGGAGGACAACAAAGTGAAAGAGTTGACACAGGAAGTGGAACGGCTGAAGAACCGCCTCAAACAGCTGGAGATTGTGGAGGATGACTTGAAGAGCTCAGAGTCCAAAAACGGTGAGCTTCACGAAAAGTTCCAGATGGAACGCGACCGGGCTCGCCAACTGAGCGAGCAGGTGGAAGAGCTCAGGACACAGCTGTGTAGCAAAGGCGGAATCGGAGGCCACAGAACCGGTAACGTGGATAAGCAAGGCAACGGAAGTGCTAACTTCTGCCCCAGCAGCCCTGCCAAGCACCTGGAGAATGGCAAAGCGGAGAATGAAGAGATTGCGAAGGGAAGTTTCAGGCAAGAGAAGCCCAAATATCGGAGCGCCGCATCGGTCACAGAGCCCGGCTCGCCGAAGCACCGGGTGAGGGAGTTGTCTCCTCAGCACAAGAGAGAAACCAAGCTGAGAACGAAAGAGCTCGGCAACTCAGAGGAAAGTTCCGCCATGTCCTCTAACAAAGCCATCAGTCCTGCACACAAAAGTAGGAGGACCCCCAAAACCCCAAATGCGCTTGTTTCATCCGATAACGGAATAAAAGACACGGGCAGAGGAACTGAGGAAAAAGCATACAAGGGAACAATGTACAGCTCTTTAAATACACCGTCCAGTGATATTAAAAAGGTGTCTGTTCTTAGTCGCTACCCCCCAGCAGCTCATGACCAGAAGCCCCTGAGGACAGCTCACAGACAGAGCGATGGGGACACCAAAAAGAGCCGAATGGAAAAAATGTCAAAATTGTACGGCGGCAGTGACACGGAATCAAACAACTCTGATGTTGTGCCCGAGAGCAGTACCGCTGCACTGGAGAAGGACACAGAGCTCACCTCGGAACCAGGAATCGATAGACCCTGTCCAACATTCCGCGTCTGTCACCCCCAGCCTGTCCAAGGCGAACGGATCCTACAAAGCTTACAGATCCAACGTCAATCAACTGCTGCCAAATGACCAGGGGTCGGAGGGTCATTCCTCTGCTTCAGAAACCGAGTCGACCGGTTCAAGGCCCTCAGAACCGGAAACCGTGAATGAAACGACTACTACAACTCAGAGCGGTAGGACCGCAACCTCGAGATATTCTCGCTTTTCCCAGGTCAAGGACTCGCATTCAGAGTGTTCTTCCTCCAGGAGCTCATTCGACGAAGAGAAAGCACATTTAGCCGAGGGAGGCGGTAACACTTCATCGGGGCTGGAAGTCCAGCGCGTTTGCAGTCCGCGTGAGGCGCTGAGATCTAAAGCGGTCATCAAACCGGCCATTGTTGAGATCGACAGGAAAGAAATGATGAATACGGAGCCCCTGCCCGCTAACGGCAAGCCCAGGATATCCACCAAACCCATATTGACCAACACCAGTAAAATCACAAGCAGTATAACAATCTATCCCAATGACCCGAGCTCCTCCAGAAACAGCAGTCGCAGCAGCAGTGTGTCCAGTGAGCCCTTGTCCGCCAGGGAACGCCACACCTCCACCAGTAACTTTCTCATAGGTAAGTTGACCGTCATTCAAACCACTTGATTCCTTCCCTGAAGTTTTTGGTACCACCACATTCCAACAGTGCCAATTCAAAATCTGTGTGTTTTATTTAGAAATTGAATTATCAGTTCGTCTTCGTGTCAATATGTCTGTAATCAACTTCTGCCCCAACTCTTGGTCATTTAAAAATGTCATTTTATTTTATTTCTTGAGCCAAAATTGCAGTTATAAGAAAGCTTTGAAAACGAGAACACTGAAAAGGAGCTGCTCTCGGCCACAACTCACACCATGATGCTCACGCAGACACGTCACACCAGTTTTTTGCTCTAATCTTTTATTCTGCTTTCATACAATACTGTCCATTGCTATTTAATAAAACGGAACAAATATACTTGTAACTTAAGGTATCAGTATCTATGTACTCAGATGGCTAATTCATTCTCGCTTCTTTCACTGGATAGGCCCAAGTGGCGAACACCATGGCAGCGTCTCGGTCCCTTATGAAATCTCCATCCCCAAGAGTGAGATCACAATGCGGTCAAGCCAGGACCAGGACCCTGGAGCAGATCATCACAACGATTCGTCATCCAAATCCAGGCTCCACAGCACCTCCAGAGTCGAAACGGCCACGAGGCACACGGCCTACCAACACAGCAGCAGCTTTAGCCGCCATTCTCCAGACGCTACCTCTGCTGACCTCAACGACATGGATTCGGCCTTCGAAAGCTCTAATAGCAGCACCACTTTCACCAGCTGGCAAAACCAAAGTCTTACACAGTACTCCCAAGAAGAGCGTATCCCAGACGCAAAGAATGTAACCGTGAGAAGCACTTGGAAGAACAAAGGCGTTGCATCCGATGAGAAGGGGAGACAAAGAGCGGGAGGAAGGGTGATTACGGAAGGGGGTTCTGAGGATGAGGCCGAAAGCGCAACAACGTGGAGGGCTTATCTGGCAACAACGGTCGACTCCGAGGACTCTGTGAGCCATGGATCGAGAACTACCGGGATCGTTTCTGCTCTCAGGGCAGCCAAGCCGCCCTTGGCGGATGTAAGGCCATTTAAAAATGACCATATTCAGACAAGCCGGTAGTCGGCGTTGCAAGACTGATTCTTTTGTGCCGTTGCAGATGAGCACGCGGACCGTTGACAAAGACGCCGAGGACTTGGCGCTCCATCGTGGCGGAAGTGCCAAGTTGGAAGCGGGAGCCCTCGGAAGGACTGTGTCTCACGCGCCCGTCACCTCTCAGTCGTGGAGCCGCTCATACTCGCAACGGCCACAGGTACAAGTGATGACTCCTGACGTGCTGCTGCAAAAATAAATGAGAGGAGCGATATGCTAGATTCAAGCAAACGTCAGTACATTATGCCATAGTTTCCACCATTTTCTGCTACTCGAGTGTTAGCTCAGCGTGCACCAGTCCTGCGTTCCCACACGGCATAAAACGGAAAAGGGTGGGATCAAAAGTCACAGAGGGTGGAAATGAATAAGCTATTAACAACTGGAAAAGAAGGCTTGAAATACCTCCAAGAGAAGAAAATTGTTTTCCTGTATTTATACGCGCCACCTGCAAGATGTGTGGCACCAACATGCCTCTATTTTTTTTTTAATATTGGTGTGGTTTTGCATTCATAGTTCCTTTCGCGAATGACTGCAGCGAATTGAATTTTATGTCAGGGGAAAGTTCTGCGGCGATAGTAATTGCTTATCGAGTGGGTTCCACGGCTCCAATAACATTTCTTTCTGTCAGAATGATAAAGTAAGCTAGGCTGGGAAAGAATCTTGTGTTTTCTTGCTTAAATTAATGCCAAGCAAACATCGGATATACAGTACACTGGAAGAGAACCATTCATCACCGTCGGTCCAAATTGGCCAAGTATTTCATAGAAGTTTATCGCAGGGGATTATCCATTTATGGATGTTGTCGTGTCGCGTAGGCGGATTGTAACTGAGGAAACGCGACTTTGAAATCTTACAGCGAGGAAATATTCCACGTACTCTGGTAGCACATTTTGCATGGCCTCCGAGGAACTGGCCTCCGAGCGGGATTACTCACAGGCCGGCCAGTCCCTTGTGGGAATGCAGAGATCAACAAGAAAACCTCGAACTGAACCTCCAGTCATTCAAAATGACACTTTCCAAGCCCCCGCAAAAAAAAACAAAAAAACAAGCCGCATGCCTACATAATGATGCTGTTTTGATTTAAAATCGCATTATGGTGAAACTATGGTACCAGTCATGGATAATGAAATGAAACTTGAGAGAACATCTGTTTTCACAAGGCACCACTTGGAATTCTCTAACAGTCCTCGAACACTACGTAGAACCGTTGCATTTCATACAATGACAGAGTTGTGAGCTGTTGAAATACTTGCTAATGGTTGGTTGCTTGGCGTAGATCTTCAGAATTCATTTTAAAGAATATACAAAATTGGAGGCATTGCTTAAATAAACCATCCTGAGATCGGGTTGTTTGACAGTCTACACGCTAAACTAAATAAATAAAGTGGTACCTCTACTTACAAAATTAATTGGTTCTTTAAGCAATGTCTTAACTCGAAAGTTTTGTAAGTAGAGACACGTTTTCCATGTAAATGCCTTAATCCGTTCCAAGCCCCCCCAAAACTCAGGCATAAATGTTTTCTAAAGCATCAAAATATGTTACAAATACATGTTACAATTAGATTACTGTGCACAATAAATGAGAGTTGTGAATAATATAAAAAACAAAGAATAGAGTAAATAATAAAAATGACGGTCATTTAACTTTTAATTGCGTCCTCATCGTTTTTTTTGCCCTCTTTAGTTCATGTTCTCTCTCAGAACAGTGGTTTTTGCCTGGCGTTTTGTAAAGAACTGATCCAAAGACGTTTGCTTTTGTTGGCTTTTAACGATCCTTCGAAAATGTCCAAGGCATACATCCGCATAGTGAGCGATCGCCCGACTGGTGAACACGTACAGTATGAGAGTCGACCACTGGTACGCCAATCACCTAAAGGCTATAAGTTTTGTTGAAAACTCTGATGGCACCCCATTGTATTTTTACCTTCCTTGTCTGTAACTGTGCCGTTCAACTTTGATGTAAGTAATTGTACTGTCCTGTCTCCTTCATTTTAGGAAGACCGACGTAGCAGCACTCCCAGAAAACAAAAAACTTCTGCTTTGTATTTGGGGGAAAATACATATACAAAACAGCCACTGGGAGCAGAGATGAGCCCACTCCGCACTACCCCGACACTGGAAACTCAGCTGAGGTCTGTCATCTCCACCCAGACGATTAAACTCACTGTCCAGGGGACTTCTTCCCCTCCGTTGCTTCACAGAGTCAAGCACAAGTATAGAGCGGTAGGAAGCCCACCACCCACTCTCGAATAATTAGCTATTCAAACCACGGAAGATGGAAGCACTGTGGAATTCTGCCATGGGTCAGAGTCCACCTCATCTTCACTCGATGGCCTTGGCCGCGACTCTTTCATTACTTGGACGCTGACAGACACATTGTAAAAGCTCCGAGGCAATGTTTTCTCTTTCACTTTGTCTCCTCTTACTGACCCCGGCTAACATCAGTCATCCTTGAGTGGTTTCCATGGAGCCGCTTTCAGAAAGAACTTTCAGAAAGACCCCCACTCCCCCTTCCCTAACCCCCTCCCCAGAACCCACCCGCTCCCGTCCCGCAGCTCAGATGTGGTCATTCAGCAATGACCCGACGTACCGCCTGCCTCCTTCATTCAGCGTTTAGTCAGTTGTGCATTTAGGGAATTTCCTCAACCCATTTGCTTGATTTGCAGCCCCGATGGAACCTCGTTCATCCTGATTTTTTTGGTGGAGCAACAAAGTGGTCACTTCATTTGGAGAGTGGCGGTTAGCGACACAAATTGACCAGGCTGCAAGAAAAACACAGTTCAAATGGTGGCCATTGTTAGTCTTCTCGACATTTCTTTTAGTATGGCCAATAATGTTTGGCTCGGATTGCCGGCACATTTTCAGTGGTCTGTACTGTGTTCAATCCCAAGAGGTTTGGATAAATACAGCTGCAGTCAGGACAGTGGGAGGTGGGGGATTAGTATGTGATTGCGGTGTCAAAGGTCGACAGTGGAGGCTTGTATTATTACGAGCTTGCGTGGAGACGCCATGAATGCATCCTAAACTGGCTTGATTGGTGCATAATCATTTGCTCCAAATCGGCGCAATTTCCATTGTTCCAGACATAAGGAACGTCTGTACATTTATTCTTTGGTCGTGGACCAAGGAGGAAGGAAATTACAGATGTCAGCTTGCTGTACCCCAACAAATCAATAGTCATTAAAGGAGAGAACGGAACGTATTGGGAGAGGTCATTTTATAATTTTGCTCTGCATGGCAAAGTCATTCTTTAAAAAATTGCATGTGAGACAAAGGGCAGACAGGTTCGAAGTGGCGATGTAATTGGTTCCGCAGACGCTGAAATCGGCAGGCAGCGCGGATTACTTGCCGGACACACGCCGTACATTTTTCCTTCAACACCTCAGTACGTTCATCGAGGCTAGAGCACGCTTTCCCAAATTTGGTTAGGCTACATTTCCACAAGGTTCCCAACGGCAACAGCCTGCCCAGTTTCTCCAGAACGCAGTGCGTCGTGCGATTTTGTCCATTTCTTGCTAACATTATTCGACGTTTTCTGGATAACGAACGAGAAAAAGGCTTCATGCCCATAAAATCCCAAATACTCGGCTGATGGTTTTTCTATTTTCGGAGGTTGAAGTGGGCATGAGTAGGCACGTGAATCATTGTGACACTTCAGAGCAGTTTTCTAACACTCGGCGACGTTATTTTTACACGTACATGAAGCATATTAGCCCGTCCTCGAAACGGGGCTTCTTTAGCTGCCGCCATTATAGCGTAAAATTACCGTTACTTCTCCCGAACCAAAACTTTATGAACCGTAAACCATTAACTCATGACAAGGAATGCAGCAGAAATGAATTGGACGTTATGACCGCGGCAAGAAATTGAGTTCCTACTTGATGGCAAGTAAAACGGCTTACAGCATTTTACATTTAACCCAATAAAACACATTTTAGGTCCCGACCCCCAGTTTGGGAAAGCCTAATTGAGAGCAGTCTGCCAAATTCGTTCCTAATAAGCCAGGCTGACTTGAGTGTTTTCTTTGTTGCCAGACGCAATTTCCTGTTTCAATTTGCCATTTCGTAGCATTCATACACGTGAACAGGAGCCGCTATGTGTGATGACGCCAGAACTTGGTCGGTGGCTGTACTCTGCCGGGACACATTAACAGCATTTATAGCAGGGGCTGACGTTCCTCTTAGCCAAATATTGACTCAAAGCCACACGTGGACAAGTTCTCACACTCGCCAACCGACTTTACTTTCGCCTGAACTGTAAGAACATTTATTCTGGAAGACGTGACATTTTATTGTCAAAGTGAGGAAAATATGTGTCTCGCCGAGAGGGGGAAAAAAATAGCTGTTCAATGGAGTTCCCAGGTGGGAAAAGACGTGAAGCCGCGTTCACTGTGCAAAAATTCAAATCCAGACAAAATATGCTTGCTGTTTGTCGGTCAAGGTATTTCGTCTTACCAGGTTGCCTTGCTTCAAGCATGTTTTTCCTTAAACATAAAATATTACACCTTGTTGAGATTTTACTAGTTCTGAGTACATTTAGGTTCATGGTGTAGGTAGTATAAATGCTCCCTTTTTAAGACATTGGTGGGAGTTTTTGAGGCTAGCTGTTTACTTTTTAAAAGATCCTGCCAAGTGAAACGTTCCCCTTTCGATTTGCAGATAATTTTGCTGACGTTAAATAATGCAATGGAATCTCAAACTACGAACGTCATTGGTTACGTGGGTCTGTTTGCAACCTGAAATGTTCATTAATGGAGGCGGTCTTTCCCAATGAAATGAATGGAAATGAAATTAATCCGTTCCAGCCCCCTAACTAAATTTTTTTTTTATCATTAAGTAGATAAAATAAATTTAATATACAGTTAAACCTCGGTTTTCGTCCATAATCCGTTTCAGAAGGCTGTTTGAAAACCGAAATTGTTCGAAAACCGAAACCACGCTCTTTTTAAAATAAAAATGTTTACTGAACACGTCTGCTCACAATGGAAAGCAACACGAGGAAGCGTCACTTCCTCGTCTACCCGAGGAAGCGTCACTTCCTCGTGTAAGGAAGGCGAGAGGAGTCAAATGGGGCATTCAAGTGCGCTCAGTTTGTTCGAGAACCGAAATTTGTTTGTCATCCGAGGCATAAAAAACTCAAAATTTTTGGACGAAAACCGAATTGGACGAGAACCGAGACGTTCGAAAACCAAGGTTTGACTGTAATACAAAAATAAGTGAAAACATGCTATTTTAAATAAATAAAAAACTTTTTTTAACATTCTCAGGGCATCTAAACCCTCGCAGGCGTACATCTTTTTGTAACACTGTAACGAAAACGAGTTTTCTACTAATCATTGGTTGCCCTGTGGCACCATGCTGCCCCTCATAGGTCACTTGTGGTACTACGACAAAACCAACAGAATCGCGATTGTTGTTCGATGTATGGGGTTTTTTTTGGGGGGGGGGGGGTCATTATGTGTACACGATAGACCTTAAGCACACAGTTGCCGATTGCCCCCATGTGTGGCGTCTCCTGCATTTTAACCCTTTTATGCACCATGTAACCTGATAACATGGTAATGTCCACTGTCGTAACCGCTGTCCCTGAAAGGGTTAAAAGTGAGTGGAAAAGGTGAAGGGAAAAAGATCGGTATTTGTGTCCCTCACATTGGATCCACGATTCACACGGAAGCAAAATCTTCCGACCATTTTTCGCTTGATGCAGTAAATGTTTGCATTTGGAACAACAAAAGGGCTGACCCTGCATTTTTTTTTTTTTAACAGCCTGGCATTCCTTTTCCCTTCACATTGTGTAAAGGTGGTTTTCAGTGTTTTAAACACACCGCTTATTATTCCAGAAACAACTTTGCAAGCCCCTTGTTGCCGGCAGTCAGGAAGAGCGCGAAGCCATTTTGGCTCACAGCTTGCTGACCATAGAAGGAGAATTTTGCCACCCTAACATTTCCTCCCCTCAGCGACTCGGAGCAGGAAGTGACCGCAACCGGCACGCCCGCTCCATATGCTTAACGGGTGACTTATTTCCTGCCTGTTGCGCTCCGCGACGCAGCGAAAAAGCAAGTCCAGCGGGGCTCCAGTCAAAGCCAATTAGC
Organism: Hippocampus abdominalis; assembly: GCA_018466805.1. Classification (NCBI taxonomy): domain Eukaryota; kingdom Metazoa; phylum Chordata; class Actinopteri; order Syngnathiformes; family Syngnathidae; genus Hippocampus; species Hippocampus abdominalis. Next base: position 14,334,715 of record CM031705.1, on the reverse strand, counting down.
CTGAATGCCGATTAAAAAGGCCCTCCCGAGCCATTAAACCAACCAAATATAATGACGGTGCTGGAAATGACTGTAAAAGTCTCACTTTGCAAACGTCATTCGGGGTTGTGGATGTGCCCTCGTAGCCAGTAAATTAGAAATCTCTTCATTTTGAGACGTGTTTGTTCCTTTTTTTTTGTTGAGATTTTTGTTCCCACAAAACAGACTTGAGTTTTTTTGTTTTTTGTTTTTTTTTGTGTTTTTTTTTAAGCATACGCACGCAAGTATCACATCCTTACACGTCTGAAAAACACTTCCAAGACTTTGTCGGCAGTGGAAACTTTCACAACAAACACCCCAGCGGTGGGAATTCATCAAGAAAAAAGTTCCCAAAAATATGAGCATTATTTTCTGAAAAATCCAGCGACGTGCAGTTTTTATGTCTTTATGCTACGCCGTAATATGCCACGAAATGGGGATTAGCATCATAGAAATGGGGGGGGGGGGGGGTTTCAACTTCAAAGGTTGCGGAGAAGCGATCAAGTTTAGCCTGGGTTGTTAAAGGAAGAACTTTTTTTTTTAAATCAAATAATCTTACTTTTTTTTCTATTTTTCAATTTTTTTCTAAAATTTACTATTTTTTCAGCCAATGTTCTTAAAATGATTTTGAAGTTATATGAACCTGTTTGTGGATCATAGTTTGTAAGATTTTTATGCGTTAATACTGCAAATAATTTCGATTTATTTTTTTCAAGCTAGCGTTCTTTCTGTTCTTACACCACTGTGTAAAACTGACAACCCAAAGTATTATTTTCGGTACCATGGTAAACTACTGCAAAAAAGTCGCGGCTTATAGTCCGGAAATTACGGTACGTGGGTTTTTTTTCTCCCCCTCTCCCTCCCTTGTGGTTTCTTTCTGACTTCCGGGTGAGTTTGGCTGCCGCTGCTCAACCCGCATTGTGTTTTATTGTTCTTGTTCCTGATTGTCCTTGGGTGTCTTGAAAGGCGCTTATAAATAAAATGTATTATTATTATTATTATTACTGTTTTGTTTCAACCACATCCTATAATTTTCTCACCCATTTTCGTTCACTCAATTTATTTATTTTTTCTGCCCAGGGTGTAAATGCCGACAACGTCTCATGGAGACAGCATCTTTCCGCCACCAACTCCGTCCCGCCGGGGAGCTCCTACGATCGGTCGCCCAAGACCACGGGCTCGCCGTCCAGAGGGGAGCAGTGGTCCAGTCGAGGTCAAGCGTCGGGAAGGAGCGGCGCAGGCGGCCGAGTGTGGACCCATCGCCAGGCCGAACATCGTTAGGGGGGGGGGGGAAGCCAGGTAAGAAGAGCTCATCGAGGTTAGCCGTTAGCGCATCGATAATACGTACTGGGTTGTTTTGCTAACCCACTTGATGGCTAGCTGTTGGATGGTTTGAACAAATTCTCTTCAACTTTTGGGGGGGGGGGGGTCAGACAAAAACAAAAAAAAGGAAAAGTCATCAAACATTTTTTTTTCCCTCCCTTGTTAATTTTTTCTGACTTTGCTGTCTTTGTTTTTCCCGACAGATGTCCAGAGTAGGGATCATCATGCAGCATCATCTCCAGCACACTGGAGCTTCTAGAACAAGCAGAGACCAGAAAACAATGCCAGCCATGTTTAAAAAAAAAAAAAAAAAAAAAAAACAGACAAACTTAAGTGTGACCTGGAATGCTCATCAAACATTTCCTCTTCCTCTCTTGCACGGAACCATCGCGGAGGGAAGGCCTCGCGACCGCACGTTATCCTCTTCCGCTTGCTTGGATGTATTTGAGTCACCTCGTAGTCATGACAAAGGAGAGGCACATGCGAGATCCATATCAATCCCGTCACGTCATCTCACAACAAACCGCTGAGTCATGCCGATACTTGACAAAAGGATGCTGATTTTTTTGTTTTTTTTGTTTTTCCCAGTGTGACCCCCCAAAAAAAAACCAGGAAGCAAATTACTTTCCCCTATGAGACTGTCTTGGCATGTTCCGAAGCATGCCCTGATACACGCACGTACACACTCTGAATAAAAGCTCTGGGGGAACCAAGAACACGCGATAGAGAAGGTGTAAAAATTTCTGAAAAGATGGGAGAAAAAAAATTCCCATTTACGCAGAACTTCTCCTATTTCAAAATATGTGTCCACAAAATGTTCCCCACCAGCAACTGGAACGGTTTCTGTGCTCGGTCATGATTACACACAGTAATTCGCATCCTGTTGTGTTCTCATTTTTCCATACCGCTTTTCTGCTTCCTCTTTCAAATGCAACGCACGTGAATGGGGAATTTTTGTTTGTTTGTTTAAATTTTTCATAGACTGGATTTTTCATGGTGCTTTGATTTTCTTTCCAACTGTCCTCATTCATGCTTTTGAGGGACATTGCATCCAGCAGACTGTACTTTTGCACATCATCGGTGACCGGGATGCAAATTTGATTCATACGCCGGCCAAATTTTGAGTTCAAATGAAATTTGAATGGACATGAAAATGCAAGTGAATGGCAAAGTGGATTTTTTTTTTTTAAACTAAAAAAAGTCCCGCGTCAAGATGTCATCGTAGCCTTTCGCATAACAGTGATCCCTCACTTACCGGGACCCTGCCGCGATATGTCAAAAACCGAGACGGAAGGTTGCCCCACCCCCACCCCCCTTAGGAATCTTTGTGAAAGTGTAGGCGAAGAGACTTGTTTTGGTGGCGTATCTTTCTCATTATGCTCTGACGGTGTAGCCTCCAGCTAGCTCCTGGCCAGCTATCGCCGTACAGGCGAATGAGAGTTAACAGCGTGACGAGACACAATGGTTTGGTGCTGGGCGGGGCCGCGAAGATGCGCAGCCAATCAGCTCGCGGAATAAATCCACTCTATGCTGTCATTGGTCGACGTCGCTTCCGGGAACCAATCATGCATACAGGCATGTACAAAACATCTGAGTCATTGGGCTTTTTTTTTTTCTGAATACAGTACTTTGAAAAAAAAACAACAAAAAAACCACGATGTAGTGAAGCCGCGATAAATGAAGCGCGATAATAGCGAGGGCTCACTGTCCATCCGATTGTTCTGAAATACGCTTGAGGTGAAGCGGCGTCCTTTCGAATGGTGAATTTTCTCAAAAATTTGCATATGATTCGTTTTTTGCCATCCAGAAAAAGCCCAAAATCCGTTTTTTTGGAATGAGTTGCCCGGGATTCTTGTGAAGAGCTTCGGGCTTTCCGTCCAAAGTGCAAAACCTGGTCTGGATTATTTAAGGTAGATTCCTGGTGACAACGTGATTTCCCACCGATAAATTTGCATCCCCCCCGGTAAATTTACCTTTGGAGATTTTGGGAAGGGATTTTTTTTTTCTCAGGAACATCCCAGCTGTTGACGTCCTGTTTTTGGTCTTTCGAAACTCCATCCACCTGCTACTCCTTTGCAAGCTTCCAAAAACTAGCAACACCATCCATGGTTGTCCAGGATCCTCATGAAATTTTTTTTTTTTGTCTTTTCTATGACATCACCTGGTTAGGATTTTGGTTTCCGAGCTCCCTCACTGATTCCTTCCTTCCCTTCCACTATGCGAAAGATTTTGTCTCAGGAAGAAACCAGCCAACTGGTTTTCCTGACGGGGTTTTGAGGTTTTCCAAACTCTTATCTGCCGATCTTCCAAAATCTCGGATCCGGATCCATGGTTTTTATTACTAGTTTATGTTCCGGATGATCTTTCGATCCCAGCTGTCGGAAACTTCTCTGACGTGCTTGAGGTTTCTGAGAAGTGGCCAAAAAACTCACATGAATCTTCGGAATCGCATTCGTTATTTTAATCATTAGGTTCCTAGACTGTAGATTTAAAAAAATATATATTTTTAATCGCAATCTGTTGGCACTGGTGCCTCATATGTAATGTTTTTTTTGGCAGTGTTGGCGGTCATTCAGGAGTTTGCTTCTTCCACAAATCCTCTTGTGGAATCTGTACAAACATTTTATTTTGAACTCGATTTAAGATGTACTCGTTTTTTTTTTTTCCCACCCTCCCTATTGTTCTTAGTGGGTCATGGTGTTACCGGGTAGACTGTAATCTGCACTTAACCAGCACTTAACTTTTAAGATCTGCAATGAATTATAGCCCCACCTTCACTGTTTTTTTTTTTTTTTTTTTTTTTTTGCTGGTCAAAACCTGCTTTGTATACCCGTTTTCATTCAAGTCACATCAAAGGAGTTCTATATGGAATGACTTTTGGGCCCCCTGTGTATCTTAGCCTGTGCCAAAAATCATCCCGCCATTTTTGTAGTCCAGCTGGATCGCCATTTTATTTCTTTGTTCGAAAAAAAAAAAAAAGATGTCTTATTTTGGAAACGTATAGATTTTATTTAAGGTAAAAATCATGTAATTTTGTAAAGTGGGCCTTATTAATGGAATATATTTGTCCATCTTGGTTTTAAGAACGATATATATATATTTGTTGTTGTGTTGTGACACACTCCTGGAGAGTTTTTTTTTTTTTTTTTTTTGTGCGTGTTTGTTAAGTTCATTTCTCACAACCCGGGGAGAGGACGGTTCCCATTCACGTTGGCCGTTATTTTCAGGGTTTGTACGTCTTCTGCTGTTTGTGGTGCCAAAGAAAGAAGCGTGCACACGAATAGGAACTTTAGGATCGTACCATCAATCAAACCGTGGGCGGGGTTGTATTGTGACGTTTTCATTCTTTGTGTAAATTCACGTCGTGCGCAGACATAAACATTTAATCACAATAAAAAGGCTTTTATGAGTTTGTATGAGCTGCCAAAAGTGGGGAGGGAGAGAGGCAGCTGCTTATAGTTTTTTTTTTTTTGTCCCCCTCCCACCCCCCTTTCCACTTTATAGACTTACCGGTAATCCATTGTGCATGTTTTAACTCTCCTGTGGCATGTAGGTAAGCTGCCAACTGTACAGCAGACCATATGTATTCTAATAAAAAATAAAAAGCAACCATTTGTAACACGCTGAGTCGGAGCAAATCTCTTGCTTTTTAAAACCTTTATTTTATTTTCGCTTTCGTTGGCAGGTTTTGGGTTGTGGAATGCAGAAAGTCAGCGGTTCGCTTCTGTCCAACGCAGGTGTTCTTTTTAATTCCCCAACAGGTCTTTTTTTTTTTTTTTTTAATGATTACACCCCTGATGATTTTAGAAGGTTACACGCTGCGTGCATTGTCAGACATCCATCAAAGTTTAACTGAACATGCTGAATACTGAAGTCTATCGTTTTGGGGTGAGTTTTAATTCTTTAAAAAAAATAAATTTAGAGTGATGTACATTTTCTGTCTTATTAAAGTGACACAGATTCTAATACAATTGCACTGCTAAAATGAAAATATATCATTGCATATGATGATCAACAACAAAATATTGTAAAATTGGCTCCATTAAAAAAAAAAACCCTCATGTGGGCACTTTATATGTAAGTTACCATTTACATTTTATGAAATGGACATTCAATGTTTGAAGTTACTGGGTTTTTTAAAATTTAATTTAGAATATTTCTTCAAATCAAATCTTGCAAAACTGAAGTGTGTTTTACTTTTTCTTTGGCTTTCAAAATGCCAGCAGGTTACACTTTTGCTTGCACTGCAAACGCCTTCCTGTGCCTTCTCGATTATTAGGTGAGTAGTTTTACTTTATTTTAGTTGTACCGTCGAGTGGTTAATGCATGCTATACAGTTCCCATGTCTCCTGTCGAGTTAATACTCAGTCTTTAGCCGAGTTCTATTCCCACAGCAGCGACATAACCAGGATTCAGGATGTTTTCTTTTTACACGTTATGTTATAAACCACAACATTCTAGTAGCCATCATAAACAATAACAAATTCAAGTTGTGGTTTCAGTCATTTAATAACAAAACAATTAAAAAAACAAAAAGAAACAGTCATGGCGGACATGATGAAATATCTTATTACAAGTACATTCTTTTCCATATATCTTTTCATACAAACTATACGACACTTCATAACCCAAATGACGACACGTTTAGCTACACCCAATGGCGCTTTTAGTGTGGCGGGTTCACATGTATAAACAAAAGCAGTACGTCCATGCTTCAAGAATGAAGACGATCCGCCCTCCCCCAAATGTCATCTCATCATCCGGGCCGCTTTTCATTCGGAATGTTGACTTCCCTGTGGCGATTGAGCGGGAAAGGGAATGGGTGAGGCGGGGGAGGGTTGTGGTCTTTGTAGTTGCAAGAGGACGGTTTCAGACGGTGGTGGCAGTGGGCTGAGCCTGAGGTGGGTTGTTGGCGGCGGTGGGCGTGGCCTGCCTGGGGAGCGTGTACATGGCGCCAAGGAACTGGTCTGCGATGCGCCCGGCCTCGCGGAGGCCGCTGAGGAGGGCACCGTGTACCGTGGCTGGGTAGTTCCTAATTGTGTGCTCGCCGGCGAAGAAGAGTCGGGGAACAGGCTAGAATGATGATTGAGGGAGGGGAACATACATAATCAGAACCTGTAAAGACTGTTGACTGTTATAAAGTAACTGTATTCAAATTAATTAAAATTCAATTAAAAATGTAAAACACTAACCACAAATAATTCCCAAAGCATGATAACCCTCGATGGACATGCCCACTCACCTGCGAGGCTCCCGGGATGGCGGGACCCGGCGTGATGGGCTGCGCCATCAGGTCATAATCATTGCCCGAAGAACCAGCTGCCACATAGGAGTAGGAGCCCCGTGCCCAGGGGTCGGCGCGCCAACGCGTCACCACCGTCTCCTTCGGCTGCCACGCGATGGACAAGATTACGTTGCAGAAGCGGGAACCTCCGGGTAACGGAGTGAGTTGGTTTACCTGAGGCACGGCGCTGCTTCCGAAGATGCCCTTGAGGATGGCGAGGCAACGTCCCACGATGACATCGTCGCTGATGTTCTCCATGATTCCGGCCGCCTCGCCTGCCATCAGAGCCAGCAGGATGGGAGCTGACGGGGACAAAAATCGCACGGGTGGACTTTTAGGAGGAGGCAACCGAGTCGCGCTACCACGTAGGCGCTTGATAATGAAGCCGCCTGTGACACCAGACCAAAGTTTGCGCTCTCTGGTCATGTTTGCATGTGAGGTAGGAGGACATATTTCCATTTTTGAGCATTGTTCATGCAGTTTTGGCTTGCGAGCAATTTATCTTAAATGTTTTTAAACAAGATACAATACATCAATATGGTACTGGAACAACCGAATCCAAATGCTCTTTTTGCTGAGTAGGAAAACCAAAGCATACATAAAAATCTTTTTTTGTCACAGTTTGCCATGTTGACAGCCGTGTCAAGCGGTGCACATTTGGACTCAAATTCTGGTGCTTAAGTTGACCGTGCAGTCATCTGCTGCACTGCGGCTGGAGTGTCACCTTTGTAGAGGTTCCAGAAGAGGAAGAGTTCACCCCGACTGGCCGTGGTGGAGCCCACGTGACCGAACAGGTTGACGCTGGGGTCCCAGAACACGCGGTCGAAACAGAGCACCACCTGTGAAAGACCGAAAGAACAACAAATGACGGTTAGGGACACGTGGAGGGAATTGGCATGACTGCTTCTGAGAGAGCGCCCTCTGCTGAACACAGCGGGATTTGCAGCGCATTGCATAATAATGCACTGCGGCAGAACAGCGGAGGACACCAAAGTCCTCACGGTGCAGAGTGAGGCGTGCCCTTCAACCCTCACGCGCACCCTTACACCAATGATTCAGGTTTGTTGGAATAAGAACAAACAATAAGAATATGACGTCCTCGAGTTCTGTCGTGATGACAGCTGCAATTGGGTCTGTGTGGACATCCGCCATCAAGGTCAACCGTGGAACAAAGCACGTGCCGTTAGATGAGAGATGTGACGAACGAATCTTTTTAGAATCGATTGTCCGAGTGCTTATTCCATCCATTACTTAGGTAATCAGTTCAGTGGCCAGGTGTGGGAAAGATGGTTTTAAATCGATTAAATATATTTTTGCGGTCGACTTAACTTTGTAAGATGATCCCTCGCCCCGCCTGTTGTACAAGTATAATTCATTCCGCAACCACGCTTGCGATTCAAAACATATATCATCGCTACTGAAATGAATGGAAAATGGAAATTCCTTTAACCCGTGCTTTTAACCCCCCCCCCCCAAAAAAAGTTTTAAAAACAGAAAAATCAAACTGTTATTGTCCTTTAGAAAAAACAGCTCGGCCAGTGCTTCTAATACTCTAGATGCCTCAAAAAGATTCATTCATTTTTTGTAGAGGATAAAGAATACATGCTTGCTCGCACTATCTGTCTACATGTGTTGCACCACCGATTATGTTGAATGTTGCTTCGAAGACCGTGACTGTCAATGCTAACGTAGCTTATCAATGGTGTTTTGCATTGTTAGCATGAAGCAAAATGGCAACGGTATGTTGTAGTTTTGAATCTTTGTTTCACGTTAAGTTTGACAGTAAGCTTCTATGAGGAGTGGCTTTTCTAGAAACCTCTCACTCAGCACTCTTTACCTAGTTGAGGTTCCCAAAGCCCATCCTCTGTATGGCAGAAGTCTTCCACTCGGGCAATGGCGGCACAAACTGGACGGCGGGCGGCTGCTGCTTGAGCACGCCGAGCGGCAGCGTGCACATCACCGCGTCGCACTTGTAGATGAACGTCTGCGTTGCGGAGCGGGTGTTGACGGCGATTACCTCGCAACCTGGCGGGAGATGGGAATTTTTTTTTTTTTTTTTTAAAGCTTGTTTTGTCTTCTATAATGGCAATTCTGATGTCCGAGACGTACTCACCAGAGGCTGTGTACCGAACCTGCCGCACGGCCGTGTTGAGTTTGATGTCCAAGCCTTCGGCCAGAGCGACGGGCACGCACGAGTAACCGTTCCTCACGGTCAGGTGGCTGCCGGTGAACTCAAAGTCGTCGTCCTGTGGTGGGAGGGGAAAATCCGCCGTGAGCAAAAAGCTAAAAAGCAGCAAAAAGGTTGAGGACGTGCGAAAACAAAGACGCACCTGATCCCAGTGTTTGAGTGAAAGGGTAGAGAGGGGCGTGGCGTTGGCAAACTCCAAGTTGGCAAAGTGCCAGTCTAGGATTTGGCGGTCTCTGGACGACAGGTAGACGTCACTGCGGGCACAAGAGGAGACGGGAGATGATGTTGGAAAGTGTGAAGAGTTTTGAAAAATAATCTCGTTTTTGTTTTAATGTTGCGATTGCATTTGGATATGCCATTATTTTCTCAAACGAACTGAGAATTAATGTGAATAACAGCTTCTTTTTCCACTTTAATTAGAGTTAACTTCATCAACACTTGCAGTCCTCGAAAGGTTCACGACGGCAACTTAACAAAATTCTAACAAGCGTAATGTGGCGTAAACCTAAGTCAGTAAGTCATAAATCAGATTAGAACTAAAGAAAGCAAAGCCGAGGCTTTATTACTTTATCGCGTCAGCTTGTGGATTGCACTTCTTAAGCATTGAACGTATCCGGACACTCTATCAGTCAACGGAAAAGAAATATGAAGCAGAGTTGAGACAGACAGACAGACATACTGTTGATTCATAGGTCTCATCTTCCCTCAGCTCATCAGTGCGGCACTAATATTACTCATGCTCTGTTCCGGCGCCGGTTAACGGGTTAAAGCATTGGAACCTCGGTGCTGGTTAGCATTAGCATCAAGCGAGCCGGCCGAAAGGCTAAGGTACGTGTTGAAGATGTCAACTTCAACCGGGATTGGCATTAATCAGCTTGAAGCCTCTTGTTTGACTGATTGCTCAGTATTTGCTAAAGTTCTGCTTACGGTTGACGTGTGTTGGGTTAAGCTCCCTGACGGCATAAAGCAGTCGTCTCAAAGCACCGCAGTACTAGCTCAAGTACCACAAACAATCCATTGATATGATTTCTCCGACAGTAGTGACCTCGGCTCTAATCCTAGCGCACAAATGGCGCGTGGACCAAACCGCAAAAAAACATTTCGATACCTGGGTGGGTTGGCCTCGAGCTCCTGGAGCTTCTCTTTCAGCTTCCCCTGCAGCTCCTGCAACTCGTCGTACTCCTGCACAAACGGCAAAGTTTTGAACCTCGCCTAATCTCGCCAGTCGCTGCATAGGCCGCGCGCGCACGTCCAAACCGAATGCGCGAGACTGCGTGTGTGCATGAAAAGACACACTGAGACCTTGAAGTAGTTTGTGGGGCAGAAGATTCCAGCAGACAGAGAGGCGATTTATCTGCGCACTCCCGAAAAAAAAAAAAACTATGAGCGCCAATGGTAATAATACATCCTGCCACTTAAACATAGCCTGTCTGGTTGAGTTAGATAGCGTTACATGAAGAGATTCCGGGCCGGGCCATCTGTAAAATATCCCTTGCTACCAATTATAATGTTTCGGAAATCGAATTGCGCCTCAAAAGTAGCAGTAGACAGTGCCCAACGCAGACAGGCGGTATGTAATGTAAAGCCACTTGAAGAGAGTTTGCTTCTAAAACTTGAGTGCTCGTTCTTTGACCGGAACGCTGTAAATGAAAGCCTTGGCTGAGACGTCTCAGTTCAAATGTCGCGAAGGAATCCAAAAGCGTCACTGCTTTTCAACAGGCACGCAATGGACAAAAATTGCAATCGGCGCACCCCAAAGTCTTACAGAAGAGTGGGAGTTCTGGGTGACCAGGCTATATTGTTGTTGTGATATGTTACGCTATTCACAAAAAGTTAGGAATAGTCAGCTGTTGGGGGAAATTTCAGTGTTTCAATGTTTCTCAAATCACGTTTAACATTGAAAAAAACAAAGTCAAACTCCTGGTATAATTATAGAGAAACTGTCCTTTGGGGTTGATTTGAAAATGTATTTATTTCTGTTTTATTGTATGGCTGAGCAGAACGAAGACAGACAAACGGCCGTATGGGCTCCACAAATGTGCCTGACTAAAATTAATACTAAAACTAATAAAAACTCAACTAAAATGAAGCATTTAAAAAATTTTAAAAAAAAAGCGAACAACCCCACTATTAAAACTAACAGAATTAAAAAAAAAAGAAAGTCAAAACAAAATAAAAATACTTGCTCTAATGAATGAAAAATGCAAAACTATTAAAACCCTGATACATGTACAGTATAAACCACGCTAGGAAGTCGACCGACGGCCCGAAACGAAGCAAAGTATCCCTCCGCAAATTGCAGCCTCTGCAATTTGAAAATTACATCCTGCTCCATTGCTGTGTCGATCTTAATGTTAAGCCGTTTTGCACAACTTGCAGTTCTCTAACAAGAAAATTAAGTGTTTCGTTTTTTTTTTTTTATTGCTTTCCAAGGACATCCGCTGCGAGGCCTTTCTGTAACTCTTGCGGTCTCTGTCGAAAACCTTGTGATGACACTAAACTCGGTGGCTGTTTATCAATTGTTAAGTGCCTTCTTTTTCATGATGTCACAATGTGAATAAATACCAATTAGAATTGTACCAGGAAATTGTATTATATTCAAAATACAGTTGGATGTGAGCTTTCTAAAGTTCAGAGAAGGTACTAGAAAGTTGTCACCCCGTCATGGTGGTACGGGGCCATTTTAGGTTGACCGTAACATTTGACCCAAACGCTTTTTTTTTTTTTATGAGTCGCGCGTGTACGGTGACATTGAATTGTGTTGCGTGAACTCACTTTGCAGAGCGATGTCAAGTCTCTGTGCTTGCTCTTCACCAGGAACTCCGCGGTGATGTCCCTGGGCGGTTTGACGTCACTGGCCTCTTTGAACTGCTGATGGAGCTCCTTTACCCGTTCCTTGGTGGACACCATCTGAGCCCCCAAAAGAGCCAAGGGTAAAGCGTCGCATTTGAGATTCCTACTCGGAATTCAAATACTTTTTAGACAGAAATTTTTAGGCGCGCAAAGTTGCTCGCCTTGTTGAGCAGATCTCTGAGCTCTTCTTGCGTCTTCACAATCTTGTTCCAGTGTTCTATCTGCTCATCTTTGACGTGCTTCTCCTGCAGCCTACACAACAGATAGAGATTAAATCTTGACCCCCATCTTGTCGCGGTGGTGTCGCAAATGGCAAAACCCCTTTTGTCCAAATGCGTGGCGTGGACTTCACCGTACAGAAGATGAGATATGAGGGCTGTACTCACTGTATGACCACCTCCAGGGCCTGTCCAAGCGAGACGGGCTTGTTGTTGAGGAAGTTAAAGTCCAGCTGGTGACTGAGGAAGGAGGTGGCCTCCAGCAGTCTGTTGAACTCCTGCTCCACCATCTCGTCTTTTTCTTTGGGCACCTTGAATTGCGCAAAAGCAAAACGACGAATGACTTTTGAAACTAACTCGCCAAAGACGAAAAACGTAACATCACAATTTAATATAAAGATGCAGAAGTTAGTTCGCTATTGAGATACACACTGTGCAAAGGCAGAGCTACGCCAGTTCGGTAAAATGATTGTGAGTGATCGAAATCAAAACACAAACTAAAAAATTATGGAGCACTGATGACACTTAATGGAGATTATTTGAATATGAACAGTTTACAAGTCGAACTCCTGTCCAAATTTAATTTGCTTCTTGGAAACATGACAAAAAGTCTGCCAGTCGTTATCGATTGTTTATTACATAATACAGTGGTACCTCAACTTACAAATAACCCGGCGTTTTTATTTATTTTTTGTCTTGAGCTGCCAGCCAAACGGTAAGTTACAAGCGTAACGTTGTGGCAGCAAACTGAATATCGAGCAGCAGTATGGAAGTTTACTATAAAACTAAAGAAAAACAAATCACACATTGTGTTTTTTGATCAAATCGCATAAACTTGATGCTTGCTTAATGCTAAAACACAATGCAAAATACCATAGACAAGCCAACAAAATTAGCATTGACGTTTAAGGCATGAAAGCAACGGCTATTCGAAAATAAATGGTGCAGCAACACTTGTAGACAGACAACATGATACTCAAAAGGCTTTATCCTCTGCAAACACGACTTTTACTGCATCTTACTGACTCACTTGTCAATATTCACCTCGTGTATTATGTATGTCTAATAATCTGCCCCCCCCCCCGGTGGCCAATGTGCACAACAAAAAGCAGCACATTGTCAAATTTGTTTCTTATTATGGAAAAAAACGTGACCAAAAAATGGGTTGGTGTTTTTGAACAGATTGTTGGCATTTCCATTCATTCCAGTAGAGAAAGATGAATTTACAATACACATTTTTGGAGGTAGGAGCATGGTTTCAGAACAAATTAAACTCTTAAGTTGAGGCACCACTCTATTGTTTTTAATATTCTAGATTCATGCAAAGGTAGCATCTAGTTTGTTTTTTTCTTATTGCATACAACACTGCTGACTATTCTTGCTGGTGTTCACGTTCACGTCTCTGCAGTATACGACATACTTATACATAGTTTGCATGTAATATATTTCTAATTAATATTCATGTACAGTTGGCATTTAATGTTGTTGTTCATTGTGTTCCGTCTCACAGCGTCATTCTAGAAAGATGTGCAAATACTTTTGGGATTCTTTGTATTCTTGTGTACCACTAAGCTAACTCATCGGACGTGCAGCTGGGATTCCCCACGTGCGGGGCTCATAAAAAACATTCTCCTACTTTAAATAGGAGCAGCCAGCAATGTGAGAAAAGAAATGGCCTTGCTTCCATAATGATATTCAGCACATGAAAGGAGGAATGAAATGATGTAAGTAAACCAATACATACACTAGTGCACCGTTCACCCTTTAGTTGTTCAGCGGTTGGCGAAACGAGACAGAGGAGGGAAAGGGGGCGGGGGGTGGGGGGGAGAAGAGAGAACATATCATGTCAACAAAAGGGAAAACATGTACATTTCATTTGTGATATTACTACAAAATCTAGTTCTTGTGTGGTGTGCAACACAAAATTAGAATTAAACGGGAAAAAAAATATAGATTGAATTTAATCAAGTCAAAGCGGCACTTCTCTGCCACTGTATGAGGAAAATAACGATATGACATCGCGTCGATTGCATGCGCGTATCTGCGATCTGATGCCGGTTTGCAGTTGGACAAGCTGCTTCTCGCTTTGAAGCCGGTCATACTCACGGCCTGGCCATTGGCTTCGTACAGCGGACACTTCTGTTTGATCTTGGCCAGCTCCATGTTAACCTGCTTACTGACCACAGCCATGGGATTCCCTCCTGAGCAAGCGCACAGACGAGACCAACGGAATATGTATAGACAACAGCGCCCTCTGCAGGTTGATGAAAAGAAAACGGCTGAGTCATCCATACCCAGGCCTGTCACAACCATGGCCCCCAGATCTGCCACGTAGTTGCCCTTCCTAAATGTGGCCACCCTGCCTCCGACGCGGTCCTACGAAGAGGAGTCCAAAAGAAATGAAGACATTTCAACACTTAAGACTCAAAATGGTCAAATTAGGAGCCAAACGACAAATGCGTCGCGCGCGGACACCCACCCTGGCTTCCAATACAGTGACATCCATCCCAAAGCTCTGCAGTTGGCGGGCCGCGGCCAGGCCGGACACCCCTCCGCCAATCACAATCACCTTTCCGGTCTTCTTGGCTGTAACGAAGCATGTCAACAATTCTTTGAAGGAGCCACAACGGCAGCTAAAATATAACAGAAGAATCCGACAGCCTGTCACGCTGTACCGTATTTATTTTCTCATATTGCGGCTCGAGGCGTCTACAGAGATGATCTGATATTTGAGAAAATTATACAAATGTGTTTCTCTCTGAAACCATCCATTCCATTTTCTTTATGCCAAAGGTCAACTCACTGGGTAGAGGCTTGACCCTCTTGTAAATGCCAAAGTTGATCAGCCCGTGCCTTTCAAGGTAGCTGTGTATCCTGTGCACCAGCACGGCGTCGCCTGAGCGGGATACAAAGAACATGAAATCGCAACTGAAGGAGGAGTATCAATGTTATTTTTTTCTGACCGTTATTTCAAGTGTCACTTACTGTTGTATGGAGCTTCAAGCTGCTGGGCGGTGGTCTCAAAAGTCAGCTGGATCTTTGGGTTGTCCAGCCACAGTTGGAGCTGGTAGGGGATGAAACACAAATGGTAATTTGACTTTTTTGGAGAGGCGGTCACGCAGGTTCGGGGGGGGGGACACTTACTGTGCGGTTGCGGATGTAGAGGAAGACTTTTTGGGTCTGCTGGGGGCCGCTGATGATGTCGGGGAAGCATGCGGCTTCCTGGGATGTCATGCGGTCGTGAGGGAGGCGACTCTGAAAAGCAGCGCCTTCCACACCTGATTATGGACATAGTCTGTTAATGCTTAGCGTTACAAAAACAACGACAGCACAACAGTAACGCGCGGGTGTTTTGTTGTTTTTATCCAGCCATCGTCCAGACCGCTTATGTCTGAAATGCCAATGATTGTTTGATGTTCTTTCTTGTGTACGGCTGTACACTAATTACAAAATAACTACATTTGAATTAAACCCCAAATTGCATTTATGAAATGAATTGACAAAGACAAAAACAAAGAACATTTTTGCTATCATCAGTTCGTTTTAGTCAGTTCCATAAACGTAAAATGCAGTTTTTTTTTTTTTAATGCACTCTGATTTTGATTTGATTTCATTACACAGCCATTTACTTGTTCTTTAATATGCATGACCGTTCTGAATGTTGATATAATAAACAATGCCTGCACAGTTAAATTACTTCCGCAGGAAAATGGCGGTTCTACGAAAAACAAATCAGAGACTCACCAGATGGTTCCTCGGGTTCACTGTCATTCTCTTCTTCTGGTGGAGGGGCTGGTGGCGGGATGACCTGCTTTCGCTCTTTCTCCGCCTTGGCGTTTCTCTCCTCCTCAGAGTAATATTCGTCCTCGGACAGATTGGCCAGACTCTCGTCCATCTCGCGGTACTCCACCTGCAACAGTAGGCACAATAAAAGCATCATTAAAACCCACATTTCTACAACACGCCACAGCCATTTGGACCATACTCCCAGCATCGCCTCCGGTTAAAATTCTAAAATGTTTACCTTTTGTCGCTTGCGCCGACTGGTCCTGCGGACTTCGGCCGAGTCCGGGTCCAGGGCGCCGGGGCCTCCTCCCCCCTGGTGAGGGATAGGGGCTCCTCCTGACTCGCCGCTCGGGGACGACCTCTCCTTCTTCTTTATGTCCATTGGACCCGCAGCTGAGACCGAAGCAGCCGCCTGGGCATCAGAGCCCTGGGCTCTGTCGCCGCCCGCCGCCCCCGCCGAGGATGTAGAGGATGACGACGAGGACCCGGCGTCGGATTTCTTACTTGACAACATGATGGAGGATGTTGGAGGCCTCTCCTGGGAAAAATTATAAACTAAGGAATTAAAGGCTCAATTTACAATGATAAAACACAGGAAAATGGTTGAACAGTGAACCCCCGACCATTTGTGAATTTCACTGCGGCAATATACACGACAGTGTCCTTGCACTTCAAGTGCATTTATTTTTTTCATAGGCGTCGGGATACTTCTAACCCACTGACCACCGCCCTCCCTTTTTTTTTTTATAGATAGCTCTGTCTTGGTCAAATAACTTAGATGGGAATTTTTTACAACTGTTGTGGTGCTATCGTATGCAAGGCTCCGGCCTTTGACCCCAAAATAATGTGAGACATTGCGGCGAATTGTTCCACATTTCTTGTTCAAACTGTCAATAGTTGCTATTCGCATTGGTGAGGGTTCACTGTATTTTAAAACAACAATGATGATGACAACTTGTGACTCTGTGGTCTGCTGAAATTAAGCAAACACACCCAGTGCCCGCGTTGTATAGTGTCGTTAAAAATAAGACTCTTAAGATCCTGTTAATTCTCGTGTTATATCATGCTAATAACCAGCAAACGGTGCCCCCATACACGTCCAACAAAAAAAAAGTCTGGATGAATTAAGAGAAGTTAATCGTGCGTGGATGTCATGGTTTTTATGGGGAAAAAAAGGATGCTCTATGGTACAATAACATTGTCTTGTTTTACCCATTTCTCCGTGCACCTGGTTATATCCATTCAAACACTAAAGAGATGAGACAGAACCAGAATAATAGTGTTACGAAAAAAGTAGGCCTTTAACAAAACATTCATAACTTCACTAATTGCTAAATCAAACAAATTAGAAGTCATGGTATTGTTGAAAGAATATTTTTTAGGCCGAACGATTGGAACACCGCTACTGTCCATGATAGACAATCGGGCTAGCTCGCGATCACCGTGGGCTACAGATGAAATATTTGCTCACATTGATTTTCAATAGCACATTAACATTGCATTCATGACCATTTTAAACCTAAGTAATATTAACTGAACTCCAAACGTACATTTTGTTACTTAAAGAGCCTAAAAGTAAGACATTCACCTTTCCGAAATATTAGCAAGCTACGTTAGCTGCTAACAATGAACCCCGGTTAGCATTCACGTCAGGGCAGGTGCGATTTGCAGGGAAAAAAAACCCAATAACGTTGGTACATTTAAAGCACATTACCAACGACACCTTAGTATTAAATTGAAAAATAAATGCACGCGTCAAAAATTTTAAATATGAATAATACCTCGCAATCCCCCGCAGATGTCAACACAAAGACCACACAGTTCTTCGACCGTTTCTCGACGAACGATCAACAAACTCGATGCCGAATGGCCGCTCCAAGGGTTACCAAAGCGTTTACATTCATTTGATTGGTTAAAAGATCGGTCAGTCAAACCTAAAACCGGAAAAGTTGCTGTGTCGCAAAGCAGAAAGATCTTTCTTTTTATTTTTTATTTATTTTTTTCAACTTGCAATACGCTTTCGTAAAAAATACATTAAAAAACAAATAAAATACAAGAACCAAGAAAAGAACAAATTCCCAAAACAAAACGAAAACATGCCAGATGGTACAGTATGAGTAAAAATGTAATCAAAAATAAAAATAAGCAATGTTTTGAAAGCTTTCTTATGTCTAGTAGCAGATACTGAAATAAATACAGATCCAGTTCTTTCGGAAAGACAAAGTACTGTACTGTATTTTGGCTTCTTTTTTTCAGCGATACATATCGTTATCAGACTGATCTCAGGTCTGCCCTCACCACGGCCATCGTCATAACAAGGAAACCAACAGGCGGGGCTCTAGACTTGAAGGAAGGTAAAGGTGAGCCGCCGTGTGGAGCACGCCAACTCCAAAAATAGTTGTTTTTCATTTTTATTTCGCTATTGAAGTCGTCGCTGTGTAAGGTGTAAGTACACGCTAAAATTGTTAACATGTAAATATTTATGATCGATGCCTTCTAAGCGGTTGATTGTCTGTGTGATTGAATTACCTGGGGGTCCGGCTAATGCTTGGTGGTGTTTCAGGAAGTAGTCGTTGTATTGCAATTTTTTTTATTCGAGAAAAACACTTTTTAAAAGTAAATAAAACAATAGATATCCGAATTAAAACTTGTTTTGATTAAGTAAGACATCATCTGAATACACGTAATCTTCATTTTGCTTCACAGTGCCGAGAGAATGGTAAAGGAGGAGAATGAGTCGCCTAACCGGCCTGACAACACTGCCTTCACTCAACAGAGGCTCCCAGCCTGGCAGCCCATGCTCTCCGCTGGCATCGTCATCCCTGGGTTTGTCCTCATCGGTCTGGCCTTCATCGGTATCGGCGTTGCCCTCTTGATCACCTCTCGCAGCATCCAAGTACTGGAGGTAAAGGCTCAGTTTTACACCCATGGGCTCTGTATGGCTTTCGGTGTGCACTTTGCCTTTGGAATCATTTTAGCCGAAATTATGATGCAAATGTAATGAAATTGATAGCCAGGCCGTTGCCCTTTCAAAGGTATGATGTTAGTCATGTGGTTCATCAACATTTACGATAACTCTTTTATTTGTTTTCTTGTTTTCCTGCAGCTTGACTACACTGGAACGGAGCAGAACTCGCCATGCTTTCAGTGCTCGGACCCTGACCAGCAGAACTGTGTTTGCACACTACAGTTCTCGATCAACAGCCTGTTTGAGGTGCCCTTGACTATTATACTGTAGATGTAAAAAAAAACCTTTTCCACCATTAATATGACCTACAGCCAAAACAATTTAGTTAAAAAAATAAATATTCATGTGAAGGGCAAGTAAAAATAAAGAACGGAGATAATCATGGTTGCACCATTGTGCACACACTCTTAGAACAGGTCACATCATGTTAAATGAGAGTCAGCACATACCAAAGCTAAATCTCCCTGGAAGTTAGCATGACCACTGTTAGCATTTTAGCCGTTCCCATTTGAAATGTAGTCATAGTCAAATCAACAACACGGCAAAGTGCAAAATCTTTTTATTTTTGTCGAAGTGATTTCTGCACTCGAATTGCTATCTTGCTATATGTTAGCAATACAAAGTCAAACTCCTACTTCTGACCCTTGACTGTTTTTTTTCCCCTTTGTGATCTTGTCTCGGACAGGGGCCGGTGTTCTTTTATTACGGCTTGTCCAACTACTTCCAGAACTACAGAAGATACGGTGTCTCCAGAGATGACGGCCAGCTTTATGGAGACTTGTCCTCCTTCAAGGTGAGCTAAAACACTGCCAGGTAGTTTACTAAACTCAATTCAGGACACAGTTTCTTGGCAGAGGGCTTTTGATTTCCCCATCACTCGTTTCTGCATTATATGGCAATACATGATCATTTCTAGTAATCATCTGGGTCTTATTTCTCTGGTCTTTTCCAAAGGAACCCTACGATCAATGCGAGCCCCATCGATATGACCGCAACAACCTTCCGATTGTGCCGTGTGGCTCGATAGCAAACAGCATGTTTAACGGTGTGTGTGTGTGTGTGTGTGCGCTTTATCCTGAGCTCCTTTTTTTTTTTTTTCCTGTGTCAAGAGATTCTTTATTCATTCCCGTATTTCTTTGGTTCCCGGAAGACACGTTCAGGCTGTTCCAGATTGTGAACGGCCAGCAGAAGGAGGTGCCCTTGGATGGGAAAGGGATCGCTTGGTGGACCGATTACAACATCAAGTTTAGAAACCCCACTGTCACGCCCTTGAGAAACGCATTCAATGGTAAGTTAAGTCTACCGTGTTCCTGTTTTTTTGTTTTTTGTTCTTTTTAATGTTTTTAAAAGTAGAAAGAGTGGGTCAATTATAATTTACACTTTCATGGCACTTTTGTGCCTACAATTAAACCGGTTTTATGATGAACAAACAGTTTGACCCTGGAATGAATTCTTTCACATTCCATTGTTGTTCCATAATTTCTGTTTGAGCTCTGCCTTTCTCTCGCAGCTCCCCCATGACCCCGATGAGGTCAAGCACTGTCAAAAATGGCTGGATGATTACTACGTAATTGTGTGTTTTTTAAATGACTTACAGGCACAGTGAAGCCGCTGTTTTGGCCCAGGCCGGCTTACGAACTGGACCTCTCCGACCCTGCCAACAATGGTTTCATCAACCAAGACTTCCTGGTGTGGATGCGAAGGGCCGCGCTGCCGGATTTCCGTAAACTTTACCGGCGGATCACCGAGGGGGACTACGCCAAAGGCCTGCCAGCAGGAAACTACTCTCTCGAAATCGCTTACAGTATCCTTGTCCGTTTAACAGATTCTGAATTGTTGTGAATGGATGCATGGTAGGGATTGAGCTCCCAAAATCAAAATGTCAGTGACATGTAGACAGCAGTTTGATACTCATTTTTCTACATAAGTACAGTACAATGGTTTAATTAAATGAATATGCAGATCAGGTTTAGGATCATGCTGTTTTCACATTTTAAGAGACCTAGCAGAACACAGAGGTGTGTGCGCTCTTGAAAGTGTCCGCCTAGCCTGTTTGACAGGTTAGTCAAGGCACTGTTTTTATACATTCAGAATGAGTGCAAAGAGGGGAGGGGTCATGTTTAAAAAAAATAAATGTAAATAGACTAGGGCCTAGGGCCTTGGTTCTGGTTTGTAATAGAACAGCTTGGATGTCAGCTCATATTTAACAGTCATTTCTGAGCTGCGAAAAGAAGGGTTTTATTGTGTATCCCCATTGTTGTATTTTCTTAACCTTCATCCCCCTCCCAGACTACCCAGTGCTGAGCTTCAGCGGCAGAAAGATGGTGGTGTTCAGCAACGTGTCATGGATGGGGGGCAAGAACGAATTCCTGGGTATTGCCTACCTGGTGATCGGAACGCTGTGCGTCGTGATGTCAGTGGTCATGCTCATTGTCTACGCCAAATTCAAGTTCCCAGAGGAGGACTGAGCAAAGCCTCGTGGGGAGAAGCGGTTCAGATGATTGACGGATGGATAGATTAACTTCATAACTCTGTATTCGAGAGAGTTTTTGTCTCAGGGTTGGTTTGTTTGGTGCCGTGTTTTAGTTCTTCCATTTTACGTCATAGGATTCCTTTTTTTAAATGAACAACCATTTACACATTGACAGAATTACATTAGCACATGAACATTTAATACAGTAAACGGATGATGTAAATACAGGAATTGGAATTTCAATCAAGGCTGTACATTTTTTTTGTCGTGTTTTGCTTCATGTTAATATTTATGCAATAAAACAATGGAAAAGCATCCGAAAGCTTGAACTTCCTACATAATTTCCCATAAATTAAATTGGGGGTGAAGTGGATTTTCAATTAGTTTCAGCCTGTAAATTTTTTGTTTTTTTTAATAATTGTTGCATGAAGCCTGCATCTGTTTAGTCCTAATGTTGTATTGATTGCACGCATTTAACGCTTCAATGCCTCCAGGTTTATTTCATGTCATACATCTTACGAGGTCCAAATTCATGTTTTACATTTGTACTAAAAACAATTTAACAAGCCCTTGCAGTATGTAAGTACATCTGTGCTGTCAGGGTTTGAATTCGAATTTTCAGCACTGATTCTTTTTTTTTTTTCCAACGATCAAATTTATAAATGAATTGTTTACCATAAAAAAAAGCTTTCAAAAATTCAAACATAAGTGTGTTCATCTTAAAATTAAAGAAATCAATGTCAATAATAGTGTGTTGAGCTTAACATTAACAACTCAAAAACATTAAACGTACAGTATTGTATGTAATTATACATTTTAAGGTCTAAATCGAATAAAGAAAAATCTGATGACTCAGTGCACTAACAATGAAAACGAGACATCTCCCTTCTTCCCCCTAGCGGTCATACACGTCGACGAAAATAATCAGCGTCTCTCCAGTGCATTCTGGGTAATGAAGTTTCAATGAGGCGAACTTCTATGTAAATCTTCCCCCTTTGAACCACAAGTACCACAATCCATCGCTCGAATAAATCTGACGTCCGACGTGAGCGATTTGACAGCGGCACCCAGTTTATGACTGGAGACAAAATCCACCACAGTCAGACGTGTTTCTTTTGTTCGTCGTTCGGTGTTTACCGGTGGTCGCAGACCGCTTCGCAAGATGTCAGACGGAGGCGGGGGCGAAGATAACAGCGGCTCCATGGAGGTATCGGCCGTTCACACGGTGGCGGACGCCTCGGTTCTCCAGAAGCACATTCGCAAGCTCGTCCCGCTGCTCCTGGAAGATGGCGGCGAGGCCCCGGCCTCCCTGGAAACCTCCTTGGAGGAGAAGAGCACCGTAGAGCAGATGCGGAAATTCCTGGGCGACTCTCAGGTCCATACTATCTTGGTGGAGAGAAGCGCGCTCAAAGGTAAAAAGCTCTTCGTCATTCTTGGGCGGCTAATCTTGCTAGCCCGGCTATAGCCAGTGGCCCATCAATTTGCATCGTTCCGTTCTTCCGCAACACCCGCAGCCACATAAACACTAAATTTGAGTATTTCGGTGTTGGTATAGAATATATGGTGAAAAAAAAAATCTGTTTGAAATGTATACTCAGATTGCGCAGACATGCTCATTCATATTGAAGGGAAACCAGCATTGTACCTTTATTGTTAGCAGCCAATCTGCATCCACGAGAACGATTTATCTGCACAATTTTCCAAGAGGTTGTAAAAGTACTCTCAACGTGTAATCAAATAGAAGTACAAATACCTTTAGAACAAAATATCCTGCCAAAAGTAGAAGTGCCAATTCAGATTCGAATCATTCAAATTTTTTGAGAGTCATCCTGTTGTCATGTGAGTCAGCACGTATCAATGAAGACATTCTATTCAGTTTCCTTCCGGCTTGGTGGTCCTTAGCCCCAGAATAAAAGGCTATTGATAATGTCATGTGTTCCCAGAGGATGTTGGCGACGAAGGAGAGGAAGAGAAGGAGTGCATCACTTACAACATCAGCATCGACATACACTATGGGCTCAAGTCCAACAGGTAAACCTGTATTGAAAAGTCATTTCTATTCGTTTTGTCTTTGTAACTGCAAACTTTGAAAGTTCCTGGAAAGCCCTGTTTAACGCACACAAACATACTTTGCTCCTGCAGCTTGGCTCTTATCAAGAGGACGGGCGTCATTGATGCAGACAAACCCATATCGACCCAAGTCCGCGTCCTGACGCTGAGTGAGGATTCTCCCTACGAGACTCTCCACTCGTTCATCAGCAACGCTGTCTCTCCCTTTTTCAAGTCGTACATCCGTGAGTCCGGAAAGGCAGACAGGTAATTAATTCCACCTTACTCCATTTCCTGACGCACCCTTGAATGTGCGCCAAGCTCATGCTTTCATTCCTCTGCAGAGACGGGGACAAAATGGCGCCTTCCGTGGAGAAGAAGATCGCAGAGCTGGAGATGGGTCTCCTGCACTTGCAGCAGAATATCGAGATCCCTGAGATCAGTCTGCTCATCCACCCCATCATCACAAACATTGCCAAGCAGTGCTACGAGCGCGGCGAGAAACCCAAAGTCACCGACTTTGGGGATAAAGTGGAGGACCCCACCTTCTTGAACCAGCTCCAGTCTGGAGTCAACCGCTGGATCAGGGAGATTCAAAAAGTAAAATGCAATGTTTTTTTGGTCAAAGATAGGGGGTCTTGTTCAATGTATAACCTTCATGCCCATACTCACAATGAGTTTTATGTTTTCTAAACTGAGCTCCCCTTATCCCTTTTCCTCTGTCATCTGTTTCCAGGTGACGAAGCTGGACCGTGACCCGGCGTCGGGCACAGCCCTGCAGGAGATCAGTTTCTGGCTCAATCTGGAGCGGGCCCTCAACAGGATCCAGGAGAAGAGGGAGAGCCCGGAGGTTCTGCTCACGCTTGACATTCTCAAGCATGGCAAACGTTTCCACGCTACTGTCAGTTTCGATACTGACACTGGTGAGTTGACAGCAGGTTTTGACATTTCCCACACTAGGCATGCTTGGTTTATTTGCACCAGGCACATCCATAGTGCTTTACAGAGGAAAAAAAGAAATCAATAAAAACACAATTAAATTAAGAGTGAAATTGTATTTACGATTAATAACAATGGAGCAATAAAGTTTTCAAGCCGACAGTTCGAGCAGATCTTAGGTGTTCAGCAAGTTCTCTCAACAGTTGAGGAGCATAGAAACAGACTGCTGTTTCACTTGGTTTTTATTTACGTGCCTCGCCTCGAGTAATCACTACATTTTTCCTCCCTTTGCAGGTCTGAAACACGCTGTAGAAACTGTCAATGACTACAACCCTCTCATGAAGGACTTCCCCCTTAATGACCTGCTGTCCGCCTCCGAGCTGGACAAGATCCGCCAGGCTCTGATGGCCATATTCACCCACCTGAAAAAGATCAGGAACACCAAGTACCCCATTCAGAGAGCCCTGCGTCTGGTCGAGGCCATATCCAGGGATTTGAGCTCACAGCTTTTGAAGGTGTTGGGCACCAGGAAGCTCATGCATGTCGCCTACGAGGAATTTGAAAAGGTAAGTGTCACACAGTGAAGGGGTCAGTCTCTTCTCGTTGTTGTCCATCTAAACACAATGCCTCAAATAGCGAGGGGTTCACTGTCTGAGCTCTGCCATTAATTGATTTTCTTTTTATTGGGTGTCTAGTTGCCTATAGCAGGGGTGGCCAACCCGCGGCTCTTTGGCTGGTTCAATGCGGCTCCCGAGCTTTCACACGATAAGCGTCGAAAACGCCTCAGCAGTGGCGATGCCATTCAAACAAGGCGCTAACTACACAGAACGTACTACGTCAGCCTATCATCAATCCCGTTACTTGATTGACATTGAGGGCAACCAATCAGATGACTGCATCACAGCTTATGCGCAAACAATGGCGCTAAGGTAGTCAGCGAATTACCTCTGATTTTAAGGCAAATCCGTCGATCAGAATCGACCGGGAGATAGCGAACTGGTCCCAAGTTGACCGCAAGGGGTGGGAGGAGGAAATGGGTAGGGGGGAAAAAAAAAGATTTGTTTGTTTGTGTCTTTAGCTTTCATTCTAATCTAGACTGGTTTACTCGCTGAGAGGCAAACATACTTTCAGTTTCACTTTGATTGTGCACTGGCAACAAAAGTCTTTCCACGTTACCAGTAACACCAGCAAGACTCCACAAGATGGCGCCAAAGAATGCTTTTGTTGCTTTGGCCTGAGCACAGCAAATAATTGTTAGAAACCAGTATGCTGGAGTTCAACATATACTCTTCTGCTACAGGTGATGGTGGCCTGCTTTGAGGTGTTCCAGACCTGGGAGGATGAGTATGAGAAACTCCAGGTGCTCCTGAGGGACATTGTGAAGAGGAAACGAGAAGAGAACCTGAAGATGGTATGGCGCCTCAGCCCCGCTCATCGGAAGCTCCAGTCGCGCCTGGATCACATGAGGCGCTTCAGGAGGCAGCACGAGCAGCTGAGGGCCGTCATTGTCCGCGTGCTGAGGCCTCAGGTAAGCATACCGTGTCTCTATTTTCGTTACGATCGTTAAATTCTCAAAGGAGACTATGTTTGCAACTGTGTTTTTGTTTGGTTGGACATTCCAGAAGCAATGACGGTAAAAAAAAAAGGGTCAACATCACAACACTGACTCTTATTTAAAGTTGTCATATTGTGAAGCATATCTTTAGTTTTATAAAAAAAAGTTTTGACTTTTGGTCCAGAAAAAAAAAAATCTGAATGTGAAGTGACCTCATTTTTTGCTCTTGATTTTCGAGGTTGTAGCCGCTCATTTTCTGCAAATTCGAGAGTGCTATTATTTTATGATTTCAGCGAATCAGCTAATCGCGACTTTGTCAATCTGTGTGTTTCCAGGTCTCTGCCGTGCCGCAGCATGCTCCAGGCGAGACAGTGGAGCCTCAGGACATGAAGGTAGCTGGAGTTCTCTTCGACGCGGCCGACGCCAACGCCATCGAGGAGGTCAACCTGGCTTACGAGAATGTCAAAGAGGTGGATGGCCTGGATGTGTCCAAGGAGGGCATGGAAGCTTGGGAAGCCGCCATGAAGCGATACGACGAGCGCATCGACCGTGTGGAGACCCGAATCACCGCCCGCCTGCGCGACCAGCTGGGCACAGCCAAGAACGCCAACGAGATGTTCCGCATCTTCTCCCGCTTTAACGCGCTCTTCGTGCGCCCGCACATCCGCGGCGCCATCCGCGAGTACCAAACGCAGCTCATTCAGCGTGTGAAGGATGACATTGAGTCACTACACGACAAGTTCAAGGTGCAGTACCCGCAGAGCCAGGCGTGCAAGATGAGCCACGTGCGAGACCTGCCTCCCGTGTCGGGATCCATCATCTGGGCCAAGCAGATCGACCGGCAGCTGACGGCATACATGAAGAGAGTGGAGGATGTTCTCGGCAAGGGCTGGGAGAATCACGTGGAGGGGCTCAAGCTGAAGCAGGATGGAGACAGCTTCAGGGCCAAGCTCAACACTCAAGAGATTTTCGACGACTGGGCGCGCAAGGTATGAAGAAGTTGCTCTTTATCGAGGAAAAAATATAAAGCTAGAGGATGTCATCTTGAAACTGCAAGCAAGATTTGAACGTCGCCTTACTTTACTTCCCCTCCTAGAATGTTCTCTTTTTTTTATCTCTCATACCAGGTGCAGCAACGTAACCTTGGAGTGTCTGGCCGCATCTTCACCATTGAGAGCACCCGCGCGCGAGGCCGCACAGGAAATATGCTCAAACTCAAAGTCAACTTCCTCCCAGAGATCATCACCCTGTCCAAGGAAGTGCGCAACCTGAAGTGGCTGAGCTTCCGTGTGCCGCTGGCCATCGTCAACAAGGCCCACCAAGCCAACCAGCTTTACCCGTTTGC
The DNA here is from genome assembly GCA_018466805.1 of Hippocampus abdominalis. NCBI lineage: Eukaryota > Metazoa > Chordata > Actinopteri > Syngnathiformes > Syngnathidae > Hippocampus > Hippocampus abdominalis. The sequence continues at coordinate 14,307,716 of CM031705.1, read as the reverse complement.
CATTTCTCTGATCGAAAGCGTGCGCACTTACGAGCGTACTTGTGAGAAAGTGGAGGAGAGGTCCTCCATCTCCCTTCTCGTGGCCGGCCTGAAGAAAGAAGTCCAGGCGCTCGTTACCGAGGGTATCACTCTGGTGTGGGAGTCCTACAAGCTGGATCCTTATGTTCAGAGGCTAGCTGAGACGGTCTTCAACTTTCAGGAAAAGGTCAGTGCGGAAAAGATTTCCCCAAAAAGGATTTATGAAAAACGTGACTGAGTATTATGTGATGTCCATCCAGGTGGATGACCTTTTGCTGATTGAGGAGAAAATCGATCTGGAGGTCCGCTCCCTGGACACCTGCATGTTTGACCACAAGACCTTCTCGGAAATTCTCAATCGGGTCCAAAAAGCTGTCGACGACCTCAACTTGCACTCGTTATTCCAACTTGCCCATCTGGGTCAACAAGCTCGACATTGAGGTAGGTTAAGAGCAGATGCAAGAGAGGCTCCATAGTCCCAAAAGTAGCACAATTTGGAATTCTGCCGCAAAATTCTATGTCGTGCAGACCAGACTTTTTATTCTTTTATTTTATTAGATTTTTTTTATCATCTTTATTGAAGGTGTCAGTGAGCTGCAGCCTATCCCAGCTGACTTTGGGCGAGATGCAGGGTACACATTAGACAAGTTGTCAGTGAATCACATTGACATTCTTTTGGAATATTTACTCTTCAATTAATTTAACATACATGTTTTTGGAACGTGGAAATGAATTGGAGTACCCGGACAAAACCCATTCAAGTACAGGGAGAATATACAAATTATAGCTGATAATGTTGCTTTTCTGATTTTTCATTTCACTCCTCAATTCATTTTGTTCGGTTAGATTGAGCGTATCCTCGGAGTACGTCTGCAGGCCGGACTCAAGGCCTGGACCCAGGTGCTACGCGGCCAAGTGGAGGATAAAGCCGATGTCGACATGGACACCGAGGCTCCTCAAGTGAGCCACAAACCAGGGGGTGAACCCAAGATCAAGGTCAGCATCATAGACAATCTCGTCAATTCTAAAAAAATAGCTGGCAACATTTAAAAAAAAAAAAACATTTCCTTTCTTCAGAATGTTATCCATGAGCTCAGGATCACCAACCAGGTCATCTACCTGAATCCGCCCATTGAAGACTGTCGCTACAAGCTCTACCAAGAGATGTTCTCTTGGAAGATGGTCATCCTTTCACTTCCCAGGATCCAGAGCCAGAGATACCAGGTAGGGAGCATAATAGTCCATTGCTTTATGACGCAACCGAGGCGAGCCAAGATAGCACATTATTTGTTGAATATATCTTCACCAGGTCGGGGTCCACTACGAGTTATCAGAGGAGGAGAAATTCTACCGCAATGCTCTGACCAGGATGCCGGATGGGCCTGCTGCCTTGGAGGAGGCCTACAATGCAGTGGAAGACATAGTCGGTGAGGTGGAGCAGTATGTCAAGGTACGTAAATTGCGCAGCCTGATTAAGACGCGACGTCCAACAACTTCTATTCACTTTTCCATATTGTGCTCGTCTCCATCCAGGTGTGGCTGCAATACCAGTGCTTGTGGGACATGCAGGCTGAGAACATCTACAACCGTCTGGGCGAGGACCTCACCAAGTGGCAGGCACTCCTCGTCCAGATCCGCAAAGCCCGCGGAACCTTTGACAATGCGGAGACAAGGAAAGAGTTTGGACCGGCGGTCATTGACTATGGAAAAGTAAGGAGCAGTTTTTGTTGACTATTTTCATGAATACGTACAGATCCTCTCCCTATGCCTTCTTGCTGAAATATATGCTTTAATGTTTTGTTTTTTATTCTTCACAGGTACAGTCTAAGGTGAATTTGAAGTATGACTCGTGGCACAAAGAGGTCCTCAGCAAATTTGGCCAGATGCTCGGTCAGAACATGCAGGACTTCCATGCCCAAATCTCTAAGGTAAACTATGACGACATCCTTTTTTTTTTCGGAGGTGCTTCACAGATTTTATTGACTCGATATAATGTGATTTTAGTCCCGTCAAGACCTGGAGCAACATTCCGTGGACACCGCCAGCACGTCCGATGCTGTCAACTTCATCACATATGTCCAGACTCTGAAGCGCAAAATAAAGCAATTTGAGAAGAATGTGGACGTGAGTAAACAGTTTAACACACATTTTTTTTGTCACAACAAGACTGATGAGGGTCGGTTTCAATTGAAATTCTCTTTTCTTAGTTGTTCCGTAATGGGCAGCGGTTGTTGGAAAAGCAAAGATTCCAGTTCCCGCCATCGTGGCTCTACATTGATAACATCGAGGGAGAATGGGGCGCCTTCAGTGACATCATGAAGCGCAAGGACACGGCTATCCAGCAGCAAGTGGCTAACCTGCAGATGAAGATCGTGCAGGAGGACAAAGCTGTAGAAAACCGCTCCACTGATCTGCTCAACGACTGGGAGAAGACAAAACCAGTGGCTGTAAGATGACCTTGGGCATGAGGTTTAAAACCAACTGTGAAAGAACAGCAAAAGTAATGCTTTAAAAATGTTCATCAGGGTAACCTACGCCCCGAGGAGGCTCTTCAGTCTCTAACCATCTACGAAGGCAACTTCGGTCGTCTGAAGGTCGAAAGAGAGAAGTGTGCCCGTGCCAAAGAGGCCCTGGAGCTCACTGACACCGGCCTGCTAAGTGGCAGTGAGGAGAGGGTTCAGGTAAGACTAAATAACTACCAAAACTCTCCATAACCACCACTATTAGCCGTAACCAATTAAATTGTTCTTTCCAATTTGTAGGTTGCACTGGAGGAGTTGCATGACCTGAAGGAGGTGTGGTCTGAGCTCTCCAAAGTGTGGGAGCAGATTGACCAGATGAAGGAGCAGCCTTGGGTGTCTGTTCAACCTCGCAAGGTAATAAATAATTCTGAAGTAGAAAGCCCCGATATATATTTTTTTTATTCAAATGTTCTGGTACTGACATATCCCCTTTTTTTGTGTCTTTATAGCTTCGTCAAAATCTAGATGCTCTACTGAACCAGCTGAAGAACTTCCAAGCAAGGCTAAGACAGTATGCTTCCTACGAGTACGTCCAGAGGCTGCTTAAGGGATATCTGAAGGTCATGGCGGCTCTTTTACCCTCAATATACAGTGATCAGAAAACGGCTCCGTTAAATTTGTAAGCCTTATTTTGTTGTTTTGAACAGGTGAACATGTTGGTGATTGAGCTCAAGTCGGAAGCACTGAAGGACCGCCACTGGAAGCAGCTGATGAAGCGTCTGCACGTGAACTGGGTGCTGTCGGAACTGACCCTGGGTCAGATCTGGGACGTGGATCTGCAGAAGAACGAGATGGTCGTGAAAGACGTGCTCCTGGTTGCCCAGGGAGAGATGGCCCTGGAGGAGTTTCTCAAACAGGTGGGCTCGCAACAGGCAGTGGTTCATGACACTTTAGGTTTGTGGTGTTTTTGTTTGCTAATAAGTCTTGGCTGGTCTGCAGATCCGCGAGGTGTGGAACTCCTACGAGCTGGATTTGGTGAATTACCAGAATAAGTGTCGACTGATCAGAGGGTGGGATGACCTCTTTAACAAAGTCAAAGAGCACATCAACAGTGTGTCTGCAATGAAGTTGTCGCCGTACTTACAAGGTAAGCAAAATACATACGGTAGATTGAATGTATTCGTTGCCTGCAAAACTGCATTCATCGTGTGTGTTTTTTTTTTCTTAGGTTTTTGAGGAAGATGCTCTGAGTTGGGAGGACAAACTGAATCGCATTATGGCTCTGTTTGACGTCTGGATCGATGTCCAGCGTCGATGGGTTTACCTGGAGGGCATTTTCACGGGCAGTGCCGATATCAAACATCTGCTACCTGTCGAAACTCAGAGATTCCAGAGGTTAATGAAGAACTCCCTTCATTTCCTACTAGCAGTCAACAGCTGCAATGTAACCTGACTCCAAATGATTTATTTTATAGTATCAGCACTGAGTTTTTGGCTCTGATGAAGAAAGTGACCAAGTCTCCGCTGGTGATGGATGTGCTGAACATACAAGGGGTGCAGAGATCCCTGGAGAGGCTGGCTGACCTTCTGGGAAAAATCCAGAAGGCCCTGGGAGAATACTTGGAGAGGGAAAGATCCTCATTTCCAAGGTAAATTCAATTGTTTTTTTAATTAGCTGTGGGACTTTTTCTTTCCCTTTTAAAAAAAAAAAAAAAAAAAAAAAGTGTAATTAGAGCTTGCCCTGTTCTTTAATCCAGCCTACCCACTATTAGGTCTATAAATCTTGAATGCCTTAAATTAAATAGGCTCGTATGTATTTATTAATGAATATTACTTAGTGATATATTTATTAAATTGTATAAATATGTTTAACCTAACTAAATATAATTTGACACCATTGCATAAGGAAACACACTACCTTTTTAATGGGCATGTTCAACCTTTATGTGGCCTATCAGGATATTTTCGCACTCTTTTATGGAGATGGTGGTGTTTCCATCGATCATAAGTGGTATGAAGGGGTGGCAGAGGTAATTTTATCACTGGTATTCAGTACATGAAGACTGAAGGAATTTCAGCACACCACCCACGCATGCACCAGACCAACAAAGTCTTAAAACATGCACTTGCACGAACATAACCAGAGGATATTCTTAATTGCATATGCTGAGGGGAAAATAGGAGCAGTCTCAAGCCTGGGAATAAACAACCCAACAGGCTACGTGAATTTAAACCGTTGTTGCAGTTCCATTTAGATCCTTGAGATGTCATAAGCACTCTCTCAAACTGTTGTCACCTGTGAACAAAAATCAAGAAGAAGCAATCTGTGGAGTCAGAATGCTAATGCTAAAACCAACATTAAGAACAAAGCCTTGTGCTTCGCTTGTGCATGCTTTCATCAAAGAAAGTGAGCCAGACGACTCCTTTTGTAAAATGAGTTCAGCCGGTTGTCCAGTGGCTCTGCTTTGGCGCAGTGACAGGAAAACAGCCGGGCGATTGGGAAATCTGATTCAACAGTACGAGATCAGTCTCGGCACTGATATTTCTTCTCCCGTTCAGTCAGTTACTGAGACCAAATATCCTTGCTTGCGCTGCAATCGTTGATGCTAGCTGCGGTGCAACATACTTGCATTTAGGCGATTGCCTAAACTTGAAATACTTCAGTGGTGAGGTGACCAAAAGGCCGAAATTGTAAATTATATGAATTTTAGATCATATAGATTTGTGTACTGAGCATAAGAATGCGAATAGGGGTTTGGTGATAGCCAGTTCACTTCCCTTAACTGATGCCACGTAGTGCTTCTTTAAAGAGCAAAGTAGTGAAGACGCAATCAGCAGCACCTCTACTGGTTGCAGCAAAGTACTGCATTTGATTTTGCAACAAATGTCACCAGTCATTTTCAGTCTGTCCGCAGAGGGTCAGAGTCTCCAGCTGTACCACAAAAGTTGCTCCATTTATTGCTCATTTAGTTTTGTAAAAATAGTCGCTTGAGGGCTTAGAAAATTTGCTGAATAAACGTTGGAGTTTCTGAGTAATTTAGTAACTGCTTCCTCTCTGTTGACATGGTCACATAGGCCGTATTGTTAACTTTAATTGTTTCAAGCAAATCATCTCTTTGAAACTGTTACTTCCAGATTCTACTTTGTGGGAGACGAGGACCTGCTGGAGATCATTGGCAACAGCAAGAATGTGGCCAAACTGCAGAAGCACTTTAAAAAGATGTTCGCCGGCGTCTCCAGCATCTTGCTCAATGACGACAACACCGAGGTGTTGGGCATATCGTCTCGAGAGGGCGAGGAAGTCGTCTACAAGACGCCCGTCTCCATCACACAACACCCGAAGATAAACGAGTGGCTCACGTTGGTAGAGAAGGAGATGAGGGTGACTCTGGCTAAGCTGCTGGCAGAGTCTGTCACCGAGGTCACGGGCTTCAACCAGGGCACCGCTGTTGACCTGAACCAGTACATCAACTGGATCGATCGTTATCAGGTTGGATTCATGCTGTTCACGTCTGTTGTTTTGAGTAGCTGTTCGAAGACTCAGGGTTTCTGAGGATCCTTAAGTCTTAAAAAAATGTTAACACGTGATGAGTAGGATTTTTATGATTGTAAGTAGTTTAAAATCTCTAAATCATTTATAAAACAAAACAGTGATGTGGTCTTAGTCAGGACTCTGAAGAGCAGGTGCACGTCATTAACTTTTGAATGATTGTTTGGTAATCTGACAATCGCAGACTTATTTTCACCTCTTCGCCTTTGCTCTTCGCAGGCCCAGCTGGTGGTGCTGTCCACCCAAATCGCCTGGTCTGAGAACATCGAGTCCGCCTTGACGACCGTCTCCGGCGGTGGGGACATGAGCCCCATGCAGGGGGTGCTGTCAAACGTGGAGGCTACGCTCAACGTGCTAGCTGACACCGTGTTGATGGAGCAACCTGCGCTTCGCAGGAGGAAACTGGAACACTTGGTCAGGGACAAAAAAACATATTCGTGTTTATTTATTATCACAGTGGAAGCTTTTGGTTTTCCTGAAGCACTTCAATTACAATTAAAGAAACCATTTTATTTATTTACACTTTTCAAAATAATACAAAATAGTGCTTTTCTGCTCTGAAAAAAGTGAAACAAAAAACTTTTTCGAGCTAACTGGAACAGATTATTTCAATGGAGTTCACTGAGCAATTTCGATTCGTTACTCTATGTACCACTGTGTTAAGATTATCATCTAACATCTGTTTTTTTTCCCGCCGCTGTCTTCCAATCAGATCACAGAGCTGGTGCACCAACGTGATGTGACCAGGACTTTGATCAAGAACAAAATAGACAACCCCAAATCCTTCGAGTGGCTCAGTCAAATGCGCTTCTACTTCGACCCCAAGCAGACAGATGTGCTGCAGCAGCTATCCATCCAGATGGCTAACGCCAAGTTCAACTACGGCTTTGAATACTTGGGCGTCCAGGATAAGCTCGTCCAGACGCCGCTGACCGACCGCTGCTACCTGACCATGACTCAAGCGCTGGAGGCTCGCCTCGGAGGGTCACCATTTGGTAAGATTGCTTTTTGATTGCAGCGCAGCATTTTTTAAAAACTGAGATTCAACTAATCTCAATAATTCTGTTTTTTTTTCAAGGTCCTGCTGGCACAGGGAAGACTGAGTCTGTGAAAGCTTTGGGTCACCAGCTTGGTCGCTTTGTCTTGGTGTTCAATTGCGATGAGACTTTTGACTTCCAGGTACACCACATGTTTTTTTTATTTTATTTTTTTTTTTTTCCCCAGATTGTGAGACACATTGTCTTTAACCATACTATGATGAAATGCTGTTATTAATCCCTCCACTCTCATTTGTGCCCATGCACTGGAACTTCTTCTGGTTGTTGTGGCTCTAATTATTAGGACCACAATGACTAGGAAAAACATTTACAATTAAGATTACTAGTTTTTATTGTGTTATGAGTATTAATTCATTTTTGGGAGGCAAAAAATTGCGATAAGTTATTCGTTTATGGAAATGTCAAAATATCGACTCAAATAACTCAAATAATTTTCAGTACGATATCTGAATACCAAAATATTCGATAGCTGCAATCCCAAATACAACTTAAGTGTACTTGACAAACGTATTGGACAGTTATCAAAAAATGTCATCCTCCGTATTTTTTTTTAAAAGTTGTGTTGATGATGTTCATGGATAATTTTTACCTTTTGGTTTTCTCTCCTTCCCTTTAGGCCATGGGTCGTATCTTTGTGGGACTGTGTCAGGTTGGCGCTTGGGGCTGTTTTGACGAGTTTAATCGTCTGGAGGAGAGAATGCTGTCTGCCGTCTCCCAGCAAGTCCAATACATCCAAGTGGCCTTGAGGGAACACAGCAACCCCAACAGGGACAGAAGTATGTAAACATCCAAAATCAAAAACAAAGAGTGAGGGATGCACATCTTCAATTTAGCCCTCTATAAAGTCTATCTCTTGTCATCCCTTCAGGTGTGCCTGTCACCACAGAGCTTCTGAACAAGCAGGTGAAGGTGAGCCCGGACATGGCCATCTTCATCACCATGAATCCTGGTTACGCAGGCCGATCCAACCTGCCCGACAATTTGAAGAAGCTCTTCCGCAGCTTGGCCATGACCAAGCCGGACCGCCAGCTCATCGCCCAGGTCATGCTCTACTCTCAAGGCTTCCGCACAGCCGAGATCCTCGCCAAGAAGATCGTACCCTTCTTCAAGTAAGAAGTAGTACTTTTAAATTGCTTTCCAGAGACCTTGGTTATTGATATTCTCTTCCTTTTCAGGCTGTGTGACGAGCAGTTGTCATCCCAGAGTCACTACGATTTTGGCCTCAGAGCTCTCAAGAGCGTGCTCATAAGCGCTGGTAACGTGAAGCGCGAACGCATCCAGAAGATCAAAAGGGAGAAGCTTGAACGCGGGGAGGTCGTTGATGAGAATGACATTGCAGAGAACCTCCCTGAGCAAGAGGTGAGGCGGTTGCATTTTAAAATTTTTTTTTTTTATATTGTGTATGTCGAATATCAGTTAAGCAGTAAAATCCACCTGTATTTGTCAGAAAATGGCCGCCCCGTGAGATTGCTAAAAGTGGGTGGATTTTGTTGCTTAACTCATATTCCACAAACGCGATATGAATCAGAATGCAATGTTTTGACTCATGAAGGCGCATAGAACATTGTAAAAAAAATAAAATAAAAATGTTGGGGTTGACTTCCCCTGCAAATTAATTAAAGCCTGTTTATTTTCACTGCATTATGTATGAACCCAGTGCTGATGTCATTCTGCCATTTGCCTTTGTTGTTGTAGATTCTGATTCAGAGTGTGTGTGAGACCATGGTGCCCAAGCTGGTGGCCGAGGACATTCCTCTTCTGTTCAGCCTGCTGTCTGACGTCTTCCCTGGCGTGCAGTACATGCGTGGCGAGATGACTGCACTGAGGGAAGAGCTGAAGAAGGTCTGCAAAGAGATGTACCTCACATATGGCGATGGTGACGACGTGGGCAGCATGTGGGTAGAGAAGGTGAGCGCAAAGAATGCCGCACTTCATCCCTAATGACCCTTTGACGATTTGTGAAAGGAGAAACAGTCGGCAGGAGATTTATTTACACTGTGTATTTCATATTCTTGGAAGCCACTGTAAAGGTATGAAGAGTTTGAACATTAACACTGTGGTTGAATATGAGACAATAATACACTTGTGAATGATTCAATTAAAATGTATTGCATTGTATTTTACTGTAATTGATTAGAAAAAGAATTACGGCCCTGAATTATGCAAAGTTGAAACGTTTAATTTAGGGATTCTTTTGCATACCCCTGTAAGGAGTCCATCTGCCTTATGAATCACTTCACTAGCACGGCAACAATACAGACTGAAAACAGAAAAATACCATGGGCTGTAACATCGCCACATTAACGTATATCAGGCGCTCTAGTTCCTATGTTGTCTTCTGAAAATGTGTCATTCAAACATCTTTGTAGGTGCTGCAACTGTACCAGATCACACAAATCAACCACGGTCTCATGATGGTGGGACCATCAGGGAGTGGAAAGACCATGGCGTGGAGGGTGCTCCTCAAAGCCCTGGAGAGGCTGGAGGGTGTTGAGGGGGTGGCTCACATCATTGACCCCAAAGCCATCAGCAAGGACCACCTGTATGGAACCCTCGACCCCAACACCCGCGAATGGACTGACGGCTTGTTCACGCACATCCTCAGGAAGTGAGTGTTTGCTCATGATAAAATGTTTTGGGGAGGTTGGCATGGACTAATTTAGCATTTTAATTTAGTATTCCCGCACTATAAGGCGCACCTAAAGGCATAAAGGCATCAATTTTCTCCAAAGCCGACGTTTTATAATCCGATAAGCATTAGAAATGGAAGTACGTGGGAGGTCATGATGAAGAGGTCTGAGTGGTTTTGAACGTCTTTCTTTGAAATCCAGGATCATTGACAACGTGAGAGGTGAATTGCAGAAGCGCCAATGGATCATCTTTGACGGAGACGTCGATCCCGAGTGGGTTGAAAATCTCAACTCTGTCTTGGACGACAATAAGCTGCTCACGCTGCCCAATGGAGAGCGTCTCAGCTTGCCGCCAAATGTAACAGCAGCTCCTCTTGTCTCATTCCTCTTCCCCTGTGAAATCTGATATTAATACTTCTCCATTTCTCTCAAGGTGCGTGTTATGTTTGAGGTCCAGGACTTAAAGTACGCCACCCTGGCCACAGTCTCCCGCTGTGGTATGGTGTGGTTCAGTGAGGATGTGCTCAGCACGGACATGATCTTCAACAACTTCCTCGCGCGATTTCGCAGCATCCCCCTGGACGAGGGAGAGGATGAGGCTCAGCGAAATAGGAAGGGCACGGAGGACGAAGAGGAAACCGCTTCGCCAATGTTGCAGGTAATGCCGTGTGAAACGAGACTCTTACACAATGTGATAAGACCTCTTTACTGATACCCCCGTAACCTGTGACATGCTAGATCCAGCGCGATGCCGCCACCATCCTGCAGCCATACTTTACTTCCACCGGCCTGGTCATTAAGGCCTTGGAGTACGCCTCTAAGATGGAGCACATCATGGACTTCACCCGCCTGCGCTGCTTAGGTTCTCTGTGTTCCATGCTACACCAGGCTTGCCGCAACGTAGCGCTCTACAACAACAACCACCCCGACTTCCCAATGCCCATTGATCAACTCGAGAGATACATGCAGGTAACCCATCAATTTGAACATTTGGGAATGTAGATGATGGTGTTAAAATATAGCACACTTAACTCATTCGGTACCGGCCAATTCTGGACCAAGTCTGAAAAGACGTTTAAAAACGTCTTTGGGAGTGAATGAGTTAAGACTGAATTTACATCAAAATACGCTATGGTGATGTGCACTTGTATGCAATTTGGTTTGGTTTGGTCATTTTTTTGTTCTGTCATCCTTCTTAGCTTATGCTACATGCCTTACAGTCGAATGCCGTCATGTTGCGGCACAATGTGATACAACCCTGAGAGTATGCAAGTCCCGATTCGGACTTGCCTGCATACTTTAAAACCCTTAGTTACTCGCCTAAAAATCAGCTATAGAGCGGGTTGAATGATGAGCTACAAGATAGCGGGGGGGTCATTGTAATTCGGACTTTGGTGCTTGGACGATCAGTGTAAATCCAGCTTTTACAACCATATAAAGTCGACTCAATGTTTGTTAATGTTTATCTCCAGAGGTATCTGATCTACGCCATTCTGTGGTCGTTCTCCGGCGATGGACGGCTCAAGATGAGAGCTGAGCTTGGGGAATATATACGTCGCATTACCACTGTGCCCCTACCCACCGCTCCCAACATTCCCATCATTGACTATGAGGTAAAGACTCAAGAAACTCCATACCTATCCCCCCCCCCCCCCCCTGACATGGAAAAATCATTTTTCAGTGTTTCTCACGTTTCTTTTGTGTGTTTTTTTCTGTTCAGGTTAGTATCACAGGCGAGTGGCAGTCTTGGCAGGTTAAGGTGCCCCAGATCGAGGTAGAAACCCACAAGGTGGCCTCGCCGGATGTAGTGGTTCCCACCTTGGACACCGTTCGCCATGAGGCTTTGCTCTACACCTGGCTGGCTGAACATAAACCACTGGTGCTGTGTGGACCCCCGGGCTCTGGAAAGACAATGACACTGTTCAGCGCCCTGAGGGCCTTGCCTGATATGGAGGTGAGTTACAATACTAATACAGTGAACACCTGCATGTTTACCGTTCAAACGTCATTCATTCAAACGTTCTTTTATTCATTCCGCCAGGTTGTTGGTCTGAACTTCTCCAGTGCCACCACCCCAGAACTGCTGCTGAAGACCTTTGACCACTACTGCGAGTACCGTCGTACTCCAAGCGGTGTGGTCCTTGCGCCCGTGCAGCTCGGCAAGTGGTTGGTGTTATTCTGTGATGAGATCAATCTTCCCGACATGGATAAGTACGGCACACAGAGAGTCATCTCCTTCCTCAGACAGGTACAAAATGCTGTTTGCAAACAAGGAGGACACAGCGGCAGGTTTTGTTGTCTATCACTATTAACAGTCCTGGTGTCATGTTTATTTGGATAGATAGTGGAACATGGTGGGTTCTACCGAACCTCAGACCAGACTTGGGTGAAACTCGAGAGGATCCAATTCGTGGGTGCTTGTAATCCTCCCACTGATCCAGGCAGAAAGCCCCTCACACACAGGTAGGACTCATGAGTCTCTTTGTACTACAGTGGCGCCTTGATTTACGAGTGGTTCCTGACCAACATGGATTTTTATCGATCGGCTCGATTGATTGATTGACAGATTCAGAGTAAGATGTGTGTGTATATGTCAAATGTAGTTATTATTTATTGATTTATGCATGATGCTCTTTAACATCAAATCATCATTTTTCCACCATTATTTTCTTTGCCTTGAAGTGACGATATCCATTACTTCCTGCCCATACATACTGAACAGATTTACTGTTTTGTGTGAAAGTAAGATTTATTGGCATTTAATCACGATACTCAGATAATTTTTTGAAAAGACTTAAAATCAGATGATTGAATTGGTCGGGCCCAACTTACAGAAGTCCCAAATCATAATTTTGGGGGGAGTTTCGAGCCGTGGCTTGATATAAACAATACAATACGATTTGTCCTGCGTGTCCTTTATCAAGGTTCCTGCGTCACATTCCTGTGGTGTACGTCGATTACCCTGGCCCAGCCTCTCTCACTCAGATCTATGGCACTTTCAACCGTGCCATGCTGCGTCTCATCCCCTCTCTACGAACCTATGCGGAACCTCTTACTGCTGCCATGGTTGAGTTCTACACCATGTCTCAGGTAAGCTAGAAACCCAATGGAGACCTAATTAACCAGAAACCGACTTTCCATCATATAAAAGTTACTGCGAATTGCTGACGTTGATAAATTGTCCGCTTTCAGGAACGTTTCACCCAGGACACCCAACCACACTATATCTACTCTCCCAGAGAGATGACTCCGCTGGGTGAGGGGTATCTTTGAGGCCCTGCGACCACTTGAGACCCTTCCAGTCGAGGGACTTATCCGCATATGGGCTCATGAGGCCCTCCGCCTCTTCCAGGATAGGTTAGCAGAAGCTGATGTTCTCTTAAATTTCACATTCATGTTTTCCACACGTCTTCTCCTTTAGTCATTTTTGGACCTTTTCTCATGTTACAACTGTGGTTTGATCATAACGCGCATTTGTTTATAGGCTGGTCGATGATGAAGAGAGAAGGTGGACAGATGAAAATATTGACATAGTTGCTCTCAAACACTTCCCCAACATCGACAAAGAGAAGGCTCTCAACAGACCCATCCTCTACAGCAACTGGCTATCCAAGGTAAACTAGCACACTTGCCCTCCGGGTTGTACATGCAACAATAACCAAAATGAATTGAAATGAACATAATTCTGTGTCTTTTTTTGAATGTAGGACTATATCCCAGTGGAGCAGGAGGAGCTGAGGGACTATGTAAAGGCTCGTCTTAAGGTCTTCTACGAGGAGGAGTTGGACGTCCCACTCGTACTCTTCAATGAGGTGTTGGACCATGTTCTGAGAATTGATCGGTGAGGAAGCATAAGTACAAAGTAAATTTTTATCGGACATTGATTAAAAGAGGAAAATCTCAAATGGAAATGCCCTCTTCCAGAATCTTCCGCCAGCCACAAGGTCATCTCCTGTTGATTGGTGTGAGCGGAGCAGGGAAAACGACCCTGTCTCGCTTTGTTGCCTGGATGAACGGACTAAGCGTTTACCAAATCAAGGTTGGTACAGCGCAATTTCCGAGTTTTCCTGCACCCATCTTGGTATAATTGTGTTTATATAAACTATTTTTGTGGTTATACAGGTACACAGGAAATACACCGGGGAGGACTTCGATGAGGATCTGCGTACTGTGCTGCGTCGCTCCGGTTGCAAGAATGAAAAGATCGCCTTTATCATGGATGAGTCCAATGTGCTGGATTCTGGCTTCCTTGAGAGAATGAACACCCTGCTGGCCAACGGAGAGGTAACTTCCCTCATCACATTGCACCACTGCCGATTTTCCCCAAATGTTCCATTTAAGTTTCCCTAACGTGATGAAATCCGCAGGTTCCTGGTTTGTTCGAAGGCGATGAGTATGCCACTCTGATGACGCAGTGTAAGGAAGGCGCACAGAAGGAAGGGCTGATGCTGGACACCCACGAGGAGCTGTATAAGTGGTTTACCAGCCAGGTTATAAGGAATCTCCATGTTGTTTTCACCATGAACCCCTCATCAGAGGGCCTGAAGGACAGAGCTGCCACATCTCCAGCCCTCTTCAACAGGTCAGCGGATTCAAAACGTGCAGAACGACATTTGGGACACGTGGTTGTTAAATGACAACTATTTGCTCAAGGTGTGTGCTGAACTGGTTTGGAGACTGGTCCACTGAGGCCCTGTATCAGGTGGGCAAGGAGTTCACCAGCAAAATGGATCTGGAGAAGCCCAACTACAAGGTGCCAGACTACATGCCCACAGTCTATGACAAACTCCCCCAGCCGCCATCTCACAGGGAGGCTATCGTCAATGGCTGCGTGTTTGTACACCAGACGCTTCACCAGGTAAAGATGTCCTGAATTTATCGAGATCATCAAAATTGACTTTTGAGGTTCTTCACAATACCCAACCCTGCTTTTAATATTTTTAGGACACATGCGCACCACTTAAATGCATTCCTGAATGCATTACTCCATTTATATTATTAGCACCCCCTACTTTCCCACCGACAATGGGGTGTAACTTGGTGATGACTCAAGGGAAAGAAGTGGTCGGCTAGTTTGCTGAAATAACGTGACTGAAAAAGTTATAAAGCATGTAAACAGAAGTAAACATTTGTTCACAGGCTAACAACCGTCTGGCCAAGCGAGGTGGTCACACCATGGCCATCACGCCTCGCCACTACTTGGACTTCATCAACCAGTATGCCAACTTGTTCAACGAGAAGCGCAGCGAGCTGGAGGAGCAGCAGATGCACCTCAACGTCGGTTTGCGCAAGATCAAAGAAACGGTCGATCAGGTACAAAGTCTGTCACGTTTGACTGTTTGGTTGGCACTTGCTTCTGGCTACACGATGGTAATTGCTTCTCCTCCTTTGAAGGTGGAAGAGCTTCGTCGCGACCTACGGATCAAGAGCCAGGAGCTGGAGGCGAAGAATGACGCCGCCAATGACAAGCTGAAGAAAATGATTAAAGATCAGCAGGAGGCTGAGAAGAAAAAGGTCAAATGAAACATTTTACTAGTTTCTTTTTAAAAGAGCGTCAATTTCAATCTCCGTATTGAAAGCGCAACCCCTTAGACTGCGACTCTTTCGATTGTAGGTGATGAGCCAGGAGATCCAGGAAGCTGTGTACAAGCAGCAGGAGGTGATCAAGGACAAACAACTGAGTGTCAAACAGGACTTGGACCAGGTGGAGCCAGCTGTCATTGAGGCTCAGAATGGTATGTGTGCTTCACCTCCTCGTTGGCCTTTACGCTGTGCATTGTAGGTTTTGGAGTTTCTCAAATGTTTTTCAGCTCAGGTTTGAAGGTAGGTCCTTTTCCTAAAGTCTAACTTTCATGTACAGGCACTGTTCTGACATGAGGTTTTGAGACTACAAAAGCATGCGCAGTTGCGTAAGAATAGGGCATCATGCGGCACAAGAATGCCCGCTCACTTCACACTCTGTACTGTTTTTGTTGTCTGTTATTTTTTTTTTTCATATTTATGGCTGAGTGTTTATAAAGTAGATCATGGGTGTCAAACATACGGCCAGCGGGCCGCAAGGAGTTTCGATCGGGCCCGCAGGATCATTTAAAAGTGAAAAAATGCATAATAGACACGGAATGAATATGTTTAATAAGGTGCAATTCATGGAGTATCCGCTAGATCTGTTTATTAAATGTCAACATTTTCCTAATATTCTTGTGCTTCTTTAGACCAAAACAAAGGAAAGACATTATTTTGGTTATTTATTGCACAGTATGGTATACATTTTAATGGTCCGGCCCACTTTACATCTACCGAGGCCATATGTGGCCCACAATGTGAAATGAGTTTGACACCCCTGATGTAGATAGTTACTGTTATTTTGAATTTACTATTGTGTTAATGATCAACTAAGTTACGTTCAAACGCATAGGAAAAAAATTGTAATACATAATTTCCCACGGTACACATGATCTCTCATGACACACTGTGGCTGGAAATGACTGCTCTGATAATTCTCCTCGCTTTGTCGTGACCCTTTGCGTTGACATCATCGACGCTGACTGTTCATATGATCTTGCTAGCCGTTAAGTCCATTAAGAAGCAGCACCTGGTGGAGGTGCGTTCCATGGCCAACCCACCTGCGGCAGTCAAGCTGGCCCTGGAGTCCATCTGCTTGCTCTTGGGCGAGAGCACCACCGACTGGAAGCAGATCCGCTCCATCATCATGAAGGAGAACTTCATACCCACTATTGTTAACTTCTCTGCCGATGAGATCAGGTGAAATGAGCTGTTAGGTGGAACTGTTGACTAAAGAGTGTTATTTCTCTCCCTCTTTTTCCTTGTCCTTTCTCCCACTCCCCCCTCCCTTCCCAAAATGGTGCTTATGCATCAACTCTTTTGAACACACCTGTCATCTGACTAGCGGTGAGCTCAATTAAACGGCAACATCTAGTAGAAGTGCGGGCTATGACCAATCCCCCGGCTGCAGTCAAACTGGCCCTGGAGTCTATCTGCCTTTTGCTTGGCGAGGAGACCAATGACTGGAAAAAAATCAGACAAGTTATTATCAAGGACAATTTCATCAGCAGCATAGTCAACTTTTCCTCTGAGGAGCTGAGGTACTGACCGGTGTCCCCGCTTCTGTCTGCTCGCTGTCAGATGGACGCACAAATCAGTGAATCAGCACGCCAATCAAGTGACACCTTTTTGTGTGGAAAGAAAAAAATGGATGAAAAACTGAGATGACTTATTTTGGTATTCTGATGACGGTTATCATGCTCCAACTCCTCCTCCCTTTAAAAATATTCCCTAAAATCATGTTAAATTT
This sequence comes from Hippocampus abdominalis, assembly GCA_018466805.1. Classification (NCBI taxonomy): domain Eukaryota; kingdom Metazoa; phylum Chordata; class Actinopteri; order Syngnathiformes; family Syngnathidae; genus Hippocampus; species Hippocampus abdominalis. Next base: position 14,290,686 of record CM031705.1, on the reverse strand, counting down.
TCCCTGTGATTCACATGTGCCATATATCCCCAAATAGTGGCCTCTGCTCTTTTGTGTATCAAACTTCACCCACAAATACGTGTTTGAATAAGTACAGGCACTTTTTGCAGTTGATTAAATAAACACACCTGGCCATTATTTGTGGAAATACTGCACCTCGCTTATTCCAATGAAGGGGACTTTTGTCTAAAATCAGCCGTTTTTCATGTAGTGACTCCATCCGTGAAAAGATGAAGAAGAACTACATGTCCAACCCGAGCTACAATTACGACCAAGTCAACAGGGCCTCGCTGGCATGTGGACCTATGGTGAAATGGGCAATTGCTCAGGTAACATATGAACAAATGAAGGCCAATTTGGGGACGGCAAAAAAAAAATTTTTTTTACCAATGACTGTCATCTTTTGTTTAGCTCAACTATGCTGACATGCTGAAACGCGTGGAGCCTCTGCGTAACGAGCTTCAGAAACTTGAGGATGACGCCACGGACAACAAGACGAAGGCAGAAGAGGTGGAGCAGATGATCAGGGACCTTGAGTCTAGCATTGCTCGCTACAAGGAGGAGTACGCCGTCCTCATCTCAGAAGCCCAGGCCATCAAGGCTGACCTGGCTGCAGTCGAGGCCAAGGTTGCCAAGCTTCTAAATCTTTATCGGCATCCTTTACTGTCTGCCCATTTGGTTTCTTGATATATAAATATTTTTTTATCCCAACAGGTGAACCGCAGCACAGCCCTCCTGAAGAGTCTGTCAGCAGAGAGGGAGCGCTGGGAGAAGACCAGTGAGACATTCAAGAACCAGATGTCTACCATTGCCGGAGATTGTCTGCTCTCTGCGGCCTTCATCACGTACGCCGGCTACTTTGAGCAGCAGATGAGGCAGAATCTGTTTACAACTTGGTCTCATCACCTGCAGCAAGCCAATATACAGGTATGGTGTTCATAATGCAGTATTCCCAAAAATGTGATGACATTTTAGGACAAACCTCAAAAACATTATGATCTTCTTTGAGGACAGCAGTTGTGCAAACACATGAAATACTGAAACATTGATCAGTTGGACTTTATTCAGATCTTTAGAGATTGTCAAATTCAGTCGCCCTCTTTTTTTTTACATGACATTTCTTTCTCAGTTCCGTACCGACATTGCCAGGACGGAGTACCTCTCCAACGCAGACGAGAGGCTACGCTGGCAGGCCAACTCTCTTCCAGCGGACGACCTCTGTACAGAGAATGCCATCATGCTCAAGAGATTCAACAGGTTGGTATACATGAGCCTCGCTTCACTTTATAACATGAATGAGCAAAGTGTACCTCGTTCTTTAATGCAGGTTACCGAGCTATGACAGTATCGAAAGTCCCGTAATTTTTTTGCGTTTAATTTTGCTTTGATTTTTTTCCCTTAACTGGTAAATTTATTGTGGCTGTAGTCATACATGTCATTAGATATTGTTAATTGACATTTATTCAAACTACATAACAGAATTGGGGGTTTTTTAAACCCCATTTATAGATGTTGTCTCTTTTGAAAAATCAAATGTGTCCTTAAAGCTCAAAAGTTGGCTTCTGCTTCATAACTGCAAAGATTTTAACTCATCATTGCTTCCTCAAGGTACCCGTTGATCATCGACCCATCTGGCCAAGCCACTGAGTTCATTATGAATGAGTACAAAGACCGCAAGATCACCCGCACCAGCTTCTTGGATGACGCCTTCAGGAAGAACCTGGAGAGCGCCCTGCGTTTTGGAAACCCACTGCTGGTTCAGGTATTACCGCAGAGAGAGTGACTGATAGTGTAGTTGTTCATTTGTCTGACTTCATTGTAGATAGCATGGGTTCAGTTTCCCCTCAGTAACATCCACATGAGAGGGTGAATAGTTGCCTGTGTCTATGTAGCCTGTGTTTGACTGGCAGCCAGTCCAGCTTGGCTTGCTGGCATAGGGTCCAGCTCCTTGCGACCCTGAAGAGGTGAACACTGCTACCTACCAATGTTATGATTTTTGTCCTCAAAGATGTCATTGAAAAGACAATTAATTTATATTTTCGCTGCTGACCTTATTATCAGAGCTTGATTATTTTATTAAACAATTTTTATTTATTTTTTATTATTATGGCACAAACATAGTATCTAACACAATTGGAGGATTAGTAGGATTGTATAGCTACTAGTTCGTAAATTACATTTGTTCTTTTTTTCCCCCCTTTTTTCTTTTTCTTTTTTTTTTTTTTAATTTTATTTTTTTAGGACGTCGAGAGTTATGACCCCATCCTGAACCCAGTGTTGAACAGAGAGGTCCGCCGAACCGGAGGCCGCGTCCTCATCACTTTGGGAGATCAGGATATCGATCTGTCACCTTCGTTTGTCATCTTCCTCTCCACGCGAGACCCCACGGTGAGGCGCTAACCATCGATACTCCATATTGCAGAGGTCTCTGTGAATGACCCTGCCCAGCTGTGTCAGATTTTGAAATCAAATGTGGCCCTTGAGCACCAAGTTTGTCCATTCCTGGTCTATCATCAACTTTCTCACTCTGACTGGTGGCTTATCTGAACACAGGTTGAGTTCCCACCAGATTTGTGTTCTCGTGTGACATTCGTCAACTTCACGGTGACGCGCAGTAGCCTGCAGAGCCAGTGTCTCAACGAGGTGCTGAAAGCAGAGAGACCCGACGTGGATGAGAAACGCTCAGACCTCCTCAAACTTCAGGGTGCGAGAAACGACCATGAAATGATGACAAGCAGAGATGTTGAAACAGATACTAAACCACATCTGTCTCTGGTATTTAGGTGAATTCCAGCTGCGCTTGCGACAGCTGGAGAAATCCTTACTGCAGGCCCTCAACGAGGTAAAGGGGCGAATCCTCGACGATGACACCATCATCACCACGCTGGAGAACCTGAAGAAGGAAGCTGCAGAGGTGACCAGGAAGGTGGAGGAGACGGACATCATCATGGCCGAGGTGGAGGCTGTGTCGCAGCAGTACCTGACCCTGTCATCCGCTTGCAGCAGCATCTACTTCACCATGGAGACACTCAACCAGGTCTGAACATAGAAAAAACATACATTTAAAGGCATATAAATCTGCATCTGCTGAACTCTTATTATTATTGCACCATTAAAAATATATATTTACTGTATATGCCTTTTTTCTTCTTCTGCAGATGCACTTCCTGTACCAGTATTCTCTTCACTTTTTCCTGGACACCTACCACACTGTCCTGTATGAGAACACCAACCTCAAGAGCATCAACGACCACACGCAAAGACTCGCCGTGATCACAAAGGACCTCTTCCAGGTATGACATGGCGACATTTTACATTTTGACAGGAATAAAACATTTTTTATTTTTTTTTTTTACATTAACTAATGTTTTGTTTCTTGGTAGGTGGCATTCAACAGGGTTGCCAGAGGAATGCTGCATCAAGACCACATCACGTTCGCTATGCTGCTGGCTAAAATCAGCCTCAAGGGAATGACCAAGTCAGTAGTGTAGTATATAATAAAATCTATATATGGGGGTGGAGGCTGGAATTCATGAAGGGGATTTCAATTTATTTCAGTGTTGAATGTTGATTTGAAATATCTGTAAAGCTTGGTCACAAAATAATTTAAACTTGTAAGGCAAGGTACCACTGGTAAATCTGAACTAATCCTAATCTTCTTTTTAGCGAGCCCTCATACGATGCCGAATTCCAGCACTTCCTCCGTGGTAAGGAGATTGTGCTTACTGGCACATCCCTGCCCAAGGTGAAGGGTCTGACCACTGAGCAGAGTGAGGCCATGGTCCGCCTCGGCCGCCTGCCTGCGTTTAAGGACTTGGTGACGAAAATTCAGTCAGATGAGGTAAGGAGTCTGAAACGCTTCTGGGGCGTTGTCTGTCATGTTTTTTTTGTTTTGTTTTATTAAAGCTGCTCTTAGCTATGAGGTGTTGAATAGTCTGTTTTTTTTTTGTCACCTCAGCAAATCTTCATGTGGCTGGAGAGTAACACCCCGGAGCTAGCTGTTCCTTACCTGTGGTCTGAGGAGAAGCAGTCCAGTAAATATTTCAACTCACGCCACCATTGAAATGAGTTGCTCTGCACTCACTCACTCATCTGTCTCTCCTCCTCAGCACCCATTGGCCAAGCGGTGCACCAGCTGCTGTTGATCCAGACATTCCGTCTGGACCGTCTTCTAGCATGTCGCACATCTTTGTTGCCAAAGTTCTGGGAGAGGCCTTCATGAGCATCATCGAGCAGCCCATCGATCTGGCCAACATTGTGGATAGTGAGGTACTGATGATTTCCAAGCAAAAGACTCGGTTATTGTCGGCCGTGTTGATTTTTACATTTCACCTCGTGTGTTCAGGTGAAGCCCAGTACACCGGTGCTCATGTGTTCTGTCCCGGGTTATGATGCGAGCGGTCTCGTCCGAGATTTGGCTGCCGAGCAGAACAAACAAATCACTTCTATCTCCATCGGTAAGAACAACACACATTTATGATCTTTGTGAAGTAAAAAGCCAATTTTTTTTTTTTTAGAGGCTGGCTCACTCATGCAAATGAGCCAGGCCTTATTTTGTCCCATTAAGGCTTGGCTTATGGTGAGAACGTTCTTTTCCAGTGCCTTCTACTTGCAGTAGCAAAACCATGCAAATTTGGGCCCCCCACTTGAAAGTGGCTCTGGATTTTCACTTCGCCTAAAATAACAGATTTCTTAGTTGTTTCATTTCACACTTGATGGTTGGATGGGCACTCTGAAGACACAACTATTTTGTATCAAAGCAATTAATAAGTCCATGTGTCCCCCTTTTAAAGAATTTTTGCTGATCGCATCTTTCCGTCACAGGTTCGGCTGAGGGCTTCAATAAGGCCGACAGAGACATCAACACCGCCGTCAAGTCGGGCAGGTGGGTGATGTTGGAAAATGTCCACCTGGCTCCTGGCTGGCTGATGCAGTTGGAGAAGAAGCTCCACTCCATGCAGCCTCATGCCAGCTTCAGGCTCTTCTTGACCATGGAGATCAATCCCAAGGTATCACACTCTCTCACAGTATTGGGGTTCATTCGCTTTTTAGCCAATTCAAAACCTCTTTGATCTTTGGACAGATATCATACTGAATGCGTTCACTGGATGCAAGCAATGCAGCAAGGAATTTAATTAATAAGCTATTTTAATGTCAATTATTTTTTTCAATACAGAATCAGAGACCTACATACACTCAGATTTGCAATATTACCTGGAACGGGGGCGGCGCGTTTTCATATTTAATGCAAAACTCCTTCCGCACATTTGTAAATTATTGTTGTCATTACAAATATGTGATGTTTACGATAGAGTACCCCCAATTTTTACATAATTCCACACATAACCTACATTACAGAAGAAAATACATACCGTAATTTCTGGACTATAGACCGCACCTGATTATAAGCCGCACCACTACATTTTTAAAGGAAAAAAACATTTTGTACCCACATAAGCCGCACCTGTCTATAAGCCGCAGGTGCCCATATTGTTACATGAGATATTTACAAAGAAAGACGGTACACAGGCGGCCGTTAAAAAAGTCTTTATATAGGCCGCTTCATTAAATAAGCCGCAGAGTTGAAAGCGTGTGACAAAAGTCGCGCCTTATAGTCCGGAAATTACGGTAATTACAGGAAATATTTGTATTTCTTTGCGATTTCTTGGTCATTCTTCGCTCCAACTTAACGTTAGCTTTTTTTTTTCTTTCCCCCGCAGGTTCCAGTGAATCTGCTTCGTGCTGGTCGTATCTGTGTATTTGAGCCCCCTCCTGGTGTAAAGGCCAACATGTTGCGCACCTTCAGCAGCATCCCCGTTGCTCGCATGTGCAAGGTACAAAGCGCACACATGAAGACTTCCTTTATTTCAACGCGCAACTCCACATTTTTCGAACGATCTGATCCCCCTCCACCCTCCCCCTTATTCTTTTTTTCCCCCACATCTGTGTTTGTACAGGCTCCCAATGAGCGTGCCCGTCTCTACTTCCTGCTGGCCTGGTTCCATGCCGTCATCCAGGAGCGTCTGCGCTATGCGCCACTGGGCTGGTCCAAGAAGTACGAATTTGGAGAGTCTGACCTGCGCTCCGCCTGCGATACCGTCGACACTTGGCTCGATGACACCGCTAAGGTTTGTGCAAATGACAAAGACAGCGCACAGGCCCTAGTTTCCCTACGCTTGCTCTAAAATGACATTGCAAATACCACAGGGTCGTCAGAACATCGCCCCGGACAAGATCCCCTGGGCCGCACTAAAGACCCTGATGGCTCAATCCATCTACGGCGGCCGCATCGACAACGAGTTTGACCAGCGTCTGCTAAACACTTTCCTGGATCGCATTTTCACCAAGGGAAGCTTTGACAGCGAATTCAAACTGGCGCTCAAAGTGGACGGGCACAAAGACATCAAAATGCCTGACGGCATTCGGTCAGTAGCCGTGTCCATATATCACAACCAGTTAATGTTGGCCCATGTGTTACTTTTCTTTTCTTTTTTTTCTTTTTTTTTTTTCTCCAGGCGTGAGGAGTTCATGCACTGGGTGGAGCTGCTTCCCGACACGCAGACTCCATCTTGGCTGGGCTTGCCTAGCAATGCAGAAAAGGTCTTGCTCACCACACAGGGTATGCTGCCAGCAGTCCTCTTTTAATCACTTGATCTGTTGCCCTTTTCACCATGATGTCACACGTACTTTTTGGTGGCAAAAGATCGTAATAGTCTGCCATGTCATATGACCAAGGCAGAGCAATTTAGAAAACCGGCTTGAATTGATTTTGGCCCTCATCTCTACCATCATCGTTTGATTGGGTGTCAGTTGAAAACATGTTAGACAAATTAAATTGCTTCCAATGTCACCTGATTGATCAAAACAAAGGAATGAGATGGAATGAGATGCTATTTTGGTGATTCATAGAACAGTATGGTATAATGTTAATGGTTCGGCCCACTTGACATCTACCGAGTCCGTATGTGGCCCACAATGTGAAATGAGTTTGACACCCCTGATTTACCGTATGTTCTCACTTAGCTGCCTGCGGGCGTCTAGAATATGCGGGCAGTGCTTTAAGTGACATTTCAACAAACCTGTCGGATATGTGTCAAAGTAACCACTCACCCTTGGAAAACACCTCACAAACATTGATACACCCAGCAATTGCCTATTTGAGCCTATACGGTATTTTGTTTTAGTCATAAGTCATTGTAAATAAATTTTAAAAAATCGCTTGGTACCGATATTTCAATGTTACATGTGATTTGATATATTGCCTGAAGCCTTGTCATGTTGTCCCGATCTGTTTGTTTTTTTGTAATCAAGCAACCCCTGAGCCATCATGGAGACGAGCTTTGTGTTCCACTTATTAATTTCTCCTCCCACCATGGCTTTGTCTTCCTACCTCCCTTGCTCACTCCCCCCCCCCCCCCCCCCCCCCCTGCCCTTTTCCTCACCGGGCTGCACAGGCACTGACATGATGGGTAAGATGCTGAAAATGCAGATGTTGGAGGATGAGGATGACCTCGCCTACGAGACGGAGAAGAAAGAGCGCACGTCGTCCACCGCCGACGCCCAGCCAGCCTGGATGAGGACACTGCACACTACCGCCGGCAACTGGCTGCAGCTCATGCCTCAAACCGTCAATCCCCTCAAACGCACGGTGGAGAACATCAAGGTAACGAGCCGAACGCAGGAGAAGTTGAAAGCTGCTCTTCATTTCAATGTTTTGTTACTCATGAGGCAACAAGTTAAAAACGTTTGAATGAACTGGGCTTGGGGCGCTTCCTGTAACTTGTCGTGTTTGACCACCGCTAGGACCCGCTGTTCCGCTTCTTTGAGCGGGAGGTGAAGATGGGTGGCAAAATGCTGCAGGAGGTCCGTCAGGATCTGTCGGACGTGGTGCAAGTGTGCCAGGGCAAGAAGAAGCAGACCAACTACCTGCGCACTCTTATTAGCGACCTGGTAAAAGGTAAAGGCCTCATATTTTATTCAACACGTAATGAGTCAGGCTGCAAAGTCACACAAAAAAGAGAAAAAAAAAGACGAACCACGGTTTATGGTACCAGAAGTGGATACACATTTTTTAAACACGAGATTTTTTTTAACACTGCTATCTGTAAAAAAAATCAAACACAACTAAAAAAGCGTAATGAAATGCGTTCAATGGTCTTTCTCGTCATTCCTTTCCACCTGGCTGTGTTTCAGGCATCCTCCCTCGCAGCTGGTGTCGCTACACCGTGCCCGTCTCCATGACCGTCATCCAGTGGGTGGCGGACTTCAGCGAGCGCATCAAACAGCTGCAGCAGATCTCACAGGGCGCTGCTAGCGGAGGCGCAAAGGAACTGAAGGTAGTGCATCCTCACTGACTTGTTAGTGCGCCAACTTTTTTCCAGTTATGATCATGTAACTCTTACCACATCTTATGAAAGAGGGACTAAAAAATGCTCTTATGTTATATGGAGATGACTTCTCAAAGCACAATTAGGATTTCAGTTGACCGACGTGATCACTCCACAATGTTGCGTACGTCCGTGTTTGTGAATCATCCAGTCTGCCTCAATCCTAACACCTTATTTCTCCTTAAGAGTCATTTTCATTTTTCTTGAGATTAGAGTTAAATTCCCCACTATCGTGCGCTTACACAAGAGATTATTTTTTTTTAACTGCAATTTTTGGGTTGAAAAATATTAATGTTTTCAATGTGTATTTTTTTTTTATTAACAATGTTTAAAGTGTCTGGCTGTTTTTTTTTTTTTTTTTTTTTAAGACTTAAACTAAAAGGATATATTTTTAAAATATTGTCTCTCCACAATCTGAATTCATTTCCTGTTATTCCTTGTCCCCTTTCCCCAGAACATCCACGTCTGCCTGGGGAGTCTTTTTGTACCTGAGGCGTACATCACCGCCACCCGCCAGTACGTGGCCCAGGCTAACAGCTGGTCTCTGGAGGAGCTTTGTCTGGAGGTTAACGTCACCAACGCCCAGGGCGCCATTCTGGATGCGTGCAGCTTCGGCATCAAAGGTCTTGACCGTGCACTCAACAGCTACTGAAACCAAGTTTCTAATTTCATTTGCTCAACAAAAAGTTGAAGAATTTATAAGTGGGGGCCTTTCATCCTTCTATTTTTCTGTTTAAGTTTGGACACGCCTGGTATATACGTTAGCATGTTAAAATGTTTCCTGTTGTATGATGATCATGCTTTTTCCTCTTTTGCCAAACACTGGCCAAGCTTCTGCTCGTTCATGAAAACACTGAACCTAAATTCGAGAAGAAAAAAAAAAATAGTTGACAAAATAAAAAAGAAAATGCTTTTTAAATAAATGAGAACTGAAACTACATTTTACCTTTTTTAAAAAACAAAAGCTGCAATTATTGTGAAAATGTTTGCATTCATTTTTGTCAAATATCGCACTTGAAGGTTCCTTTTGTGTATTTATTTTGGTAGTGCTGACACAAATTTTGTGCTACAGGACTCAAACTGCAGGGGGCGACGTGCGCCAACAACAAGCTGTCCCTGTCCACTTCCATCTCCACCGAACTGCCTCTCACCCAGCTCCGCTGGCTCAAGCAAGGCGAAGGCGAAAAGAGACACACGGTAGAAAGAGCGCCATCCGCCGGTTGTCGTTTCCTCTCTCCCCCCCTGCCACCCGCAGGCTCACCCACAGTCTTCTTTTTCTCAGGTCACTCTGCCCGTGTACCTGAATTTCACCAGGTCCGACCTCATCTTCACCGTCGACTTCGACATCGCCACCAAGGAGGATCCGCACAGCTTCTACGAGCGCGGTGTGGCCGTCCTGTGCACAGAGTAGTTAAATGAGATTCTAGAAATCTCGAAAGTTAATCTGACCCATATAATCACCTAATATGCGCTGCGTGTGAACTACCCATTTAGTTTACTCAGTCGTGAACATTTGCGGACCAGTAGTAGTCGTAGAATATATACGCTTTATTTTGCAAGTGTCTGAGAAGGTTTTGAGGAAGTTGTTAGTTGGGTGTAGTATCATGTTTCAAAAGAGGACGTGGGGAGGAAGAAGGGATTTTACATGAATGAGAAGGTATGTTGTATTTTACATGGAATAAAGCTTGCTGGAATGGGAATTTCCACTGAATATCACTGATAACTTGGATTTATTTTGTATTACGTTATGACCACCTCAACACATGTAAAATAGAATCGAGAAAACACAATACTAGTATTGTACAATTATATAAAGTTTAAAATGTTATGTATTATCGGCTGTTTCAATTCATGTAAATTTAAGGCAAATATCAAACAAAACTACTGCAAACCCCCACGTATTTGCAAATTTGTGGATTTTGAAGTACGGGGGGGAACCTTCGTTATTTACTGATTTTGCGATATAAAAAAAGATTGCTTTTTGGTGCCCTCACATACAAGTGAGCCAATTTAAAAAATGAGGTTTCAACCCATTCATTTCATCTCAGTGGAGGATTAATGTCACACTACACAAAATAAAAGTGTATTTAAAACAACCGCAGCCTCTCGCTTAATGCTAACATAAATGGGAAACTTTAGGTGTGGCAGTGTTATCCATTAAGCAATGATTTGAACACAAACGTAGCTCGATAATACAGGCATGCATTCTTTATCCTCTACAAATAATTACTCATACTACTGCCAGACTGAGAGGAAGAGTATATATAGTGCTCTGTTTTATAACGCCACAGGGTGGCGAAGCTGTATAATTTTCTAGTGCCATTTTTGTAAAAAAAAAAAAATTGGCATGGGGGGGTAAATAATGGATTATTGGCAGTTCCGTTCATTTCAATGGGGAAAGATGCTTTGAGATGAGTATTTCACAAACAGAGGGTGGTCAATGAATAAAACGTGTACAATCGACACAAGTTTTTTTTGTTTTTCTGCAATTTTTGAACTTTTTGTGGATGTCGATTGCAATGGGTCCACGCATACACGTGATGTGGTAGAACCATGGATTTAGACCCCGGCCTCTTTATTTTACTGCCAACCCCTCTTTGCTGTGGAAATGGGGTTAAAAAAAAAAAAAAAAAAATTCCCAACACATCATGGACGATAATCAAACGTAAATTTTCACTATTCACAGGTCGGTCCAGTCCCTATCCACCGCGAATAACAGGAGTCCCACGAAAATAGCAGGAGACCCCTGTCCTCATGGATTACTGTGAGAAATGACAGATGAACAATGAAGGTTCATTGGCATCAACTTTGAAATTCTAAATAAAGTGTATTTTTTAATAAAAATAAATACAATAGGTAAATCAGGAGAATAAACAAAGTGCATTGATTGTAAAGTCACTTGACAGGGCTCAAGCATGATACTGATTCAGAAGCAGTCCCTCAGTTTCACGAATCTCTATCATCCTTCTTGCTCCTCTTCTACGCGGACCACACACAGCCTCTTTCTTAGCACCAGACTGTCACCGCAGGGCACGTCCGGCTTCCTCTTGACCACCACACGAACATCACACGGGCCGGCCGGACTGTCCAAGGAGCGGTCGGGCATCTGGGCGTCACCGTGGAGTCTATAGTGTGCTTCCAAATCCGCCGCTGCCGCTTGGCTGCCCGTCATGTCCTTGCTCAGCTGGCACAGCCAAACCTCAGAGTCATCCAAACACTTCATGTGCACGTCCAGAACATGCTGGCTTGTCGTTTTTGTTGGTTTCACCAGTGGTCTAAAGTCAGTGGACAGAGGAGGGTGAAGGATAAGATGCCTGGTCCGACGGGAGATGCGACCTCGTCCTCCTTTTCCCTGCTGCCTGGTTCGCCCTTTTGGGGTGCTGGCATCCATGTTGGTCTCATCAGAATCCTCTGAGCTCCCGTCATATGGGTCCAAAAACTACAAATTGGCAATATACTTTTTGTTAGGGACAAACAGTTTCTCTCATTTCATAATCTTGTTCATGATGAAAAGAGAAGCGCCAAAAACCAAGTCTTGAGGAAGTCTTGCATTTTGTTTTGAGGGCATTTCAGGGACCGATCAAAATTTAAAATCTTTTTTGAGGGCTTACGCATTCTCAAAAACTCACATTTTGCAACAGTGTACATCTTGGTAAAAAGTACATTTCCCTTCGACTAGTGCTTAACGATTTTGAAAAAATCTTAATTGTGATTGGGATTTAACATGCAATTATTTTTTACATACAAAAGCAATTTATTAAAATAAACAATACAAAATGTATTATACAGCAATGTTTTGGTTGTAGTGATGCTAAAATAAAGGAAACAATCAGCTTAATAGCGCCCTGTGCAAATACTTGAATATTGAGCCACCAGAGTCGGTTTTCACACAAAATTTGGTGGACATCTCAATCATCAGTTGACCCACAAAAAAAATCTATTATACTCCGAGTGTGCAAGAGCCCATTCAATGCCAATTTAATTAACACCCTCATGGAATTGCTATTGTCCCTTCCAACCAATTCCTCTGCTTGTGGGGTTTCAGTCATCTTACCAAGGAGTAACATCCCTGGCGTCCCGCAGGTTCGTGCACTCTTGGCAACGTCCGTCTTAAGCTGCCACTCTCCGGCGCACTGCTCACACATTCCTGTCACACATTTATTTTGGGGATTTAGACAATAGTATCTTAACCTATGGGCTTTTCAAGATAGCAATCGTCGTTAATGTTGTTTTACGAAGTCCGCAATGCAAAACGCGTGTCAGGCTAATTATTAACTTTTATTTGAACACGAGCCATGGCGACACATGGAAGCAGAGCATAGAACAATACTTAGGCATATATGCGTCATCCTCTGTGGAAACAACTATTAATGTAATTTAGTTCCAATTGTCTTTTATTTTCCCATCAAATCGACATGTCGTTTGGCTTTGTGTAATATACTGCCCCCTGGTGGTCACGGAGACGACAAGAAAATACAGCACAATGGCCGTTGAACTATCATTATGTACCAACTATTCGATGTTTTAAATTATTTTAAGTTGTTTATTCCTATGCGTTAAATAAATTACAATATCAGTTTTCATATGAAAACGCATGCTATAAAAATTGTTGCGCTTTACTAGCTTAGTTAATTTGAGTAGCGTGTTAATGGTACCATAGTGCTGGTGTCTGACCATCTTGGACTAATCTCAGAGTCCGAATCAGTGCTGGATTCCACTTTACACATCTCCTAAAAACACACACATGGTTTCAATACTTTTAAAAGTCAATAATTGTGATTTTCAAGCATTGAAATTGCTATTAAGGGATACCTGGGTGACCTGACCTTGTATTTGAAGGCGAGCTGCTCCACGTTGCTTATTTGGCCACTGTCACTGGGGTCTAAAATGAAGGGAGGGAAAATCGCTGAATTCTAAAAACGCTGAAGTGGCATGAAACTGCCCGCGTTGGGGTCTAAGTTTAAAAACAAGCCCTTCTTCACAGTGTCGAAGACTAGTTACATTTTTACCTGGAATTAAACGCGGCCGTCTTCGCCTGTAAGCCATGCTGATGCAGGGGCAGGTAGGAGCCCGCGAGTCCCTTTTAAACGATGACGTCATTATTGCCGTAATTTCTGAGGTGTCGTAAAGGAGGACGTCAATAAACAACTTCGGCAACATGTGGCGCCCGTGTTTTGCAACAGGTGATTTTGTTCTTTCTTCACTGCAAATGCGTTTTGTTCACGCTTGACTCTGATATTAATAATGTTCTTAAATGGAATGAAACAAATGTTACTGAATGAGTATCGAAAAGGCTCACGGTGATTGACAGGCGTTATTTCGGGTAAAAGTCAAATTAATACAACTTTATGTAGCGCACTCCACAACGGCTCGAGGTGTAACAAATCATTTTACATATAACATAAAATAATATTGAAAGAACAATGCTATGATCACATGTTGGCCTTTTACATAACCGTTTTTTGTTAAATCGTGCAAAATAAGAACACAAACAAGTTGTCATGGAACATTATAAATTAGATAAAGAAAATGGGAACGGCAAAAAACACGCCACGTTTTAAAAGTACATTTTATTTCATACATGCACTCAGTCTTTTCGACATTTTTTAAAATTTTTAACAGGCACTAATGTCTAAATGATGTCTTAGGCTTTGGTGAATTCATGAAATTTCAAGTCATTTTAATGGAGAATATTGACATTGAAGTCAAGTTAAAAGTACAGTACCAATGGGGGCGTACATGAACATATAACTCTCGATTTAGCATGACGTTCCTTCGAACTAACGTACTTTTATTCAATGTAGCCAAATACATTCCATTGGACATTTGCTTCTCCCAAGCAAAACCAAATAATGACAATCCTCTCATATTAATTCCACAAAGCTTTCCTCAATGTAAGTTGTGCGCAAAATACAAAGGTTGCGCCAGAAAGACCTCCCCACCACCGCTGTCACTCTCCCGCCCTCGCCTTTGCCTAAGATCCGGCTTGGAGGAAAGGGATGAATGTTAATTTCAAAGATGGCGGCGGAGGGAGGAGGGAAGGAGATGAACGAAATCAAAACTCAGTTCACCACTCGGGAAGGTGTTTACAAACTCCTCACACACTCCGAATACAGCCGTCCCAACAGAGTGCCTTTTAACTCGCAGGGCTCCAACCCGGTCAAGGTCTCCTTCGTCAACGTCAACGACCAGTCGGGCAACGGCGACAGGATCTGTTTCAATGTGGGCCGTGAACTCTACTTCTACATCTACAAAGGTGTCCGAAAGGTACGGTGCCATGGCAAGCAGACTCCCCGGTAGCGCCACTTCGTTTTGCCCAAGCCCGTAGCCTTCCGTCCGGCTTCTGAGCGCGACTGTGGCGGGTGTGTGACTTTCAAACGGAGCCACTGGGCTAGTTAGCTTCGGGCTAACTAGTTCGCGGTGCGAGTGTCTTCACAAGCTACTTCGAGGCCATAGGTGGACATTCCTTCGTCGAACCGGTATTATTAGTCGCGTTTTAATGGAGCCTCCATGTCAGTTATCCCGGTTTTAAAAGTAGCTGCGTAGAGGTTGTTACTGGTGACGACTGCGTACCACCTGTCGACGCCCCACATTCTAACAGGTGTCCACTTAGCACTGCTATCATTGGAATGAACGGTGCTAGCCACTTAGCTTGTAGCTCAGCGGATTTTGGGAGGACAGAGTCGCCGAATGTGTCACTTAACCCTCACTTATCGTCAGGTTTGACCCGTTTGAACATTTGACACCATTTGCCCCAAATGTCCTCCTTTCTCTCTGAAATTTGATGACTCAAGTCACTCACTATAGCTGCTTTAAAGCTGTGGTTATTCTGTGTCGAATTTGTGTCCACTATGGGCGTTTGTTGCCCATTTGGGGGGGGTGCACAAGGACCCCCAAATTGAATCCCAGCACCCCTAAAATGTAAGAGGATTTTTTTGTAACCTATGTCCTTTTAAACAGATGAGAGAAGTGAGTTCATATACAGTACTCACGTACTGTATAAAACGTAATTGTACCACTCAATCTCTCCCCGACTGGGTCCTATTTGCAGAGATGAAAATGCTGCCTTCAAGTGATATACAGACAGTACACTGTAAGTCATAACCTTCTGTCATAAACCAGTATACGTGGAACATTTTTTACCATCTCCCACTCGGTACCTTACACATTATCATTACCAATCCTCAATATTGCAGAATTTAATTGTAAGTCACGGTTTGTCAGGTTGGAGTTAGGGTTAGCCAAGCTGCTAATCAGAAGCTAACTTGATTGAATGCCCATGACCAAAAAGTGTTACGCTTCTCTTTCATCAATGTGGGAATGGAATTGCATTCAAATGTACAAAACGGTTACATTGATCTTGCAGAGCCAGTAGCTGAGCATCTCTTCCCCCTAGAAATGCCCCTGTTGTGCACTAGAAGGGATTTCGGGTTTACCAGCGTGTTGAATCGAGGAAAATGGTGGGAATATCAAAACTGTACATCGCGATGTGTGTCTTCTTTATGGAACCTCACCTGGTCTTCAAGAGGGTGCTTGAAACAGTCCTGAGAGCTGTTTGTTTTTACAAAGCAACCTTCATCGACCGGTAGGTCGATATCAGATCATTGGGGAATCTCGAAACGATAAGAGTCCAAGTTGTGTGCATGTGTATTTCATTCAATAGGACAATGGAGACAGAGTTCACAGGGGAGTTTGAAACGGTCCTGCGAACTGTCTGTTTTTCCAAAGGACTTGGACAGGTTCCCACTGAAACATGCAGCAGCTGCTGAACTTTGAACTTAAGGGTCATGAGGAGACCTTGCGTTAA
Organism: Hippocampus abdominalis; assembly: GCA_018466805.1. Taxonomy (NCBI): domain Eukaryota; kingdom Metazoa; phylum Chordata; class Actinopteri; order Syngnathiformes; family Syngnathidae; genus Hippocampus; species Hippocampus abdominalis. The sequence goes on along the minus strand of CM031705.1, from coordinate 14,274,492 downwards.
AACAGCATTAGTGCGAACGTACTTAAAGGACAGCAGTCATACCACAGTCAGAAGGTGCCTAGAAACAAAAACACCACTCCATGATAATTTACTTTATACTATAAACATACAGTAATAACATAATTAAATATAATTTAAAAAAAACTATTAAGCAGTTCTTCTTCCACTTAATCAATCCAATGGGCGTTATGTTTCTTCGCACCGCACAGAGGATAAAGAATATATGACTGAGTACTGTTATGTTGAATGTGTTTTTCCACTCTTTAAGGTTTGCACGTTCTCCATTGTGTATTAGCATTTGCAATAAGCTAGCAAAAGCTTAGCTTTGTTTGTTTTCAGTACACAACGTGTAATTCTACTTGTGTAGTGTTTGACAGTAAACGTCAATGGGCAGTGTCAATTAATCGTGTGGATCCTCTTTTGAACAGTTCACCGTTTCACTGTGCCGTGTGCCGCTTACTGTCGAAGAGTTGAGTTGACAAATGCGCCAGTTTTCCTTACAGCGTGGTATTTTGTGGGCAATAGTTTTGAGGATATTTGCTCATGTCAAAATTGACTGGGAACATACTGTGCGTGCTTGAAAAATTAACTGCATGGTTACCTCGAATATGCTCATATGTGTGGAGAAAAAGTCTTCTGGGATAAAGTAAAGGAATGAAGGAAAGATGTGTATAATATTTGATGCACTTTTCAACGTAAGGAAGAGTTACCGTTACACGTAAAACCTTCTCGACAGTGTTTACCAGCCTCTTTTGTTTGACGGTGCATGTTTAGGCCGACAAGTGTGCTACTTAAACCGAATATCAGCTGACGGCTAAATTTCAGCGAAGATGCTTTGCGGCATGCATGTCGTCATCCTCCAATAAAACAGTCACATATGCTGGAATTTACAGCCGCTTGGATGTTCTGAATATTAATGGTGCACAGCTGAGACTTTTCAGGTTAATAAAAGCTGTAAAAAACATTTTTAATCCTTCTGTGTGTCACCTTTTTCTTTGCCAACCCCCCATGATACAACATGGAGACAAGTAGCTATGAATACAAAGTGGCTAATGTACCGTCTTTTCTGCACTGTAAGGTGCACCTAAAATCATTCAATTTTCCCAAACGTCGACAGCGTGCCCTATTATCCGACGACTTGGAAAACATGCAGGACAGCGGCCATCCAGGAACTGAGTTTGACACCCCTGCTCTATAGAAATAAAGCTGTATTGTATTCCCTTTAGCGTAGCCCCATCTAGTGGATGCATAGCGCAACCGCAGCCCCTGTTGTAGCTTCCATTCTATGCGCCTTATAATGCAGTGTGCCCCTATATGAAAACCGTTTTAATATAGGCCATTCATTGAAGGTGCGTCTTATAATCCTAAGCGGTTTATCGTGCAGAAAATACAGTATGTACAAATGCCTTTTTATGTCTAAAATTAGCTGTCGCGGCTTTTCATAATTTGTGGCCTTCAACTTTGTTTCTTACCGCGCTTTCAGAATCGGCTCGTGTTGGCCATTATCACAAGTCGCCGACCTTTCTCCACAGGCTGCTGACCTGAGCAAGCCCATAGACAAGCGCATCTACAAGGGAACACAGCCCACCTGTCATGACTTCAACCACCTCACCGCCACAGCCGAGAGTGTGTCGCTCCTGGTTGGCTTCTCTGCCGGGCAAGTGCAGCTCATCGACCCCATCAAGAAGGAGACGAGCAAGCTCTTCAATGAGGAGGTAATGGGGGTAGGGCTGTGGGGGGGGGCTTTTGCTGTTTTAATGATCTCATTTTGTTCGTTACACTATATGGATTATATCTAGCCATCCTGTTTATTTCTCTTGTCCAGGGTGGTAATTATAACGCGTTAACTGGTGAGAGGAACCATTGTAGTCATTTTATGGTACCAATATTGTACTTTAACATGGTTCCCACAGGTCCTTAAAGTTCATAAATATCCATAAAAAAAGAAGTTGTATAATTATGTTCTTAATTGTCCTTAATTTCTCAGGGAACATTTGTAAAATCAATAAAAATCCATAAAAATGTAAGTTTTATATATTTTTTGGGAGAATGAACTCAATTTTTTTTCCATTTTCAAAAAAAGCAAATTTGACATGCAGTATGTCAAATAAAGGGTTAGCTGATTGCCCCTAAAAATAAAGATGTGCCCTTCCTTTGGCAACAATGATTTGAACACCAGCTCAGCAATATGTGGCTTTCTGTTCAGCCCGCATATTGCCGAGCGGGCATGATATCCACCGTGAATCCCCTGCTGAATGGAGAGAAGGTCCTTAAAAATGGCTAAATTCGCCCTCAAAAGTCCTGAAAAGGTCCATCAATAAAAAGCAAGTGGAAGAGTGGGAACCCTGTTTAATAGTATTCGGTGTTTTAGGGGCTCAAGCGGGGTTTGAATGGCCTAGTGCAAGCGCTAAAATTAATGAGATGTCTGTTTTACTCCTTTAAAAGTGTTTTCAAGCTCCTTTAGATTCCTCAACCCAATTTATTTGGAAAGAAAGTGGGTTTGAAAAGCCCGCCCTCCACCGCAGCTTGGCACCGGTTCAAAACAAACCACGCAATCAAATTTGTTTATCTGCTGTGACGTATTCTTCGTGAGCAACGTCACTCTTTGGCCGTGGAAGTCCATGCTCATTGAAAATGGCGTGCGTGAGAGGCGATGGTTGAACATTCAGCATTAAATCACATTTAAATTAACCAGAAACACGGAAAGTCGTTAAAAACCCCAGCATCTGACGGCATTCATTTCAAAAGTCCCCCCCCTGCCCTCCTTGCATCACGTCCGCTCTTTGCTGATTATTTCATTTCGCTGTCTTGATTGCTCAGGTTTGTCACAGAAATGTCATTGGTACAGCGGTGAGCCTGGATTACCAAAATAAAATAACCAATAAATATCAATGTGCAACACTTAATTTCAATAAATCTCGTGCTTTCATTTTGGATTATCACTTCTACACCGCTCCAAGGAAATCATGTCCCATCACTGGTGTGCTATTTTTAGAGCAGGCCCACGGGCTACTCATCGAAGTCCTTTTGGGAAACATGATGCCCGCGAGTTAACAAAATGCAAAGCCAACTGTGTGCATGTAGGGAGTATATTTTCATCTAACTATGATTGTGAAATTGAACGGATTTGTGATGTTCTTATCCTGTCCTTGTGTCACTCCTCCTCCAACCAGAGACTAATAGACAAATCCAGGGTGACGTGTGTGAAGTGGGTTCCGGGCTCCGAGAGCCTCTTCCTGGTGTCGCACGCCAGCGGCAACATGTACCTGTACAACGTGGAGCACACGTGCGGCACCACGGCGCCGCACTACCAGCTCCTGAAGCAGGGCGACAACTACTCGGTGCACACCTGCAAGAGCAAATCCACGCGGAACCCCCTCCTCAAGTGGACCGTGGGCGAGGGCGCCCTCAATGAATTTGCCTTCTCCCCCGACGGGAAGTTCCTGGCGTGCGTGAGCCAGGACGGCTTCCTGCGCGTCTTCAACTTTGACGCCGTGGAGCTGCACGGCACCATGAAGAGCTACTTCGGCGGCCTGCTGTGCGTGTCCTGGAGCCCCGACGGCAAGTACATCGTAGCGGGCGGCGAGGACGACCTGGTCACCGTGTGGTCCTTCCTGGACTGCCGGGTGATCGCGCGCGGCCACGGCCACAAGTCGTGGGTGAGCGTGGTGGCCTTCGACCACTACACCACCAGCGTGGAGGAGAGCGAGCCGCTGGAGTTCAGCGGCAGCGACGAGGACTTCCAGGAGCAGGTGGCCAACGCGGGGCGGGACCGCGCCAACAGCACGCAGTCGCGCCTCTCCCAGCGCAACTCCACCGAGAGCCGGCCCGTCAGCGTCACGTACCGCTTTGGCTCGGTGGGCCAGGACACTCAGCTGTGCCTGTGGGACCTCACCGAGGACATTCTCTTCCCGCACTTGCCTCTTTCGCGGACACGGACGCACACCAATGTGATGAACGCCTCCATCCCGCCGCCGGGCTCCACCACGCTCACTTCGAGTACCAACGCCACTAACGGAAGCACCAGCGGCGCCATCACTCCCGGCGTGAACTCCATCTCCGCCACGCTACCGCGCTCCAACAGCCTGCCCCATTCCGCCACTTCCAGCGCCGCCCCGACGGCCGCGACCACCACGACGACGCCGACGCCGACGACGAATAACACTAACAAGCCGAGCGGCGGTGTCATGGACAGCGCCGTCGCCACGGGCGTCAGCAAGTTCGCCACGCTGTCGCTGCACGAGCGCAAGGAGCGCCACCACGAGAAGGACCACAAGCGCAACCACAGCATGGGCCACATCAGCAGCAAGAGCAGCGATAAGCTCAACGTGCTGACCAAGAGCAAGACGGACGCCGCCAAGACGCTGGGCACGGCGCTGTGCCCGCGCATGGAGGACGTGCCGCTGCTCGAGCCGCTCATCTGTAAAAAGATCGCGCACGAGAGGCTGACTGTGCTCATATTTTTAGAGGACTGCTTAGTGACTGCTTGTCAGGAGGGATTTATTTGCACATGGGCCAGGCCGGGCAAAGTGGTAAGTTCTTTTTAACCCAGGGACAATTCAAGCGCGTCTCTCTCTACCCAGGCCGGAGGCGGCGGGGTCGTCGCCGGCGAGCCCGTAGCAATTTCCAGACATGAGTCGCATATCACACGGCCCTTTTTTTTTTTTTTTTCGCTCCCCACTGCATCGATGCCTCATCACGAGAGAGACGATCCTTTTTGTGTCAGCGCATCCTTCAGTGTCGTGTTTGCCGACCTTTATTAGTGTTCGGGTCACCAAGAGCGTATACAGTGATCCCCTGTTCATCGCCGCCATTTTATTCAAGACTATGAATGGCCCAATCCGAGAAATCAATCACGGCGACCTTTTGCACATTCCAAGGAAATGCCCATACGCACGCTACTGAAATCCATATTTCATGATGTTGTAGCGCATTAGTATGAGGAATGAGAATTTCAGTTGTGTCTGCTCCAGTTTTAGTCGTGATGGGAGAAAATCTGCAATGGAGACGTCGATTAGTCCTTCCACCCACTTCAAGCAAATGGAACACCTTTTAAATGCATTGAAGCGAAAAATCCGCCATGTTTAGAACTACGGCACGACAAGCGATGGTCCCCAAAAGGCGGACGTTTTCAGACGTAACTTTAGGTGCACTGGGTGGTACATTCAAGATTCTCCTTAACTGTGAATTGGCAGGGCTTCACTGTATACCTAATCGATGGTTTAGTCAATATACTCACAAAAAAAAAAGTACTTCTGTAATGCGAGCCTGTTGAGTTGACAACAAAGCGAGTATTCTGTCGGATGCACAGTGTAATTGTACCTTCGGCCATTGAGTGGCAGATTATTTCATTTTTCTGCGTGTCCGTTTGTCGCCAGGCAGAGAGAGAGATGAACAAAGATGCATTATTTATAGCAAGTAAATCATTTTCGAAACAATTAACTGATATTGCGTAACCTCCTGCAGTTTAGTGGTGGGGAATCGCTGCTTTCAGTGCACTCGTGAGTCCGCAGGCTCAGCCACTTTGCTCCGAACAATCGTGTCTGCGCTTCCTCATGTGCTCGCAGCTTCAGTCGTTTGGTTTTCAGCGCAGAAAGACACCGTCAAAAAAAAAAAAAAAGTACTTCCAGCAAACCCAGTGCGGGGGTGAGGGATGAGCCAGTGATGTTTTCATTTTTCTCATTGAAAGTGTCTCCTAGTTTTCTCAATGCACAAATCGTAAAGAAAAAAAAACTGAGATACGCATAAAAAGCTGATAAAATATTCACCCCCCCCCCCTCCCCAAAAAAATATTTTTTATATGTACTGTATGTCGTAGTTATCCATTATATTCAAGGATGGGCGAAGTTATACAGTATTATGACTTTATGTGCCATTGTAGGTTTTTTTTTTTTCTCCTCCTTCCTGATTTGATTAGAACAAGGAGCCCTGATTTTAGGCCATGATAAAATTCCCGCAAATCTTGACTCGTCATTTCAGTTGTAAAAGCAAAAGTGAAACCTCGTGAACGTCACCGTGTCCGTTGGCTCGGACCGACTTGGGGGGTTGACCACGCGCCGAAGGGTCGGGTCGGAAAACTCCCTCATAACACCCCGCGGCATATTTGCTGAGGGGAATCCTTGGAGGCATCCGACAATCGATCCTTCGCATTTGAGGCGTACAGTGAACCCCGCCACTCAGGCTGCATCGGGACCTCGTTCTTCTGTGAATTACAGAACTCTGCAAATAATGCCTCCCCTTAAAAAGTTAACACTGTACTGTGATTGCTTAAAATTGCCAGGAGATGGTAGCCAAGGACTACTTTTGTCATAATGAAACTTCCCAAAGCAGTGGTACCAGGAGGCCACCGGTTGGCATTGTGCTTTGGCACGTAAACCAAATGGGTGAGGTTGTCCGGCGAATAACAAAAGGACAAGGTTCTAAAAACCATTTTTTGAATAGGCAAATTCGCAAATACTAAACTGGGACTATAGTGGGGTGGGGACGGTTGCTCAATTTGACTTTGGAGATTTCACCGTTGTCAAGCATTTCGACTTGAACTCAGCAACCTTTCAAATTACACCGCGTGCTCCCAAAATGGCTGCTTTTTTAAAATTTCAGTTCCGTGAACCAGAAGCAAGGCATTTGCCCCCCCCCCCCTTCCGCTGCACTTTGTGAAATCCTTTTCTTTTCCCTCCATTTTCTTCCTCTTCTCCCAAATGCAAATCTCCTTTTTTTTGTTTTCCTTTTTCCAGGGTTTATTGTCCTCCCAAAACCAAGCCAGCTCTCCCAGTGGAACAGTAGTATAGCCCACCACACAATAAATCTGCTGCTAAAGACAAAAACCCACGCAAGCCACAGTCTGATGCTGCTCTTCACTTCCTCTGCGAGTGTTGCAAGTTTTCCCTTGTCCTAGTTTTTTTTTTTTTAATCCCCTGCCTCACCCCACCCCCTTTTCTATTTTGCATTCACTTAAGTGCAGTGTTTCCCAACGTTTCTTGAGCCAAGGTGCCTGTTCTAGATTGGGAAAATGTATATTCTGTGCCGTGAAGAAATATTTGCTCTCAAAATTTTTAATGTATTTTTTTTTCATAATTTCCCCACTTTAAAATGCAAGATTATTAAGCAAATTTAATTATCAGACCGATATACCCAGGTAAACACTTTTTTTTTTCATTTTGGGGAGGGGGGGTCGAATCTACCTGTCCCTGCATGAATTTGTAACTTGTCCCCTAATACGAGAACTAGTTGGATGATGCATTATTTGTCATAAATCATATTTGGACCAATTAAATAAAATTGGACAGTGGTTGGGAATCACTGCTTTAGAGCAAGGGTGGGCAACCTGCGCCCCTTGAGCCAAACACATGGCCCGGCTGAACATTGATCCAGCATGCCATGCAATTCCCCACAACAAAAACATTTAACCATAAATGTACTCTCACCCCGCCCTCCATTCTTTTTTTTTTGTTAGCATAGGAAAAAAGATTGCCCATCTATGCCTTAGAGGAAGAACGCATCAAGGGGGGGGGAGTGCAATGTTGACTGTTGCTGTACTTACTGTAATAGTTTTGACTCATTTTCCCATTCTAATGTTAAGGCTCCATGTCAAAACCCATCCTGAGTGAATGGTTCTGTAACACATAAAAAAATGTAAACTAGAAGTGTAGTTTAGACTGCTCAGGGTTATTGAAATTGTGTGGAGCTGTTTTTTTTTTTCTTCTTTGACGATCAAGCAAGCATCTGGGATTGTTGCATTCGTTATGTCTGTCTCCCCAATTTCCAACCCAATGACTTTTGCACTGATACTTTTTTTTTTTTTAAGTACTGCTCTATTGGAACAAAAAACAACAAAAAAAGTGGGCAGGGGACTGTTTTAACGTCCTCATTCTCCGTTTCCCCTAAAAAAAAAAAGTTTAAAACTGGATGCTGCAATTATAGTCTTTATCAAGAGAGAAGTTTGCACTTAAATTAGTTTATCAGATGAAATTTAAAAAAACAAAGGCTTTACATGTTTTTGTGCTGTGCTCACAACTCACAGATGGCTAATACAGTAGAGGAAAAAAAACTATTAAAAGTCTTTATTGAACATTTATTTTAATATTGTGTTCGGATTGAAATGTGCTCTGTATCATACTGTGTATATTGTAATAATCGATTTGATGCCGGGCAGGGTTGGGGAGGGCAAACTTACCATTTCCCCCGTGGGAAGTTTTGTCATGGATAGTTATATTTCTAAAGCCTAAAGTATACATATGAATAATATTAAAAATACTCTTGAATACACTGTTTTCCTGTGTTTCTTTGTCCCCCCCCCCCCCCCCCCCCCACACACATTAACATGGACAGTCATACTCAGAACATTTGAATAGATTAAATTACACCATGTATTCACACTGACATACATAGTTGTACTCCAAAACAAGTATGGCCGTATCCGGTAGTTGTCAGGAAAAAAAACAATTAATTAAATGTCATCAATTCGGATAAAATAACTACATTTTCCCCATTTATATATCAGGATTTACTTTTTTACCAATGTTATATATTTGTTCAAAACAATTTTGTCATTATCATTTTTTTTCTTTTCTGTATAAATACACCTGTGACTTCATTCACATGAGGTTTAGTGTCTTTAATAGTTCACAAACAACTTTTTAAACAATACCTGACATTTTTAATTGGGTTTTATGTCACATTTACAACAGTAAATTGCAGAGTCATGATTCCAATGAGAGGTTATCAAGGTACCTGGCAAGCTACTGTACATTCTAAATCTAATTGTGCTAAATAATATGAACTGTGCGTGTGTGTGTCTACTAAATCACAGTAATGGGTTTACAGTATTGCCCCATTTTTCTTTGTACAACCTAAATTACTGTTGGGGCACATCATCGCACATAATGGATAGCCCATGGGGGGGCCACTGGTTTCGTAGTTTGATTCCATTTGGTTGGTTGTGTGTGTGTGTGTGTGTGTGTGTGTGTGTGTGTGTGTGTGTGTGTGTGTGTGTGTGTGTGTGTCAGTAGCCTCCTCCATGTTTCCTGTCCAGGGGTGGCATCAAGCAGGTCTTCAAGTTCCCTGACTGTGACTCATTATTGGCCTGTGTGGACACACCAACATTAAACCAAAAAAGGACTTTAAGGTAAATGTGGCAAAAGTAGTACAAAAAAAGCACGGTATAAAATTAACGAAAATAAAAATGTTTAGTTAATTTTGCCAGCCAAAGCTTTGTCGCCATCTTGTGGTTTCTATCGCCATCTTGTCGTTTCTGTCGGCTACTCCCAAAATGTGGCCTTTCGGACATCGATTACTGACAGATCTTCGCTAACAGTCGCAGGGTTCCTATGTACTTTTACAAATTCAAATCTTATACACAGTATTTAAGTAAAAGTAAAACAGTACAGGCTCAAATATATTTAATATTTTGATTTAGTTACTTCCTACCAATGGAAAAACTTAATGAGTGTAACTACCTTAGCCAAGCGTGACTGGCACTTCTTCGCGGAGATGGCCGGCAGCGTGCCCCCGTGTGTGAGTGCGAAGACGGGCGGCGTGGAGCCTGGAAAGGAGCGCTGTGGCCCCGGGGCAGCCAATTTGAGTTTGGGTAGCTCGTAATGGCTGGCGTTGCGTCGACTGAGGGGCTCAGCGATGTGTTTCGTGTTGTGCTGGAGTGGGTTAGAAGTGAAAGCTAAAACTATATATTGCTAATAATGACGTGTAAAACAGTTTGTGCATCATTCTAATCCACGGGGCACTGGAGTGTATGCCTCGGCCACCAGGGGGCAGTATGATACACAGACATAATAGAAGTGTGTTGGGAAATTCACTCTGACTCCCGTGCACTACTCCAACGTGTGTGTTCAGAGAGGTAGAGGATAAAGAATACATTCTGTTGAGATGACAGGAGCCAGCCAGCTCAATGATGCCGAAGAACAACGGGAAGGCAGCAAGACAAGAAATATGGTGTGTATTGTGCTGTAATTTTTGGATTGATAAGAAACCCGAGAAGTCTTTTCAATTGTGACCCAAAGCATCATGTCTCTTTTATGTACTTACAGGAATTAAAGGGGTGGGTCTGTTGTGCCTCCCTCTCATTTGTTTGCAAAGTCGGGAGGGTCGCCACAGGAGGTCTGAGGTGATGTGCGGTGCTTTTTTTTCTATGCCTTCAAACGGCCCACCTGCTCCAGGATTGCGCTCACATTTTTTCTCTGCCAACCTGACATGAAACATGGGCACAAATTGTTTGTTTTTTGTTTGTTTTTTTGCAAATCAGAAATATGAGCGTGGAAAATTGTTGATATTGTTCAATTAAAATATTAATTTTATATACAGTTTGTATCAGAATTAAAAAAAATATACGTAAAAGTAAAATGTTATATTTGAACATTATTGATCATTTTTGAACCATCATTAAGAGTGAAATGCGAAATCATTTCAAGGAGTGTTTCCGCATCTCGTCGCGGAAAGCGTGACATTCTGTCCTGATTGCGGGGCGCTGTCATGGCTGTGTGCTGACCGTATCTCCCGAAAGTAGGTGTGCCTCAAGGCGCTGGCGGCCGTGATGCGTTCATCCGCGTCGTACGCCAGCATCTGGTAGAGCAGAGACACAGCAGGAGCGGCGCAGTTGGGCAGCAGGCGCGAGATCCCGCTACCCTTCTTTGCGGGGAAGTTGAAGTGCATCGCTCGAGACCTGGATGCAACGTGACTGCTTACAAACCGCCGGCAGTGTGATGATAACAAGCAAGTCAAGTTTGCCTTTGTTTTGTTTTGTTTTTGTCTGTGATCAGGCCACAGAACCAGCATCATGATCAAATCAATGGTTTTCGGGTGATATCAGAGAGACATTCGCTCGAGCGTGACAACCTACTGCTTGAATTTACGCAGGACGCATTGCTCGGGTGTGCCCAGCACGTCGTGGATTTTGGCAATCTGGTCCAGCTCGTTGGCACCGGGGAAGAGAGGATTCAAGCTGAAACACAAGGTACCTCGTGAGATGATTGACATGTTTAGCCACATGCAATGATCTTTGAAATGGGAGTGTGAATTTTAGTGAGCATCAAAGGATTCTGTCCATTTTTTTTCTTGGGCTTTTTTTTTTTTTTTTTTGCAACACCAAAATTCAAGAAAAGCTTCGAAAAGCACTTAAGAAAAATAGATTAAGGCTAGCACTAAATGGAAAATGCCATTGATATTGGAACAATTTTTTAGAACGCTTTGGCCAACGGATATTTGAATAGAAATAGTGGAGCAACACATGAAGACAGATAATGTCACAATAGTCAGGCATTTATTCTTTATCCTCTTACTGGGTCACTCACAGTCATGAAACTACTCTTCCTCGTTTTTTTGTCTACATGACTATATTCTACTGCCCCCGGTGGACAAGATGGGCACACCAGGAGGAGGAGCAAGTTTACATTCAATGTAATTATGTTATGACTCTATTTTTTAATATAAATTACAATATCAAAGAATGGTCTTTTCTTATTAAAAAGAACAATAACCATTTTTGGGGGGGGGGGGGTGCAACGGTGTCAAGAAACAAACAAAACCGAGTGCCTTTAGGTCTTAACATCAACAGTGGTGGACTTATTTTTACATTCATGACAGTTAAGAATGTTAAAATTCTACTTAAAACATTGCTTGTGCATAGAATGTAGTAAAAGTTGCTACAGCTTAGCTTGTAGCAGACGTGTGCACATTGCCGCATGACGTCTTTGATCCACTGGTGAAAAGGACACTTTGATTCGCTCCTCTTTCATCTATAACTGCTTCAGACAACAGGAATGTATGCAGGAAAGTGGTTACACGATTGTCTGTGTCTAATGTGTTGTCTTGTATTATTTTGTCATTTTTTTGGTCAACTTTTCTTTTGATGGCGGCGCGGACACCCGCAGCGGCTCCTCTTGTTTTATGTTGAGGGGGAAGAAATTTCATCTGTGCTGTATGTTACACATACGTACAGCACATTTGACAATAAAGTTGTATTCCATTCCATTCCAAAAGTTGATGGCTGCCCTCTGCCTTAAGCCGTCGCCATTATATTAAATAAAGTCCGTGGCGAAGTGGTGATGAGCGGATGGAACAAATTAAATTTCTCCAGACCGCTGTTGTAACACCCCCCATCGGAGTCGGTTACCTCATAATCTCAAAGAAGACGCATCCGGCACTCCAGATGTCCATCTTCAAGGTGTAGTAGCCGTCAGTCAGGAGGCACTCAGGGGCACGGTACCAGCGCGTGGAGATGTATTCTGTGTGCGGCGGCTTGGAGTGCACGCTCCTGCACGAGCCGAAGTCGCCCAGCTTGAGAACGTTTTGCTAGAAAATGGTACATACAAATAGTAGATAGAATTATGAAAATTGATGTTCAGTTTGGATTGATACAGGGATTCATTCAATCTCACTTTGATAAGAATGTTTTCCGGCTTCACGTCTCTGTGGAAGATCCCGCAGCTGCAAAGAGAACAGTTAGAAACCGTTTCAGTGGTGCTAATGGTGACAACACAAATTTTCTTTCTTTTTATTTTTTTTAATGAGAGGCGTTATACACAACATTCAATAGCGAAAGCTTTTATTTTTGGGGGGGGCGGGGGACAAGAATGGGATTAAATATGTATAATCTTAATCAACAAAGAAGAATGGACTTCAGTATTTTTCCTTTTTTGTAAAATAGTTTTTCTAAAAAAAGCTTGGCTAACAATATGAAAGTTATGAAACCATTTAAATAAAATCATTATAAATGTTGTTCACTTAGGGCAACTGAGGCAGAATTTTTAGGCACTGTACATCATGTCCTGTTATGTTCTTGTTCCCTTTTTTTTAATTAGCCTTTACTGAAATGTATGGCATATAGTAGTTACATTAAAAATGACCTGGAATAAATGTTTCAACACAAACCGATCTGAAAAGGAAATTGAAATTGAAAGTTAAAACAACTGCAATTTCGGCACTTCAGGCAGTGATTCTTTCGTGCACCACTAGAGGGAGCCCGCGTACCACTAAGTGTGGTCCACACTCAGTGGTGCATTTCGGGAGTCGCTGGACTATGACGTACTGTTACAAACGTTCTTGCGGTTACCTGTGCATGTGGTCCAGTGACTTGCACAGCTGGTACATGTAGTGTTTGACTGTGTGATCAGACGGCGGCGTCTGTCTCTCTGCGAGGCAACAAAACATCATTCAGACATCAACTTGGAAAAAGTCCTTTTTTGTTATTTGTTTGGTTCAGTCGCCCCTCCCACCTTTAATAAACTCATATATGTTCATCTCCATCAGCTCGCAGATCAAAGACACGGTGCCTGTTTCCTTGTCACTGAAATGGTGAAAAGGAAAATAAGAGCTGAGCCCCGTACATTGCAATTCAGATAGAGTGGAATCTTCAAAATCGAGCTCCATTTATTCCTTGACTTCCAACCTGTTATTATTTTCTCCAATACAGCTCATGTCGAGTTAATTATTAAGTTCCATAAAATGAGCTAAGACAAATCTACTCACTCTTTGAGAAGGCTGGCAGACACGATAAAGTTGTTGTGGAGTGCAGCGATTACTAATCAGTGTGGCATTGCACATTTGAGTCCCACTTTGAACAAAAAAATAAATAAAAAATTCATAATAATAATAACAGTGGAAACTACTTGTTGGAGAGATGCCTGCTGTGGCTGCTGTCACGGCATCAAGCTCCACCCCCTCAGTTGAAATGGTGCAACACTTGGGAGCATGAGTTGAATTTCCCATTGAAGGAAACCAATAAGTATAATAAAGTCAAAATAAAATTTAAATAAGTGTGCCGTGAAAGAACAAAAGGTTTTGTTGTGGAAACTTTCTGCTTGTCACGTCAGGGGTTGCCATAGCCAGTCAGTGGATTGTGTCGGTTTTGGTGAACACCTAGGACTGCTATGATACTGTATTTTAATGGCGATCTTTGTGATAGTGGTCATCGAAGAGCTAAAAACTTTTTTTGGGGGAGGGGGGGTGGTGTATTTGGTGTAAAAGGTTGGAAAACGAGTGCTTGAGCTGCTCATGGAGTTGAAGTCTCACAAGATTTGGCAACTTCGCGCGTGATGATGGGTTGATGAGGTGTTTTCAAAGCGCTTTCAATAGCTTCAACTCTAAATTGAAACAATTCTGGAGCTTTGGACTTTGGAGGTGCCACTGTAATAAGTTGAATTTGTGACCAATTAGAAGACGTTGAAAGAACTCACAAAATCAGTTCGTGCAGGTGGATAATATTTGCATGTGGGCTCAGCCTCCTCATGGCTTGAACCTCCCGCAGGTTGTTGGCCTGTTCCACACTGCACAAGACAGAACACAAGATTTACTTCCAAATGCTCAAAAAATAAAATAATTAACCTTTGTATGGTTTGTTTTTTCCAGATACATCTGGCATGCTCAAGAAGGTCTTATCCGCTCACCTATTAATGGTTTGCTTCATTGTCTTGCATGCGTACATCTTTCCATCCTTCAGACTCTGAGTTTTGACCACCACGGAGAATGAGCCCTCACCAATCTTCTTGATTATTTTGTAGCCTAGGATGGTGTAGAAAATGGACAAATTGATGTATTTGAATGTTAAAATACACAAACAAAAGTCTCTATAGCAGGAACTAAAAATATGTATTCGTAAGAAAAACTTATTTTTAGCCACACGAATAAATATAATATTGAACCTAGTCAGGATAACAGTTTGGGAAAATTAATAAATTATCATTACCATTAGTAGTAATTGTTGAAGTAATATTGTGTATCAGTAACTTGAAATAATTTTTAAAAGTGAAGAATACTACATGATTGTAAAGTGTCCTTGGGTGTCTTGAAAGGCGCTTATAAATAAAATGTATTATTATTATTATTATTATTATTATTTGAAACTGCTCTCACTATGAGTCAGTGTAGTTGTTAAATAATTAACATAAATACATGTTAAAAGAAGACTTTTAAAAACCAATATATTAATTGAAAAAAATTACATTGTGGTTCTCTTTCCCCGGGTCAGTAAAGCAGTAGCACACTTGCAATTAAGCAATTGGATTGAAGCTAATGACACACACGCACGGGTAGTAGCCATAGTAGTAGTAGTAGTAGTAGTAATAGCCAGAAATTCTACTTACGATGCATTTCTTTGCCTCGTTCATGTTTCGAACGGGCATTAAATGACTGTAACGCGTTACAATTACAATCTTGAGTGTAATTTGCATTTTTCAAAAGCGTCTTCGGGTGGCGTTAGCCTAGCCGGACTCGGCGGGGCTGCTAGCTTGACCGTCGCCTAGGCAACGGAGCACGCCTTCACCCTCCCCTCTTGACCCAGCCGGCAAACGGCTGGAAAGTCTTCAACCCCGGAGAGGAAAAGCGACGGTGTGCAAGATTGTGGCTTACACACGGCGGGGAAAGATCAGCATCCTTACCAAAAGAATCCGTTGTTTTTATTATTTGACGAAGAATCGTTCTTTCTTACCTTTTTTCCAGAGGTGGGCGGTGACCGCTAGCTCCCCTGCCTTGTCACCGGGCTCCTGGCTCCGGTTGCTCCAGTCGCTGTTCGCCGCCGTCTGGCACGCATTCCGAAGGTTTGCCCTGTTTTTAACGCCAATTAGCCAGTTGGAGTAGTGCATCATGAGTGCACACGGATTTCCGAAAGGTGGAGCATGAGTTTAATGCTTTCAGAATGTCAGCGAATGAGAGGGGGCGCTAGTGAATCGTCGCTGTCGCTATCGTTCTATCCATTCGTGGACTGTTGAGACGTTACTGCTGCACGTCGGCTTCCGTAGTAATGTGGCTAATTCTGGCCATGAAATAATATGCGATGGCTCAATGAAAATCCTTTGTTGCCTGTAATTTGTGTCATTCCCTATGACCTAATCCAGGGATGGGCAATTAAAATGATGGACGGGGCCTTCAGAAACAAATGGTTTGAACAATAAATAAAAAAAAATAGACCCCGCCCACCAGAGCTAGGTTTCTTGATCGTGTACAAAAAGTACCATTCGACGATTGCTGCACAGCACACCAACATTAAGTGCAAGAATTCATTTTGCGTCGCCCCGCTACGTCCCCCCCCCCCAATTATTAAAAAAAAAAATTAAATTCACTGAAAATTCTAACATTACTGAGAGACTATGTTTGTCCTGAATGTCGTTTCAATACGCAAAAAAAAAAAAAAAAAAGGCCTACTCAAGTAGCACAGGGCAGTACAAGACCTGGTGTGAGTGTAAATAAATCATCACTGACTTACATGAAAAATCAAAGTTTTTCTTCCCCCTTTTCTTTGTGGGGTGGGTAATTAATCAGGGCGGCCCGGTGGACAAGTGGTTCGCATGTCGACCTCACAGTGCAGAGGTTGTGGGTTCGATCCCGGTTCCGGCCTCCTTGTGTGAAGTTTGCATATTCTCCCCATGTCTGCGTGAGTTTTCTCCGGGTACTCCGGTTTCCTCCCACATTCCAAAAACATGCATGGCAGGCTGATTGAACACTAGTCTAAATTGTTCCGAGGTGTGAGTGTGAGCGCGGGTGGTTGTTCGTCTCTATGTGTGCCCTGCGATTGCCTGGCAACTGGTTCAAGGTGTCTCCCGCCTACTGCTTGAAGACAAATGGGATAGGCTCCGGCAACCTGTGACCCTTGTGAGGATAAAACGGATCGGAAAATGGATGGATGGATGGATGGGAATTAATCAAGGCGACCACTGAGAGTAAAGTCATGGGGTGCAAGGGCCGCAAATTGCCCACCCTGTAATAATCATTGGAAATAAGTCTTCAAGCATAACTTCACTCCATATTACACTCCTGTAAACGTCTTTCACTGTTGGATATACTTAATTTTATAAAGCCCTTTTTGTGAATATTATTTTTTATGTTTTATAAAATTGCTGTCATGTACTTTTGTTCGTGATTTAGAATGTTAAATGTCAGTTTGTGTGCAATTCTTTCATTAAAAAAAAACTTACGTCATACTGTATCTGTTGAATAATGTCGATCACTGTAAACTGGTTTACTTCCTATACTAAATATTGAACAAATATACCACAGTATCATTCTAATGTTTAAAGCGAAATATATTCCAATAAATTTATACAACCAAAGCACTTTATGTCCATCCGTGTTGTCTGATTCGAAAGTCTCATAATCTGCGCATGCGTATTAAATCATTGACGAGTGGAGCAACCCGTGCGCATGCGCACTGTCTACGGCGTGCTACGGTAGTGTGGCAGAAGCCTGGCTTAACATTAACCCCGTTTTTCATTTTGTAAAACGTTTTAAGTCATCATGAAAACAAGGTTTACCACGGCGGACATTAGGGCTGCTATCGCCGAGATAAATGCTAAGTAGGTGACGCTCATTAAAGCCCCATTTGGGGTCTGCTAGCCGAATTGCTAATGTGTTTACATTCGCTTACATTCGTCGTTCATTTCACTCTTTACTTTTTTTTGGCGTGTGTGTGACAGCTACTTGGGCATGAGGGTGAATAACGTGTACGACATAGACAACAAGACGTACCTCATCCGGCTACAAAAGTAAGCAGCACCTTCTGAATGCACTCATCACTCGAGTCGTGTATAAAGTTTACTTCTGTACTCTATCTCCCCAGAATTGAGTGACGTCAACAAAGACTGAAAAGCTATGATGTCAATGATGACCTATATCATTTTTTTCTTTGCAAACAAATTTTTAATGCTGTTGCACTGCACTGATACATACATATATAACTGCACTTGCTTAAATTTTGTTTTTTTCTGAATCAATTTTCATCCCAGGGTGAAAATTCTGCCATCACTCTCAACATGTGTTTATCAACGATACCGGAAGTGACTTCGGTCTCAATTTTAAATTGTTAGTGCTCTTTTAAATTTAAAAAGCATATAATGTATGGGTAATTCAATGGTACATTGACTTACAAGTGGCCTCATGGTTCATTTAACTTTATTTTAGTGTAAGACTAACCTATAACACCCAAAAAATTATGTATCAAAAATGGGATCTTTTTGTATTCTAATAGAGATTGATTTATTGCTTGCGTTTGAAAAAATAATAATGGGAAGAGGACCATGACAAAAATTGCAAAATAATTTACCCCAATTTATATGGCATGAGTAATTTGAGTTAAAAGCTTGGTCATGGATCTAATTAAACTCATAAGTCAATGAATGTTCCACTGAACAACTAAAATAAAGTAACACGAGTAACCTACACTGGACATGTCTTCAATATTTTGTTTGCTGGCAAGCTTCTCTGGTCATTTTCATGCCAGTGATGAGCCATCATATTTTGAGCTATGTGCTATTTACGTTAGCATCTGCTTGCGACAAGTTCATGAGTGTGTTTCTGATTTTTAAGTGGTTACGGGTTTGGTTAGGTTCCCCATTCTTGCGTGGATTTTGTCTCGGTGCTCCTGCTTCCTCCCATATTTATTTCCACTAAGAAGGGTAACCAATTGCTCTAGATGCATGGATGTCATTGGATGTTGGTGCAGCTGTAGCTGATGTTAAATATCACCGGTGTCACTTTGTTGAAAAAGGCCTGACAGCAAAGCGGTTCTCCTGCTTGAATCCGGAATTCGGATTCATTCCACAGACTTCGAATGGCCCAAGAATATGATGCCATCGGGCTTTGCCATGAAAGTAAGCTCCTCATTTAGTCCATGTTATTTGAACTAGCATTGTCGTTGTCGTTATTGTTCCCGGAATGTCCACTATCCAACACGCTTGGAGTCGATTATTCCCTTGGTATGTTGAATACTGTACCTGTAGTACAATAAGCACAAGTTATTATGCCTGTGTCTGTAGTGTCGTAAGCACCTGAAGACGCGGCGGCTGACTCAGGTGAAGCAGCTCGGCATGGACAGAATCGTTGACCTCCAGTTTGGCTCGGATGAGGCCGCCTACCACCTCATTGTCGAACTCTACGACCGGGTGAGAACACGCTATGAGTCAAGATCACCGTTAATTAAGGTTTGATACCCCCCCCCATAAAAAAAAAGCGACATTTAGTGTCAGTTATCAGAGCAAGTGTGTGGGGCATACGAAAACCACATAATTCAACGGGGCTCGATCTTGCTCCCGATACTAGCAAAATGGTCAAGCACACCTATCTCGATATGCTTGATGTAAAAAATGCGCGCTATGTGTTTCCATCCGCTCTGCAGGGTAACATCATTCTCGCCGACCACGAGTACACCATCCTCAACCTGCTGCGCTTTCGCAACGCCGAGGCGGAAGACGTCAAGATCGCCGTGCGGGAGCGCTATCCCGTGGAAAGCGCGAGACCTCCAGAACCACTCATCACGTTAGAACGGTAACTTGTTGAGACCATGGACCACTCGGTGTCATCTACTGTGCTTTTATTGTGGATTTTTATGAACCCAACTTTTTTTTTGTCCTCTCTCTATTTAAACCCATTTTATTCGATGCAGACTCACTGAAATCATCAGTCAAGCACAGAATGGAGAGCAAGTGAAAAGAGTGCTGAACCCTCACCTTAGTACGTCATGTTACAAAAAGATTAGACTTCACTTCCTGATCGTCATTCTCCATGTGATCATTTTGCTAAAGTTGATTTTCTAAACCCGCGCAGCCTACGGAGCCACTCTCTTAGAACACTGTTTCATCGAAGCCGGACTGTCGGGCTCAGTGAAAGTCGACAGTCAAGTGGATGCTTCCCAAGGTATGGTCGCAAGCTTAGATTTATCTCCGGTGATGCGATTTATGGTGACTTTCTGCATTTGGGTTTCAGTTGCGCCTAAAATCCTGGAAGCCTTGCAAATGGCCGAGATGTACATGGAGAAAACGGAGAACTTTAGCGGCAAAGTATGACAAGTATAGTCGAGTTGTTTTTTTTTTGTTCTGCTTTTTGGAGGTATCAGAATATTATCTTTGTTTTATTGAAGGGCTTCATCATTCAAAAGAGTGAAAAGAAAGCAAGTTTAACGCCCGGGAAAGCCAGCGAAGAGCTACTCACGTAAGTCACGGCGCGGCGTGCTAACTGGGATATGCTGCTGGTGCCGTTGTTCATATTTTCATAGTTCTTTTACTAGCCTCAGAACACAATTTTCAAGAAAGTAAGATGATGGATATGGAGTCCACTTGTTGAGTCGTGTCATGATGAGGGGAAGATAAACGTGCGGTAGCTATGGTCAGCTCCATTGATGAACATGCGCAATCGTTTGGTTTGAATCAGGTCAGCTAAATGCAATTATTTACTATTATTAAGGTGTGGTGATCGATTATAACGATACAATAAAATAGACATTTTTTTTTGTACTTCATCAGTGATAAAAAATGTGTGTGCTGTATATGTCATGTTTTATAAATATATTATAGTTATAATAATATATTTATATGATAAAACGACCTATCATCCGCAACAATGAGGGAATACTGTTGTATTATACAAAATATAATAATTACTTGACATGCATGATTCCTCACAGAATTTGGCATGACAGTACATCTTGGACTTGAAAATACGATCGTGTAATTTAACAGAATTATTGATTCACAGTCTTTTGCAATTACAGATATGATGAATTCCACCCATTCCTCTTTGCCCAGCATTTAAAAACTCCCTACTTGGAGTTTGAGTCCTTCAACAAGGTAAATAAAAGACATTGACCACGTCCCGTCTGTTGTTTTTCTACTATGCTCATGCCTTGTCGCAATGTTGTCTTGACAGGCGGTGGATGAGTTCTTCTCCAAGATGGAGAGCCAGAAGATCGACATGAAGGCTTTGCAGCAAGAGAAGCAGGCCCTGAAGAAGCTGGAGAACGTCCGGAGGGACCACGAGCATAGGCTGGAGGCCTTGCATCAAGTTCAGGTGAAGAGCTCAACTCAAGAACGGTTGACAAGTCATACACGTGTGTCACATTTTAAGCTTTTTAAATCAGTCTTAATTGGCCTCAATACATCAAATATATTTTGTTTTTTTTAAACACCATTCTTATTGAATTAGTTGGACATGAAACACGCATCACTGACTTCACACACTTATTGTTTCAGAGGCTAGGTAGTCTTGCTGCAAAGTGGAAAGAAAATGTTACTGCATGCATATGGGGGGAATTAGAGCCATCTAGTGGACAATTATTGAAATCACATTTCCATTCCCGGTTTAAAAAAACGCTAGCAAATAATGTTCTAAACTCAGCCTTTTTCAGGGAGCACTTTATAAATACAACAGTAACAACCATTAGAAATACACCCATAAAATATATAGATTTTTTTCGAATGAAAATATACTTCAAATCAAGTCTTATCAATTTGTCACTTGCTGTCACCAGAAAATGACATCATGTTATCAGGTAAATGACCAGTCACGGCTCAGCTAGCCAGTGTCACATAACCAAACTCAGAAAACAAGTGAGCCTAGTCTCGAGACTAGCAGAAGTGGATATTTTTAGGATAATTTTTTGACTTGACTTGAAATTTTGAAATTAGATTTTTTTTTAACTTTAATTAAAAACATAAAAACTGTCTGTGACACCGACTGTCCTACAGCACCCCCTCTGTGTCTTTAGACAAAATGATTCCAATCATGATGTTAACCGCCTGCTAATGGTCTGTAGATGTATCAAATTGGTCAAATATATTCCCCAGAGGAGGTCGAGAAGAAGAATATTGACATTTCTGTCGCGCTCTCGTTTGGGTCACGTGACAGGAAGTGGATCGGGTGAAAGGCGAGCTGGTGGAGATGAACCTGGCCGTGGTGGAGAGGGCCCTGCAGGTGATCCGCAGCGCCCTGGCCAACCAGGTTGACTGGACCGAGATCGGCGTGCTGGTCAAGGAGGCGCAGGCCGCCGGCGACCCCGTGGCGTGCGCCATCAAGGACCTCAAGTTGCAGACCAACCACATCACCATGCTTTTAAAGTGAGACCAACAGGTCCGACGCTTAACAAAATGGCTCCTTGCGCAATTTCTTTTTCCCCCCCTTCTTCTAGAAATCCTTACGTCACTGAAGAGGAACAGGAGGAGGAGGAAGAGTTGAAGGAAGCCGTGCAAGAGAAGGGCAAGAAAAACAAAAATAAAGACAAAGGTCAGAATAGGAAGCTGCAGAGGAACAAGCCCATGCTGGTGGATGTGGATCTTAGCCTGTCGGCCTACGCCAATGCAAAAAAGTACGTAAGAAGTCAGCTTTTACAAAGCCACGCCCCCCAAAATGCTGACTGGCCAATCACAGCGCAGCGCACAACAGGCGTTTCACACTTGAATTCAGTGATACATTTTGAGATTTTATTTTTGGGGGTTCGTTTGATTTTTGACTTTGTAAAAATACAGTTGTCATCAAATGAGGTTAAAATATTGCAGGAGAATATTGTGCCCATATTGCACGTTTCTTATAATACTGTAATTTCCGGATTATAAAGCGCTTCAGAATATAAAGCGCACCTTTAATGAATGGCCTATTTTAAAACCGGTTTTCACATATAGGGCGTACCGCTTTATAAGGTGCATAGAATAGAAGCTACTATAGTGGCTGCGGTTGCGTTATGCATCCACTAGATGGAGCTACGCCAAAGAGAATACAATATAATACAAGCTTTATTTATATTGCGCTTTCACAACCACTTGACAACAAAGCACTTGACAGAATATTTAAAAGACTACGTCCAAGAAATCAAAATATTGATCCATATATAAGGTGCATCGGATTATCAGGCACTGAAGCGTTTTAAATTTGTGACCTTTAAACCACACATATATGAATATTAAAAAAAAAAACAACAAATGAATGGCACAACATCTCCCGAAGGTTGCATATCGTGTTTTCACCCCAGTTACTCAAGCCTACAACGTCCGTTTTCAGGTACTACGACTGCAAGCGCAGTGCTGAAAAGAAGGAACAGAAGACCATTCAAGCATCAGACAAGGTCAGAGCAGCTTTCTAACCGACCTCGTTTGGCGAGACCATCCAAAATGCTTTTCTCAACTTGGTTGAAGGCCATGAAATCGGCAGAGAAAAAGACCCAACAAACCTTGAAGGAGGTCCAGACGGTGACCACCATTCAGAAGGCCAGGAAGGTCTACTGGTAGGTGGGCACTTCGCAGCACTCGCCCGGGTGATTCTTTTGTGTCCTCTCAGTCAGTTTCCCCCCTTTGTGTAGGTTTGAGAAGTTCCTGTGGTTCATCACGTCGGAGAACTACCTCGTCATCGCCGGGCGGGACCAGCAGCAGAATGAGATGATCGTCAAGCGCTACCTGCGGGCCGGTAATAATAATAAAGGCGGGCTTACTGCGCCTGCTTCTGTCATTCATCATCTTGTGCTTTTTTATTTATTTTATGTTTTTGCCAGGCGACATTTATGTCCACGCCGACCTCCACGGCGCCACCAGCTGTGTCATCAAAAACCCCGCAGGTTCGTCCACTCGCATTTGGCTCCTTTTATGATTGACGACTTCATCCCCCCCAATCCCCCCTTCCTTGCCTTCCCAGGCAGTCCCATCCCCCCTCGCACGCTGACCGAGGCGGGCACCATGTCGGTATGCTACAGTGCTGCCTGGGATGCCAAGATCGTCACCAGCGCTTGGTGGGTCCACCATCATCAGGTGAGTCACTGAGAACACCCTTGAATCTTGTCAATAAAGATGCCTTCAAAATAAAATTTCACAATTTAAAAGACAAACAGGAACAGGATAAATACAGGGTATACTGTGGAATTTTTCAAAATAAAAGATATAAAAGAAATAAAAAGCCATTAAAATTTTTTTTTATAATTGACAGATATTCAAATCCTGGCAAAAACCTTTTCCAACTTCTTCCACCAGTTGAATAAAAAAAAAAAACTGCATCATTGAGAATAATTTAAAAAAATAGGAACTCACTGTTACAATCCCTTTTAGGTTTTTGAATGTTATTGAGGTAAATTCTTCAGAACGCGTCTCGGTTCTCGACCAATTCGGTGATCATGTCGACTGCAAAAGTATTGGCAGCTCATGATCAGTTTTTTATTTTACTCAGCAAAGCAGGTCTTGAATGATCGAACAATTTATTTCGGTTTTTTCCCCCTCGAACAAACTGAGCGCACTTGATTATGGGCACCATCGAATGAAGCTACTGCTCAAGCCATGTATCCATCAATGTGAGCAGACGTGTATGCAGTAAAATATTAGCATAATTTTCACCTCTTTAAAAAGAGCTCACCACCCATGGGAGGGGCCAAAGGGGTGGTGCAATTCGGGCAGCAGCCAAAGGCGGGGACCCTGGCGGTCCGATCCTCCTGCAACAGCCTAGGGACATGGAATGTCACCTCTCTTACAGGAA
This sequence comes from Hippocampus abdominalis, assembly GCA_018466805.1. Lineage (NCBI taxonomy): Eukaryota > Metazoa > Chordata > Actinopteri > Syngnathiformes > Syngnathidae > Hippocampus > Hippocampus abdominalis. The sequence continues at coordinate 14,250,276 of CM031705.1, read as the reverse complement.
GGAACGGCTGGTGTGCGAGGTAGAAAAGTTCCGATGGATATAGTCGGACTTACCTCCAAACCGGGTTCTGGTACCAGCTCTCTCGAGAGGGGTTTGACTCTATACCCACGGGGAGAGGCGCAGAGCAGGTGTGGGCATACTCATTGCCCCCCGGCTCAGTGCCTGTGCATTGGGGTTCACACCGGTCAAGGGTTGCCTCCCTCCGCCTTCAAGTGGGGGGACGGGTCCTGACTGTTGTTTGTGCGTACGCACCCAACAGATTCAGCGTAAATAGGGTGTGCTGGAGATACCCCTGCTGGGGACTCCCTTGTTCTGCTGGGGGAAAGCACACGTGGGCAACGACAGTGAGACCTGGAGGGGCGTGATTGGGAGGAACGGCCCCCCTGATCTTCGAGTGGTTTTCGTTATTGGACTTCTGTGCTCGTCACGGATTGACAGAAACATAAGGGTGTCCATATGTGCATACCAGGACACCCTAGTATGATAACATCGGATTTGCGGCCGCATTCCACTCGGGCGAGAGAGGGGCGGAGCTTGAATTGGTGGTGAGTCGACTCCGATGGTGGGGGAAGATGCCGGTCCGACCTGGCAACAAAATTGTGAGGGTTTGTTGGGAGCGTCTGGCGGAAAGAAGGAGTTTCAACTCCCACCTCCGACAGAGCTTTTCCCATGCATGGGGGAGGCGGGGGACATTGAGTCCGAACGTTCCGTGCCTCTATTGTTGAGGCGGCCAATCTTTGTGGCCGTAAGGTGGTTGGTGCCTGTCGTGGCGGCAACCCCCGTACTCGCTGGTGGACACCAGCAGTAAGGATGCCGTCACTGAAGAAGGAGTCCTACGGGCCTTTATGGCCTGTGGGACACCAAGGCAGCTGACTCTGGCCAAGCGGAATTTCGGTGGTTTCGGGCATGAATGGTGAGGCCATAATGACGTTCGAGGTTCTTCTGGTCTCAGGAGGGGGAAGCTGCACCACTAACACTGTGTACGTCATGGGGCACTGTACCTCGACTCGGGAAAGTACTTCGAAGACCTCCTCACAAGACGCCTTCCTTGGAGGAAGCAGAGTTGGGGACAGGTGGGCTCTCCTATCTCTGTGGTTGATCAATGTGGTTAAAAAGCTTCGGTGGCAAGGCCCCAGGGGTGGATGAGATCTTCCTCAAGTTTGTTGTGGGGCTGTCCTGGTTGACACGCCTCTGCAAGCACCGGGGAGAGTGCCTGATTGGCAGACCGGGGTGGTGGTCCCTCTTTTTAAAAAGGGGGACCGGAGGGTGTGTTCCAACTACAGACTGCCTCCCTGCTATTCAGGGGTGCTGGAGAGGAGGGTCCGTCAGGAAGTCGAGTAGATTGAGGAGGAGCAGTGTGGTTTTCGTCCCGGCCGTGGAACAGTGGACCAGCTGCAGGGTCAGGGTATGTGGGAATTCGCCCAACCGGTTCATGATCACCGTGTCCCTCGGGGAGGTGGGGGGTGCTTCGGGAGTATGGTAGGACGGGCTGTTCGGTCCCTATACTGCCGACAGAGTTTGGTTCGCATTGCCGGCAATCACGTTTCCAAGGGTTGGACTCCGCCAAGGCTGCCCTTTGTCGCCGATTCTGTTCATTACCTTTATGGACAGAATTTCTAGGCGCAGCCGAAGCGTTGAGGGGGTCTGTGAAGTGATCACAGTTTTTTTGTTTGTTGGCCCTTCCAGGGCTCTCCAACTCTCACTGGAGCGTTTCGCAAGAAGCGGTTGGGATGAAAATTAGCACCTCCAAATCTGAAACCATGGTCCTCAGTCGGAAAAGGGTGGAGTGCCCACTCCGGGTCGGGGAGGAGATCTTGCCCCAAGTGGAGGAGTTTAAGTATCTTGGGGTCTTGTGGAGGGCAGGAGGGAGCGAGAGATCGACAGGCGGATCGGTGCTCTTTAAGGCATCGGTCTGTCGTGGTAAAGAAGGAGCTGAGCCAAAGGGCGAAGCTCGATCTACGTTCCAGCCCTCAAGCTACGTGCTCAAGCGGCCGAAATGAGTTTTCTTGTTTGAGATAAGGTGAGAAGCTCATGTCGACCCGCTTCTCCTCCACATCGAGAGGAGCCAGGCAGGTCAACGCCTCCCTGGTGAGGTGTTCCGGGCAACCGGGAGGAGACCCCGAGGACGACCCAGGACACGCTGGAGAGACTATGTCACCCAGCTGGCCTGGGAACGCCTTTCCCCCGGGGAATGGAAGAAGTAGCTAGGGAGAGGGAAGTTTTTTAAAGCTTGCCCCCGCGACCCGGCCCCGGATAAGCGGTAGAAGATGGATGGATGGATGGATGGATGGTTTTTTTTTTGAACAACAGATAAGTGCCGTGTATGCAAATGAAAATATTAGCATAATTTTCACCTCTACTCATATTTTTATTTTTTTAACAAAAATGATCACTCTGACTACAACCCCCTCTAAAGGTAGACGAGCAAAGTGTGTACCGTCACAGAGGCGAGCGCAAGGTGAAGTCGGTCGAGGAGGACGTGGAGGAAATGGCGTCCAGAACGGCCGAGATGTTGGAGGAAGGGGAGGAGCTCACGGGTAAGCGCCCGACCCTTCACCTCCACCGTTCCAACACAATCATCACCTGACTCCCAAGCGCCTCCGTTTACAGGCGACGATAGCGGCGCCGAAGACGCAGCGGAGGATAAGAAAGAAGAGCAGGAGGCCGGGGACTGCGATAAAAAAGATGCTGGGGAGATGGCGGATGTGGACGGAACGACGTCAGAGCGCAGCGATTCAGACGACGACGACGACGACAAGGAGGAGAGTAAACCGGAAATCAGTGATGAGTTAAGCTACCCTGACACCACCGTCACCCTCACTCACCTGCAGCCCATCAGGTAACCAACACTGCAAAGTCCATCTTACCTTTCCGGAGCTTCAGTATAAGTCATCTCCCTTTATTCCAGGAGCTCTCAAAACGTCACTTTCAAGAAAGAAGCCGCCTCTCAGGTTCACATCTTTTGATATTTTCCCAGAATGACGTCTCGCAGGCGTATTCAATGAACACTTGTCTCTCCAGGCCGACGTCGACATGCAGGGAAGGAAACACATGACTGCTAAGCAGAGACGGTGAGTCAAAGGATTTAAAAAAAAAATTGTAATTTTAAATCCAAGTCATAAATTATGCTTGCTTCCCTTATTTTAAAATCATGTTTTCGAAAATCTTGTTCTTGCACATTTTTCATAATATGGTTTTCGAAAGTCTCGGTTCCCGTCCAATTCGGTTTTCAACCAAAAATTTCGAGTTTTTTATGCCTCGGATGACGAACAAATTTCGGTTCTCGAACAAACTGAGCGCACTTGAATGCACCATTTGACTCCTCTCGCCTTCCTTACACGAGGAAGTGACGCTTCCTCGTGTTGCTTTCTATTGTGAGCAGACGTGTTCAGGAAACATTCTTATTTTAAAAAGAGCGTGGTTTCGGTTTTCGAACAATTTCAGTTTTCGAACAGCCTTCTGGATGAAAACCGACGTTTGACTGTATTAGTCAGCTATTTTACTTTGAAATCTCTAACTTTGTTTGTTATTGCTTTCTTTGTCAAGCATATTGCATTACATTATATATGAAATATGCTGTAAATCCATGATTCTATTTTTTTTTTTCAAGCCTTGGGTACTGGTAAACATCTGTGTATGTATATATTTTTTTTTTTAAGCTGCCACAACCAGTTTGGGATCTTTTATTTAAATGAGTATAGTATGATTCGTGCGGCCCGGTAGTCCAGTGGTTAGCACGTTGGCTTCACAGTGCTGAGGTACCGGGTTCAAATCCAGCTCCGGCCTCCCTGTGTGGAGTTTGCATGTTCTCCCCGGGCCTGCGTGGGTTTTCTCCGGGTGCTCCGGTTTCCTCCCACGTTCCAAAAACATGCATGGCAGGCTGATTGTGCACTCTAAATTGTCCCTAGGTATGAGTGTGAGCGTGGATGGTTGTTCGTCTCTGTGTGCCCTGCGATTGGCTGGCAACCAATTCAGGGTGTCCCCCGCCTACTGCCCGAAGACAGCTGGGTTAGGCTCCGGCACCCCCCGCGACCCTAGTGAGGATGAAGCGGTTCGGAAAATGGATGGATGGATAGTATGATTCGTAGGATTTTAAAGTCATATTTCACACTTTGAAAACTATATTTGCGCCATGTTTGGCAGACATTTTGAGTTTCACTTGTCAGAAAGTATATGGCCATGGTTTGGCCAACCAATTTAGTTCTGCGTAAAAAGAGTTCTGGTGTCTTGTTTAGCGATGAGAAGAAGAAGAAGCAGAAACAGGAAGTGAGCGAACCAGAAAAGAAGACTGAGCTTGCGCCCGCTGAACAGGAAGAGGACCGGGGATCCAAAAGTGGCAGCGGACCCCCGCAGCTGCTGCCGAAGAGAGGCCAGAAGGTGAGAGATTTTGCTCAGGACAAGATGGAGCTTTCGCTGTTCAACACAATGTGTGACGGTAAAGAAATGAGTCTTCAACTGAGCCAGAGCTGCAACGATGATTAAATTAATCGATGATCAAATTAATCAACAATCGTTTTGATCATCCACTAATGCGTCAAACAAAAGCTTTTTCGAAGAAAAAAAAACGAACAAATGTGCTCTAAAATGAAAATCGCTGATTAAAAAAAGAAATAAAATAAAAACTAACAATAGTAGAATCAAAATAAAACATTTGCAAACATCTGTTTTGACTTTTGAAAACCACGATCAACATTTTTGACATGATGGGCCAAACCAAACACTGAATCTTAGTACGTTTGTGTATTTTCTGCACTGCCCGTTTGAAATACTGTCCCGTTTTTGAATAAAGGGATGGAAATTAATTGTTTTTTTCTCTATTTAATATTCAAGTGACAAATTTGAAGTCCTGCTGGGTTTATACGCAGACATTTGAATACGTCGCTGTCCTCAATGCCGCTTTTAAGAAAAACAATTCCTGAGGGCAGAAGCCGCAAGGACCGTTGCAATTAAAACAATCGATCCTGCTGTGTTGACAACAGAACAAGCTGAAAAAGATGAAGGAGAAGTATAAGGACCAGGACGAAGAAGACCGCGAGCTCATGATGCAGCTGCTTGGGGTACCCCGCACGCACGCACGCACACACGAACAAACACAACAAGGCACTCATCTACGCTCTCCTGCTCTTCACAGTCGGCCGGTGCGAGCAAGGACGAGAAAGACAAAGCTAAGAAAGGCAAGAAGGGGAAGGGCAAAGAGGAGCCCCCGAGGAAGCCCCCTCCTCAGAAACCCCCTCCCAAACCTCGCCAGACGATGGTGACGACCGTCACGAAACCGGAGCAGATGGCCGCGGATGGCGAGGAGGCGGCTTCTGCGGAGCAAGAGGACAAGGTATCAGCCACACCCCCTCACATTCCCACTTCGGCATTTGCAATTTCACACATTTGATTTATTTTTGCTTGCCTGCTTTTCACTGAAAGAGTATTCGCTGTGCTCAAGCTAAAAGCGATATGAATATTGCATTTCCACCATTTTGGGAGATCTCGCTGCCAGTGAACGTTGTTGAAGTGAGTCGCGGAGCTTCATGTCGACAAAAATATGCCACCATCTTGTGGCAGCCATTAATTTTAAAAGCATTTATGCTCAGTTCTGACTTCACTTATGTTGGCAGTTTATTCCACTTGCGTGCAGCGTAGCTTCTGAATGCTGCTTCACCATGTTTGCTTTGAAACCTGCGCTCCACAAAGTGACCTGAAATTCCAGACCTCACACCCCTATTAGGTTTATATTCAATGAGCATTTCTTAAATGTATTCAGGACCCAAACCATTCCGTGATTTTATAGACCGGTAGCAGAATTTAAAAATTTAAACTTTTAAATAAACCGTCGCTGACCGGAAAATTATAACAAAGTTTTGAGATCTTGGTTTGAGTTTCCCATTGAAAATATATTTGTTTTAAAGACATTAGTGTTCTGAAAAGGACTTTTACTGGTATTATTCTTAAAATATTACACAGCTTTTTCAACAGTGTCGTCCGAAACAATTTCCACGAGCAATCCGAAATTCATTTAGCATTCTTAAACTTTTAAAATCCAATCTTGTTGCTCTTTATGCTCTTAACGCGCGGCGATGTGCGTGTCGTTTTTCAGGAGGACGACGTGGATGCAGACAACCCTGGGGCAGAGGTGACTTGACTACAAACCTTGCAGTGCTGCTTAAACTTTTCACACCAAGTACAACTGAACGTTTTTGGTGGGTGGGGACAAATCCACTGCTTGATCCTTAAGGGCCGTGTGATTGGTTGGAAGATGGCGTTTGAGACGTGATGCTTTTATACTTTCATTCTCACCTCAAATCACACATTGAACACCACGAGAGGGAATCACTACACTTTGGAATCCTTCCCTTACATTATGTTCAATGTTATGATTTTGTGTGTGTGTGTGCGCGCACCAGGAAGCAGAGAACCTTCTCACTTCGCTGACAGGCCAACCTCACCCCGAGGACGTGCTGTTGTTTGCGGTGCCCGTGTGCGCCCCCTACACCGCACTTACCAACTGCAAGTGCGTGCCGCCATGATCCGGTCGACTCACTGTTTGAAATAAAGCAGCATGTAAGGGAAGAATCATGCTTTTTTTTTTTTTTCTTTCACACCAACAGGCACAAAGTTAAACTGACACCAGGCTCACAAAAGAAAGGCAAAGGTAAATATTTTGGGGGGGACCGCCGTTAAGTATGCGAACCACCGAGTTGCGATGTGAAACGCTGCACTACAAACGGCACTGATCAGTGTGAACGTGCGAGAGTTGAATTCACATCAATTGCATAAAACGTCACCGATGTGAACCACTACACCGCGATTGCCCAAAACGGGTGTTACTCCTTTTTGTTCGTTGCAGCCGCCCGCACCGCACTTTTGAGCTTCATGAAATCCAAGGAGGCTTCTGTAAGAGAAAAGACTTGCTACGCAGTGTCAAGGTACCGAATCCAACCCCTTCCCCCAACAGAAATACTCTTTTATGGCCAGAATTGATTGGTTTATTCGTACTACAGGATGCCGATCTGTCCAGAAACATGCCTGGCAAAGTCAAAGTGTCTGCTCCAAACCTGCAGGCTGCCAAGAGGAAATAAGACACTAAGCTCCGCGGTGGAAACGCCACCTATTTTTAGATACTTGGACATATGAAAATGGACCTATCATGATCAAAATCATTCTTTGAACTGGAGAGAAAAAAAATGTACAGAACAGAAAAGTTTTTTTTTGTGTTGGACTTAATTTCATTTTCACTGGCCACATTAGGTATAGCATAATTTTACTTACAAAAACAATGCTCGGTACTGATTGACACACTCGAGAGGTATTATTGTACAGCTAATAAAGGTTTTATGATGGGAAATGACTTAGAAGACATTTTATTATTATTCATGACAAAACATTTCTAAAACATTACAAAAATACAAATATTTATGACTTTCTGTACAATTAAAAAACATAATAATCCCATCAAAGTCCTTGAAGTTTGCTGTGGAAACAGAAGAGAGCAGTAATGTTAATAGCTCGGTGTTGATGATTTTTCTTAAACAAATGTACTGAACAGTTCTTACCTGTCCTCAAATGTTCTGTTGGATGGATAGTACACCTTGAATGCAAAACCACTTCTTGGGAAAGAGCCCTGGCGGAGTCATGAATGCAAATTTCCATTAAATCACATTTCACGATTGAGTTGACATTTTACGACGGTCCATGAATCACACTCAGATGCCACAAAACACTGCCAAAGCTGCCATACCGGGTTGACGCAAAGGCAGTCGGAGTGCGTGACGCTGAAGGGGTCGTACTTGTCGGCAAAGACTACTACGTCGGGGATGGGGTATACGCGCAGGGTGTAGTCGTAAGCCCAAAACACAGGAGTGACGGAGAGAGGCAGCGGGGCCAGGTGAGCCTGCGACAGGATACTTCGGACAAACTGACAAAAAACAGCAGCAGTGTCGTCAGTGCCAACATGGGACTTAAAAAAAAAAAAAAGTTTTTGTAAGACACTCACATGGTTGGGTATGTCCAGATTGGTGTTTGGCAACCTCACGCAGTTTCGGCACATTTTGTTGACCAGGTCCTCACGGATGATTATGATCTCTTGACTACAGAATTGGATTCTGAAAAAGAATACGGAACAGCATCCAACCAACCAAAAAGTGAATGGTCACTTTACAAAACATTAACAATACAAAATGCCAAAGCTATCAAAACTCGCACCAATGCTGCGGTAATTGTGGCAACAAATGCATATAATAATACTCGCAGTTTAACTCATTCATTCCCAAAGACCTTTTGAAACGTCTTTTCAGACTTGGTCCAAAATTGGCTGGTACTGATTGAGTTTTAATCATCCTAAAGCTGAAGAATAGACTTGATGGAAAATGATGCTACTGGTCTACAACTCACCGAATTATGTGATCATTGAATATAAATCCGGTAGCGTTCTGAGAATCTGATCAATTAGCGGAGCCAAGAGTTCATAGCAAATGTGGTGTGTTAGCATTTAGCTGTTATGCTAGCTAGATGCAAATACATTTAACTGACAGAACTGAAGTCAATATACAGTAAATACTTTGTCCCACCTGCCCCCCGAATGATTAAATAAAGTCTTGGAGGATATTTCTAAAATCAATCTTCCGCAAATCATATTCTTGCGCGGTTTGCTACGTCAGTAATTCTAGTACAATTTATTTCACTTTTAAATGTATTAAGTTTTTAAAAAATATATATTTTTACATCTTAAATTCTTTGAAAATGTTGTTTTGTAACTTTGTGAAGCAAAGCTACCTGGCGTATGAAACGCAGGATATCACTTAAAGCTGCCTTGCCTTTACGTACTCGAGCGCGACGCACATTTACCTGCACGGGTTGGTGGTGAACGCGGAGAAAGGAACCCTCTGTCTGAACTCCTCGGTGATGTGATCCGCCAGCGGAGGTCTGCGGGCGAGACATAAATCACTCGGCAATTTCTTGGCTGCTTTGTTGCTTTTCGGATTTAAAAACGCAAAGAGGGTTACGAGCACGTCACAAAGTTCCTCACCAAAATTTTTGTACATGGAGAACTCATTAAAATGAGCTGATCGTGAGCCGTTTGTATTCTCAAAACGGCAGCCACGCCTGATCTTTATCAATCAGCGCCTTCATAAATGGAGATTTTTTTAATTTATTCTTCAATATGAGTATTACCGTGGCAGGATGTTGCCTGGGCCTGGATCTTCGGGGCCGGGAACGAACACAAAACGACTGCTGCAGGTTCAAGACGAGGACAATGGCAGTGAGGCACTAAGTCCAATGTTAATAATGACCCCCCCCCAAAAAAAAAGGCTTTATAAAGGTGCAAAGCACACACACTTACTTGTTGAGTATATTCGGGTGCGCACATATGCTGTCGGCTAATGCCTTCAGCGACTCTAAAAAGAGAATTCAATTTAAAAAAACGGCAAAGTGAAACACTGATTTCTCACTTGATTGTGACTGAAGTGTTGTGGGAAGCTTGCCTTGAAGTGACTTGATGTGATTTTTTCCATACGGGACAGAAGAGAAGTTTCCACAAAAGATGAAACAGGTGGGAGGCATCGCGGCGTAGCCTGGTGACACGGTGTTCAAATGGGAGATTATCAACGTTACAATATCTTGAACGCCACTTTAGAGTTCAATCATAAATCGTTCGCCGAGTACAGTCGGATTTGGAGTTGTCGTCAAAGTAGTAACATTGTCATGTGTTTTCTCAGGAGAAAACCAACACTCGTAGCACACGTGCTAATGACAGAATGAAAACTGAATTAAAGTTTTGGGTTTTCCCTTTCGCCTTCATTTCAATGCACATTGGGGTCCTCACAAGCTACCGCGTTACACGCTCGTCACTACTAAATCGGAACGGAGCAGCTGGCATACCCGAGAACATGAGGTTGAGCTTCTCCATCACTTCCACGCTGTCCAGCCACACGTCGGAAAGCAAAACAAACATGGCGTCCTCGTTCTCCTCCTCCAGCTGCTTGAGCTTGGCCGACACCTTCACCGACGTCGCGGACGGACCGCCGAAAAAGTTCACGTTGCCGAAGTACGCCCTGGCGGCAGAAGAGAGCCCCGTCGGCATTGTTAGGACACGGGGTGCTTTCACCGCAACACTGAGCGACACGAGGAAGCGTCACTTCCTCGTGTAAGGAGGGCGAGAGGAGTCAAATGGTGCATTCAAGTGCACAGTTTGTTCGAGAACCGAAATTTGTTCGTCATCCGAGGCATAAAAAAAACCTCGAAATTTTTGGTCGAAAACCGAGACGTTCGAAAACCGAGGTTTGACTGTATATGTTCAATCAATTTTACCGTGTAGCTGATGAAGGTTCTACAGGCGGCGTGCCAAAACCATTGACGTGGAACACCGAGTCCTCGTACCAGCCTGAAAGACACATGGTCAAAATATTGGTAGATGGACATCAGAGAAAACCGTCATATCATTTCAGTCGCAACTTCAGTGATGCCTTCAGTGTAAACAGTCAAAGGTGGGACATTTTCACTGCTTGCTGAGACTGGAAGTAGAAGCTCCACCTGGTGGACAAGTGTAATAATGCAGGAGTCCAGAATTGAAACCAAAAATTGCCACATGAGCTAAAGTTATAACGTGCCTGTTTTTGCGCATCTTTCGAAACGCGAAAATTGCCTTTGGTGAGTGCGCCTGCACCAGTAAGTTCCTATTTTGTGTACTATCCACCTAATTTCCATGCACACGAACAAGCTTTTCTCAGTTTTCCAGGTTAGACTTTTGGAACACATTTTCCTTCACATTTTTCAGTTGGATAAGAATTTGCGCAATTAATCAGTTCGCCATTGCAAGCTTATCACAATAAAAGTCTTTCGTCTTACCCTCAGCCAGTACGAAACTGTATTCGGTGTAAAGGCCGTTATGAAACTGGTGCAAAGCAGAATTAAGGCAAAGAGCAACTTGATTTTTCTGGATCAATTCCAAAGACTTGAAAGAAAGGATATTGCCTTGGACATATTGAGCTCGACAGTCCCAGTTGGATCCTCCAGGGAGAATTTCCCCTTTGAAAGAAAAAAAAAAAAAAAAAATGTCAACAAGAACATGCAAATACACTATCAAGATGATCTCACGATTCAAAATGGCGTAAAATGCAAACGGTCCGCCCGCCTCACCTCTTTTAGTTGCGTGATCATGCCGAGTACGATCACGCCCCCCAGTTTGGACGTGCAGCCGAGCAAAGCTTCAATGGTCTTCAGCTGGACAACATAAGTAAAAAAAATATATATATATTAAAATGTTTGACGATCCCAAGTATGGGGGGGGGTAGTACCCGCTGTACCCCGAACTGAACCAAAATTGGACACGCAATGTTTTGGCTCAACAGTGATGATGAGGATACCTGGAATTTGTTTTGATTGGGCACGACGGCGGCTCCTATGACAGGCGGGGTGAACAGCTCGTGTCGACGTGTGCGCTGGAAAACAAACGCAGGTAAAAAGTTAAAAAGCGCCGCATGGAAAGAGCGACGAGCGTGCAGACCGAAGAGCGGGAAAGCGGACCTGCAGTAAGATTGCGTAGCGCTCACGGAAAAGTTCCGCCTTGTCTCTCGCGATGCCGCACAGGCCGGCAGCTGGATGGTTGGTCATAGCGATGCTGAATACAACACAACGCAGAGCCATTAAGGATATTATCGTCTTTAACGGTTTCATTTTGGATTTCAACGTCAACGATAGAGAGGAATAATGGCATTAACTCACGGGACGAATTTCTTCTGCTCCGCATTGTAAATGTATCGGGGCACATCGAAGGCACCGATGATGTTGAAAACGTTACTCCTGGAAATGAGTCAAATTGTGAGAAATGTCGCCCACAAAACGACCAAAAAAAAAACTTGTTCGACAGGTCAGCGGTCTCTAGTTTCTTACATGGCTTCGTCACAGGATTGAGAGCAATCTTGCACGGCGTTCGTCACCACCGATAGCTCGATCATGCTAGAAGACACTTTGTGATGACCAAAATCACAAATAAATGTGGTTAAATTTATGAATCGCCCAGAACGAACACCAACATGCTCACTCACGTGGTTGCTTCTCGACAGCATCCAGCACTCTTTCGATGATGTCATCCAGCTCAGTGGGACTGACAGACTCCAGGACCTCCACCAGATACTTGGTGGCCTCACTTAGACAACATTAAAAGAAGCCCGGAAACATATCAATATTCACCTTTGACTAAATGTGCAACAGACATTCAGTATTTATGCATTTATTCATTCTTCCCCCACTTTGTACCTAAGTCTACATGTGTCGCTATATTGTATTTATTCCACAAGAAAAGGCAAAATATTAACAGCAACTGCCAAATTGCCAGCACAACTGAAAGTGTCAATTAAAGATGAGCATTATAGTCAAGTCAAGTACAAGTTTATTGTCAAATAGTGTGAATCTGAAGATTCGATACTTCAGGTTTTGTAGTAATAGTGCAAAGAGCCTGGTAATGACAACAAAAGAATGTGATGCTGAGTTATTTATTGACACTTAGTTTGAGAAAGTGACCAATTAAAAAGAGCGAAATGAAGTTTGAAAACTATTCGAACGAGATTCTTCGACAGATGATTCGTTACGCGAATTAATGAAGTAGACAACACTAACTAAAACCGCAAGAATACCAGCTAAACTAAAATATTTCAAACGAGAAATGACTTAGTGGTACATACGGTCGGAGAATAAGTCCCCGCATTTTGAAGTCTGTACAAACTCTGGACTTAATTGTGCGGCTAGCATCCATCTTTGTTGACTTGACTGTTCAGTACCGTCGCGCCTTGGCGCCAAATGTTTTACTTCCGCATATTGCTGTCGTCACTTCCGTGATAGTCACGCTTACGGTAAAAGTCGCGTTAATAGAGGGCTGTAAAATGTAAAACGAACAACAAAAATAGGTGTTGTGGAAAATGTAAAAGAAGGCGACAATTTCTCACGTTCACACACAGCAAGTGTGTCGTTTTATTTTTTACATAGAAAAAACTCCCGCGCCAAACCGGGAACCGCTGAAAATCAGTTTCCATAGCAACAAGCAAAACTAAACATGGCGGTCCTTAAAGGGACCGCAATTACTTCTAATCATTGCATTCAAGTACTGTATTTACAGTTCGTGGTGAATTATGTATAGAGAAGTCACTACACTGACTACAGTGTATTTGTTTATTTAAAATCCGATGTAAAGCCTCGAGTAATTATGCTTTTGAGGACTTTTATTGTTACCCCGAACTACTGCTCCCTCTCTCTGGTAGACATCCAGGACATTACTGTAGTTGGGTTAAGATGAACTTATATTTTGTTAATGGCTACACAAACCCGCATAAATATATGGCATGAGCATGAATACAAGAGACAGTTTACTGTAGCAACTGAATCTTTAATATTTTGTAAGATATAAAAATCTTCATCTTTATCATACAATGAGACACGCCACATTTAGCCAAAGGAACAATTCTTTTTTGTTTTGTTTTTTGCCACCACACAAGAACAAAAACAACGGTATAATTTTATGATCCCTTTTTTTTTTAGGTAAGACAAGCTGGCTGGACAAATACGCAGCCACACAGGTCTTCCCTTCTTTTACGCAAGACATTCGACATGTTCCTCACTAAGTAGGCCTTTAGGCACCGAGCTGAAAAGAGGACCTGCACTCGGAAGCTGACACTTGGATGTCATTGGGAAATCATTTTGAAAAAATGCTAAGTGGAAACAGCGCAGCAGTGCTTCAGGGAACATTTGTGTGTGTGATGTCACAGGCAGTAACTTGACAGATACGCTAAGCCCAAAAAGTTAGGGATGTTGGGTGAAATTTCACAGAGAGACTTGAAGAGTCACAGAAACCCATGGAAGTGGATATCCTTGGGAACATTCATGCATCTGTTATGAATTTTGCCATCCACCTCCTTGTTTAAAGAACAAGGCGGTCAAAGATTGAAAAGCTGTGAATGCACTTGCATTAGTTTTGAGACGGTCAAATCAAGTTTATCGGTGAACGCATTTTAGGTTCATCTTAAAATTTCACCTGAAAGAGCAATACCCCCAACTTCTTGTCACGAGTGTAAAACGAGAGAAAACTAGCTCAACTCGATGGAGAGAAAAGTCTGCTCGGCCTACTTGGCAAAAATGCGATGAGACCTTTGAATTTTCTTTTTTTTTTTTTTTTTTTTTTTTAAACGCTCATGTCTTGCAATATTTTCAAGTGGTGCGCTTTCCTCGGACAAAAATCAACATCAAAAGCAGCCAAGCACAGGAAACAGCATTCAAAATGCAAACAGGGGAGGGGAAAAAAAAAAGAAAAAAAAAGAAACACAAAGCCAATATAAAGGTTTGAACATGCCGAGTCTCTTTCACAGAAAAGCCACCAGTGTACAAGATGTGTCGTCAAATTAAACACAAAAAGAAACGCCACACACTGCAAGTCATGCTACTGACACTGTCAAAGAAACAAGATTGACATGAACAAAGTTGGACATTTCCCAGAATTCCCATGTTCAGGCTGTACCAAAGCCAAAAGAGGCATTTATGGCAGAAATGAGTATTTTAATATATCTGTTATTTTATTCACATTATTAACCCCCCCCCCCCCCCCAAAAAAAAAAAAAAAATGAACAGCATTTTGGACAGTACTGCGGCCACTGTGCTGCTGGCACAAACTGACTTAGCAGCACAAAACTGCTAATGTAAAGCTCATCTTTATGTGCGCACACACACGTATGCGCACACACACACACACACACACACACACACACACACACACACACACACACACACAGGAAACAAGCAGACAAACATGCAGCAAATTGAACAATGTTCAGTGATGGCTGAGCGAGCTTGTGTGGCATGGTGGTCATGCAGTAACACAATCGTGTGCGCGCACGCGCGCGCACACACACACACACACACACACACGCACGCACGTGCACGCGCGCACACACACACACACAGATTACAAACAATCCACCCCCCCCCTATCCATCTTTGGCTGGTCCACTACAACAGCGAAGAGAAGAGCTCGCCGTTACAAGATGGGTTTTTCTCAGGGGGGGGTTTTCAGGGTCACAGTCAGTGTTCCTTGGCTGGTAGTGCCCTCCCGAGCGAGCTGGTTGGTTGGGTGGCTATTCTTTCTCCCAAGATGGGGTTGCGCGCAGTGTCTACAGGGAGGTGGACGGAAGCTTCTTGACGCGCCGCTGGGCCAGAAAGGAGCTCTCGATGGGCTTGAGCTCGGGGGTGGGCTGCGAGTTCTTCAGGGCCGAGTACGTGGCTGCCATGGCGCCCTGGGACACAAATCATAGTGCTGTGCTAAGCAGGACTCTCAATGAAAAGTTTTTATTTCGCAGTACAAGAATTTTGCCCAACGGCTATGACAGGCTCCTTCAATCAGCGCAACCCAACCACCAATCAGCAGACTGGTACCATTTGGTAGCGGGACATTAATTTTGCTAGCAACTTGGAGGTTATCATGCGAGAACGAACAGAGCCCCAGTCACCTTGACCAGTTTGGGGTCCTGGTGCGGGAGTTGACTGTTGGGGAGTTTGTCTCTCTGGACGATCCACGGGTGCCTGAGGACCTGCTTGGCGATAAGTCTCTGATGTGGGTCCACGTGGAGCATCTTGGACACCAGGTCCTGCAGCAAGGAGCGCACTTTAACTCATTCACTCCCAAAGACGGTTTTAAACGTCTTTTCAGACTTGGCCCAGAATTGGCTGGTCCTGAAATTAAACATGAGTCGAGCTCTCTGGAACAAATATGTTAAGTCACACCTTAGCCGCGTCGGACACAGTGTCCCAGTTGCCTCCGGACAAACTAAAGTGACCGTTGCCTATCCTGTTCAGGATCTCATTGGGAGTGTCCTCAGGTCCGTTGGCGAATGGAGTAAAACTAGAGGAAGGGAGCAAGACAGCAGGGCCGTTTTAGGATGCAAATGACTATTACAGTATTTCAACACAGTCAAGACTGTACTGTATTTACCCGGCCAGCATGGTGTACAGCAAGACTCCCAAACTCCAGATATCACAGCCCTCATCATAGCCTTGACGCTTCAACACCTACCGAACGACAAATTATTTTAGCATTAGAAAAAAAAAGAATACAGTCAAACCTCGGTTTTCGTCCATAATCCGTTCCAGAAGGCCGTTCGAAAATCGAAATTGTTCGAAAACCGAAACCAAGCTCTTTTTAAAATAAAAATGTTTGCTGAACACGTCTGCTCACAATGGAAAGCAACACGAGGAAGCGTCACTTCCACTCGTGTAAGGAAGGCGAGAGGAGTCAAATGGTGCATTCAAGTGCGCTCAGTTTGTTCGAGAACCGAAATTTGTTCGTCATCCGAGGCATAAAAAACTAGAAATTTTTGGTCGAAAACCGAATTGGTCGAGAACCGAGACGTTCAAAAACCGAGGTTTGACTGTAAAAATGTTGACATGCGCTTTAAGATGAAAAATACATCGACATTGCTCACCAATACAATATTCCCTATTCAACGTGAACTATTCACAAACTCGCTTACAGTGGCGCCATGAGATTTGAATGACCCGAGGAAACAGATGTTTGAACACAGTGGTGCAACACATGTAGACCGATAACATAACAATACCCATTGGCATATATTCTTCATCCTCTGCAAAAAATGATTTTTATTACCATATGACAGCTATTTTAAATGAGCAATACGACACAAAACGTGCCGGTCTAACCTCAGGCGCCACAAAGTTGGCAGTGTAGCACGGGGTCATGAGTAAGCCATTGTTGGCACGCAGCTGCTTGGCGAAGCCAAAGTCGCAGATCCGAATCGACTCCGGGTTCCCCGACTCGTCCACATAGAGTATGTTGCTGGGCTTCAGGTCTCTGTGCACCACCTAAACAAAAGAGAAATGAGGGGGAAACAAAGAGCATCAGTTCACAATCTCATGAAAACAAAATAATCTGCCAAAAATACTGGGGGTCTTCTGTTGAGAAAAACATTTCTAGGCTGTAAATATTAAACAATCAAATAAAAACCAGTAAGTACGACATGTGAGCAAATACAGCGGTGCCTTGCAATACAAGTTGAATTTGTACCGTGACCTTGCTTGTATCTCAAAACACTCAATCCAAAATGCATAAAAAATAAATAAACAAATAAAATAAAAGATTCGAATGCGTGAACCCTCGACTGCTGTGACCCAATGTGCTGCGTCCTCACCCCCTGCGAGTGCAGATATTCCACAGTCTTGGTGATGGTGTGCAACACGGCACTGGCCTCCCTCTCCGAGAAGGACTTCTGCTTGAGGATCCGATCGAGCAGCTCCCCTCCGCGCATCAGCTCCGTCACCAGGAACACCTGCTTGCCAGTGTCGTACACCTGCAACGGACATGGGGAAAAGTTATTTCACCTCAAATACCTCGAGTGCATTTATTTACTGCCGCTGTGGAAAACTGCGACCTATTCTGGAACTAACAGAATTCAAGCAGCTACAGTGAAATCATGTTTGCAGCAAGACATTTTTCACAACAGGGGGTTTTTCACTGTAGCAAATTTGAAACAGGAAAGTGGGAATGGTGTTAATGCATGAAGATTTTTTTCACACTAGGGGGTATTTTCACCCATGTAGATTTCGTTGTAGAGGAGTTTCGCTGTACTAAAGAAGGGGCGTTTTGACACTATTTTCTATCCGTTGAATCCGGAGTCCATTTGGTTCTACGGAGTATAGAGCGACGATTGCGCGTGTGATTATCCTCACATCCTTCAGCGTGATGATATTGGGGTGCTGTCCGTATCGAAGCAGGATCTCGATTTCCTCCGAGGGGTCTGTGCTGGTCTTGTCAATCATCTGTCAATTTGACAAAAAAGCAAATTTAGAATTTGGATTGTGATCGACTTGGCTGAGGTGGTCAAGTGAGTCATTTGGCGAGTCGCTTGTACCTTGACGGCGTATTCCGTGTTGGTGGCCTTGTGGATACATCGCTTGCACACGGAGAAGGAGCCCATGCCGATGTCCTCTTTCAGCACGTAGCCATCGCTGAACAACAAGTTCTTCCCATGTAGCTGCTGCAAGTGGACAGTAAGTTATTATTATTATGACTTTTTTTTTTTTTTTTTAAAGCTGTTGACTAACATTTTCTTGAGACGGAATAAAAATACGAGTGATTATGCCACCAGGTCTTGCAATTTTGATGAAAATTGTGTTTCGTTTTAATGGAACATTTTTCAAAAACACTTTGGTTGAAAAAGTTTCTTTGAACTGTGGCATTCATTCGACAAACAATCACATATTCAAAAACGCAAAACACAAACCTTTTATTGCACATAACATGAATACAGTTCATCCAATTACAATTGATACAATTATTGTTTGATTATTATGATTGCAATTAGCAGTATTAGTATTGTTATTATTGAGCTTTTTGTTTAGCCCTGATTATGCAACAATGTGTTCGAGTGCTCTACAAATAAAGTTGAGTTGATTTGTGTCCTCATACACATGTAATACTATTATTCCACTTGCCAGTATTTTCCGAACTATAAGGCGCTTCGGAGTATATGGGGCAGTTTCAATGAATGGCCTATTTTAAATCCGTTTTCATATATAGGGCGCAGCACATTGTAAGGCGCATAGAGTAGAAGCTACAATAGTGTCTGTAGTTGCGTTACGCATCCACTAGATGGAGCTACGCTGAACGGGAATACAATGCAATATATTTATATTGAGCTTTCACAACCGCTGGAGCTGTAGCAAAGCGCTTTATAGAACATTTAAAATACCCCGTCCAAGAAATCAGAATATTGATCCATATAAGGCGCATCGGATTATAAGGCGCACAATCTGATTTCCCCACTGTCTTCTCAGACTTTCAAGTGGCTCCCCGCTTACCTGGACCACCGGGTGCGGCGGGGGTTGCACAGGCTCAGCTGACCCTTCTTCCTCCAACAGACTCGATGCGATAAAGCTGAAGCCTCGGAACAGCTGGTGAGCGCCGGCACTCGGCGGCACGCCGGGAGAGTCTGCAGAAACGATGCGGATGATAATGTTGAATGGTGTAAAATAATTAAAGAATCAATGGAATGAATACATTAAAAAGACCAATAATAATCATAAAATGTCCAAACTTCCAAACGACTCTCACCTTTCGGGGTGCGCGAGGTGAACTCGGAGTCAAAGTAGAACGTGTCATCGGGACGCGCCACCGCCGGTTTGAAAGGGGGTTTTATTTCTCTGCGGAACAGTTTCTGAAAGCAGTTTTTGCAAGATGTAAACAACAATGGGTAGCAATGGGTGCTCCAAATCATTGCGACACAGGCAATAATAGGGATGTATTTAATCATAAAATTGAAACGACATTTAACTCATTCAGTACCAGCCAATTCCTGACCAAGTCTGAAAAGACGTTTAAAAACGTCTTTGGGAGTGAATGGGTTGAAGGGCCGGACAATCAAGGCCAACGGAACGACTCAGGTTCTTTTCCTGCTGCGCGTGGCCACTTGTTGGGTTCCAAGAATGCCAAATTGTGAATATGAAGGGGTTCACTCAATTGATTTACGCCACAGTGGAGTAAAGATTACTTGGTTCAGTTATTTATTCATAGCTATTACTCCAAGCAGTTAACTGGTTGATTGAAACGAAGGTGTTCAAAATAAAAAAGACAAATCAAACAAGCACACGAATATACAGATAGACACTTTAAACATTGACATGTTTGGAGTAATAGAAACTATATTTATGATGGCTAAAAAAATTAAATAAACACACTCACATTCCAGTCAATGTTGGAAAACCATCCGTGACGTTTGATCTCCTCTGCTCCGTCTGGACCCGATCCTACATAGAAGCCATAAAAATCAGCGACATTCCAATACATTTATTTTACGCTACAGCCTCCTATAAAGTCAATTTTTATTTATTTAAATTTTTTTTTGCTCAATACATGACATGACTGATTTACCATTTTAAAGCCTGATTTCATTTTTTTTTTTTTTTTTAATCACAAAAATTTGACAAAGGTGTGAACATCGTGGCGTGTCCAATTTACAAGACATTTTCGTTTTTACTTTACAGCGACTTTAAATGCAATCTCGAGCCTATGTGATGTCTTGACTAGGTTCAAGTGGATAACCGACCCAGTCTGTTGGCGGGGTTCCTCTTGAACAGAGCTCTGAGCAGAGACTGCGCCTCTGCGCTGAGGAACTGAGGCATTCCCAGACGTGCCCTGCAAGAGATAGGTCAATCGTAATCATCATCATCATCGTCATCGTCACAGTCATTGTTAATACAAGTGATGGTAAGTAGCGGCACTCACTTGAGAATCATGCCCATTGTTTCTTTGCGGTCTTTCCCATGAAAGGGCAGCGACCCGGTCAACATTTCAAACTGGTGGAGAGAACATTCGGCTTTTAATGCAACGCTCATATCTGTCACATTTGGATGGCATTATTGTACAACGGAATACACGGTATAAGTCCCCAAACACTTGAGGATTGCGGGGGCTTTCAGGTAAATACGTTTAAAATGTAGGGTAAACTTTGAGAGATTAACAGCAGTTTGAAATGAAGTTCATCTGCAAGTTCCTTCCTTAAATTTTCACCCGAAAGCTATGAATATCCCAAACTTTTTGGAAATTGCGTATTATAGAAAAAAAAAAGACATTTTAATGTTCGCAAGACCAGGAGTTTGGTTTGTGGAGTGCCTACCCACATATCACATGGGAAATTAATTAATCCCCCAAGTAAATCTTCAGACTTCTACTCGTCTTTTCTTAAAATAGCTCACAACTTTGCTAACAATGCAGCTCTGCTTACCATTAGACTTTCACATGATCAAAAGAGTCAAAGTGGTTGGCTCGCTGGAACAATGGTCAGGGGGTATAAGTTATTATGTTAATTATACTGACAGTTCGGTAACAGGTGAGGGGGGGAAACACAGAATGGCATGCTTACATATTTTTAGAGCTAGCAAGATAATAAAATATATACCGTCTTGCTTCATTTCCCACTTAATGGGTGGGAAGACATTCAGGATATGCGCTTTCTATAAATACGGCCCCTATTAAGGTTCAACTGTTCGAAGACCATTATGCTTCCCCTTTCCTTACCATCAGTACTCCGAATGACCACCAGTCGGCGCCGTGGGTGTGTCCTACCCTGTTGACCACTTCAGGTGCCATGTACTCCACAGTGCCGCAAAAGGAGTAGGCCTTCTCGTGGTGGTCAATGCCCTCTTTGCACAGACCAAAATCTGGAAGACACCGAGGAGGACTTTTGCTCTTAGTTGGGATAAATAACCATTTGAGGCTTCAGGGAAATCGTTTCGGCACTTCTCACTCTTTTCTTACCCGTGAGTTTGATGTGACCTTCCTCATCCAAGAGAATGCTGGAAAAACAAACAGTAGATCATGTTGGGAACATGACAAACATCCCCACAAAAACACTTCAAGACGGCTAGAATGTAAATTGCAAGCATGCGGGTGAAAATAAGTGTCAAGTGGCCTTTGAGTACAACTGTGCAAAATCAGAAAAAAAAAATGCCGTTGGGTTATTCAAAATCCAACAGATTTTACTTTTCAGGCTTCAGGTCTCTGTACATGATGCCCAAGCTGTGGAGGTGGTCGAGGCCCAGCGCCAGCTCTGCAAGGTAAAACTTGACATCCTCCTCTGTGAACATCACCTGAGAGACAAACACACAGATGGAAATACGCTTCAGGAAGGATGACGCATGAATACACAACATGCAGCGTCAACACACTGAGGGAATTCCCACCTCTTTGGACAGCCGAGTGAAGAGATCGCCGCCTCGGAGGAAGTCCAGGATCAAGTAGAGTTTGCCTTCAGTCTGGAAAGCTGAAATTTGGATATACAGTGAACTCTTGATCATCATTTTTTACGATTTGTTTATTGGCGGTTTATTCCAGATTCAACGTTTTTTTTGGAAGGGGTCAACTATGCATGGATTGACCTTGTCCGCGTCCAACATGAAGAACGGGGGTCCACTGCAGTTTTTTTTTTTTTTTTTAAATAGCACTTCACTGTATGGAAATACTAAACATAATGAAAGAGAATGTACATATACTGTATAATCTGGTACAGTCAAACCTCGGTTTTCGTCGATAATCCGTTCCAGAAGGCTGTTCGAAAACCGAAATTGTTCGAAAACCGAAATCATGCTCTTTTTAAAATTAAAATGTTTACTGAACACGTCTGCTCACAATGGTAAGCAACACGAGGAAGCGTCACTTCCTCGTTCGTCTACCCGGCAAGAGCAGTCAAATGGTGCATTCAAGTGCGCTCAGTTTGTTCGAGAACCGAAATTTGTTCGTCATCCGAGGCATAAAAAACTCGAAATTTTGGGTCGAAAACCGAATTGGTCGAGAACCGAGACGTTCGAAAACCGAGCTTTGACTGTATTATAAAGTCTCATTCCTGTACATGCCGCAGTATGTGTGCGTTTGGGTGTGTGCCATCAAGCGCTGTGGCCTTCACTTCGCTCAAGCGGCGGCGTAACTTCATCTCTTAACTCAAACGTTGGTTTGCAACACAGAGCCAAGCGAGGGCTTGTCACGTGAAAAAACAGGTGCCGCTGTTTACTGTAAAACCTTAATAAAAATGATCTCTCTTGAATGCAGTCTGCGCGATATAGCAGCGGAAAACACTGCGATGTGAGTGAGTGGGCGTTTCAATGAGGCGACGGGAGCAATTGCCAGTGCTGAGACTGACTGACCGTAGTGCAGCTTGACAATGAACGGGTGGTTGACATCAGCCAGGATGTTTCGCTCCATTTTGGTCCTCACACGATCTCTCACTGGCGATGCAGGACAAAAAAAAAACAAAAAAACAACCCACATAATTATCTGACATCAATGCAGCACTTCAATCATTTGACACTAAATGGTGTTTTCTTTTAGGCGGCTGCTTAACAGCAGCGTACACTAGACTGCTCACTATTGGTGGCACAAGCCAGGCAAGAACTGTGCAGTGCAGAAATTTTCATTCCGGCTTGCCCAGTAACTGCGAGTTTATTGATGAGAATCACAGATAACTAAAATAAAACAACGAGCATTTGAGCATTTAGAGTTGTGTTCACCGCACATCCCCGGCGTGAGAATAACAGCGCAAAGTGGTTTCTAATTGAATGAGGAAGCGGTTTCTGCTCTGCTCCAGTACTGTTTTCTACGGGCCAACGCCATATTGAGTAACACAAATCAAGAGTTGGAAAAAGCAGGTTTGTATGACCATAAATTACCGTATTGGCCCGAATATAAGACGGTGTTTTTTGCATTGAAATAAGACTGAAAAAGTGGGGGTCGTCTTATATTCGGGGTCTAGACATTATACACATTCATGACGCTAGATGGCGCCAGATATCATTGAAGCGAATGCTGAACTTGACTCCCCAGGTCAAAGTCAACCCCTGTCACGAAGAATAAAAATAAAAATAGCGGTAGCACGAAGCGGAAAAATAAAAAATAGCGGTAAGGAAGAAAAGAGAAGAAAATAATAGAAGAGATAACAGAAAATGGACAAACGTAGCGACAATCTGGAGAAAAGTGGGTCGAAGATTGGCCAGGTTAACCGGCAGCTGAGGAGAAGTTATGATGTAATTTACATTTCAAAAATCAGAAGCCATTCATTTACGAATGTGATTGCACTTTAGTTTACGTACTTAAATGTTCAGATATTAAGATTTGAATGACGCAAAATAACATGCTTTTTCTCTCAAATATATAGTTATAATCATTTGTTTCAGATGTACTGTCAATTATTTTCTGTATAAAAATTAATTTGGTGTTCAAAAAGTCTTTTTTTAAACTTGAGTCTTGAAAAGAGGGGGTCGTCTTATAATCAGGGCCGTCTTATATTCGGGCCAATACGGTAAATAAAAACAAAACATGTAAATCGATATTTTTTTTCGATATAGAGTCAACGGGGGCCAAGCCATTTATGGCATGGCGGTCGACATCGTTTACATGGTTAACGACCGGTGTCATTTGAGCGCTTATGCCGGCCCCGCTCCGATTACACCATTCATTCTCAAGATGCTCTCTCGTACCTTTGAGCGTGGCTTTCTTGAGGACCTTCATTGCGTAGAGCTGGTTGTCATCAGGAGGGGTCACCTTGCGCACCAGGAACACCTCAAGTATGTGAGACACAAGCAAAGTCAGGAGTGAGCCGCAAAGACTTGCCGAGGATATGAAAAGAGAAGCGGCTTCAAGCTCGTGTGCGTTACCTTCCCAAAGGAACCCTGACCCAGTACTTTGAGCAGTTCAAAGTGAGACGCATCTGCTTTTTCCGAACCCTCTTTGACCACATGGGTGATGTTGATTTCCTTGATTTCGTCATCGTCCTATACATGGGAGGGGAAAAAAATTAATGAAACAAAGGATGTCCAAAATGCTCCCAGTGTTTCCCCGACCTAAACGGATTCTGAAAGTGGGGTACAGGTATGGCTAGGTGGGTGAAAATGGGCTCTCTCAAGTAACATAAGGAAGAATTAAAAAAAAAAAAAACATTTAAGTACCCTTTCTTTCCCAGACCAATACAACCACCCATACTATAACCAAGTAACCGATACCGCTAGTACATTTTACATTTGATACATATACAGTACTTTCTATTAAACCGATGACAGGTAATTGAAGTCAAACCTCGGTTTTCGAACGTCTCAGTTCTCGACCAATTCGGTTTTCGACCAAAAATGTTGAGTTTTTTATGCCTCAGATGACGAACAAATTTCGGTTCTCGAACAAACTGAGCGCACTTGAATGTACCATTTGACTCCTCTCGCCTTCCTTACACGAGGAAGTGACGCTTCCTCGTGCTGCTTTCCTTTGTGAGCAAACGTGTTCAGTAAACATTTTTATTTGAAAAAGAGCGTGGTTTCGGTTTTCGAACAATTTCTGGTTTCGAACAGCCTTCTGGAACGGATTATGGACGAAAACCGAGGTTTGACTGTATAAAGAAAAACCTTTTGTTTATTTCTGACAAAGACAGAAGCGCCAATACAGAATTCGAAATTCAAAATCACAAAGACTTTGATTTACGATCCATTTGAAATACAGTGATCCCTCGCTCTAACGTGGTTCACTTTCTGCGGCATCACCGTTTCACAGATTTCTTTTGTGCAGTTTTTAAAAATCTTTTTAACCCTTTGAATCAGAACGCGTCGGCGGGGCCGCGTGTCAACTGTACAGTATTTCCAAAAACTATTATAGTTATTTATTGAAAACATTTTTTTTTTTTTGTAATTTGGTTTGGTCTTTGATTTCAGTGTATATACATAGTTAATTATTGGGTAATAACTGTTCACTACTTCACGGATTTCACTTATCACTGATTCTTTTTGGAACGTAACCCCCGCGATAAACGAGGGATTACTGTACATTTTAAAAACACAATTGACTACTATCTCAGTTTTGGAGAATAAAGTGAAGTGCAAAATACAGGTTAAACGGTTAAGCATGACAGTATGAAGCTAGAAATTAAGGCTTGGTGATTGATCACAATATCAATATTTTACATCATTGATATTGATAATTGTTATTAAGTTTTTTTTACCTATTCAAAAGAAGAAAATGATTCAATTGATTCAGGATTTTAAAAAATTCAGAGAAAAAACATCCAGAGAATAAATGCCATTCATATTACAAAATACACATATTAAAAAAAAAAAATTAAAAAAAAGGTACAGGTATCACTCTCTATGACGCACACCAGTCAGTAAAAATGCTATGTTGGCCTGTCCTGCATTCAATAGGAAAACTAGACCTTACGAATGCACTGAATAAAAAAAACATCCAATTTTTCGCAGTTGATGAAAGAACGCAAATGTTTCAAGTGTGTGCATGGAATACCGTCATGGAGAAAGTCATCAGACAACCCAAATTGATTTAGCAAATGAATGTATCATAGTGAGCAGAACTTTGAGTTGCTAGCAACGCACTAAAAATCCACTCAAAGCATTAATGTAAACCTTATAAACATACATATACTTACACAAATTGCATCTTAATGGGTATTAATGGATGACTATTCTTTTATAGTGTTGTAGCTTTTATCATTTCACATTTTGTGCTTCCAAGTAGAATACAATTGGAAGACGAAATTAATGTATTGGTCGACCGCAGTCCTGAATCGTCACATTAACGCTATTAAACTTTAATCAGAAGGAAACGCTGATTAAAGCGCTATCTCATGAGAAAATAACAGCAACAGGAAGCAGCTTGAACGTAGCAGCGCTATTACAACAACAACAACAACAACAACGCATTTCACAGAACTTTAAATACACGTTGTTATGGTTACCGGTGTCGCTCGCTTCAGTGCGGGCAAAGCATCTGCAGCCGCCGCCAAGCCTTTGTTTTTTTTCGACAGGTAGAAGGGGAGAAAGCGACTCAGTTGAAATCTGGCCCCGGGGCCCATGTCCCAAGTCGTGACACTCTAAGGACCTTTCTGACTCTTGTCTTGTGCTCCTCTGACTGGCTGAGCAGAGGTTTGAAGACAAATCATGAGTCGGCAAAACAGGAAGTAAGAGACTGCCTTTATTCTCACACTCGTGCACCCACACGAAGGCCCACACAACAGAAACACTCAGAAAAAAAAAATGATCGTATGAGTGACAGGAACATATTTGAAGAAAAGACATCTATTATATCCAATGTGCAGTCATCAGGTGAAAACACTCAACTGCTTTTAAGTTGAAAGGCAGGAAGAGGAGCCAAATCAGATGACTTGAAGGAAACGCTCTTATCTGAGGCCAAGCGTGTTCCTCTCCGAATTGTCTATTCCTACTCATCCGGTCTTAAAAAAAAACAACAACTTGACCTCAGGTGACCCGAGTATTAGATGTAATAACCGATAGGATAATCGATTCTACAGAAGATACGAACATATGGAAACTCTACACTACTTTTTGGGACGCCGTTATCTTGGTGAATCACTAAATATCGTCGCTTTTAACAGTGAAGAGAAGAAAGTCTTTCATTTAAAATCGAAACAGCCACAAGGAAAGCAATACAGTCAAACCTCGGTTTTCAAACATCTCGGTTCTCGACCAAAAATGTTCAGTTTTTTATGCCTCGGATGACAAACAAATTTCGGTTCTGGAACAAACTGAGCGCACTTGAATGCACCATTTGACTCCTCGCGCCTTCCTTACACGAGGAAGTGACGCTTCCTCGGAATGACGAGGAAGTGACGCTTCCTCGTGTTGCTTTCCATTGTGAGCAGACGTGTTCAGTAAACATTTTTAAAAAGAGCGTGGTTTCGGTTTTCAAACAATTTCGGTTTTCGAACAGCCTTCTGGAACGGATTATAGACGAAAACCGACGTTTGACTGTATATAGCATATTGTCGTGTGGCATCTGAAGATGGCGAAGAAGAAGCGATGATGCAAATACGGGAAAGGGCAGATGTCAGCATATGAAAATGAGATATTATAGTGTTGTCTCAACACAGGGACAAAATGACTTACCTGGACTGCACTAATATGGGCAAAGTCCTTCTCTATCCACGTGATATGACACTTGTTCTAAGTGGTGTTGGAATGGAGAGTTCACATTATTATTAGGAGGGTGATTATTGCGTGGCTTTTCTTTTCTTCATCATTGAGCAAACACACACACACACACACACACACACACACACACACACACACACACACACACACACACACACACACACACACGCAGGCAGTGGTTGGTAAGACAGGACAGGAAAAGACAGAACAGGAAGTCGCTTTCGCTCTCTCTTCTTAAGATGACTTCACTTCCTTCCGGCTACATAAGCTCAACCTGCAAGAAGAAGCCGCTATGCAAAGATCGGCCTCTCATCAAAGTCAAACACTCAATATAGATGGAGTAACTGGACTCCAACGCAACTACTCCCGTAGGATTACAACTGTCCCTTAAAATCAGACTTTACACCAAACCGACCGAGCGTATCGAAATTGGTCGAGGAGTTTGCATTCGTGCACAATCGGTAATCGGCTGTAATGTCGTAATTTGCGCGAAATAAGACTTGACAGCAAACACAATCTCGATCTGTGCCGCCATAAGTGTAGATTTGAGCCCGGAAGCGAATCTCTTGTTAGCCGTGCCTCATGGGCGCGGACAGTGTTTGGGCTGGGAGCCTGTTTGGTCACTAAAGGGATGGAAATGAAACTTTTTTTTTTTTTCACCCGATTCATGAATTGATAAAACAATCAATTAAAATAATCATTAGTTGCAGCCCTATATTTCACAATGTAATTCTGACATCACAATTAAAAAAAAATCATATATTGATGAATGATAATTGTATCAATTAAATTGCATTGTAATTTATTTCCATTTTTTGCAGATTTTTATTTTCACTTAAAAAAAAAAAAATATATATATATATATATATAAAATATATATTATATCTATATATATATTTTTTATTTTTTTTTTAACCATTTTCATCAATATGACAGGAATAGAACAGTCGAAAAAGGATTCCGCCCGCAATGAAAGTCCAATCATCATCCTTTGTGAACCAGGAAGTCGGCTGATAACTGACAAATGGACGGTCAAGCTCATAAAAATAAGTCAATCTAAGATTATGATCTTTGTTACAAACCTTGCCTGCCTCCTCAACGCCTTTCCTGTTTGACGTGTTAAAGTTAATTGGCTCAAAACAATTATCTTTACAATGAGATCGTACATGAGGTCCCCATATCACACAAATACAGACACAGACACACACACAGGATACGACTGGATCAAAGTTAACATTTCTCACGCAAAACATGCTGAAATCCAATCAAACAACAACAAAACTGCCACTTGCCTCTCTCGTGCGTGTTTTGGTGCGGAATAGGAACCTCCACATATCCAGATATTTCCATGTCACTACGAGCCAGCAGGCACCGCAACACTTTTCAACCGCGCAGCCTTTGAGTTGGCCAACATGTTCGATGTGCGTTACACACACTCGGCAAAATGGGAAGTGAGGTTTTTCGCACCAGAGTGTAGTGCGACTGAATTAACCAGAACTGGTCGCAAAGGGGAAGGTTTGACACGAGAGGAACATCCCAAAGGCGAACGTCTCATTTCTGAATGCGCTTTTTTGTCGGAAATAGAAATAGTGAAACAGAGAAACGATTCATTTTGAGTGGTGGGGGGGGGGGATTTCTCCTCCTCAACCAGCCATGCTATAGAACACACGATGAGAAGCGCCAGCTTGTTGAAGAAAAGAATCGCGTGCGTGACATAAGGGGCCGGTGCCACACCCTCACGAGGAGCCTTAAAGCAGAGACAAGGTTGGCCAAGTAAGGGCATGCTCACCATGTTGTAAACTCAAGAGTCCGTGTAAGCGCTCATCAAACCGAGCTTGGTGCAGAGGAGACGATGTACAGGAGCGCGAGCCAATGGTGGACTCGCAGCTTGCGGCTTAATAGTTCATGAATAACATACGACAATTACGACATTTATCTGCCGGCGATCCGAGACGCGGCTTCCTCTTTTTCTGCATGTTTTCAAGTCTTGACAGTTGGAACCGAGAGCGGCCAAGAGGCCATTCAAGTAAACACAAAGGACAAGATCATCTAAACATGCAGCCAAACACTGCGCTTGATTGTCTTTCCACTGCCTAAAAAGTCCATACTGGACTTTCTCGACAGGGGGCAAACAACGCGCGGAAGGTAAAAGACGTTGTAATTTCATTTTGATTCACGGAGCGCCTGCTCAATCTAATGAGATCCAAAACAAAATTATTTTCACAGACTGACAATATATTTTTTATAGGCTTTACGCCTCATGTCTCTCTCCCCCCTGTCCTCGTGGCAAATTTACTGCGACATCCCACAGACCACATAAATCCAAACCCACAACAGGTGGAGTTCTCTCTAAAAAAAATTTAAAAAAATAACAATGAGGAAGTCAATCAAGTTTTTCTGGGACAAATACGAGAAAGAAAACACGCAAATCAAAAGAGGTTGGGCCTGCTCAGTAGAATACAATTAATGATCAATTCTGTACGCACATTAATTGAACCAAATTCACATTCAAAACATATACTTTGGGCACAAAATGAACCGGGCCAGAGTTTTTAACACGTCAGTGTTAAATGAACAAAACCGATAAAACACAAATTGTACACAAAAACACTGATTGCAATTCACTGACTTTTGATGTTGCCGAATTCAAAATTAGAACAACTTTGAAGTCGACCGGCATGACTGAACAGATTTTGTCGGACTTGATGGCATTTCCAATGCGCTTGAGGGTCTGTTGCAGCAGTCCTAAGTAAAGCAATCATGTGTGAGGCGAGCTGACATTGACCCAATGTTGTCAAGAAAGATGATCTTGTGGGTGCGTCTTATGTCCAGACACTTGCGTGGGCTGGCACCAGGACATGTCAGGTGAGAGGCGCTAATCTCTCTCTCTTTTCGTCAGTCTGTAACTCTGCGCGCGACAACCGCCACCTCCACCCTGATCCTTGTCCCAACCGCCACCTTCAAGTTTTGTCGATAAATGCTGCATGAGGCAAAGATTGAGTGCTGCTGGCTTTTCTGCATGATGGCCGGCTTATTCATTCAACTAGTTACTTTCACTAGAGAGATCCCGATGCCGAGATCGGAAATCGGGCCCGATCACATCATTTTCAGCTGACTGGAATCATGGGGTGGAAAATGATTTAAAAATAAATAAAATTAAAAAAATTCCAAGGGCTACAAAGCAACAAAATACTATATAGATAGATAGATAGATAGATATGTATATATCTATATATGTATATAGATATATACATACACACACATATATATATATAGATATATATAGCTAGATAGATAGATAGCTAGATAGACAGCTAAATAGCTAGCTAGCTAGCTAAATAGCGAGATAAATAGCTAGCAAGCTAGATAAATAGCTAGCTAGCTAGCTAGATATCCATATATCTATATACATATAGATATACAGTAGATATATATAAAATGGATAAAAATGAGTGGATTTTGCTGCTTAATTCATTTAGCATGTTTAGATTAGTGGGGCCACCCAGAACATATACATTTATTTTTTTTTAAATGGACTTCCCCTTTAACACGTAGCCGAGGTATCAGATTGGGAGTCGCTAGCGGCAGATCCTCAAAATCAGGTGACTCGGACACAGGTGCAGAAAAGAGTAGGAGGAAGGGAAGGCAACGGCGCAGGCAGTTCCCCCTGCACCAAATGCAATCCTCAATACGTTAAATCAAGGCGCTTTAATAAAAGCGTAGCCTGAAGCGGTCGAAAAGAGGTTTTCAACTGCATGGAGAAGTCATAACAGGAGACAAAGTGAGGGGAGTTAAGTCAAGGATCCAAACAACACAGCTGCTCGCGGTGTTGCGCTGCATTAAAAGCAATAAAGTATTTACCTCTTACTGCTTAATCGAATTCTCGACATCATTTTCAGTCTGCTTACTCTGCTCTTGGGAGACTAAACTCCTCATTAGGTATGCTTGCATGCTAGAAAATCCAGTACAAGATTCTCTCCTTTTTTTTTTTTTTTATTCCTTCCCGGGATGCAAAATACTTCTCTCTACTATCATGCATTGCCATAACGGCGACATATACCGTACCTAATCGAGAACAACAAACAGAACAAAGCATAACTGTTGAGAACTGATCAACCAAAGCAACCAAACAAAATCTGAGGGTTGAAGTCCACCGCTGAGAAAGACAAAAGGAGAGAACGTTCTTCCACTCAGTCAACGTGAGTCCTTTAATCTCCAGGCTTGGTTGGACATTTCAGACAGGAAGCGCTTCAATAACAGGTGTTCAACCCTTTCACCCCCTTTGGTGCCGTCGACAACAAAAGGTTAATACCGTTCATTTGACAGGACGTTCCATCTGCTCTCCCATCACCACTGGCACCACATGTGCGCGGCATAGATCGGCGAGTGACAGCTGCAAAACGGACAAACGGAGCCACGTGATTGGCCAAGGAATTTCCACGGAAAAAAGTCACAGGAAATGTGCACAGGATTAGCGCGGATGCTACAGGAAATCCTGTGTGGGCAATCTGGAATATTAATAGCACGACAACAAGGATTGCAGAAAGATGAGAGGCAGGTCAGCCAGTTGACACGAGGATGGATGGAGGGAAGGAGGATGATGATGATGATGATGATGACATTGAGTTTAAACGAAGCTTGTATGCTGCTGTGGCGATTTATAAGCAAACGATGACATTGCAAAATAAACTTCCTTCAACTGATCTCGGATTATGACTTCTACAATTTACTCTTTTTTTTTTCACAATCAGACTGAAATAGCAAACCAATACTTCCTCCTACCCACCTCGCATTGCATGCTCGGGAAACTTGCCCCCCCCCAAAAAAGCACAAACAGCGTCCACGACAAGGCTATGTCCTTCTTATGAAATCATAATACAACACCTACGTTGAACAATTCTGTGCAAATATTTACTCAAGCTGCCAGCAATGACTACTTGGTAACATCACTGACTTGAAAGAGTGGATAGAAAAAGGATGCATAAAAAAAAAAAATTGTGAGTGAATGCAATAATCTAATAATAGTAAGTGGAAATGCACTTATTGATTTTTTGCTAGAAGTTAGGGAAGAGGCTGGCCGGCGAATATCAAATATGTTTTGATCATTTTAAATGCACTGGAAAAAAAAAAAAAAAAAGTCTAAAATAATCTTGAAAAATGGGGATAAAGCACGAATAAGCGGTTTTGCTAAAAACAGGGTTGCCCCCCCCAAAAAAAAAAACTTTTTTAGGGGAATATGGAAACCTAACTCCGCCATGGGTCGTCATAGCAATGATAGCTTTGCTTGGCATTAGCGTGAAGCAGACCTGCCCCCCCCCACCCCCAAAACAGAATGAACCAGACTGCAATGTGGATATTAAGAGGGCTGAACATCTAAGACCCTTTGCATAATAACTACTGAACAGTCAAGCTTTCGTGTATACATCTTTTACTGTTGTTGCCACGGTAACTGGTGTCAACCGGTTATTTTTTTCTCCCGGGTTCAGCATTGCAGAAAGAGATGAGATGTTCGGTTGGTATCAAGCGGTGGCAGAGTGAATTCATTGACTGGAATGGAAATAGACAAAAGCACATTTTTGGATGGTTTTGTGAAACAAAGCCAGGCGGGCAATTACACACATAAGTCTCCGCATTCGCAGTTAGCAAAAAAAAAAAACAACAACAAAACGACAAGAGTAACCGCTCGCCACGTTCTCCTCGGTCGACCCTGAGAGGGAGAAGTGTGAAACTATGGCAACTGTGTTCCTCATCTTTGCGAAGAGCGGCTGTGAGGATGGCGAGACCGTGTTTGCGCAGGAAACGGCCGTCACGTTCAGCAGCTTCCATGCGCACCACTGACGGACGAGTGCCGTTGTCCGGCGCCAACGTGGACAATCGTCTCCATTTTATTTACTCCCCCCCCGTCCCCAAGTCAAATACCACCGTGGCCTTTAAAGGTTTTGGGCTCTAGCGCTTGTGAATAATCACCGACCCCCCTTCCCAGTCTGTCAGATGTGTTGAATGAGGCCAACTTAAAAACAAAAAGAGTTATGAATGAAACTCTCAATGAGCAAGAAGGTTTATGACAACCGAGATTACGTGTGAGTTAAAAAAAAAAAAAAATAATAATACAAAATTGAAATCTCTACTACTGCAGGGCTAGGCGACGCTGAGGACACGGTAACCATGACAACAATGGCTCGTGGCAGCCAAGGATGGAAGGAGGAGGGGCCGCTGAAGGGAAGGGATTAATGGTTTGTTTGAATGATTGGAGCTTTTTAGTCTGCTCAGGCCCGCTGAGAAACCATCTTTAATTGTTACAGTACACGCAGACAGACGAGGAAAGAAAAACACGCTTTGAGAGTCAAGGACTCGCATTCATGTGACGCAACATCGCAGAAAAATTGGGAAGATGGGACATTTCAAGTGAAATTCCTTCACGGACAAATTAAAACGAATTTACTTATTACACAGAGACTTGGGAATTTTTACTGTTTAGAAACTCGTTCAAGATGGGTGGAGCATTACCTAAAAAAAAGAAAATAATAAAATAAATCAGTCCTGGAATATGAGATTATTTTGGCGTTAAGAATATCAAAGGCTAAATTGCTCCTCAGCGATTTTGCTTTGTTGGTATTCACAGTAACATACTTGTGATAGTTTTGATGAATTAAAAAATAATAATAATTGCGCAACAACAGTTGGAGTAAATTTTTTTAATTTATTTATTTTTGCCAAATAATGATGTACGATTAAACATTTTAAAGGGTGCCCTGAGGTGAGCCGACGAGAGCGATCGGTGTTTTGCGCACGATTTAGAGCCTCCCATAAGCAGAGGGGCATGCTGGGTAAATTGGGTTATAAACCATTTGCTCCGTTTGCGCATGTGTGTGTAGGTGCGTGTGTTTGGCCAGTGTCTCTGCAGAGCCACCTTCTAGCATTAACGGCAGATTCTGTCGATGATAAACGCACACAAGAGGTCGTCCGCTTCAGTCGAACGCACGCACGCACAAACAGAATTATGCCCTTCCGACCAAACACATAATACGGAAACAATCAATGTGTACACACACACACACACACAAAACAATCTCTAAAGGCTGGAGAGGTAATCGAAAACAAGTTTGCAAATAATAAGAAACCGTTTTCATTTGTACTCATCATAAAACTCAATTAACTTGCCTTACGAATACAACGCGCAAAGTGTGAACGAGTGTGCGTGTGTGTGTGGACGAGACTCGTTAAACATTATGTGTGTTGGAGCAAAGTCCGTAGACCTCGTGCTATAATAATAAGAAAGCCAATTTTTCCGTCTTGTTCTGAGAGCAATTGCATGGATTGTCGGGAGAAGGCAAACACTAGAGCACGTGTCGAGGTCACCCATGAATGGTCCAAAAAAAAAAAAAAAAAAAAGCAGCAAGATTTGAAATGAGCCTATACAATTTAACCTCCTTCACGTTGAGTGGCCTTGCACACTGAGACATTGCGAAGGCATGAAAGGTTTTCCTCGAAATCGAGCGAATGGGGGAAACATTCGACTTTCTGAGGTAGTGCAAGAGAAATGATAAGAAGCAGAAGGCCCCTCGTGTGCAAGTTAATACGGCAACAGTGGGCACAGGAGTGTGAAGTTTAACACGACACACACTTCTGCCTTATTGTGTTGAAAGCAGTTATCAACACAACAGGCCCCGTCTTTTTTTTTTTGCAATATCCCGCCTTGTCTGAATTCTGTGTAAAGGGAACACGTTCAATGCTCTTTTATGGCTATTGTGCTTCAATGTTTTTTTGGGGTTTTTTTTGTTTTTTTTTAACAGGTTCTCAGAGTTAAGTGAAAGTGAGTTGAGTGAATATCTATTTATTTAAAGCACACATGCCCTGATATGGAATTATTTGTTCTTATTGCTAAGTGTGCAAAAAAATAAAATAAAATAAAATAAATATAATATATATATATATCTATACACAGTCAAACCTCGGTTTTCGTCCATAATCCGTTTCAGAAGGCTGTTCGAAAACCGAAATTATTCGAAAACTGAAACCACTCTCTTTTTAAAATTAAAAATGTTTACTGAACACGTCTGCTCACAATGGAAAGCAACACGAGGAAGCGTCACTTCCTCGTCTACCCGAGGAAGCGTCACTTCCTCGTGTAAGGAAGGCGAGAGAAGTCAAATGGTGCATTCAAGTGAGCTCAGTTTGGTCGAAAACCGAATTGGTGGAGAACCGAGACGTTTGAAAACAGAGGTTTGACTGTATTTTAATGCTGATTACTAAAGAATGGAAAAATCTCGAGACAAACTTTTTCTGATGAAAGTAAATAGGCTGCTCTTTCTTTTGGTTATCATGTCAGCATTTGTAGTGTCGTGATCTACTCAACCACAGTGACTTGAGCACTGCCAGGAAACGCGAAATCCGCAAGGAATTGACATGCTGCCTAAAAAGCATTGCCATTGCAAACAATTACTTTTGACAAAATTAACATCCTCATTCACCGAGGCATAAAAAAAAAAAACCCGAAATGGAGAACAGAGACGTTCGAAAACTGAGGTTTGACATATATTTATATATATATATATATATATATATATATATAAATAGGGGACCACAGCTTTAATATCTGAACACAAACGATGCAGCAACACATCTAGACAGACATAATTATACTTACAGGCATAGACCCCGAGAGAGGGACTGAAACGATAGTAAAGTCTATCTACATGCCTGCCCTATACTATTGCAGAAAATGGATGGAAATGTTATGATACTCTTTGTCCCTTTTTGCATGCGGGCATACGTGCGTGTGGGTGTCACCAGTGTACCCTCCTTTTTTTGTCGCTGGAGTCCAACCACTGTCTCACTGCGCTGTGGTTGTACCCAGAGGCTTTTTTCTTTTTTTTTTCCACCCGCAGCGGCCAACCGCCCGCGATTCTTATCATGCAAGATGAAATTAAAAGCGGTAATCGGTGGTGGTCTGTTCGAGTGCTCGTCATCGCAGCGCTCGTGACGACATTCGGCGGGCGGAAGGACAAAGTAGCGGCAGGGGCAAGGAAAGAAAGGGGGGTGCCGCAGCAGATGGGGAGTGTGGTGATTTCAGTTCTTTGCAGACATATTGAGGTCAAGTTTTGACCTCAATATGATCATGATGGGGTTTAACCATTTAATGACAAGAGAAGCATTAAATTCAAGTTCGGTTGCATCGAAAAGGTCAAAATGACGCCATGAGTCAACGACTACCCCCCGCTCTTCCTGACCTTCCTGTGGAATGTTAAGTGTTTGAGTCTCCGAGGAGTGTCCACACTTTGTCAGAACACGCCTCTCTCCCCCCGCTCGCTGGGAATGTTTGAATTCAACACACACTCGCGATCATCTCCCCGCAGGTTCCTTCCAGACAGTTTTTTTCCCCCGTGGCGAGCGCGGCGGGGAAACTCAAAGCTGGAAACCGCGGCTCGAGATGACCACCATCTGGTCCTGCTTTCCAGGAAGTGCTGTGGAATTTATTTAACCTCTACAAAACAGAGGAAGCGCCGCAGAAAATTCCTGGATTCTTGCAGAAACGGTCAGAAACCACAGTGGTTTTGACGACAAGGAGAAAAAAAAATATGGTTGGTTCTTAAGATGGGTTTGACCAAACCCCAGTAGTTCGGTGACTCCAAGAGGAGTTTCTGAAGGGAAAAAAATACAAATGTTCATGCTACATGAACTAGACTAAACAGTGCCCACGCCTCACAGATGTCAGTTTATAATCGGGTGCCAAAATGAAATGCCTAGATGTGCCAACGCTGTACGATGAGGTTTAGGAGGGGGGGGAAATCACACTAACCAGGTAAAATATTTTGCAATTTTGTACTTTACACTGTTAAACGAAATGATCCTTTTTAATTCAAGTTGATTTCCCACATGCAAAAAAAAAAACCCAAATAAATGATGCCAGAACACAGCAGCAGAAAGCATTTTTAGCTTGCTGCTGGTGGTCAAAAGTTTGGCTTTAATTTAATAAATGTATGAATACGTGGAGGACTCAAATAGACATTGATTATTTAATTTCAAAGTATGTCTTTTTCCAGAGGTCAAATTAATTATTTTTGCTCAATGCAGAACTAAAATGTCATGTTCTCCGACGCGGTTCAAGTGCGATCTTCACTTTGGAAGTCAAAAGGGTTTTGTGGCTCCTGGTTTTATTTATTTTCCGTGGTGGATGATTGAAATGGTTCTTGAGTATTTGAAGGGGAAGTCAAGTCAAAAAAATTATTGAGAATAATATGTTCTATATGCCCCCACTAGTGTAAACATGGCATTCTGATTAATAACAATAATAATACATTTCATTTAAAAGCGCCTTTCAAAACACTCAAGGACACTTTACAATCAAAACAAGAACAATAAAACCACAGATAAAATGATAAATAATAAAAGGAAGATGAAAGACTGTATTTGTGCATTAAATCCCTTGCTCCAGTTGCGACGACGTTGCCGTGCAACGCATCAAAAACACGACGTACATAAAGTGACAGCTAAATCTCCGTCACGTCATCTCATCCTCCAA
Organism: Hippocampus abdominalis; assembly: GCA_018466805.1. Lineage (NCBI taxonomy): Eukaryota > Metazoa > Chordata > Actinopteri > Syngnathiformes > Syngnathidae > Hippocampus > Hippocampus abdominalis. The sequence goes on along the minus strand of CM031705.1, from coordinate 14,212,280 downwards.
GATTAAAATGACAATGTAACAACCACTTGAGGATTTCAATGCAAGTCCTCCCTCTTAAGGCAATAGAGAGGTCACTTTTGTTGCCGTTTCCACGACGACCGCATGCGTGACCACATGCTTTGCACTCTCATGGCTACCGGATGGAAATGCGCAGCCTTGACGTTTGCCTTTTCCTGGCTCGGCGTTTGCCCTGGGCTCTGACCAATCGTCAAGTACGGCGCCTACACACTCTCTCTCATTGTTCAATATTGAATCAGGTCGAGAAACACTCGACGCGGAGGCTGCTCCGAGCCTTTTGCTCAACATGACCACGCAGGGGAATGCGTTGTATAGAACAGGGGTCACCAACATGGTGCCCGTGAGTAGTCCTCAAGGACCACATTAGCAGCCCCCGGGCCTGTTCTGAAGATTGCTAATACTTTTTCACATCCGGACAGGTAGTTTTGGATTTTTTTTTTGTCCCTTAATAAATTAAATTGGCATTTAGAAACTGGGTAGTCTGTGTGATATTAAAATGGGTTTGATGAATATGCAAAGAACACAGAAATTAGGAAGTTGGCAGATACTATTTCACAGCACTTGTACGCTTGCCGAGCTGCATGCGTTAGTTTCCATCTTCTATTTGTTTTGCATAATTTCCCGGTGACTTTGACACCATGGATGCAACCTTTAAAAGGCGAACCGCAACGCCTTCTGTTTGCGTCTGTCAATAATTTACTTTGGTTGGTTTAATAATGAAATGTGGATGAATGAAATATCTTGCGTTACCGCTCTAATGAGGCAATTTTGCAGGGTCTCTGGGTGAAAAAGGCTCACGTTTCCATTCACGTGACTCACATTACTCCCATGCGGCCCAAAAAATGTAAAGTTTGCGTAGATGCGTACCGTTTCCCTTTCAAATTACATTGCCTTTTTCCAACACCTTATCATCGTCACTTATTGGCCTTTAGCGGCACTGAACTATGCCTTTTTTTTATTTTTATTGTGCCGTTCAGCTGATTCCATTCGCTCAGCAACTAACTGCAGTGGAAAAAGAAGAAGCCATTAGCCATCTCTGGTGCATTACCTCGTTCTAATTTCTGCCCTCCAGCTCGTAAGGTAGGAGCTCATGCCGCAGTGGGGCGAGAATTATGTAACAGGGACGATGTAAAGGAGCAGGCCTGCATTAAAACATAAAATTAAGCGTAGGCCAAATAGTGCTTGTGGTCTATTGGTGGCATCCATTCACTGGCACTGTTGAAGGCAGTGGCGGAAAACCATTTCCAAACTCCGTTGTGATAACGCCAAGGTCGTTTCACCAACACTTACAAGAGCTTCACAAAAGGTTTAAACATTTATCACCATCAAAAATAAAAAAAAACATCAATGAGTAAACTTGGTTGTGGATAAATCTGGATGCGTTGTTCTTACTTTTAGCTATTCAGCTGATCTATAAGCACAATATACCAACCCAACGACAACATGATCTGATGACATTGAATGCAATTTTTAAAATGGTAAAACTTTCTCAACTTTTTTCAAACCAACCTGGCCGAATACTTGAACCCAGAGGTTTAGTTTCAAATATTGGCACCGACTTTCCAGTGTATACTTTGCATGTTCTCCCGAGGCTTGTGTGTGTTTTCCCCCAGGTACTCCAGGTTAATCCCATGTTTCAAAAACATGTCGACTTTATTTACGTCTTCCAACTGAGCACGGGTATGAATGGTCGCCTAAACAGTATATGTCCTGCGATTGGCTGGTAAACAGTCAAGGGGGTAATCGGCCTCTTGCCCAAAGGCAGCTGGGATAGGCTCCAGTTGACTTGTGAACATGAACAAATGCTACAAAAAACGGATGGATAAACCAATTCCCATATGATGACGCAACCTCCTTTTTTTTATTTTTGGTTCTTGAGTTCTTGAATGAACCTAACATGCATGTTTTTGGAGGGTGGTACATGAAGAAAGCCCACACAAACACAGGGAGAAAATGCTAACTTGCACAAAAACGAAAGCCGAAGCAAAGCTTCAAACCCCAACACGTAGAATTGTGATAATTTTCTAACGGAATAACTGCTTCCAAATCCACAGGTTCATCGGGGTTCGTGAATGGATCGTGTTTGACAAGGCACTGTGCAGCATTTTATATGATGAGAAATTGCTCCCAAACAAAAAAGTATACAGTCATACCTCGGTTTTCGTCCATAATCTGTTCCAGAAGGCTGTTCGAAAACCGAAATTGTTCGAAAACCAAAACCACGCTCTTTTTAAAATAAAAATGTTTACTGAACACGTCTGCTCACAATGGAAAGCAACACGAGGAAGCGTCACTTCCTCGTCTACCTGAGGAAGCGTCACTTCCACGTGTAAGGAAGGCGAGAGGAGTCAAGTGACGCATTCAAATGCGCTCAGTTTGTTCGAGAACCGAAATTCGGCCGTCATCCGAGGCATAAAAAGCTCAAAATTTTTAGTCGAAAACCGATTTGGTCGAGAACCGAGACGTTCGAATACCGAGGTTTGACTGTACTACATCACTGCACAGTGACAACATTTCAGTTTTTTTTTTTAAAGAGTTCTTTTTCACAATTTATGACTATAAATTAAAGGACTTCTACAGTTGTCACAACATGACTCGGGAGAAAACTGGGTGATAACTCCCCTGATGACCCCTACATCAAAACACCATGGCACAGACTGCTTGTTGAAGCCAAATATGACCTAAGCCAGATGCACGTGAAGTTTAAAAAAAACAACAACAAAAACAAAAGAGATCCTGGTGTCATCCTTAAAGTGCTTCTAATTCATGTGTTTATGCTAAAGAACATACTCCTAAACCCTTCAGTGAACCATCAGCGAATCGGCTACAATTTTATTGCTTGATTTGCTTCTATGACTGCTTGCAGTGCTGTGGTGTTCAGAGAAAAAGCTCTAAAATCCCCACAGCGCATTCACGTCGGCTTAGCAGCCAACCAGACAAATAAACAGCAAAAAAGACAGTCAGCCACAAGCCGGTGAGCACATAACGCAGCACCTTGCGGCTCGAGAGCAGGACATTTTGCCCCCCCCTGTGTGACATGAAAAATAGCTTTGGCTCAGTGGTCGCAGGAAACTGCGGCAAGCACGCCGCGTTGAACGCATAAGCGGGAATGAAACTTCTGAAGCCTTTTTTTTTTTTTTTTACCATTTGAACACAGTATCTGTTTGTACTAAAAAAAAAAAAAAGATGCATTTTGAGAAAGTTAAAGTCAAAAGTGACAAATTGATTGGTTGGTTGATTGACTGACTAATTGATTGAGAGCATGGGGAATATGAGGAGGGGGGGAAAAAAACAGGACAACAACAACCTGGAGCAAGGTGAGGCAGGGTTGCCTTAGTGATGATGGAGCAAAAGATTTGCAGAAGGAAGATATTCCCCATCCATGGCCTTATTTATGCAAATTGTTTGATGTCGGATTTGGGGGTTATTTGTGGCAAATGTGTTGTCCTGTGCCATCATTAAAAAAAACTTTTTAAAAAATCTAATCACAAAGTTTGATTTAAAGAATTATTTCTTAATTTGGGGATTTATTTCCGGATGAATTAAAGGTTGTAATTTTTTTCTTAGATTTTAGTCCCATATTATTTAGACAAAAGCTGAATTTATTCAAACCTAAAGAATACGTCTTAACCTTTTGTACGCAGAGATGATTTATTTTTTACCATTCTTCAAATTCATACAAACATTTTATGTGCTTCGACATGCGCGCTCTTTTCCCACCGCTGTACATGTCACAACTTTTACAAGCCGATCAGATTCATTTACTACATCGTGTTAGCTTGCCGATCGGCCCGTATAGAAACCCATTCCATGGTCCAGTTCTGCTAATTAATCCTTTCAAAGGCTGCGTCAATGGCCTGACTGACAAACAATCCCATTACATTGTCGAATGGCAATTTCCTTATAGTAGTATCGAATGCAAGATTCTGATAAAGTAAAGCAGAACAAATAGCAGGTCCCATCACTCAAGTGTTGTCCAATCAATTAGCGCATGTAAGGCATGATTCCAGCAATACCTGGCAGTAATCCAATACTACTGATGGGGTGTTGCTCTACAGGAGAGCATATTGGAAGTAAAGCATCAGATGTGATCAACGCGTGTGTGCGCCGTATAATGATTAGAACGCATTTCGCCGGGTGCTGAGCCCAATAGCACGTCAGTACAAAGTGAAAGGATGCTAGACGAGCTTCACACACCCTCCCAAACTCCATTCAGTTCACAAGGACTGGACACAAAAGTGAATATGGACATGGTGCCCCTGCATAATATCACAGGAGGAAATAGGATCTTGTTCCAAAGGGCCAGACAATAATGGAGGCCGGGGAGGAGGGGAGGAAAAAAAAAAAAGGGCTGACTCATCCATTCTTGACAAGCACTGTGCAAGCTTGTGCACGTTTGTGATGTGATCGTACGCTAACAGGACAGCTGAGGACACAAAGCAGGAGCTACAACTTCACTGCAGTGACTCTGATGTAACACTGCAACACGATTGAGCCTTTAGTAGAAATTAACCCCATGAGGGGTTTTCTTGCATGGCAAATTTGGACACAGCCATCTCTGCCTAATTTTCGGGCTACCCCAAATATTCAACTAACATTTAATGGACCACATCAAGTCAAAGTTGATTAACGTTGCTGCTTGATTGTACACGCAAGAATTTTTGTTACAGAGTTCATGTAGAGTGGGGCCTTGAGATATGAGTTTAATTCATACCGTGACCACACTCGAAACTCAGACCAATCATATCTCAAACTAACTTTCCCCACTGAAATGAATGGCACTGCCATATTCCATTCCAGCGTCTTTGTTCTGTGTGTTTACAAGAAAAACAGCACTCTATAATTTTGTACTTCATAGAAAAACATACAGTCATGATAAATTAAATGTAGTGTGAAGAAATTAAACATTTTTTGCAACAAATTCTTTGCTTCAATTCAAATCACGTTGTGCTGCTCCTTCTGCTGTGCATACTTTGCCCACCTGGGGGCAGTATAACAGACCTACGGATATAGTGTACATCGAGAGTCTCAGAACCTCACTTTGTATCTCCAAAAACTCACATCGTATCACTTATATCTCAAGACACCACTGTATTTGTAGTTTTTATTTCAGTGCAATGACTAATAAAGACAAAGAAATGAGAAGGAATGATAAAATCGTTTTTATGAGCCAACAGCGGGGATAGCGTACGCACGTGTGCAAATGATCAGTTTGAGGCAGGTAAAAATAAAACCTCAAGCACACACATACACATTTTTATGGGTGACCCCAAAATGGGGAAAAAAGTCTCCACCAGATGTCTGTCGTAGTGCCTTTGAGAAGCAGCGTGAAATAGATGAGTGTTAGCTAAGTGTTAGCTTAGCTGTTAGCTCATTGGTTGGAACGACTTCTCTTTTTACTTGTTAATGTGTTGAATGAAACAGCCAATACAAACATTGACTTCATAATAATTGCGAGGGATTACTGTATAGATATAAACACAAGGTTTAAAAAAAAAAAAAAAAAAAGTACTAGCTGTCCAAGTAAGAATTAAATGCAGCAGATCAAATGTCTAATTAAGTGGGCGGTGACATGCACATTTAATTAGTGCAGCGTGTGTGGGCATGTTCTTACCTTGACAGCAGGTGCTACTCCATCCTCAGCAGTGCTCTGGCCATTCTGTCAAAAGAGCAGAGTGAAGAAAATTGTCAGCGCGCGCGTGTGTGTGTGTGTGTGTGTGTGTGTGTGTGTGTGTGTGTGTGTGTGCGCGGCTAGTGCACAGAGCGTGCACATGCATATATAAAGGCAGCAGACAAAAGAAAGAACACGAGAGGGAGAACATTTGCAAGACGACGTGGGCGGCACGTGTCCGCCGTGACACTTTGCTCCTCCGCTAACGCCGCGGCCAATAATCTACAACCGACACAAATGTGCGTCCTTCGTGTCCTGTCTTGCAAGTGATCCGCGGTACAATGCGTAATCAATGTGCTGTTACGCACAGAGAGAGGAGGGTAAAAATTTTTTAAAAAACAGCAGGTGATGTTGATCTGTTCGCAGAGTACAAACAGGTGGCAAACCTTGAACATCGATAAAGCAGAACCGTTATCCAGTTTCATCTTGAAGCTCATTAAGTTTTGAGTTTGGGCTAAAACCGACATCACTTCTAAGTCATGTTCACATTAATCTGAAATGTACTTCCACTAACGACCCAGGCTAAACTCCCTGTCCTGTCCGACATACAAAACTTGTCTCTCAGTTGAGATGCATCCTTGACACCAATTACTACTTTCCTATTACCCATGGCTCAGGCCCATCTTGTGGCATTTCAGAAAGTCTACAAAAACATGAATAGAGCTGTAACCTCAGTCGAAATGTTTAAATCCTGACTGGAGACTTATTTTTATACCCTTGCATTAAGTTAAACCCCTCGTAGGCCTGTTTTACTGCCCCTTCCCCACCACCCGCTCCTCCTTTCTTCGCATTGTTTTAATGCAGAGCAGGCTATGTTACCGTTTTGACTTTTGTGACTTTTAGCGACACTCTTTTCGGCAGATGGAGATGAAGAATGTGAGAGGCAAAGTAGGAGAATATAAAATAAAATGGACAAAGCTAAAACACTCCGGGGGTGTCGTAACTGCTTTTGTCCAGCATTAAGCTGCGATTCATTGCCCTAATAGTGCCAGAAGATCGCCAGGGGTCATGTGGATTACTGAGCACAAGAGGTGTTTACTGCTTTGATTTGGGCAGGTTTCTCGTACTTCCTGGTTTGTTCCCGTTCCCGTTGGCTTGCCATGAGTCACATTTTTGGACGGTGCTTTGGCTCTTTTCTTGAATTTAATTCCCATCTGATGGTGCAACCTTAACAGAAAGGAGCACGGAGTGACTCTCTTTTTTTTTATTACTGTGGTTAATTTGGCAATGACGCAGAACTGCGTTGCGTCTTACGAAGAGTTCTTTCTTGAGCTGTTCCCCCTGTCAGTCGAAATTGAGTGTTCGTGTCTATAAAAGCAGAATTTTTGAAGACGCTTTTGTATTGCATGTCTTTCGAGCTGCTGTTCCTAATATTGGGCCAACCAAGATAAATTGATAAAAGTTTTCATTGCGACGCTGACATGATGATTTTTAAATGTTTAAAATAAATAAATACAGAATAATAATAATAATATTAATAATACAGTCAAACCTCGGTTTTCGAACGTCTCAGTTCTCGACCAATTCGGTTTTCGACCAAAAATTTCGATTTTTTTATGCCTCGGATGACGAACAAATTTCGGTTCTCGAACAAACTGAGCGCACTTGAATGCACCATTTGATTCCTCTCGCCTTCCTTACACAAGGAAGTGACGCTTCCTCGGGTAGACGAGGAAGTGACGCTTCCTCGTGTTGCTTTCCATTGTGAGCAGACGTGTTCAATCAACATTTTTATTTTAAAAAGAGCGTGGTTTCGGTTTTCGAACAATTTCGGTTTTCGAACAGCCTTCTGGAACGGATTATGGACGAAAACCCAGGTTTGACTGTAATAATAATAATAATAATAATAATAATAATACGTAGGACAGACACCAATGATGTGTTGTCCGGTCACATTTAGATCAGCTGAAATTCGTCGTGCTGCGGCCACCCCGAGAGAGACGCAACGGTACGTCGCAGATTGCTGACTCACGACATTTTAGCGGCGACTTTGCCGCTTTGCTGCCTCTTCACATTTGGGACAACAGCGGAGTTGTTTACTCTTTGTGGGGCTCATCTCGAGAGGGTGACTCATGCGCCGCTACATGTCCAACTATACCCAGGAAACGTCACTCTGGGCATGAATATTCAGGATTACTGCAGTTTACTGCATCGGTCCCACTTGTACGAGGGATATTTCGCTAAATAAGTGATGCGGCAATGTACTTCTTTAGACGGCAAACTCTGAATAAACAGCATCTGCTGTCTGCAACCAAGCCGTGAGGTCCCATTTTGACAGCTGCTTCACGACAATTAATCAACAATTTGACTTTAATTGATTACATTCTTAACGTACACATTTAGGGTGATAAGTAATGCTAATCGTCTTTGCCGACAGGCCCGCTGCATGTATCGCATGCACAGTTCGCTACACTAAGTAACAAATGTAGTTTGGTGGCTGAATGATGTGCTGCGCCAACAAACGAAAATGCAATCAAAGGTTCAATCAACGGTTTCATGGGTGCTTGCGTTTTTCTTCACACGATGGGGCTGATGGTGGCGGTTAGCCTCATCGCAACCTCCTAGCTCCGCCCCCTTTTGCCATGATAATGAAAGCTGGACTGCATTAGTTTTGTAGTGGAGGGGTGAGAAATGTGGTCCATTCGCAGTCGAAAAATTGCCCCACCCTTAAAGATGAATTGCATCTTTGACACTTTTCACCCTGAAATGTGATTTAAAACATGTAAAAATCGCTTTCTTATATAAGAAGCACAAAGAGTAACATCTCCTGGAATTCTGCTCCCGTTTTGCGCCAAGAACGCCTCCCTTCCTGATGAATTCCACAAATTCCACAATTCCACTTTTACTGCAAGCTTTCTAGATAAGAAAAACAGAAATCATTCCAACCCTGAGCTGAGACTTCATTAAATCCACGACTACTACGAGGGACGTCACTCAAGCCCTTTCCACCGGGAAAATGGATGTTCCGAGTCACAAACGTAACGTAAATCCATTCAAGACGTTCAAATGAGCGCTGTGGTCCTTTTATGACGTACAATGTTGCACCACCAACGCTAAAAAGAGAAACTTTTGGGGGAGAAACAAACACCACACAGTCAATTTGGCAAAAGTTGTTGCATGTGGCAAGACCCTGCATAAAAAGTGCATTTTTCGCCCCCCCTCCTTCTTTTTGATGGCTGATTTGAACTCACAAAAGGGGCGAACATGAACTCTTTCACATCCTCTATGCCCTCTTCCTTCTCCTGCTTCCTGTAGACTGTGCACAGTACGGCAGGCAGTCAACACAATGACGAGCAGCGGCCTTGACAACCAAAACCTCAACGCGAGTGTGCGACGCGATTCGTTTTCTACCTTCTTTTGCAATCCATTTGGAAAGTGCTTATTTGGAGGTGTGGGGTGTTCACTGGCTGTTAAATTGAATTGGCTCCAAAGATGCTGGCATTTTTTTTTTAAAAAAAAATTTTTTTGCGGACCTGCTCATTGGACTTTGAACGAGGCGAGTCAATGCAGCCATATAAGCTCCGAGAGCCATAAAGTAAGGCCGCATGGAGCGATGGTGGTGATTAAGCAGCAAAGTATAGACCAAATTACGTTTCAGGGTAATTTAAAGAAACCGACGGAAAGTCAGGAATGAACGACGTCAGGGATTTTACAGCGGTATTTGTGATGCCCCAAAAAGAGGGTCAGGAAAAGAAGCAAAACTGTACCGTACAACACTTAGATTCTCAACCACCCAAGGTCATTGTAACCTGCAAAAGCTGAAATTGAGAGGACTGGACTGTCGTTCATAATCGAAATGGAACGAAAGGAACAATTAGGGTTAAAGGTGCTTTAACAACTAAAAACAGCGCAGTTTTCTCAATTAACTCTTTCATTCCACAAGATGTACTTGTACGTCTTTTTAAAATTAGGCCCCGCCTACCAAGGACGTACTTGTAGTACGTCTTTTTTTTGCGTCATAGAGAGGAGGAGTGTCTGATGCAATCTGTGAATGAGAATAAGCCGTTTGCATTGTAAATCATGTAAAAAAAAAAGCGACCAGTAGGTGGCAGTGGTGCTTGAAATGCATGCTTTTACAAAAAGCTCTTTTTCTCCGTTTTTTGCCCAGGAATCGCCATTTTCATGAAACTTCGCCATTTTGTAATGCCGATTGCTGAAGAATAGAAAAAGATAAAAACTTTTTTTTTCTGCAAAGAAGAGAGTGCAAATTTTATTTTGGTAGCCTCCATGTTGACATAGCATTAGAACCAAATATTCTGTGGGCCTTGCAAGATCAGTCAAAACCCAGTAAAACGCTGGGATTGAGGGGGTTGCTCCAGTGAAAATGGCTGGCATTGAATGAGTTAAATGACTGCAGATAGAAGAAGCAGCATCACCTCATTCGTTAGACGTAAACCAGTTCAGGGCACTCCGTTTTTCCTCAGTCGCTTCAAGGCATGACTAATCGACAATCAAATTCACGCAATCAACCTATTTCTTAACGATCTACTCATCAATGACTCAATGACTTTGTCCATCCCTAATACAAAGAATATTTACGAGCCCGAACACAAGATGTGTCCTTGTTACACCACCAGTCATAAAGCCCTCAAAAACAGGTGATCTGAGGTCTCCATGGCAACATTAGAGATGCCACTTTCCCGAATAAAAGCCAGCGTGCCATCAACAGGGCTTTGAAGCTGTTATGGCTAAGTCCCATTTCCGCACGCACGGCGTGGTCGTTTTTATTTAAATCTGCCATGGCAAGGGTCTGCGTGTGCATGTCGAGCATGTGGTCAGCAGTCCTTCCGACACTTGTTCCTTTGACACGTTCAATCTCATTAGCCGCGCATGGCCGATCCAAGTGGCCCAGTTAATCGCGACGGCGCTCCCCTGGGCTTCCTCAATGAGAGCGCAGGCATGCGCACGCACAGACGCACACATAAACAAGGCTCAACATGTTCATAAGCGAGAAGGCCTTGCGATTAAACGTGTGGGAATTGTACTTGTGCAAACATTTGTCCGGCGGGAGGACTTAACAGGCGAGAAGGCGGAGCTTTTAATTCCACGCAGTACGACTCATAAAAAAAAATTCAACAAGCTCAGGGTGATCAGCACTGTTTGAGTTGATTAGAGAAATGCGCTTTCCAAACATGACAGTGTATCCAGGAGACAAGAAATACAATAAGCGCCTTTTAGCTGTTTTTTTGTAATCCTAGCCGATTAAATTTCTCGGTATCTCGGCGAATATTGATCGAAGACCACTTTGCTGGTGTCCTCTAATGCCACTAAATGGGAATTATCTAAATTTATTTGCCCCTTTCAGGCTGAGGTTTCGGATTTATACCAGCAAGCAGAAGAAGTAGAAACCTATACCTGAAACATTTAGCATTAGCTTTTAGCACAACGGGCTAACTGTGATGCAACGGCCTAAGAAATTAGAGAAAGTTTTCGTAGCAAATTTTTTTTTTGTGGAATGTATCTATCTACTTGTCTGTCACCAAAATCTCCACGATAATCACTTTTTTTTTTTTTTTTTTTGCCTCCTGCCCACACTGCTTTTCTCACGCATAATGTTCCATTTGCGCAACTTCTGAGTTTTTAGTGCAAGTGACGCGTTTGAAACATCGTGGTAATTTTGTCGCATGAAATTTGAAGAACCCGTCAGAAAAAAAACTGTCTCAAAGCTCTCAAGGTCTGGGTAGGTTCCACACCCATATGGTTTACCTAAACCGGGGGTCGGCAACACGCGGCTCCAGAGCCGCATGCGGCTCTTTAGCGACATCTAGTGGCTCCTTGGAGCTTTATTAAAAAATGCTTGAAAATGGAAAAAGATTTTGATAGTATGCTAATATAGCTCAAATAGATATAGATACATGTTGCACCTCCGAAAAAGGAGCGCTGTGGTGTGGGTTTTTCAAAACGTACACTTTATTTATGCTTTTAACAGTCTCGACAAACACAGACACGTCTGCATCAGACTCCGTGCCTTCTCTTCCGTTCGACTCGAGAGGCGTTCAAAGACAGCCTCCGAAAAACGGAAATTCATGATGACTTCACTGACACTAAGAAAAGCGAAAATAATGCACAAAAACAAAAAAATCAAGTGAGAAAATCACAAAATAAATTCTATGGGGGCGTTTGTGAATGCACAACAAAGGAATGAATAACATAAACAATTCTGAGCCGGTCCAGCATGTGTTTCCTTCATTGTAAGTTTTATAGAAGGCTTTTATTTTTTTTGCGGCTCTAGACATATTTGGTTTTTGTTTTTTTTGTCCTATATGGCTCTTTCAACATTTTGGGTTGCCGACCCCTGACCTAAACGATTAAACAAACAAGAAGCCCCGCAAAACCTCTGTGATATCGCATGCCCTCCTTCACTCCGACAGTCTTACTCAGGTGCTCCGCAGGTCACACCCAGATTAGCTGCACTTAATCCTGCGCAAGAGATAAAGGCATGAACTTGCACACACAATTGCTTGGGTCGACGGTGACAGCAAACATGGCACACTCTCGAGCCATCGACCCAACTTTCTCCTTGACGAGGACCAAGATATCATGTACAAACTAATCCAAAATAGTTTCCGTCGGTTCCCCCTCATTCTCTGGCCATCTCTATGTAAACATGAACACTTTTTCACTCTTTAATACAAATCGCAGAAGTACAGTGGCTGCAAGTTTTCGAGTACAAGTGAAAGTTTCTGTATTCATGTGGTCAAGCTCGAGTGGCAACCGGGATCTGCGGACAGATGCGTGGGCTCATTGGCAGGATCGTGACAAATGCCAGAAGTCATCGAAGGTGGCACTGAGTCATTGGTGGAGGCACAGCAGTGGGGATGATTGGTCCCTCTTTATCAGTGCTGATTCACTCTGGATCAGACGTCATTGGCCCACAGACATAAAAGCACATCATCAATCAAACGCTTTTATGACTCCCTCTCCAACCTGTGCTATCAGGTCTAATCGTAAATTACGTTTTGATCCTTGACGTAGCCGTTTCAAGCGTGGCGGACCAGGAGGGATTCCAGCTTTGACAGTGAGGAATGAGCTGTAAAAGTTTGAAAGAGGGTTGCCGCGTTTGCATCTTGGGTACTTGCTCTTACGGCCCCGATTCCAAAGTGGATCTTGAAAAATAATAAGTTACCGATTTAATTTTATTGCGGCAAAGCCGTACGACTCCGAGAGCGCCCAACCTCATTTTATCCTGGTAGCCAAGCAGGATTCAGGCCTGGTTAATACAGCAGACCAACGGCAATTGACGCTGGTGAATTTGCAAATGCCAAAACGTAAATATGTGGGGTCCACGCCCCTTGAATAGCAGACCAGCTGGGAATACCCATGTGCCGTGAGATAACCAAGCCATTGGGAGAGCAAGCCATCCCAACGCATGAAAAATAGGGAGGGCTGAAGTCAACAATCACATTAAAACTCATTCAGTACCAGCCAATTCTGGACCAAGTCGGAAAAGACGTTTAAAAAACGTCTTTGGGAGTGAATGAGTTAAAACCTCCAATAAAATGTCATCCAAAAACAGCGCCCTCAAATTGAGGGGGAAAAAAAACACAAAAAAAACCTTTGGTTTAGGGACTCTTAGAAATCAGAGTGAAGTGAAGCGCTCAACCATCTTGAATTAAAAAAATGTTTAAAAAAAATAAAATAAAAGAAACTCCAAGCCAAATGGACCTGGACCAGACCTCATAAAGCATCACCGCTCAATGGAAGCCATCATGTCACAGCACAGCAGGTCGGCCTGCCTTTTCGTTTCCTAGCCAGCCAACAAGACCCCCCCCCCCCCCCCCCCCATCTGTCTCGTGGTCCAACATGCTCACTTGGCAAAGACTCATGAGCTCGCTCTTTCTGCTCAATCGCTCACGGGCCCAAGGTGCCTCCCTGACGCTAGCGCTAGCAAAGTGTGCAGTGGCAATGGTCGCTCCGGCCGAAATGGCACCGACCTCCCACTCTGAATGGCAGTGAGTGCTGTGATCAAATTTATCACAGCTTGGGTGATAATGAATGCAAAGTGGAGAACTATTGTGTAGTCCGATGAGAGGCAAATCACCTTTTTTTTTTTTCGGTTTAAAAAAAAAAACTGCACATTTCCCTCCCATCAATCATGCAATAAAAAGGCAGGCAATTATTGTTGACACTGTTTCAGCACTGGGTCAGCGCTACCATCTGTTCAGAGGTGCTGCTGACAAGTGGATGGGACAAAAGCAAGAATTTGTTACTTTACTACATACAATGACAACAATGTGAGAGGGTGACTCGTTTTGATGACAGCGGCAATGTAAATATGGGTGCATTTGTCAAAACTCATTAACTCAACTCACTGTTTATATACACGTGTAGTTGGCAGTTCATGCCCCTGCTATTTTTTTTGCTAAACAGATTTTTATAGTGTAGTGTAATTCCCTCACATGTGGGAAGGGAGAGCTACACTAACATACACACTGTTTATTGAAACTGAGTCAACACAATGAGCAGACTCGTCCAGGCCCTGCTGTTGGCCACAGCTCACACCCTGACACTTACACAAAGACCCATTGGTGTCATATGCGCATACCCTTGCTTAGGCATATCCTTTTTTTTTTGTGGTTAAATATATTATTTTTGTGCGGCCCGGGAGTCCAGTGGTTAGCACGTCGACTTCACAGTGCAGAGGTACCGGGTTCAATTCCAGCTCCGGCCTCCCTGTGTGGAGTTTGCATGTTCACCCCGGGCCTGCGTGGGTTTTCTCCGGGTATTCCGGTTTCCTCCCACATTCCAAAAACATGCATGGCAGGCTGAGTGAAAACTCCAAATTGTCCCTAGGTGTGAGTGTGGGCGTGGATGGTTGTTTGTCTCTCTGTGCCCTGTGATTGGCTGGCAACCAGTCCAGGGTGTCCCTCGTCTACTGCCCGAAGACAGCTGGGATAGGCTCCAGCACCCCCCCGCGACCCTAGTGAGGATGAAGCGGTTCGGATAATGAATGAATGAATGAATGAATACATTATTTTTGTATGTATGTGTGTCATTTGACTATTTTTTTAAATTACATAGGCCTACTAAACAATGCTGCCGACTAATCTTGTCCCTACACATGTAGTTTTCGGCTCCCATTGGAATCGGTTCCCTTGCCTGCTGCTATACATACATAGATATTTTTAGATAGTTTGACATGAATTCATAAATCCTTGCCTCTTTCATTTATTATTCTTGCGCACACTCTTCTCGACAACCCTGCCGTTTTGGTTTTTGATTCATATTGTAGAAAATGAAGGTCCTCTGTGCTATTTATCAGTTTCTCGTGATATACTGTGTGATTAATTGTTTCAATAACTTTGAATTCGGCGGAGGAACCAAAATGTCTCATTTGGAATGAAACCCATTGTGGCCAACTAGTTGAAATTAGTCATATATTGCAGCATGTCCCATTTTAATCAGAGAGGCGACATAGGCTAAAAAGATGGAGATCAACTTCTGAGACCAGGATGTCCCTCTGCTATCAGAAAGGCCATCGACGCTAAACGATAGATATCAATTTCCAGGACCAGGATGTTGCCCTCCTATTATCGAGATGTTCCATCTGCAAATCAATCTTCACCGTAAAGCAGACTGAGGACATTGCGTGTTACCGTACACAGGGGTCACACAAAAGGGGAGACATCAGAGATAGAAAGCATGAATATTGCATTTCGCCCGGCGCCTGATGTAGCAGATTCCTGCAGCTGTTCAATGGTACGGTGTCAGTGACATTCTACAGGTTGCCACCGTGCAGGTGTTGAGGCGGACTTGCACATACTGTACTGTGCTTGAACCTCCAAAAAGACGGAATGTGGAACACAACTGTGGATGTTTCACTTTTTCTTTGCCACACTGTAGAAGACGGACCTGCATCAAGAGGCCTTGTCGAGAGAAGACGAGCGATACAAACAGGCCGTCATGTTGACGTAATTTTTTTCATGGAGTTTCCAGCCATCAGTTAGATTATATTGATTGAATTTATCGAATTTGTGTTCATTTGTCAATGGAAAATTTCCCCCTAAATCTTCCATAGTTCAAAGTTCGTCTTGTCTTATGTGCATGATTTGCACCAACTACTTTGCTGCAACGAACTCACAACTCCTGAACTGTGAGGCAGATGTGCTAACCAGTCGGGCGCCTCGAAACAACCAGTTACTCCTCCATTTGCGTCCAGCGACGCCACAAGCATCAGTGGGTTTCCTAATTGGCTTGCATTCTGTTTCCAATCCCACTATTGGAGTCGGTGGCTCACGCCAAATCTGTGTTGACTATACGCATAAGAATTTACCATCATAAATATGGAACGGGTTTAACATTTACGATTGGTGGACCTGTCAAGTGACAAAGTGGAACATTTCCAATTAAAGATACATTTGGAAATAACTGGTGTGAAGTGATAAATCATCTCCTTTAGATAAGAGTAAATCACAGGCTTTTAAAAAAATGATGATGGGGTATCCATT
This sequence comes from Hippocampus abdominalis, assembly GCA_018466805.1. NCBI lineage: Eukaryota > Metazoa > Chordata > Actinopteri > Syngnathiformes > Syngnathidae > Hippocampus > Hippocampus abdominalis. Next base: position 14,196,143 of record CM031705.1, on the reverse strand, counting down.
TATTTTTGCTCCAATTGTTAACCACTGAGAGATGATCCAATTTCATTTAATTGGTCTGAGAATGATTTAAAACAAACAATAGATCTTTCTTGATCTATTCATGCCAGCGAGTCGGCTATGTTTAACGACAGGCCGAACAATGTTATGCTCTTAGAGGGCAGCAAGTGCAATTAACCTGGATATTTGTACTGTACGGTACTTGGAATGGAATAGGATCTAATTCTGCCTCTCACTGTGTGTCGGTAGCATAGATATATAAACAGTTTCCTCAGGCACGTTAGTTTGTAAAATGGGTGTACGTTTTTTTTTTTTTTTTTGCATTATCACATTAGATATGGTATTTCAAAGTAGGAGAAGGGGGGGGGGGGTATAACATGCATGTGAAATGTACACATTTATGAACATTTTTCTCCCACCAAAATCAAACAAGCAAACTACCGGTTCTTGAAATCATTTTATCTCAATGTAGGCACTTGATAGAAAATCCCCAAAAGTCAAGCATAGTAACTTGAATGTAACGTTGGAATTATGCTGTACATTACACTTGTGGTTACCTCAGTTTCCAGCTGGACTAGTTCCATGGTGGGCCAAGGCTCGGCAATCTGTGCGAGCGGCATGTTGGCAGATTTTTTTCCCCTCCCCGTCAAGATGGAGAACTTCTCAGGTCGGCTTTGGGTCTCGGTGTCGGTTCGGTGACTTGGTGCTGTCCACACACAGTCCTCGTGCACCACCCGGGAGTGGGGTGGGGGTTCAACAAACAGGTGCAATCGTTTTGATTTAATTCGGTTCGCCCCAAAGTGATAATCCAATGGAGAGTATAATAAATCCAGGTAGTACGAAGCAGCCTCGGGGCTATCAGTTATTGACAGGCAGGGGGGAAAAAAACTGTGTGTAAAAACACACCAACAAAACAAAAACAAAAAACAAAAAACAAAAACAATCCTGAAGGAATGCAACCAAGTCCGGACTGGCTTCACAGTCGAAGCCAAGCTAGTGTCGTCCTCGCCGGACTTCCTCTTCTCGGTCTTGTCTTGGTAGTAAAAAGCTCCGCGCAGCCTCCGAGCTGAGATTGTTATTGGCACACTCCCAAAGACGAGATTCATCCTGCCCTCCTTTTCTTTCTTTCTTTTTTTTTAACCCTCGCTACTCCAACGCCCAGGTCCGATGTCTCCATCATTAGGTGGAGAGGTGAACTGCAACTACGTCATGCACAACAAAAAACTACTACAGTACAGTATCATACTGTTACTGTCGTGTAAATCCGAAATATGAAATATAATATAAAAAATATAAAAAATATAAATATGAAAATTGGAACTTGCCTCAAATTATTTTTTTTGTAAATAAGGTCAAATCTATTCTATTAAAAATGATTAATTGATGTTACAGCATCAATGTGACCTGTCGCCTCGACAACTCATTTGAAAAAATAAATCAAATATTTTTGAAGAAAAGTACAAATAAACCATTGGAATAAATGTGCACACCCGCTTACAACTGGGCATGTGGCTGTGTTCAGAATTAACCAATCATATTCAAATTCATGTTAAAATAGGAGTCTAAACACACCTGCCAATTTGCATAAACCTCCAATTTTGGTCGTGACCATGCAGTGTTGCTTTGTTCTTCCCATTGACAGCAGCTCTTGTAGTGAGGGCCCTCTGTGATATAACACACTTCTTCCTCGCTCCATTCAACGGCAGCGAGTGTTTCACTCGCGGACGGCACCGGTTACTATTGGCAACAGGAGAGCATCAAACTGTGGATGGATCTGACATCTTTTTTTTCTTATTGGGGAGGGGGATTCAAATTAGGCATGATGGCGAGGCATGTAGAGCAAACAAAGGGAGTTGAAGTGGGGCAGAGGATGGAACAGATAATTTGGTGTCTCGTCTTTTGGGTGGATATGTTTGCAAAAGCAGGCCGTGTGCACTTCAATGTGAACTGTCATCAACAGCTGTCATTGCATATTGGAAATGCCACATCCTTGCATTTTTATAACGCTTATCTCTATTAGAGTTGTAAGTGAGCTGGAGACAATCGCAGCTGACTTTGGGCTTGAGGCGGACTACTGGTACATCCTTTACTGGTCAACAGTCAAATATCGTACACATGTAGACAAATGACTATTCCCACTCACGGTCACACCTATGAACAATTTAGCCTTCAATGAAGCTAGCATGCATGATTTTGGAACATGGCCGAAAGCTCACAGAAGAAAACCACGCAAGCACAGGAGGAGAATATGCAAACTTCACAAAGGAAATGTAAGTCAGAGGCCAGTGTACTCATGCAGTCAAAGTGAATGGTGAACCCAAGAACCTAACAAAATGACCCCAAATCCCCCCAAAAATCACACACACACACACACACACACACACACACTCCATGATGCTCTAGTGACATCAAATCTGACAGTGATGACTCAGAAGGGAACCCCAGGGATAACCCCCCTTAAGTGTCATCCTGAAGTGAAGCATCATGGGAGATGTGACTCATCCCTGCATGCGTAGCGCTCAACAGAGTGTGACTTGAATAGACTTCGCTGCATATCGCGGGAACTTCAGAAAAGGAATGCTTGCATTGCTGCTTGAGTTCCAGCTCCGGCCTCCCTGTGTGGAGTTTGCATGTTCTCCCCGTGCCTGCGTGGGTTTTCTCCGGGTACTCCGGTTTCCTCCCACATTCCAAAAAACATGCACGGCAGGTCGATTGAACACTCTAAATTGTCCCCACGTGTGAGTGTGGGCGTGGATGGTTGTTCGTCTCTGTGTGCCCTGCGGTTGGCTGGCGACCGGTTCAGGCTGTCCCCGGCCGACTGCCCGAAGACGGCTGGGATAGGCTCCAGCACCCACTGCGACCCTTGTGAGGATAAGCAGATCGGAAAATGGATGGATGGATGGATTTTGATTGCGATTCCGTTACCAAAATGAAGGAACAAAATTCGACTGTAAATTTCTTTGTAAATCGCAGATTTACCACCATCAGCAACCATTTACCAAGCATCATTGATTCATATTGGTGCCAGTTTTATGGGATTAACTAACTGACACGACCTGAAAGTAAAGCAATCTACAAAACACAAAATACCATATAGTCAACAAGAGGGCACTGCAACTCATGTACACAATGTTCCGATGTGACGTTTCATCCCTAGTGGGATACATCACATGGTTAAATTCAATTTGAAGCTTGGGTCACATTTCACATGGAGTACTTTCATGCTTTATCATGGACAGTACTGTATATGCCGCATACAGCTGAGCTCAATGAAGCTATGTATGTGCCATCCAGCAGCAGAGATGCTAATTAATAAGCCCCTCCAAAATGTCAGCTTCGTAGAGTTATTTTTCACAGTTTTGTCTGTGGTGTCCATTTGTCCAACAGTCCAAAATCATCCAAAGTGTCCGAAATGTCCAATTTTGGGATAATTACTGCATGGGGGTTAATATTTACACCAGATGCAAACCAGACAAACCCCTTCCAAAACGTTTGTTCAAACTTCATCTCGTCAGTCATCCAGCGTGCATAACCTCACTCAAGATGGTTGCACACAGCTTTGAATGTAAACAAACAACTGCTATTATCTTCAAATCACAAGTGCCACTTTTATCCATCATCATCCTCAATTCATTCTCTTTCAAATGTAACTTTTGTTGCAATAATATCATTTGATATTACATTGCATTTTGATGGGCCTTTACAGCGACAACTTTGTGGCCACACGAGGAATCAGTGACATTTGGTCGTGTCGTCTGGTCTGCTGCGGGACTAACACATGTTTTTGGAATGGGGAAGGAAGCTGTAGTACCCGCAGAAAACCCAAGGAAGAAGAGGCAAACTACACACAGCAGTGTGTGGATTTGAAGCCCTGACCTCACAAGTGGAGGCGGATGTGCCTATCACTAAAACAGCCATCCGATTGCAACTGTAATTATTATACAACCTGATAGAATTCATAGAATGCATGAGTTCATCCGTGGTGGTACTCGTGAGGAGTATTATGTTCAGACTTTCTTTCCCCCGAAAAAAAGCTTCTTGTCTTCCAGTAAGAGAATCTGGTGAGCGCGGTAATGGGTGTGTTCTGCAACACGCTGGAACTTGAATTTGTACCTCTGATATTTCGGGCTCGGCAGAATTAATCTCCTGACTCAGTAAGGTCAAAATTTTCAATGATGCATCAAAATAACCAGACACAAACTGGAGTTTTGAGGGTAAAAGTAAACACACCTGAACAAAACTAAAACAAAGCTGATTTTGGCAAGAATGAAGAGTCTGGTGGTGGTCCTGGTTCAAGTTGTCCATCATCAGACTGGTGGGGGCCACTCATACTCCTCCTCTTTTTGCCATCTCAAACGCAGTGAATGAAACCACAATTACAATCTGTTCACGTTAGCTGTCTGGTGTTAATAATCACGAACGTGTTTGCTTCCAACAATCAAACAATAAAGTACTCAGTGTTCTATCGATTAAAGGATTAGACAGCAGGGGGTGCCAAAAATCAGAGGCCAGTTCTTTGATACTAAGCCTCTTTCGTTGCCGCCCTTCTGCGGATGGGGGGTTGTTACACAATAGGTAACGTAAAACAAGAAAGGACTGTTTTTCAACTCGCCTTTATCGCGTCTGGACTCGCGTTTTGGTGCTAGTAAATCATCGTCTTTGTCAGTGGAGTGACTTCCCCACCTTGCCAATAGCGCCAAAAATGCCCGGATGTCTCTTACGCTATTAGCATACAGTTAACATGCTATCCCCCCCAAAATGCGCTGCAGTCATTCGTCAAAATTCAATTTCGAAATGACGAAAAAATATTTTGTTGTTATATTGTTCAGTTTCCCCCCCTAAAACGAATATAATTCTGAAAAACAGATAGGGGTTAAAAAACTGCATTTTATTTTTCATATACAATCTACCAAAATATTAAAATATCAAATCATGAAAATGGAGACACTACCTTTTTGTATAAAAAGTTATCAAAGTAAAAATAAGTAATGTCCTCCCATATTGGTATAATTTCCAAATACAGTATTTAGCTAGATTAAAGGAACAATTAAACAACAAAATGAATTCCTTAAAAATTCTCATGAGGAGTACTGACCAGTAAAGAGGATTAGGATTAGAAATCTTGTGACTGCTCATGAAAAAAAGCGTCATATACTCTGTGTGAGTTACAAGGGGCATTATTTTAATGCGTTATCATGATGTTATGTGGTTTGATAATTGTACATGTTTGCTCACTTAAGAAACAATTACGTGTACAGTACAATTGATGGAGCACAAATACTGGAATACTCTAATTAAGTAGACAAAGAAAGAAAGCTAATTTACACTACATGCACATTTCATCAGTAAGAATGCGACTTTAAATTTCCTCTTATAAGGTATATCTCGACAAGACACACACACACACACGCGCGCGCGCGCGCGCACACTGATAACAGTGTTTCCAGTGAAATAAATGTTTTCAGTATCAACGGCAACGTAAGATGGCGGCCATATGTCTTCAAACACGAGTGACCTATTGATAGTCCATTCATATATATGTTCGTATGTGATATGGAGAAAAGCCGGTTGATTTTGCTGCTTAATTCATTCTTCACAAACACCCTATTAATCAGAATACCATTTTTAGAGTAGGTGAGGCCGCAGAGAACTCCTTATTGAAAATAAGGTTACGAGAAAAAAAACCTTGCAATGCTATACGAATAACGTCGTAATATAAACCTGATAAAGTTATAGTTTTTCGAGAATAACATTGAATTACTACAGGACAAAAACGTTGGAGAAAAAAAGTTGCCATGTTACAAGAATAAATCCAGTTATTGTTATTGTACTTTTCGTATTATTAATTATTACGTCATAATCAAATTGGGTAACCTGAAGAATCTTCAACTGCAAATTGTTTTTGTAGTATAACCATTTCTCTAAACATTTAAAAGAACAAAAAATTTTATTCAAGCTATATTCTACTTCTACCAAAGATCTTTTCTGTTCACATACTTGGACTCTGACTCAAGTGTTGCTTCATTGCAGGTATAGTCCTTTATACAAGACTTCCCACAGGTAAGAGTAGCAGGGAGTGGGGGGGGAAGGGACACCACCACTGCCTGACAACGAGAGGGGAGCTAAGGGACTTTGCTGCCAACTCCCACCCACCTGTACCTGAGCGAAGGAGTGCCACTCGTCGTCCTCGTCCGACTCGAGTGCCAGTTTTCCGTCTTCCTCCAATAACAGCGGCAGCAGTGCCAGATAGACGTCAGCCAAGGCGGCGGGGAGCTGACCGAGCGAGCGGAGCAGCACGCCGAGCATGGAGCCGATTACGGCCTGGAGCGAGGAGACGGTGTGCCAGTGGCTCCAAGGTGAGCCCGATTCTCGCCACTGCCTACCATACCTGCTTTTTGTTCGTTGCTGCGATCTCCTGCTAGCTATTTTGGAGTCACAAATAGAAGCACGGTGATTACAAAACACACACGTAAATCCTTTGGGAAGTGAAAGGTGGAGGTGGAATGAGGAAGTGGCCCAGAGGAGCCATAACAGTCTTTGCTCAGATCATGTCAACACTGTGCTCCACGCAGTGGAGTGTTGTGACATGCTTTTCGATCAGACTTTAAAGTGAGAACGTCTAATCAGAAGTGGCAAAAGTACTCAAATTTAAGTTGGAGTACGCCCTGGTAAACGTACTCATTCAACTCCTTCAGTAAAAAGTTACAATGAAAGGTACTCAAGTACAAAGTCGACTTGTTACTGTCAAATATACAATAGCTGTGTTTCTTCAGATTATACGTAATTGACTGCCAGAGTCTGGTGGTTTTTAGCCTGGCATTTGCCAAGAATCGTTGTTGGAGTATTCAACATCAAACAATTGACTAATTAGACAAGACATAAGTATATATCTATGTATATATATCTATATTCTATATCTATATAGATATAGATATATCTATATATGTATTTTCCCCCCTATTTATTATATACCACTCCCATTTTGATAAATTGGCACAACAAAAGAAAAACTTATTTGTGACACACAAAATTAATGTCTGTAGTGCAGTGAAAAGATCCATGACGATTCAACAATTGTAGTGGATGAAACTCAAAATATATCAAGTCGTCATGTAGTGGGCCCAGCGGGACTCACTGTTAACCCTGAAGCAACTTTTCACGGACAATCGAATGAAAATACAAATGTATCTGTCATTAAAACTTCATCAGTCTGGTTTGAATACGTTGTGACTCAGCTCAGACCTTTTTTTTTGAGTTTTCTGCTTCCTCATGTACGGTATGTTCGGTTCATTGATAATTTAAAACTGTCTACCGTATACAGTATATAGTAACATTTATATGACCGACTTTGAATTCTCTTAAACGTTTACAAGCATATATGACAGGTCACAGTGCGATTACAGATGTGCTCCATGAAATCGGTCCAATAATGATAATTTATTTGCTGCAAAATAATGCATCTTTGGTCATCTATTTATGCCGGCAATGTATAGTGACCGGGAGAACAGTTATATGCTCTGTTGTGAAAGCGCGACACAAATAAAGATGTATTGTATTGTCATCACAGTTTGCCAGCACAAAGCCTCAGATCCTTTCACAGCGTCCAGGTTTCAGCTGCATGTCTCGGCCTGTTTTTTGTTTTGTTTTTTTTCTTCTGCTAATATGGCCTTTCAGTATGAGAAGCCTGACTTTTCCCATCTCTCGTGTCCCGCTGCCAGGTCTGGACGCACCCTTGCATCGATATGCCTTGTCAGAGTGGCATCTCTCCGGCCTGGATCTGCTCCAATTGACTTCGGAGGACCTGGAGAGGCTTGGAGTGTCCAAGATCGGCCACCAGGAGCTGATATTGGAAGCGGTGGAGAAGCTGTGCTCCTTGGTGAGGCGAGAATAAGGAGTCATGTGTATTCTGTGTGCGGTGTGTGACCACGTTGATCGAGTCTACGGGGTGTCTTGAGGGTATTGCAGATGTCATGTGTTCAGACTAGAATGCTGACTCTCTGCTGTTGAACGACTGTTTACAGTCTACCGCTGGATTTAGAACACGTTTTGTTGCAAAACATGTCTTTCCTGGAAGGAGCATGTAAACTTCACTGTCTCATCGTAGTCTTTGGTATCGGTGTTGTTGGTTTTTTTTTTTCTGTTCTGAACGAGATCGTTAGGTTTGCAGTTTGATTTAGGATGTTGTGCTTTGGGGCTCTGGTTAGGGTTAGGTAGTTAGACTATGGGTTAGATTAAACGTTAAACTCACGGGGTTTGTGTCAGGGTTAAGTTTGGAGCTGCATCCGATTGCAGAGAGGGATCCACACAGATCTTGTGCACTGCGGTGGTTGATGATATTTACGTAAGCGTGGAGCAACGCACACCCTGCGGACACACAGATGCGCAAAGTATTAATTGGCCTTTACTCACCATGCGATGTTGTGATGCCTTCAAAAGAGATATGAGACTCATTAAAAGAATCAAAAGCCGTGGATGTAATAATCAATCAAGTGATTCACGCGGGGAATTGAGCTTCGATTACCTGCTGAAGCAATCAACAGATGCAGTATTTTCAGTTTGCGGTCAAAAAGAAAAACATTTATGTCAACTGTCGGCGACATCCATGCAGATAGGGCTGTCACCACCCAATCGTTTTCCAACTGATTATCCTATTGATTATTCCAATCGAATAACTACAACGTATATAATCGGATTTATTTGGTTGTTTTAAATACGCAATGCGGAATTCTCTTTGTTTTATGTTTAGTTTGACAGTAAACGTCAACTATGAGTGGCATCTTCAAGCCGCTGTTTTGAAGAATGGTTCTCCCTCTGCCAAACTGCCGCTTGTTGTAAAATCATTTTTTGAATTCACTGCCACCATTCAGCGGTCATATGGCAAAGAAATCAGTCAGCGGCTGCTTGTATCTCGAACACCTGGTACGCGTAGCTCAAAGGCAGCGCTGTACTTTTCCCCATTTTCTATTCAATTAAGTACAAGCCAATACTGGACCAAGTCTGAAAAGACGTTTAAAAACGTCGTTGGGAGTGAATGAGTTAAGTGTAACGACCATGCGTTGCCGTATTGTCGTCCTCGGAGTGAACTTGCAAATTTATGGGACCGCTACTTTAGTACTCCAATGTCCAGTTACCTCTGCCTAAGCACTTGTGAGGTAGTTTTATTTATAAGACTTAAGCGGTGTGTTAATTGGTAGTGTGTTTGTAGGCTAATTGAGCAAGACAGTGCAGTGACAGCCAGTGACCGCCGCACTTGGCGGCTCAAGCGGCTTAAACCTGCTGCCAAATCGCAGACAGGAGCCTTCATGCCGACTCTCTTTCTATGAATGTGAACGCTTACGTAAAGCTTGAAAAACAAGACGCAAGCGTTTCGTTAGAGGCACTCGCACGGTTAATACAGTTTTCATTTTACATTACGGAGCGGTCTTGTGACCGCGCTCATTCACGAAACCAAGCATCACACGGAGAGGAGCGTGACCGCTTTCAAGTGCGCCGTTACGTCATTACAACGAGGAGAAAGCCATGAAAAATTCATGGACACTCTGTGACTGTGGATTAGTGCCACTGGTTGATATGTAACAACAAAGCCCGACTGGAACAAACCTCTTGACCCCTGATCAGAGCGTCCTGAATGCGACCTGCCTCTGCTCTCTTGCAAATGCATTTGATTACATTTGAATGGGATTTAAGGGCATTTTATTATCGCAATATCACAGCGCGCAGTAGTTCATGCTTTATTGAACTAGTTACAAAAATCTTGAAAAAGGACGACCATCATCACCTAGTCGCTTTAGTGTCCTTGCCGTATGAGAGTCATAGCTTCTAATATTTTGATGTTTGTCATATTTGTGAATGTCGGGTAGCCCGGTGAGCCAGTGGTTAGCGCGTCGACATCACAGTGCAGAGGTCGTGGGTTCGATTCCAGCTCCGGCCTCCCTGTGTGGAGTTTGCATGTTATCCCCGTGCATGCGTGAGTTTTCTCCGGGTACTGCGGTTTTCCCCCCCACATTCCAAAAACATGCATGGCAGGCTGATAGAACACTCCAAAAATTGTCCTTAGCTGTGAGTGTGAGCGCAGATGGTTGTTTGTCTATGTGTTGTGCCCTGCGATTGGCTGGCAACCGGTTCAGGGTGTCCTCCGCCTACTGCCCAAAGACAGCTGGGAAAGGCTCCAGCACCCCCCGCGACCCTTGTGAGGATAAAGCGGATCAGAAAATGGATGGATGGATGGATTTGTAAATGTTACTGGACATCGTGAATATTGACCTGGAGCTTGATTTGGGAAGAGAAAAAAAAGTGAATCCTGAATCGACATCTCAATTCAATCTTTTGCTGAAATCGTTCAGCCCGCAACCGCACTCATTTCACTGTGATAAATGCCATTCATCTGAACAGCCGTCCGTTAGCTCGTCCCTCAATGATCATGTTCGCTCGTCTCAATTTCCACCTCTTCACACTTTTAAATGATGGCCGTAGAGAATAAGTCTAAAAATCATCAATGAAGCCATTTTCTGTGTTTTCACAATTGCTTTGCCTCGGTCAAATCACACATAAGGGTTTGTATGCGCTTTGTATGCACATGAGATGTGAAAGTCCCCCATTAACTGACGTCGACCCATCTTGAACAAGTAGTAATCCGGAACATGTTTATCCCTTAAATTACATGAAAGCTTTGAGTGAGGTTTTCATTTATCTTCTAAATTTGTCCCTATCAGTCATTCGACGACAGTGGGGAAAACTTGCAGGGGCTGACGGAGAAGCTGCGATTCGTGGCCCACAACTTGCAAATGGGCATCCAAAGTCGCTGGCGCCACAACAGCTACGACGGGCACAGCGCCACCAAGCTGTCCACCAGTGTGTTGCACGCAGTGTTGGAGCTCATCGCCTCCGCCAAAGGACTCTTCTCCATTCTAAACAGGTCAGTGAAGAGGAAAGTTACCTAACGGTTACAAACACATTATGCCAAATGCTATTTTTACCCGAGTCGGGCTTCAGTAAGAATAGTGGCATTGTATAATAAAAGCACATTATTTAACATTGCGGTCATGAAATTCTGAGGCAAGAATGTTGTTTTATTCCGGAAGCTATCCGCTTAAGTTTTGACACATTGGCAACTCGCAGCTATTTTCGAGTTATTGCGTCAAATTGATCTTGTCAAGTGCATCACCTTCTGCATAGCAAAAGGTGGCATATTTTAAAATTCCATTTTTAGAAATATTTTACGCCTCAAAAGTCAAATACTTAGGTCAATTCGCATTGGGTTCAATGATGATAGACATGAACGGGTTGAAAGAGAGTCGCTGGCTGATTGCTGTGTCAAGAGTGGGAGACGCAACTCACCTTTGTCTTCTCGTGTCGTCATTTAACGCATTTCCGCAGAGTTAAGCTTCTCTTTTGACTTGGAATTATTTCGAAATCTAAACAAAATGGACGGCAGCTATACACAATGTTTTGCGCTCGACTCCACTGTGTTTAACCCTCGCAGTATTTTTAAGCGCCTGCATGAAGGGTATTACGTCCCAAAAATGTCCCTCTTCCAATGTGCAACAACATTTTTCTTCACTTTCAACCCCTCAAAATGTTCAGTGGGAATTGGCCAAGACATAGATATACGTCCTATGCAAAATTTCAGCTTCGTGGAGTTATTTTTCACTTTTGTCAGTGGTGTCCATTTGTCCAACAGTCCAAAATCATCCGAAATGTCCAATTTTGGGATAATTACTGCATGGGGGTTAAATATTGTTGCGCTATTATGATGGAGTACATTTTGATTGTGTCTTGTCAGGTATCAGCTCTCCCAGGTGAGCGCACGCACGACTAGCAAGAAAATCTTGAGCCAGTGCAAAGAACTGGGGATGATTGTGCAAAAGGTTGGTCAATTTTTTTTTTTTCATCCGTCCGATTTCTACTTGTACACCTTGTCCACATTTGTGTCTGGGTCTGCTGGGTGATCCCAGCTGATTTTGGGCAAGAAGCGTGCCCTTTCTATTTGCGGTTCACTATTTATGATTAAAACAATTTGCGTTCTTTTGTTTTTGTTTTGTTTTTTATTCCTGTGGGATCTTTCCCCATCTGTTAGTTGAAAAATTCACCTATTCCAGTTTTTTGTGGTCATACTGAAATGCTCTAAGATGCCACACGATGATGCAAAAGCTCTGTGTAAATAGCAATCGGTGTTAAGGAAGTATGGTGAAGCGATGCATCTCTTTATGTGTTGGGGTTGAGTTTATTTTAGTCTGGGTAGTTAGTGGAAGTAACAGTACACGTAAATATTTGTCAAAATCAAATGAGACATTTTATTTTGGTACAAGATACGTTTGAAATGATATCCAACTGTTTTAAGATCGTACTTTGTGGTATAATTTAGAATTGAAATTACAGTCAAACCTCGGTTTTCGTCCATAATCCGTTCCAGAAGGCTGTTGGAAAACCGAAATTGTTCGAAAACCGAAACCATGCTCTTTTTAAAATAAAAATGTTTACTGAACACGTCTGCTCACAATGGAAAGCAACACGAGGAAGCGTCACTTCCTGGTCTACCCGAGGAAGCGTCACTTCCTTGTGTAAGGAAGGCGAGAGGAGTCAAATGGTGCATTCAAGTCCGCTCAGTTTGTTCGAGAACCGAAATGTGTTCGTCATCCGAGGCATAAAAAAATTGAAATTTTCGGTCAAAAAAACAATTGGACGAGAACCGAGACGTTCGTAAACCGAGGTTTGACTGTATAACATTTCTAGGGGGTGTCACAGCAGTGCTACTATAGACCCCACAGATGGGGGGAGGGGGCAATGGTCATTCCACTCTTATTTGTCCTGTTGAGCGGCAAATCAGTTAATCATTACTTTCCCCATCTTGTCTGCACGATGGAAAATGATCGTTATGTTTAAAGAGGAAGGCATGTTTTGTTTTGTTTTTTTAAGCATCTCCATATAGAGGAACTACGACTGGCTAAAACTGAACAGGAGCACAAGATCCCCTTATTCAACCTGCCTCACATGCGTTATCGCTACATTCCTGGCATATTTGAAAGGCGCTCGTTCCTTGAAGACGGAAGGAGGAGGAGGGCTGGATTGTGGACATGTGACTTGCGTGAGGGGCTTGTTTTTCAGGATGTGGGGGGAGAAATTAGAGAGCGAGGTCCTTAAAGGATGAATGTCAAATGCTAAGTAGAAGGGATGAGCTTGGATGTGTTGTCCACCTCATGGTGGAGGGAGCGAGCCAGTGACTCTTGACAGATAGTGAAAGGCGGAGGAGGAGGAGGAGGAGGACTTGAAGGAGGGATTACACAGTGACTGCTTATTGACTTTTGACTCCGCGGGGAGTGTATTATAGTAACACAGCAGCAGGAAGGCGAGACTATTTAACGTGGGACGTTTGGGTCCGAACAAAAATAAAAGTGAAAGAATGCAGAGATGCCTACTGATGGGAAGCTAGAAGGAAGACCAGCATCTGATTTGAAAGGAGTTTAAATTTAGGCCCTGATCTGGATTTCAAGACCGGCACAGCAGGTACTGTTACTTCCTCTTTAAATCGGCTTCCTGTAGAGATATATACAAAATGTTTTTTTTTTTTAATCATTCAATTAAATATTGTCTCTTCAACTTTTTTAAAATGAGTAGAATAAACCTGTTAAGTAGAGTTTAGTTGTCATTTAACTTTTAAGTACAGTACATTTTACATTTAAAAAAAAACCCACTTTAAAACAGGTCTAAATTTTATTTCACTTTGTGAAATACATTTTAATCGAACCATTAGTAGGCGTTTTATTTTCCTGTATTTACGTGCGTTATTAAGGTTCAAACTGTGGAGAAAAGTTACAGTAGCTTACAGTTATTTTAAATAAATCAGTTCCTTCATTCTGACGAACACTACCTACTACAGGGCTACTGCACGACTGTATTTTCACGTTAGTCGTTTTGGTTGGGGCTCAGCGTGAATAATTTTTTTGAGGTTGTACTTCAGAATCAGAATCATCTTTATTGGCCAAGTATGTAGAACACACAAGGAATTTCAACACGCTGCATTACTTGATAGATATGTAGATAGAGTCATAGTTATTGTGTTAGTTGTGAGTTTCAGATTGTATTCTATTAAAAAGATAAGATTCCATTAAAAAGACAGGGTTGACCAAATTATGGCACAGGGGCAGATTGTGGCCCTCTGTCCACTTTTTAGTGGCCCGCGGCGTATACTCAAAATGACATTTGACATGGGCCATAAGGCTAGTTGAAAAAACAAAAATGCTACTACCATTAGTAAATGTGTTTATATATTGTAGACACGTGCAAAGATACAAATAAACCCGTTACAACTAAAATAATTACACAATTTCTCTTCAAAACAGTCTGGGGAATAAAGTTTTCGAAGCGAATTTTTTTTTTCCACTATCAGCTCTGTGTCAAGCTCAGATTTTAGAACAACAGGTAACTAGTTTACAACAGTTTGCTCTTGTTTTGGTTGTGAATGTGTGGATCGGATTTCGTCACTGTTCATTGCAAGTGTGGATCTAGTCTAGTGGAATATGAAGCCAGGGCCACCCCAAAATCTTAAATCCTAAACTATTTTCCTTATACAGTCAAACCTCGGTTTTCGTCTATAATCCGTTCCAGAAGGCTGTTCGAAAACCGAAATTGTTTGAAAACCGAAACCACGGTCTTTTTAAAATAAAAATGTTGACTGAACACGTCTGCTCACAATGGAAAGCAACACGAGAAAGCGTCACTTCCTCGTCTACCCGAGGAGGCGTCACTTCCTCGTGTAAGGAGGGCGAGAGGAGTCAAACGATGTATTCAAGTGCGTTCAGTTTGTTCGAGAACCAAAATTTGTTCGTCATCCGAGGCATAAAAAACGCAACATTTTTGGTCGAAAACCGAATTGGACGAGAACCGAGACGTTCGAAAACCGAGGTTTGACTGTAGTAGTTTTTCAAAAACAACTAGAACATTTAAACACGATATAATTGCTTGCTTGATTGGTTTTACTGTGTGAGACGCTGTGCCTTGATAAGAAAAATAAGAAAACAAGGGACAAAAATACAATTGTATAAACCGAAACAAACTTGACACACTTCATAGGCTAATTGAAGGCTCTAAATGTTCCATAGGGGTGGGTGTATAGTAAGCGTGAATGATTGTTTGTCTACTCTAGCTCACCCGTGATTTCAGAATGAAATTGTGCACAAGGAACAAATATTTACAGAGAGTAGCAGAAGTGTAGCACACTTTCAGGTAATTTATAAAAACCAGAATGTTGTTGTTAAATGTTGTTATCCCTTCCTCCCCAAGCATTTGTCACCACTGATTCATTCTATTCCTTCTGGCCGCATCAGCTGTGAAAATGATGATGATGCACCTGATAATGTAGTGAAAAAAAGAAGGATGTCAAAAATAGGTGCATGAGTGTGTTGGCATGCAGGAGCAGCGACAGTATCTCATTGACCAGTGATGTGGAGGAGAGAAATAGTGCTGACTCATAGGATGTTTTCCACTCGCATGTTGGAACTGTGCTAAAAGTGATTGACTGTTAAGATCGGAACGTCATGATAAGTCACCCTGTACATGATAATGACGCCTATTGTGCCCTCATTTCCTGTTTTTGGATTCTTTTATGTTTGCTATTGTATTCTCGTGTTTTGGGTCATTGCTTTGTGTGGTTCTCTTTTCTTACGCTTCAAGTTTCAGGTTTCTCGATTTGGTTTGTGATTTTTATTTATTTTTTTCGCAGCGAGAGGTGTTTTGTTTGTGTGTTTATTTTTGGCACAGGAGTTTATCAGTGATTGCGGGTAGCGTCAGTGTGACGATCGTGCAAGAAACGGAACTTTTCGTGTCATAAAGTTTCAAGCTGTACAGTGGACTATGAGCAATATCTAAACATAGCTCGAAATATCAGAAACAAAGCAACTTTGATTTTGCCAAACAGATGTTACAGTAAAAATAGCGTGTACAGTAATCTCTCGTTTATCGCGATTATGGGGACCAAAACCACCTGCGATAAACGAAAATCCGCGAAGCAGCGACCAATAAACATACTGTATTAAAAAGAAAAAGCCCCACGTTGGCTTTCGAGCTTGAGCAGAGCGCACTAACACACACACACACACACACACACACACACACACACACACACGTGCCCCACGTGGACCTTCGCGCTTGAGCAGAGTGCGCACACACTAGCACGCATAGTAAACAACATTTAGACACTGATTTTTGCGGACTTCAAAAACAAAAACAAAAATTGTAATTTAAAAAAAAAAAATTATGAATATGTTTGGAAAAACCGAAGCCGCGATAAACGAACCGCAAAATAGCAAGGGATCACTGTAGTGCAGTGGTTCTCAACCTGGGTTCGATCGAACCCAAGGGGTTCGGTGAATCGGTCTCAGGGGTTCGACGGAGCCTCTGCCTTGGAGGTTAAGACATACCCGACTCAACATGTCAATTAGTTATGACACGGCCGTTGCAGATGATCACCATTCATTTCAATGGAGAAATATGTTCTGAGATATGAGAAACTTGGGAGTAAATGTATTAATATGAGATGATGAACTCAGAGCTGTTCATCAAGGCTGCAGAGGAGAAATCTCACAAATTCTTGAAGCCGTCCTCGCTGCATTATAAAAGTGTAGCCAGTTTGTGTGTACTCATATGTGTCACTTACGTTGTGTGTCAAGTGTAGCGGATAGCTGTCTCATGCCTCTTATTTCCTGTTTGGTCACTGTCAGCCCGAGGGCCACCACAATTACAAGTCAGCTGGTGTGTGTTGCACGTTGTCGCTGCACTCGACCAGCCTGCTTTGGATTGAGCTGAGACAGTGTTGAAGTTGCTCAGCCAGTAAGGACGCGCGCGCCCGCTAGGAAGGGTGAAAGATGTGTGAACTTTGAACCTGGATGTGGACGCAAATGCGTATTTGGAGTCTTTACGCTTGAGGTATGTGGATCTGATGGCGTGATGGGATTTTTCTGGTATTGTGGCTACTTTCCTCATTCCTCACTGAAAACTCGAAATTGCCCATAGGTGTGACTGTGAGTCTGAATGGCCATTTGTCAACTTTGGCAGCGTTTTGTGACATCTTAGAATGTTTCAGGAAGAGCAGCAAAAAAAAAACATGAGTCAGTTCTTTAAAACTCTTAAGTTGTCCATAGGTGGGAATGTGAGCGTGTCAAGACATTGACAGGCACTGAATTGAAGATTGTTTTTGCAGGGTGATACTGCGTTATTTGTTGTTATTTTATTGCTGCTTGCCGGTATTAAGAAGTGTCGATGGAAAAAGAAAAAAAAAACATGGTGTTAATCCTTTATCACGGGTTTGCAAAGATTTGTGCTCAAGGGCCTCACTTCATTTTTTTAAAACCAGGCCCAAGGTCAGGAAAAAGGGGGGAGAAAAACCCCCCACTAAAATATCTAAAACATTTTATTTTCATCTTAAAAGGCCTTTTAATTAACATAACTCTTCATTAACATGACTGTAGATGCTCGGGGAAACGAATTTCAAAATGGGGCCATATTTTTTCCAGCACTGTTTTAAATGCTCATTGAGCTGAAGTCTCTCATGACATTTGTTGATATGCTTATGCAATAATTTAGTTTTTTTGGGCGCGGGGATCAAAAAATAGTTCACTTTTGAGGCTTTCCGCTATATGTTTGTCATATGGAAGCTAGCCTTGCATCATCTCCATGGCAACCACCTACTTAAGTACCTTATATTAAATTTTACCGTTCAGAGTTGCGTGCAGCGTTTTTTTACAGATTAATTCATGTCCATTCATTTGTAAAAAACAAAATCAAAAACATTCCTCACCGGGTCTTTTAACAAGTTTAGCTGTTTGATGCTGTTGTGAATAAAAAAATAAAAAAAATCAAGGTTTAAAATGGGAATGATGTCACCTTGACAGAGGTTAAGTAAAGCAGTGATGTGGAAAAACGAGAAGCTGGTCGAAGCAAGAGTCTTTTTATAGCCGGCTGTTGACCTGCTGGCAAATAGAAAATATTTGATGAATGTAAACTTGATGCCGGAGGCAGAACGGCGGCTTACGACACTGTTTTCACGATAAAACGCGAAACAATATACGTCAAGTTTTGCATATTTGAACCCTCAATTAAGGCTTTTGTCTTTTGATCTCCACGCGTTGCCTTATTTTCCCATACTCCCACAAAAAAAAAAAAAAAACCCACAAAAAAACCCACAGCTTGTCTTTGTTTCCTTGACAACCATGGAGAGAGCAGCTCTGGGCCAAAGACACATACACACACATGCGCACACATACACTGAGCCACATAACCCAAAACAGCACAGTACCTTCTCTTTTTATCCACTCGCATTGTCGGTCCTGACATGAGAGGAGACCCTGATGAAGAAAATAAATATGGGCCTTGCAAGATGCAACTTTCAGTTTCCAAATTTACCTCTAAAGGTTTTCTTTTTTTCTTACTGCAGCTTCGGGTAAGGAGTTGATGACATATTAAATCGCAATATTGGGGCGAGGGCAAAAATACATTTTTCGATATCCTTTGCCTAATAATGTCGCACATCAGTATCCTAATACTTCTCCGCACTTGTTCAAAATGGGTTCCGATGTGTCGTTTTGGTGTAATATGATTTACTTACTTTGAGTCATTTATCGGCTGACCTTAAAAGGGGAATCTCTTCGCCTTGGTATTATAAATCCCAGTTTTAGACATATTTTAACGTTTTATCTTTTGAACTCCTAGTGGTGCCAAATGGTAGCAATCTCCATGAGAAAAAAAAAATTATCTCCGCGGAAACATGCTGCGGGCTCTCATTCGACATGGTCATTGTGGGAACATCGTCTTCTCGCGAACCAGTGGCCACAGTCGTTTTCTGCTGTGACAAATGCGATGTGTTCCAAAAAAATAAATGACAGCATAATTTCCAGTGACAGGTATGAACGGTGTGTAACGGCAAGTATTGAAATGCTGCAAAGAAAAAGGTGCTACTCCTTTTTCTGCGAATAAAGGTAAAAACTGGAAACAGCAAGTACCTCTGGCTGTCACACTGCCTAATGCATTGTTTAATTAGTTTGAAAAAAAAAATCTTGCTACTGTGGCCTCTTTGTTGCAATTTCGCAAAGATTAGTCGCCCTTCACAAGCTTTTATGTAATCAGCACTTCATTAGGCGCTCACGAAAGAGCTTCGTAATTCCCTGTTGCACTTGGGAGTCTCGCCATTGAGTGCTCTGCGTGGTATTGACATCCACCCTCCTCTTTTCCTTCATTTTTCCCCCCCATCTCATTGTTCGTCTGTAAGTGTTTATATAGGTGTTCATAAAAGTGAGCAGCTGCATACTTCTGTATACTGTAGACTAAATCGATTCAAAGTAACCAAATTGTGGCTCTAACGCCAATGCTAGCAAACAATGGTGAACATACAAGCTAACAGTTAGCAGCTATGTGGCAGTGTTGTTGACCCTGCAATTTTAGAGGCCTACTTTTATTTCTTTACTTAACTTTTAAAAGATGTGTTAATGTGTTTAAATGCTGCCAATGTACATTCTTTGAATAATTTGGTCAGCTACTTTTGTTTTCGCTGGTTGGCTTATGAAGGTCGAAAACCGTTGTGCACATTGAGTTGCCATTGTGTCTGAAATTCAAATAAAGCTGCCTTGCCTTTCTTCTGTAAATCTAGCAATTACTCACAGGCACTGGTTTATTTCGTTAGCTAGTCAGTTTGTTTTTAGTTTCAAACCAAGCAGCCATTTAGCTTAACTCTGGTAAGGCTAAGGGGGTCAAAAATGATTTTTAAGCACTGGATATCTGTACACAAATGGTTGACCAACACTTTGGCAGACCATTTGGCAACAGGCATCCTTTGTGCCGAATGAATGACTAATATTAGTGCCGTACTGATGAGCTGATCAGAGTTGAGACACCTCTTTTTTTCTGTGTTATACTGCCCCCACGTGGTCATGGTGCACACGCCACAATGAGCTGTGCAACTGAAGAAGAAAGTATGGCAAAAACAACATTACATAACAGATTTATTTTCAATGATTGTATTTGATTATGTGATCACTGTTTGTTTTACAAAGTACAATACAATATGATACAGACATTGTCCACTATTTGCCCATAGGCTTCAGTAATAAAATCCACAGTAAGTGATTCGGAAACAGGAAATGCCCTGATTTTTCTTTTTTTTTTTTTTTTTTTTTTGGGAGCTTGTCCCATTTCCGCATAACACGACCAATCAATATCAGTCATCAGTATTAGATGACATACATATTGACCATGCGCCGTTTTCCCCCATCTAACAGAAACGTACAAGCGTCTACGAGAAAGAGAAGGACATCATCTCTGTGGTAAGTCACTTCAAATCTTGTGCTATTTTATCCCACTTTAAAAAAAAAAAAAAAAATCATCCCATTTCTCGTTGCCAAAGTGCCGTCAATTGGTGGTGGTGTGCGACGAGATCCTGAGCTGCAGTCCGCAAGCTCTGCTCACCAACACCACACAGCTTGAGAGTGTCGACCTGGTGCCCACTTCACCTGGAGACCAGCTGGTAAATTTTAAAAATTATTACTATGAGGATTTTTATTATTATTATTATTATTTTGAGTGTCCATCTGAAGTTTTCAATCACACTGAACTTGAAACAGACCAAACTTATCTCTTCCTCCTCAGTCATAAATCTTTTTTTTTTTTTTTTTTTTTTTTTAATGTGCTTTCAGCGTTAGTTTACGTCATTGCCTCTTCTCTCCAACTCAAGGTCCTTGATACCTTATGAAACCGGATGAACAATATACCGCGCCGAAGCCAATGATTTCACCACCTTTTCACTCATTTGCCTCTTTTAGCATCATCGTCTCGCGTCCTTTTCTTATTCAAAGGAACACCTCCATTAAGTTCACTTTCCTCCCCTTCTTATGAAAGTGACGAGCTCGCCTGCTGCATGATCATAATGGCACTCCTGATTGCTCTTTGTCATCTGTACCATTCTTTTTCAGGCGCTCTTAAATAAAAAAAAAAAAAGAAAGAAAATCAATACATTTTGGTTAACATCGAGATGTATTATGAGTTATGTTTGATATTTAATTGAACAGAAATGCTTCAGGGTTTTTTCCCTTTGGTTTGAGACTTTATTTTAAATGAAACGTTGGCAAAGAGATGCATTTATTTTATATTCGGCTGTGGTTTTACTTAAAAGACAGTGTAATATGTATATTGGTTTTATTTAATATTTAACTCTTCTAATATTTCATTGTTTTATTTAATTGAAAGCTTGGTTCTTTTATGGTTTTAGGTGTTCATTTGTAACTTTATGAAAACGGTTTATGTACCGCACGGTTTTACTTCAACTTTGACGTACAAATAAGTAAGATGGAGATGAATGCGGAAACTAACTAATTGCAGCAAGTGACGTAAATTGCAATAAGAATGATTCTTGATTTTTCAAGCGATGAACCAAAGCAAGCACATTTGCACGGGAATATTCTTCGATGGCATATTCCTGTGATGAATATCGCTCTTTTAGTGACAAAACAGTTGGAGGAATTTGGAAACGAGTGTAAATCTACTCTGTGTAGCCATGTGAAACGTATCGATCGGGTCTCGAGGGTGAGATTAGCTTGCTGCTATGGTTGAATAGAACGAATCAGAGCAAGCTCATGGCTAATTACTGAGAGAGCCGTCAATACATCTGGAGACAGGCATCGATATTTCACACAGTGATGACTGAACAATGCTCCCGTGTGTGTGTGTGTGTGTGTGTGTGTGTGTGTATTTATTTTCCTCCCTCATTGTCTTTGTCTGTCCCAGGGCATCGAGATAACATCCATTGGCTCCAGTAACCACTATGTGACCGGAACTGCAGCAGAGGTCAGACCGTTGTTACAGAAGCTTTAACCATACTATCAAAAATCTTACATTTCCATCCATTTCAACTTTTCACAAGGGTCTGACGAGCCTGATGTTTTTAATTTAATTTAATTGATTTTTTTTAGGGCGATTCAGATTTTGGGCAGAATAAAATTGGCTGAAATTTTTTTTTAAATTTGTTGTCCCTTCACATTTATAACAATAAATATGAATATTGGCAGAACATTTGAATGTTTACCAATACTTTGGACGTTAGTATTTGTTTAACTTTATAACAGAAAAAACATTTTTAAAATCTGGCTCCCCCCTCCCCACATGTACCAAAACATAATGATAATTAAAATTAAATAAATAACCCCCCCCCCCCCCCCCAAAAAAAAATCCAACTTCCAAATGATTGTTAATTTGGTACCGCGTTCCACCCAGTTTAGATTCTCAAACTTTTCAAACCCAAATCAAGAGCAAAAATACATCCAAACACCCACACACACCCAAATCTGACTTTTTGGGCATGCTCAAGTCCCCCAAAAGGGGATTCATTAATCAGAAAAAGGATCATACTGTAAACACAAATATTCTAATGCCTGGTGCTGGTGGCCTCCATGCAGAGAGATCATCTACATAAAAGCCACATTTGCGAGATGCGGTTTCCATAGTTACTTTTCAACATTCCACTCTGCATCACAATGGAGCGCTTTACACTGTGGCTCCATCTCTTTTTAAATGTCTGCAACACGTTATCTTTGGTGGAAAAAAAATCCAAATGATGGACAATCGGCGCGTTTGTTTTTAGAGCGAACCGAAGCTAATTGAGCGTGTAAAGTAAACAGGGGAGTGATTGAGGGTTGGGGGGTAGTGATCATCAGCTGCTACAAGTACAGCTGGATCGCTCTTGTGGGTGAAGGTCAACAACTATCGGAAGAATTATCTCCTATGTTATTACCATTTGCTCTTTTTAAAAACTGCTCAGAGTTGTTTGGGTACTTTTCGTGGTTTACAAGGTGAATTAACATCAAGCACTCATGTAAAAGTAGCTTCTTTCTATTGAGAGCTAAATTGGGATGCACAGTTTTTACACTTGGGTGTCACATCAGATAACAAGATGATTAATTGGGGGGTCCCCCCCCCCCCCCCCACACACACACGCTATGCTTCTTTCTCTACTAAGCTCTTGTGCCACTTAGGTTGTCTTTACTTGTGTCATTCTTTAGCCGTCAAGTGAAGTCGCAAAGATCCAGGCTGGAGATGAAGTAATCAAAGTCAACAACCAGATCGTGGTGAGTTTTTCTCCATTGGAAAAAACATCTATAGTAATAATATAATATGTTGCGGGCGGCCCGGTAGTCCAGTGGTTAGCACGTCGGTTTCACAGTGCAGAGGTACCGGGTTCGATCCCAGCTCCGGCCTCCCTGTGTGGAGTTTGCATGTTCTCCCCGGGCTTGCGTGGGTTTTCTCCGGGTGCTCCGGTTTCCTCCCACATTCCAAAAACATGCATGGCAGGCTGATTGTGCACTCTAAATTGTCCCTAGGTATGAGTGTGAGCGTGGATGGTTGTTCGTCTCTGTGTGCCCTGCGATTGGCTGGCAACCAATTCATGGTGTCCCCCGCCTACTGCCCGAAGACTGCTGGGATAGGCTCCAGCACCCCCCGCGACCCTAGTGAGGATGAAGCGGTTCGGAAAATGGATGGATGGATAATATGTTGCACGGCGATATAATCTTATTAAGGGTACAGGCACTGTTTGAAATGGCACTGTAAACATCCTACAAGTATACAAAGGTTGGTAAAATCTAAAAACAATCGCACACTAATTTAACGGGTGCCCAAATAACACCGGAGCACCGAGACACCATCCGTAATTGAAGCATATTACCGTTTGCGCGTGCTTTGTGAGTTAGATCTGTGTGCTCCATTGTACTGTACCAGTTAGCGTCACACAATTCTTTTTTGAATTTGGCTCTCAGTCTTAAGACGAAAAAAAAAGTCCTGTAAAGTGGGGTCACAGATGAATGGGACACTTTTTAACATTCTTAACTGTTGAGTCATTTTGAGACACTGTCATCATTATAATGACATGAAAAAAAAATGCAGGCATGATGAGCAATTGTTTCATAACTTTCACAAGTATAGAAATAAATAAACTGCTGTGAAGTTTATTCATTCATTCATTCATTCCGAACCGCTTCATCCTCACGAGGGTCGCGGGGGTTGCAGGAGCCTATCCCAGCTGTCTTCGGGCAGTTGGCGGGGGACACCCTGAATCGGTTGCCAGCCAATCGCAGGGCAGCTGTGAAGTTTAAAAAAAAAAAAAAAAACATATGGAATAATTGTAATCATATGAAACTCTGATTGCCTCGCCAACCCAATATTCCGCCTAATAAAGTGAATAAATAAAGGGGAGGTAGTAGCGGCGATGTACCCGACAATTTGCTGCCTTTTTAGCTGAAATCTGAGTTGTCACAGAGGCTCACTGGGAAAGAATTGCCTGTTTATAAAAGAATGTGAAGTTGAGTTGAGGCCAGAAGCAGGCAAATTTGGCCGTGTGCTGTGTAAAAAGTCAAAGGCAAACCAGAAATATCCTGCTTTTGCAGAATTCCATGACAAATTCTTAATCTTCTGTTAACTGTTCTGATGGAA
This sequence comes from Hippocampus abdominalis, assembly GCA_018466805.1. NCBI lineage: Eukaryota > Metazoa > Chordata > Actinopteri > Syngnathiformes > Syngnathidae > Hippocampus > Hippocampus abdominalis. The sequence continues at coordinate 14,171,684 of CM031705.1, read as the reverse complement.
TAGTTTTGCAAAATCTCTATGTCAAAGGAACTTGTGTGCGTGTGTGTGTTTCATTGCTTTAGGTGGGCTGGAGCAGGGCTAACCTCGTGAAGAAGTTACGGGAGAATCCCCGCGGCGTCAATCTGGTCATAAAAAGGTCTTCGGGCTCGCTGTGTCGCAGAGGCCCAGGCCAGTGCTCCTTCTCTGCGCAGGTCATTGAAGGACTCATCCACTCTAATCATTCAGCTCTGCTACAAATTCAATGTGACGCTGCAGTCAAAATACACCAGCGACACACAGTCGTGTCCGGTTCAAATCATTAATGGATGGTTGGAATTTTGTGTCACTTGGGATTAGTCCCCGTAAACAATGCTAACTCACTCACAATTTAACTAACTCACTCACAATTTAACTAACTAACTAACTAACGCTGACAAACTGACTGACTCATTGACTAATAAATCCAGACTAATAAAACACTTGTCAATGAATACCAGCGATCGATAGCCAACTTGCTATTAAGCTAGTTCTCGGGCACAACAATGACAAATCAGTTTAAACAAATACCTACTAACAAATTATAAACAATCCTACCAAAGAACCAAGGAAGATGGAGCTTCAACTAACTTGAGACTTGCTCCCTAGAAATCTATACTGTTAACTACCCAATACCAGCAAGAGAATGGAGTTTTAGCATTCTGCTAACTGAGAAATCACACACACAAGTAACTTGTAACAAGTAACTAGCTAATTAACTAACTGACTTGCACTGTTGTGTTGGTTATGCCAAAACCCTACAACAGTATCAAAAATGAAACTCATGTGCTTGTATCTGTGTTGATAACCCTGTCTAAAGGAGGAGGACTGCTACAAGGAGGAGAGTTCGGAGGAAGAGGAAGAAGAGGGCGAAGGAGACAATCAGAGGCACTCCATTTTTGAGAGGGTAGCAGCTTCAGTCCGGTCCCTGTCTTTCAGGTAACCATCTTAATCCTACTTGATTTTCTTGCGAAAGCTGTCCTGTGATTGTTTTTCCTTTTTTGTTCATATAGCTAGGCAGCTAGCCAACTAGCTCTCCAGTTAAATAAAACTTCAGGTTTACTTCTAACTACAAAACTAAAACTACCTATGTTATGAGTAACTATTTGAGCCCGCTAGCTGCTCCACGTATGCTAATTGGCGTTTAACCCTTTCATGCACCCTGTAACCTGATAACATAATAAGCTGTCCACCGTAGTAACTGCTGTTCCTGAAAGGGTTTAAGCAAAGTCTCATTGCTCATTAATGTCAATTTACAGACAGTACAGACGAGCGAGTGGAAACGTTTTATTTGTTTGAACGGAACCTGCTAGTAGCACTTTAACCTCATTCACTACCAGGAGACACAGTAGTTGGAATAAGAGTGCAAATACCATAAATTCCACATTGCGCACACAGGAAGACATGAGTAGAAAGATGAATAGCCGAGGGAGTTTGTGATACATGCAGGAAAGATTCCAACGAGGAGGGAAAAGAAAAGGAGGAGACAGAGTGATGGGGCCAGAAGAGACAGTGAGGGGTGATGGCGAACAGATGCTCCCTGATAAATGGATGTAGTAGGAGGGATGAACATCTGGGCGAGGATTGTAATCCTTTTGGAAGAACAACACGTTCACTTATTACTGAAGTTCAACGTTTCGTTTTCGAAAACTCTTCAGGACTGAATTCTTTTATGCTCATCATTAGTGGTTCCGTTGACTGTAGCGTTGTGATGAAATAGTGATGTCAAAAAACAAACTGCAAAATGCCGGGGTTCTCTGTAGTCTGCTTTTAACCCTCAGATGAGCACACTGTTGACCATTAAGGTCATTCATTGAGCCATCCGTCTTCCACTTCTTATCTTAAATCAGCCGCGTGTAGCTCTACAATACCATCGATTTCCTTTAATCTCAGTTTGTGTCTATTTTACTGCGCAGGAGAGCCGTTCTAGGGCCAGAGGTGACTGAGGACCCCATGGGACAGGAAGAATCAGAGCTGTCCGCCGATAAGGAGCTGGAAGGCAGGCTCACTCCGCAAGCCGCTCCATCGTCACAGTTAGTCTCAGGTAGAACACTTCCAGAAGCAACCAAGTCCTCCAGTTGACTTTTCCTACATTAATCTCTTTGTATGTCACAAAAAGTCTGAGGTAACGTCTCTACATTTGCGTTTTCTAGGAGAATTTGAAAGTTTGGCCGGTTCGAGACTCTCCCTGAGCCTCAACCAGACAAGAGACCTCTCGCCCTCATCACGAAGCACTTCACCCTTCGAATTCTACCGAAGTTCTTCACTGCAGGCACTAAACCAGGAGAGAGCGAGTGTCAGTTCCTGTCCCGAAATGGTTGGCCACACGGTAAGAAAATGACAACACTAGACGTTAGGACTGGGCGAATGTGGGTAGAAACAAATCACCCCCTAGTGAGAAAAAATCTTCATACATTCACACCATTCCCACTTTCCTGTTTCAAATTTGCTACAGTGAAAAACCCCCTGTTGTGAAAAATTTCTTGCTGCAAACATGATTTTGTTGTAGAGGAGTTTCACTGTATATTAAAATAAGAGCAATAAAAAAACAACAAATAAATGCCGTCCAGTTATACTGTGCACACACATTTTTTTTTTCCCCAATCAGCTGAAACTCTCGTGATTTCCGATCACTTTGATCGGGACTTTTGAAGGAATATCACCCCTGCAATGAAATGCTCATTTTCAATTCGCCTCTTAATGGGTCATTGCCTTCTAGCATTAGCATGCTTGCTGCACAAGCAACAAGGGTGTTTCACAACATAGCCATTCGCAAACACAGGCCGCACTGTTCGGCATAGACATGGTTTTTCTTTAATTGTAAGCTTTTTATGATCGTGAGAAGCCAAAATTGAAATCATGATTATATTTTGATGAATTGCCCCGCCCTACCAGACGTTTGAATTAAGCTAACAGGCACTGAGTCAATTTCCGCTCTATCCTCAGGGACACCAGGAGACAAAAAAGAGTTCAACCAAAGGTACGTCTTGAGAATACAACTGACTACAGCCGGGTTTTTAATTTCGATCCGCTTCTCGCTTCGACGGATCATTTTATTTCATCCCATGCCAGGAATGACAGCGGCCCTTAGTCGCCGCCGCGTGTCCTGTCGAGAGCTGGTGCTGCCCGACTGCGACGGCTGGCTGTGGAAGAAGAGGAAGGAGAAGCAGCGTGTTCATCGCACAGAAGTGGCAACGCTTCTGGTTCGTCCTCAAGGGGCCGTCCCTCTATTGGTACACCAGCCAACAGGTGCGAATATGGTTCAATTCACGTACAGGTACACTTGAAATGCAATTCAAGATGAGTTGAAGTTCTTTATTGTTTGCGATTTGTTTTCAATAATTATGCTATTGACAGTTAAGGAATTTTAAAATGTACTTCAAGAATCCTTCACAGTTTGGTTTTGAGATGTGTTGCTGTCGTGTCTAATGCCATCTTTTCATTCTTTACTATGCAGGATGAGAAGGCGGAGGGATTTGTCAACATCGCCAGTTACAACATCGAGAGCGCTGGCGAGCACAAGAGAAAATAGTAACGACGCATCTGTTTGGTTTCGTTGAGTGTTTCACAGACGATGTGATTAATTCAAAGTCATTCTCTCCCATCTGAAGTGTGTTCAGAATGCGCCACCAGCGATTTCACAACTTCTTTTTCGCTGCCGACAACGTCAGCGACATGAGCAAGTAAGTTGGGCCCACAGTGGATGTGACGTTTATTTTTAGAAAAAGTTATTTAAAACAATTGCAAGGTGACATGTAAGTTGTCAGCTCTTTCCTGACGTGTTAGTCGACACTGCCCCCTGGAGTTAGTATTAAAACACTTTTTTTTTTTTTTTTTTTGGTCAAACAGTGACGCCTTTCGTAAAAACATTTATGAACGTTTAATATGTGTTAATCAATTGTTACATTTTTTTTAATAAATATGTTGTTTTCCATAGGTGGATAAACTGTCTCATCATAGCCATTCAGAAACATAAGAAGTTCAGTCCGGGCCCAGACAGCGAAGAAGGTACCTTCCCCACTTTAATGGCATTTCAATTTTAAATGAAGTTGTGTCATATTTAATTCAAAAATAATACTTTAGTCAATATTTGTAATGACCGTATTTTTTATGCTGATATCATGTCTATGACACTCGTATGTTGAAGCGCTTTTTAATGCTAAAGTAGCATTGATATTTTAAAAAAAAAAAAAGGGGGGGAATGACATATTTTACGTGAAAAAAAATCTCACAGCACACCATCAAACATAAATTTCCCCAAATGTATGTCGAGCCGTACCTCGACTTACAAATTTAAATCCTTCCATGACTGCGATTGTAATTCCGTTTACTTGCATCGCAAATTGTGAGCCAATGCAAGATTATAAATTGCTATTTTTCCTCATTGAAAAAAAAAAATCCTATTGCATTTTTTGGTTGTGTTTTGCGGAAGCTGGAATGGTTTTGGTTACGAGTACAGTCGCTGCACCAATTCAACTTGTACCTCAAGGCTCTACTGTATGTTACTGACATTGATAGATATATGTGTAGTAAATAATAGATATAACAACATACTTTTATCTATGGTCGAAAAATTAAAAAAAAAAAAAAAACAACCTTGACTGTGCCTGTGCATTCAACACAGAGTGTTACAGTGAGACAGAATCCGAGACTGAGGTATCCCCTTCGCCCCGCAGGAGAAATAAGGTCAGTGCACCTGCAAAAGCAAACACATTTTTTCGGGGGCAATTCATCTTAAAAGCTGTTGATGATGTGTGACAACAGAAAGTGCAGTCCAGCACCCTACCTCGCTCCAAGCGCAAGACCAACACTAAGGTGCCATTGCCAAGTCCTACAACAGGGGGCAGCAAAGGTATGAGAATACTTCCATTCATGCCTGCTCCTGACTAATGTTGACTAAACTTCACACGTGGTGGTTTCCAGTCCGCCCCAGAAGACGAAATGGGCAAAATGTTGAATAACATCAAGGAAGGAGGCGTGTCCCTGATGGGCCAAGAGCAGCCGTTTACGCACGATCACTTCAGGAGGTCGTTCATCCGGCGCAACAAGAACCCCGTCATCAATGAGAAAGCGCATACGCTCCGTGCCCTGCAGAGCACCCTGAAGGTGAGTTTGGATGGTGGTGGTGGGGGGAGGGCGGGGGGGGGGGGGGATGAAACCAACGCTTTGGTTTCGCTCTCCCAAGTTCATTTAACCATCCAGTATAGTAACTTAGTGGAATCGATTGTTGATTAATGGTCGAGAAATAAAGAAAGGCCCAAAGGAGTGCACTGTTTGACCAGATTTTGAACAACTGAAACAATCCACTGTCAGCCATTTTCAAAGCAGAGTCCCACATACAGTGTTGTCAGCCGTTTTTTGAACATATTAATTGTCCTTCCAAGACCGACAAAATATTGAGTTCTGTGATAATATTGACACCGAAAGATAGACTTTGTTTTTCCACCCAAAATAAAATTTGTTTCCTGCTTTTCCCATTCTTTAACAAGCAGCAGTAGAACATGGGTTGGTTTTATCAAAAGAACCATACAAAAGAAACTAGATTCCTTTTTCTTTTTTTTGCTTTTGTGACAATTGATAGGTTGATTGTTTTTAGTTATCATACATTCGCATATTATTAATGATAAATTGATTATGATTGCAATGAAGAACGCTTATGTAACTGTAAAATAACAAAAACTAGATTGGGAAATTGTTTTTGATGGCCAAATAATAGTTTGCCATTTACTCCATGAACTGTGTCGTCTTTGCTCACGGTCAGAATACACACTTTCTACGAACTACCGGGACACATACTCTGTTAGTACAATAATCCTACTTTCAACACGTTGGCTTTTCTCTCCCTCATAATGGATGTCACATAGTCACCTCTGACTCTTTATTTTCAACTCAAAAGCTGTGCTGATCTCAAATCCGAATTGGTGCAACATTGCCATCTACTGGCAGCTTTTGTCACTACATCTGTAGAAGCTTGAATTTCCCAGATAAGGTGGGCAAAACCCTCTCCCATGCCTACTCAGTTCGAAACATACCTGGCGAATGGATTCCGTCTGTGGCAATAAATGGCTCCATGATGTGGTATGCTTTGGATCACGGCCTATGCCTTTTCATCGTCAGAGCGACGGATCGATAATAGATACCTGTGGAATTAAACCCCTACGTTGTTCTCCAGGCCAAGGAAGCTGAATTACAGCAGATCAACAAAATTCTGGAAGGTCCTGCCGTGACAGCCTCAAAATACCGCCAGTGGAAGGAGCAGAACGAAGAACTCGTTCAGGAAATCGAGAGACTGGCCTCTCTCAGGGCCTCCAAAGTCGGAAACGCCGACACCGGCGCCACCGACGTTGCGCCGCGAGACACGCCTGGCGATGAGGTTGCCGTAGAAACGGTCGCCACGGAAACAAGCGCTGCGGAGACAAAAGGCGCATACAGACTGAAACTCAGCGACGGCGAGGAGCTGGTTGACGCCGAGCCCTCAGATGTTCTCCTGGAGCTCCCTCGTGGGTCTCCGGTGGAAGAGCGCAGCAGTCTCGGTTTGGAACTCTCGTTGGGCTCTCTGCAGGAATCCATCAACAAGCAGCTGAGTGAGATGAGGGAGAGCGGAGAGGCGTCCGACACTTATTTTTACATTTAAACACATCGACTGTAGTGTGTGACAAAGAGACACAGGGAAGGACCTTTGTCAGTCCAGAAAGATTGACTTTTACGCAGCTATCGACTGCGTCGCTGTATCCACAACTACAGAATGGTGGTGACAAAGTCAACTCGCAGGTATCAGCTTGGAGAAAATAACAAGCCTATTTTGACAAAGTAAGGAGTTGAAAGGGCAGATCTGTTTTCATGGCAATGACAATTCAGATTTCTGGATCAATAGCAGATAGAATTGGGCGGATTTCAGTAATATTGCAGTGGTGGAAAAAAAAAAACGGAGTTCTAGTAATAGTCTTAATGTGCATTTGAAAAGAGAGAGTTGAGTCAAATATAAAACCGAGATTGTTATTGTATTTGTATTTTTTTTTTTTGCTGAATCACTTTGGGCAATAGTACTTTTATGAAGACTCAAGAGTGTTGTCATCCATCCATCCATTTTCCGAACCGCTTCATCCTCACTAGGGTCGCGGGGGGCGCTGGAGCCTATCCCAGCAGTCTTCGGGCAGTAGGCGGGGACACCCTGAATTGGTTGCCAGCCAATCGCAAAGCCATCCACGCTCACACTCATACCTAGGGACAATTTAGAGTGCCCAATGAGCCTGTGCATTTTTTGGAATGTTCCTCCACACAGGGAGGCCGGAGCTGGGATCGAACCCAGTACCTCTGCACTGTGAAGCCGACGTGCTAACCACTGGACTACCGGGCCGCCCTTGTTGAAATCATCTCTAGTTAAAAGGAAAAAAAAAATGAAAGCCATCCATTGGAATTTCAATTACAGGAATTGCGCAAGTTTTTATATAATTAGTATCAGTGGAATAGCAGTGAAAACTCATTTTATTTTTACGTAAAATGTCACCACGTGGAAGCATGTAGATGGTAAACAATCGAGGGCTAAGAACTGATCTCTGCAGGACTCCACTTGTAACGTGACAAAACTCAAAAGTCGCAGGTCCATGAATTACACGTTGTGTCCTCTCTAAGAAAAAAATAAGACATTTGTTGTTGGGGGACGGGGATAAAAAACTCGAGTACAGCAAGGATATGTTTGTACTTGTTTTCGTACCCTGCCCCGGTACGCACGTACATTGTCAAGCACTGATTTTTATACCTCCATTAACTGTATCTAAAGCAGCCAGAACAAATGGTCAGACAGAAAATGACATGGCAGGATGCATGCGCGTTTTACAACTGCTGTCAGGTTCTGACCAGACATAGGGGAGTCACTCCCTGATAATCTGTTTAACACACACGTGGCTTTTAGGACTATGGAACATAACTGGAAAAAAAAGTGAAACTGTATATCTTATCCTTGTACTAGACGGAGGCAGCCAAATCCACATGTAACAGTTTGGCAGATAACTAAGACACCACATGCTTGCTTCAAGATGCCAAGTGCCACTCCCAGTTGAGGTTTACTGAAAAAGTCAACATAAAAACAGAGACAATGGTGTGACTATTATCACTGCGACTTCCGAGCAGTTGTGACTGTCGTCTTCTTGTATAAACGCATACATACGTACACGAGAAGAAGCTGCACAGCAAATTAAATCATGGCATCATGACATGCAAACTGTTTAAGTCAATAGATTCAATTTTATGATGTTAGGACTGGATGCTTTTATGAAGTACAGTAAGTACGATTGTTTATTGCAACGGATTGATGGTATTTCCATTCATTTCAATGGGGAAGGATGATTTGAAATGCCAAGTGTTTTGGTTTATGAGCGTTGACATGGAACAAACTCAACTCCCATGTCAGGGCACCACTTTTAACTGTAAAGTTGGGGTTTTTTCTGCGATTATGAGACAGTTCAATGTTTGTAAATGGAACAGTAGAAGACTGTAAATTGCAATCCGTATATTTCTGTATCTTGGCAACTTTTGTGGGATCGTCAAGAGGCTTTATTCACATTTGCCTGTCATTTTTTTTTTTTTAAGACCTTCACTTTGCTGTAGTTTACATTTTGAACAAGTTGCCAATTGTCAGTATAAAAAAAAAATGTATTTAATTCCATTGATTTTGTAAGTAAATATGTAACATAGGACATGCCTTTTAAAATGTGATGTGTAAATAGTTTTCAAGACGTGCTACATGTGCCCGTTAATTGACCTTTGGAAATTTTTGCACAGATAATGTACATGTCAATCACTGCCTAGGTAGTGGGGTTTTTTTTTCCCCTTCACATTTGTCCTTTTGATGTACAAATGGATTTTTAATAAATGAGGATCTAGTGAAAGGATTGAAACGATTTCATCGCTCCACGCAGAGTGAAATATTTCATGATTTGAACAAGTACCCACAATTCACCGTCTGATGAAATTGCAATTTTGCATAGGAAGCACATGAATGAGCTAAGAAATGGCCTTCTGGGATGTATTTCCCTCTGTGGTTGACGAAATCCGTGTAATACGTGTTTGGATTGAATAATCGTCAAGACATTTCCTTTCCGTAGGCAGATTTATTGTGATGTGCTTGTATTTGTTTATCAAGCATACAGTGACGTGTTTAAAAAGCGAACTGGCTCATTTTCACAGTGTGAGTCATCTCAAAAAAAAAAAAGAGCGTCATGATCACCCACACTTGTCAACTTGAATGATTCCAAATGCATTCATGATGATTTGTGTTCTTCTTTATCTGCTATCAACTTTTGTTGGATTGTGTTTTTTTATTTTTTATTTTTTTTAAATGTACTGTAGGATATCTTTCATTTTCCCATGTATGATATGATGTAACCTCACATCCCTGTGTCATTATTGTTAAGCAAGGGAAGGAAAATAATCCTTATGATTCCCATTTGTAACCCCTTCTCATATAACTAAATATCATCCAAAACTTTAAAAACACCTTTCATTAAAATACACTGCAGGTGTAAAGTTGAGCAAAATACGACAACTTTGTACGTTAACATCCGATGACAAACTCCACTGCAATGTGCTCACCTGTTGTTTTGCATCGTTTGAATGTCATTTGGCTTGTTCTTTTGTCGCTTGTCACACGTTGTGAAAAGTATTTGAGACGGATGCCAAGTTCGGTGTCACATTACTTCACCCAGCTTGGTTTTAATTAAATGTCATCAAGTTCACGTCATGCGGCTCATTCTGCTAATTAACGCTTTTAAGGCGAAGGGATGTCACTCAGCTTTGGTTTTGGGGTATTCCCCACACCTTTTCCAAATTCAGAACAGTATACAAACAAACGTCTTCAAATGGGTTATTTATTCGTAAGAGTTCTGATAAGGATTAAGCACGTCGTGGGAGTCGAGATGCCTTTTATTTAATACACAACTGCAAACATGCAACAACTTTGTGTTTTTTTTTTTTAAATACACAGAATGTGTATATGCGGTACATCTGATGTGCCAAGACACTTCCTCACACACAGAAAACATTAATAAAGTGGAATAAAACTATTTTATAGTGTGTACTTTTTTGCTGCAAACAAACAATAAGCGCACTATTCCATTGGATGTAAAATTGGATTTACACCAAATCGGGTTTTTTTTGTGTTTTTTTGAGTGAGTCTATTTGCGATGAAAGCGTACCGTACCAGCACAATTAAAAAGCAAACCCCCGACTAGCTTTATGCTAACATTTATGGAAAATGCTAATGCCATGCTAAGAGCTAGCATCATTTGGCAGTTTTACAACCCTTTAAACAACAGATATTTGTACACAAATGGTGTAACAACACATGTAGACAGACAAGATAACAATACTTCCAAAAAATGAATATCACAGCAACTTACTGAGTAGTCATGGAAGAAGTCTATTGCTCTTCCTTTGTCTACATGACTATTATATACATCACTACCTCCGGGTGCCCAAGGTGGGCACACCAGAAGGAGCAGCATATTATCAGAATTGCAGCATTATGTCAAGATTTACAGTTAAGTTTTTAATGCTTTACATTCTCTTTCATAGTGTTTTTAGTCTGTTTTTATCAACTGGAGTGAAATGGTGATACAAGTTTGGGGTAAACATGTATCTCAAGGCACGACTAGACTGTTACTGAAGTGGGGTAGACTAGACCCCCAGCTATTCATGGTGGATAGGGACCAGGCCTGGCACATGAATAGTTGAAGATCTGTCAACAATTGATGCACCCATTATGAATACATTTGGGGAATAAATGAAATAAAATGGGATTGGTTTTCTGCCAATGCCAAAGCCTTGTCTAATTTGAAAAGTATTGATGTGGCGCATCTGTAGAGAATTTTAACCTTTTGGTGGGGCGTCAATTTAACTCATTCAATGCCAGCCATTTTCACTGGAGCAACCCCATCAATCCCAGCGTTTTACTGGATTTTGACTGATCTTGCAAGGCCCACAGAATATTTGGTTCTAATGCTATATAAACATGGAGCCTACCAAAATAAAGTTTGGACTCTCTTCTTTCAGCAGAAAAAAAATTATGTTTCTACCTATTTCCATTCTTCAGCAATCGGCATTACAAAATGGCTATGTTTCATGGAAATGGCGATTCCTGGGCAAAAAAACGAGAAAAAAAGCTTTTGTAAAAGCATGCATTTCAATCACGTGAGACACCACTGCCACCTACTGGTCGCTTTTTTTTTACATGATTTACAATGCAAACGGCTTATTCTCATTCACAGATTGCATCAGACCCTCCTCCTCTCTATGACGCAAAAAAAAAAAATACTACAAGTACGTCCTTGGTAGGCGGGGCCTAATTTAAAAAATTCGCAACAGGATCCGTACTTCCAGTTTTTCATTTGATTCTTTTACATTTATAATTTTGAAGTGTTTTTTCATGTCATTCTGCACTGTAATCATGACTTCACTGCTCTCTTAGTGGAGGTTGGTGATAGACAACAGCGCGTTACGACTTCCAGTACGCATTCAGGGTACTTTTCCCGCTGCAGGACCGGAACAACGTCATAAACCGAGGCGCCCCGTAGTTATGTTCAGATGCGGTGTGATTTTTTTTTTTTTTGGCGTTAAGCATGGATGACAAAGACGGCACAAAAACACAGTCATACAGCTGTCATATCCGCAGTGAGCAACTGAAGAAGGGCATCAATGTCACACTTGGCACAGTTCGGCGAGGCGATGGAAAAGTGTCTCTGCATTCAATACCGTTTTGGAAGTTGTTAAACTCAATTTACAGTCAATAATGTCTTCTTTTTGAGAAAAAAAAATGCATACCTACGGCACACGTGAAAGAAACATTAACCCAAATAAGCTCTAAGGAACCCTTGCTATTGAATTATGGTCTTGGACATACATGACTTTATTCTGACTTTTCGTCTCGAGAAAATGTGTCTGTCGTTGTAATGTTTGCACCGAAAGCCGCACGTTTGAATTTCTTGAATTTTTGCTTATTGAAGGACTTTTTGGGGAAGCATCTTACTAATTTCCTGTTTCTGCTTTGGCGCCAACTGGTGGCATCTTGGTGCCAGGGAACTATGTCGAACTGCGGGGAGGAGCTTCATTTAGTGGATCTTCGTCTAGAATTTTTTTTTTAAAGTGCTTTTCCGCTATCTTGAGGCATCTATAGGTTATTAGAAGCCTTTTCGAGTGGATTTTTGCAATTTGTGGCAGGCCTCGGTCCCGATCGAACTTTGTAATATTTTGTATTTTGCGAAAAATACAATTTTATATCAGAACATAATGCCTTTTTTTTTAAGTGGGCGACTTTGAAATTCTTGACCGTGCTCCTTGAAAAAAAAATACATTCTCTGCACCCAAAAAGTTTGAGAACCCCTGCACAGGATTACTGACGGATTACGGATGAGTTTGAAAGTCACAGTCACATTCTAACAGCTGACTTCATAAATGTCAGAGTCGGGCTTGTTGCGAAACTCCGAGCACGGTCGACAAGCGGGGCAGGCTGCCAACTCCGGGCAGGTTCTGCATCGCGGTCTCTTGAAGCTTAACGCCAGGGCACCCCCTCCCAATATCTGTAGGCACGAACCCAACCACCCGAAGTAGAGGGAGCCGGCCGGACCCAAGCTGAGCTGAGGGAACCTGGTGTTGTTCACCTCCTGCTTGGAGTCGTCCGTCCCCAGCCTGCGCAGGTTGTGGGTGTAGATCACCAGCGCGGTCATGCTGAGTAGCCCGGCCACCACCACCAAGAGCCCCCCCGTGGCAGCCACTCCTCGTAGCGGGAGATCCGTCCAACAGCGGACCCCGATGCAGGCGAGGAGGATACCCGTGCCGCACAGGAACAACGAGGTCAGAACCAAGCCCTGCGCCAGGCGAACCCGGCGGTCTCGCTGATAAGGACCCATCACCGGCCAGCACTGCTTCAACTCGGAGTGCTCCAACTGCAGACAACTCTCCCAAAGCCCATCGGAGCGAATCAGCAGAATGCCGTCCGACATCCCCGGGCGGAGCCCGGGATTGTGGCTTTTCACCACCGTCCGGAGGAGGATGGAGCCAGGCCTGGCCAAGTCCAGACGCGTGTGGCCCTCTCTCCACTGAGGGGTGATGGCAGCGGTGAAAAGCAGCACCAGACCCAAGGGGGCGAAGACGATCCCCATCACCATGGACGATGGAGTCTGCATTCCCCTGATGGCTCGAACGGTGCAGATTCGGTTTTCAGAGAGAGCCGATGTGGTGCAATGCTGAAAAAACTTTGTGGAAAGAAAGCTGTCGTCAGTGGACCTTTATGCAATATTTGTAAACAATTTTCACTAGGGTAGTTCCAGGCAGCAGAATGCGGGCGACTACAAGTGACCCCGTGACTCACGAGCCATTTGAGATGAGATCTCTTTCTACAAGGGGGTCCATCACACAGATACAATCAACACAACCGATGGTCAAGATATTGTTTAAATGGTGAGTATAATGAAAGGGGCCATATAGTGAAACTCCTCTATATGGGCGAAAATACCCCCTAGTGTGAAAAAACACCATTCCCACTCTCCTGCCCCCATACAATGAAAAAAAACCCTGTTGCGTTATACGAAATCTTTTTCTCTGCACTTGCCTCGTGACGAGATTCACTACAACGAAGTATAATCCAACAGTGACCTCTACTGCTTTGTTCGGAAACAGCAAGAGCAACCACCACACTGGTTTACACATGCACAGTAGTCCAGTATTTCTTATTGTTAGTTTCAGACGCAGCAAGAACGTCGCATTGCTAAAATGGCTACAAAACGGACCTTTGGATGTCAAGCAGCTAAGACAAGAACAGCTTTGGACGCTGGAAGAGAGGGTAAAGGTGATCAAAATGAAAGACGGAGGAAGCAAAATAAAAGACATGATCCAAGAAATTGATGTAAGTGAAAGTGAATGCTGATCGTAAATTTCGCAATTTCTTTCCCTTTTGTTCTTTCTACACTGACTATATGAAGTGTCAAATAGGTTTATGCTCACTCTTGGAATAAAAATAAGTACACATACGTTTGTGTGTGCATGTACACATACGTTTGTGTGTTTACATCTGAGGTCAAATTTGCTACAGTGAAAAACCCCCTGTTGTGAAAAATGTCTTTCTGCAAACATGATTTCGTTGTAGAGGAGTTTCACTCTATTATGCTAAATCAACTTTAGGTTTTTTTTAGCTGCTGCCAGCTGGAGTGGAGGGCGTGCCTCTTTAGTGGTGCACCTGTTTCTGGTAAGCAGTCAAGCCTCGCCATGTAGTTAAGAACTGCCAAACTGCCTTGTCACTGTTGGGAAATGCACCTCGGTTGCTCTTTGCTCGAGAGACATTTTCTAGAGACGATTATAAGCACCATTAAGAGAATAAAGGGTTGAGTCTTAAGTGTTCTGAGGCACACTCCACATCATCTAAAATTGGAAATAATAAAGGTGAGGCCATTCTTTTGCTAACTTATCAGGTAATGGTGACTCGATCATGTGCCCTGAGGTAGTAAGATGTTAGATTATTAAACAATGTAGAACAGTGTCATCTGGAATAGAGTCACAGTCAGAAGGAATTTTAGGCAAGTAACTAATAAAGATGTGGGGAGAAAAAAAATGAGTGAGCCTAGGAATGAGCCCTGGTGTACACCCGTCTCAATGATTACAAAATCTGACTGCTACTGTCGGAGACAAACTGAAGTCCGTAATGAAAGAATGAGGTAAACCAAAGTAAGGACTCTCGGACTCGACCAATTATATTCATTCTATGAACCGACATCGATTCAATACCTCAGGTCGATGCCGCTCCTCTTGTACGGCCGACGACTTTTCGTGCCACTCTGAGGAGGGGGGGGGAGAGCACAATGAAAACCCAAAAATGACTCAGGTGCTGAATCGCAGGTTTGCTCGCAGCCTGTCTCTGTTGCTAGGAAACAATCATCTTGTCACTAACATGGAGATTTTTGTTCATCTCAAAAAGTTTATTTGGCTTCTTTCTATGCGCGTGCCTGTTTGCGTGCCCGTGATGCATTCAAGCGGCGGCGTTGATGTGTCGGCGGTGCGTTCCGGTGTTACGCTCTTCATGTATGTCACTGCAGGCCAGACGCAAGCCATTGATTGGAGGGTGAACAATCAATAGCTCTAAGTCAGGGTGATGATAGCGTTTGGATGTGCGTGTGTCTTTGACATTTTGGGTACCGCACTTGATTTGGGGCCCCCATGATGTCCATCCATTATGGAGCTGGTAAAAGGAAGTCTTAACCCTCATGCAGTATTTTTAAGCGGCTGCATGAAGGGTATTACGTCCCAAAAATGTCCCTCTTCCAATGTGCAACAACTTTTTTCACTTTTCATTTTTTTTCACTTTCAACCCCTCAAAATGTTCAGTGGGAATTGGCCAAGACATAGATATACATCCTATGCAAAATTTCAGCTTTGTGGAGTTATTTTTCACTGTTTTGTCTGTGGTGTCCATTTGTCCAACAGTCCAAAATCGTCCAAAGTGTCCGAAATGTCCAATTTTGGGATAATTACTGCATGGGGGTTAAGAAAAGCCATCAGAAAAAAAAAAAGAAAGAAAAAAAAGACTTTAATATTCACTCTTGTGACGTCTTTTTCCTGACAATTGATGCTCCGTAACGACCTTGATGATGCTCTCGTCCCCTTGGGTAATAATAATGTCAGGCCGGCGCCTGAATGCAGCGCGAGTCTGACCGCAGGACAGAAAAAAAAAAAATCAGCGAGACAATGTCGAGACATGATGTGACTCAGCACCATTAGCAACTGAAGCATTCTCATTGTTCATTTTCATTTTTCGCATTTCACACAATAGTAATACAACAGAAATAGTAACATGGGGAGTGGTGGTGGTGTTGGGGGGGATTTGTCTTTGACTGGCAGGACAAATGATGATGAATAAGATGATAGGAATGATAAAGACGTTCAATTGGGCGGTTGACAATGAAACCGTCTTTTTTTTAACCAAAATTAAGAGAGGTGATGATATATTTATTAGAACAGTTTTTTAAAATTAATTAAAATGTAATTAATTAATTAGAGCATTGCCAGACAACTGGATTTACTGCCGCCACCCAGCTGTTTTTGCACATTCCCCTCTTGGCTCCTCCCTCAAGTTGCTACTGCTGTCTTACGACGACTGCAGCCCAGTCCACCAAAAAGCAGTATCATGTCAAATTCGATGACAAGTGGTCGGGCAGCCTCCAGTGACGTAGTGTCTCTCCATCTGGCACCAAGAGCTGCGCTGAGGTTTCAGAGGATAGTGAAAAGCTGCACCAAGTATCGTTGGCCGCCCCTCTGCCCCTCTCCATGGCAGGCATTTACGCAGCATGGCTCGGAGCACACGCTGCTGCTCAGCTGTTTGAGCGCCAGCCGTCTCATGGGCCGTACAGATGCTCAAAAATAAGCACCAGCAGACTGAGAGACGGTTTCTTTTCTTAGAGCCCGCAATCCAGTGTGACATTATCAATCGGTCCGTGCAATGAGTCATTCTGTGAATGTAAGGCTAAATTCAACATCTTGTGCCATGCATTTTATTATTATTTATTTATTTATTTACAATTTTTAGTCTCGTTTTATTTGGTGTCTGCACTGAAAGTGGGGACCTTCTCTGCTACTACTCCGACTCTGACTACAAATAATCTTCCATCCATCCATTTTCTGATCTGATAATCATCACAAGGGTCGCGGGGGGTGCTGGAGCCTATCCCAGCTGTCTTCAGGCAGTAGGCGGAGGACACCCTGAACCGGTTGCCAGCCAATCGCAGGGCACATAGAGGCAAACAACCATTCGCGCTCACACTCACACCTTGGGACAATTTCGAGGGTTCAATCGGCCTGCCGTGCATGTTTTGGGAATGTGGGAGGAAAGCGGAATACCCGGAGAAAACCCACGCAGGCACGGGGGAAAACATGCAAACTCCACACAGGAAGGCCAGAGCTGGAATCGAACCCACGACCTCTGCACTGTGAGGTCGACACACAAACCACTCGAGCACCGGGCCACCACTACAAATAATAATAATATTGATAATGATAGTAATACTGAAAAAAAAAAACCTACATGATTAGAACACATTCAAACAGTCCCATATTCCCAAGAGGGGAAGATTTCGGTCAGCAAATACCTGCGGTGTGAGGCCATTGTGAAGAAGTATTGCATGTGTGCGCGTAAGTAATTACAAATGTTCATTTGCGCGATGACACGATGGGAAGCTGACGGCGAGGAATTAAATGTCATGCATGCACACGCGTCATCTCCTCGCGGCGTCGATGAATGGGCTGTTGTTCTTCACAGGCGTGACACCACATTATCTGTCAATCAATCCATCCATCCATCCATCTATCCATCTATCTATCTGTCTATCCACATTAAAAAAAATGAAACCCAGACATCACATTAACACCCGCCCCCAAAAAATTGACATGTTATCAATTACATTGATAGATAGATAGATAGATAGATAGATAGAGAGAAGTAGAGCGAGAGAGAGATGTCATATTTATCTGTATCAATAAATACATAATATATTTATATATAATATAGAAATAATATAATATAAAAGGGAAAATAGTATGTAAAAATGTAAGATGAAGAGAAATGTATGGCAGAATTACAATCAAATATATTTGTTTCGAAAAAATCAAAATCAATATTTGGAAAATGTCATGAAATAAATAAATTAACTTTTTTTTAAAAATGCAATTTTGAAGTTAAATCACAGGTAAAAACAAGAATATCCGGCAAAAAAACAACAACAGCAATGAATTAAAATAAAACCTAAAAAATGCATCAACATAGAATAAGTAGAATGATGACATATAATTATATAATAATAGATATGATTAAAAAAATACATCAAATAATGAAGGTTTTAAATTATATCATGAAAGAATTTATTGTCAAACTAATCATCGTTACACATAAGTAAAAATGTAACTATTAAAAATATTGTAGGGGACGAAAATAGAAAAAAAAATTATAAGGCATAATGCGTCAAATCCAGTTTGATAAAAATAAAATGAGCGATAACCCCCCCAAAAATCTTTGAAAATTTAGAGGTTAAGAGATAATAAAAATACAATAATAAAATTTAAATGCCAAAAGACCAACATAGATGACTGACAAAATGGATGTGAAGACTGCTGTTGGAACATCATCTGGACCGCGCTGGAATAAACCACACACACACACACATTCTTGAGAGTGGTACTGATGCAAAAAAAGAAAACACACCCAAAAAACAACAACACCACCAAAAAATGAAAAATGAAAGACGTAGGTGTCTGCTGAACATTGTAACACTAAAGAAGCTTGTGATGATGAACGAAATGAACACACTGGGCTATTTTTAACCCGATCACATGTACCCTTATTTTACACGCGTGCAGAGAATGTGATCACACACCCACACACACCCAAACACTCTCACACACAGACACACAGACACACACACACGCGAGAGTTACTTGCCATTCAGAAGGCTTTCCGGGTATCTGACTGCAGATCAGTAGCTTCTCTCAGAGGAGCAAACACGGCGCCGATGGTGGAAGCATCTCGTCGTCATTCATCCCCGCCTGCCTCCTCGTTCTGTCTCCGAGCCTGTGTTTGCGTCTGTCCTTACGTCCTTCCTTTTTCCGCTAGCCTCCCGCCCGTCTGCTTCTCTGTCTCACCTTCTGCTCAGTGTGTGTGTGTGTGTGTGTGTGTGTGTGTGTGTGTGTGTGTGTCTGGGTTGTATTGAGCATTCTGCCTGCCTCTGCCAGTGTAACCAAATAGGGGAAGAAGAGCGAGCCATTTTTCTCTCTCCATGCCCATTACAGTGGTGGGAAGCGCTCCTGTAATGCCCAATCTCGGCTCAGTTTGCAAACACTGACCGCCATGTTTTCACAAAGCGCAAAAGAACAAGAGAGGGTCCGGCAGGCTCATGTGAAGTCGCCGTTTTTTGGTTTGTTTTTTGGACACCATAAAAAAGTGGCTAAAACTAGTAAACGCTGATACCGGTGCAGACCGATAATATAGGGCAGTGTAAACGCAACCGAGATATGGCTGCCATCTAGTGGTGATTGGTGCTATTACAACATAAAACTACAATTGGGTCGAACCCTGCATATTCACAGTTCAGCACCCACGGATTGGCCTATTTTCATTTATTTTTTACATTTTCAGATTTGTTTTCCTATTTTGAAAGGAATTTCTTTCCCCCAATTCACCCATTTTTGGTGGAAATTTTATAAAAAAATTAAATAAACATGACAAAATGTTGTACTTTTGTACTTAAGCGTATTTCATAGTCTTTTTTTTTTTTACTTTAAGTGACGCAATTGAATTAGTACTACTTCAGATTCACGTTTACAAATACGGAGTATCTGCAATTAACCTTAAGAACAGGATGTGCCAGTTTATTGCCCAACGTTTAACAGGGTGAAATGGCTGGAAAAAAAAAAAACTGAAACAGACACGTCTCATACACTTGTTTATTTTCGTACAAATGCAACCATATTATAATGAAATATTACGGGGATACACGTTTGCTTTGAAATGATAACATACGAGAAAGCACAAAAAAAACCTCACAAACTCACTCACACACACACACACACACACACGCACACACACACACACACACACACACACACACACACACACACACACACACACACACACACGTTCACAAACACAAACATGAAATCCATACTATGAAAGTCCAAAGACGGACCTACAGTCTCCACCAAACAAACAGGAAATGTCCACAGTTTTGGGGCTAAATGATGACCAATACTTAAACTCTGCATGTGTGGTTTGACGGAGGGAAATGTGTGACGTTTGCTTGTGAATTCATTCGTGGTGAAACTGCCGGGAAATCTTTCGAGGAAGTAGCAGTTGAGAAACGCTATCGGCAGGCTTTTTGTTGTTGTTTTTTTTTGCGTGATGTACTCAAAAGAAAAATAACAACACACCCTTGGTGATGGGTACATTTAAAAAATAAAAATAAAAATAACGACGATGGCAATCTGCTCATGCTAAATTGCCGGGGCGCACTGCAAATCATGCTACGGAGCGCCACGTTCATCTGAAATACATTGAATTGTAAAAATGGTACTTTATAAAACACTGTCATCATAAAACTTATTTACAATCCAATCTGTACAAGTAGAACATCATAATTGCTTTGACAAATAAGAACAAGGAGGAGGCGGGGCTGGGATATGGCGTTATTTACAAAATTGGAGATATTTACGTCTGAAATTTAAAGGTCAGCTCAGGTGTCTCGTTGTTTTGGTCAGTCCGCAGCTGGCTGGCTTATTTTGTTCTTCTCCTCGCGGATGGCGTAGTGCTTTGGGGATGTTGGCTTCATCATACTTCAATGAGAGTGACCTGGAACTGACCGCTGACCACCTCCGACATATCGATGAGGAAAGCGGACTGGTTGGTATAGTGTTCGATAATGATGTCGTCCATGTTGACGTAAATTCTGCGGGGGGGGGAGAGAGGGAACAGACTTCAGTGGGAGGTTGCGCAAGGAGTCAAGCGCGAGGCCATGCGTCTGTTTAAGCGTCTTTCAGGTGTGCGAAAATGGAATTGAAAGGAACTGTAGGAACAAAGAAAAGGACTTTTTGGCTGTTGAACACAAAACCGTTGAATGGAAGGCAATTGAGAAACCAAGAAGAAGTCATTCTGAAGGCAACTATACTTCCTCTGGGTCAATGGTCCCCAACCCCTGGGTTCCGTGGGTCATTTGGTACCGGGCCGCACAGAAAGAATAATTTTTTTTTATTCATTTCAGGAATCTGCTTTATTTTGAAATATTACCGGATTCTCTGTTACATCCGTCTACACTATGTCACTCTTGACGCAGGTCAAGGCGCGCTTCCTGGTCACGTGATAGGTTAACCGCTAAAAATAAAACCCAGGAGCTCGCAAAATGAGCAAAAAACAAACGCCTTTGGAAAGTTTCTTTTTGGAAGGGGGAAAGGCCCAGCCAGGAGAGAGAAGAGGAGCCTGCGGCTTTCAAGACAAAGAAGGCTACATTTAATAGATAGTACCAGGAGTCCTACTTAAAATACGGATTTATCACAACGGGAGAGTCTCACGCACCAACCCCCACTCTGCTTCATATGCAGCGATGGTGAGTCGTATTTTTCATGCACTTTTTGTCCGCGGCGTATCTTATTTTGAAGGCACGTTTAAACGTTACCATCGGGACCAGAGAGTGTTGCGGCCAAGTAGGACGTTCCTCGTTTCGTCATGAAACGTGTTTATTGTTATATTTGGAAAACACCGCCGTTTTCATGCAGGTCATATCATATTATTTTGTTGTATTTATTCGCCACACCTTAAATACCGGTTCCTGAAAAGATTGTCTGACATTAAACCGGTCTTTGGGGCAAAAAAGGTTGGGGACCGCTGTTCTAGGTTGTTGAACACTAAAGCAATTGAAAAATGTAAGTAATTTGGAAAACATTGTCAGGTGTGCCGCGGTAAAATATCCAATTTGTATGCCTGTGCGGTCTATGGCCAGAAAGGAATCATGTAGTACCCTCCCATACCGCTAGGGAGCAGCAACAGCTAGCCAATTGCCTTGTGTTTCGACCACTAGAGACAAGCGAATTTGTGCCTGCATGAATGCAGGACGACAGTGGAAATGCAATAAATATGAAAGATTATAAAATACTTTTTTCTTTGTGCTCATTTGATTCCAATTAAAGCTGTTATAGCGTCATTCTTCAAGGTTGAAAACGGTTAGATTAACAATATAACACGTTAATTGTTAAAATAAGCGTTTTTTTTTTTTTACATTTTCAGCTAGATTTTTTCAATGAAAGAAGTGTGCCTTGTCTCAATTTTTTTTAAAAAAACACTGCTCTAGAGGAAGTTGAACAGAAGGCAACTGGATTCTTGGTTTTCAATCGCCACCCTTAAATATCACCCAGTTGTCATCTATTCAACTTCAGTTCCAAAAACGAGTGAAATTCTTCCGGCTTGTCAAACACCAAGAAGAAGACGGAACCTTGGAAAAAAAAATCCAGTTGCATTCTATTCATGTTTTTGGAGTTCAACAAACTATAAAAAGTCCAGTTACTTTCTAATTTGTGTTTACTGGAAGGCAAGCTGGCCTTCTTTTTTGGCTTCTTGAAAAATAACACGGAATTCAGTTGCCTTCAATTCAACTTGATTCAGAAAGCAACTTGCCTTCTTCTTGGTTGTTGAAAAGCAAGACATTGAATATATGATCGTGAAAACCAAGAAGTTGAATAAAAGGCAACAGGATTCCTTCAGCAACCTGAAAGATGGCAAATTGCCATCAAAGTTTATTGGAAGGAAACGCAACTTCTTCTTGGTGTTCAACAACCTTACAGGCAGTCCAGTTCATTTTTTTTCCTCTTCAACATTTCCGTTTCATTGCTTCCGAGATTAACTTTGATCAAAAGCAACTCAACTTTCCAACACCCCACGACGTGGTCCAATCGTTTTCTAGTCGAGCAATTTTTTTTTTACTCCGGTTTGTGGTTGGCTGAAGGTGCGGTCAACACGGAGGACTTAATAAAGTGGGTTACGCAATCTTTCGCCTGACGTCAATAACCTGTAATCGTGCTGGTTTGACTCCAAGCTTGTAATTAATAAATAAATAAATAAATAAATAAATACTGCACTGTACGTCTATCTCCAGCATCGGCGTCTCATAAATCAAGGTAGTTTGACTCTTTCTCCTCCCAAAGCCTTGGCTCAACCGTCAGCCGCCGTAAGCCCTTCAAAGACTATAATGAGTGAATTAGCGACACGCTCACGCACTGCGCCTGCAGGCTGCAAGCCGACTGAAGATGAGGAGGGAGGGGAATTGCCGAGGGAATGTAACTCAACCTGTTGGCTCGGCTTCGGGGGCCCCTGCGGCGTCGAGGGAAAGCAGAGGGAGACTGTCTGTCTTTTCTCCAATTCGAACTGTACAAAGTCCTTGACGACGCCGATGTTCATTTCGGCCGCTTGTGTGACGGGTGCATTGGTCAAATCGAATTATAGCAGCGGAAAACCGTCCGGTTCACAGGATAATGGATAGACAACAAATCGGCATGACTCATCTTCAGGACTTTTGTAATATTTATATCCCTTCCTTAGTCTTATTTTTTTTTTTTTTCCTTGAAGGGGGAGCTGCAATTAGCACATTCCGTAGGGCTGAGACAAACCGAGCAACCAACCCAGCCAGTCTGTCAACTTGAGATTCCGCAAATGGAACTCATCATTGAGTCCCATGAGTCAAGCAAAAAAAAAAAAAAAAACCACAAAACACAAAAGGCCACTCACCCTCGTTTGCATTTCTTGTAAATTTTCCCAATGGTGTCTTCTTGCATGCCGTACTTATCTGAAATCTGATGACGGAAGAAGAGAAGATGAATTTGCGTCTTTCGAAAAGGCAATACAACATTTTGGAATGTTTTGTTTTTGTTGTCATCAGGATGCACTCACAGCTTCTCGTAGGCCCGACACCGTTGGCGTGCTGAGCATGAGCGCGTCGAAAACCTCCTCGGCGGCTCTCCTCACGTACAGCAGAACTTTTTGGTAAGGAAAACAAAAAGCGCAAGCGTTGAGCCCCTCTCTCGATGGCTCCACGACCACCGAAAAACAACAGTTTTGCTTTATACTGACCTCTTTGGGAATCGTCTCTGCGCGCTTGCTTGCCAGGTGGAGAGCTGCTCTGCTCTCTGTCCGAGTACAATCGCTTCCGAGAGTTTCTGAATGCACAAACAACAAACATGTTTCACCAGGGATTCCCATATTGGGCTGCGCGAGCAAATAACCGGCGCACCCCCGAATCTCTTCCGTGAGATGCTTCACATGTCCGAGAGTGCGTCGTTGAATTTTTTGTGCGCGTTGTTTTTGTCGGATCAGCGGTTCCGTAAATGGATGGATGGATGATTAAACGAGATGTCTTTATTGGATTTGTTGGGGGAGTGCGGGGGGGGGGGGGCGCCATCTCTGCAACACCTTTCAAAATATTTGGGAATGACTGTTTTAGGCTGATGCATTTCTGATATGAAATTGCTATAAAGTGGTTTGAGGGGGTGCGCCACCTTTGTAGGAAATACCGAAGGAGGTGCGCCACTAAAAAGTCTGGAAATTGTTTCTTTCGTCTCATACAGTTCCATTAAATTGCTATAAACAGGCTTTGGAGGTGGACATCAACTACAGTATGCAGGCTTAACAAATTCGAGAATGGCTGCTTTGAGTTGAGCTTTGAGGGGGTGCGCCAAATCCGATATGCGTGTTGAAGGTGGTGCGCCACTCAAAATGTATGAGAAAAGCTGCTAGATTTCTCGATTGTGAAATTATTCCAAATGGGTTGTGTACCAACACCTGCCGGAATATTGCATGGGAGGTGCGCCGCTGATACATTTCTGACTGTACATTGCAACATTTAGGGAAGAGCTTTTATTATTATTTTTTTTTTTTTCCACGCTTACCTTTCGTTCTCTTCCATGGGCGTGGTCTGCAAAAGTAGGACACAAAGATCTGATCAGACAGCTGATAAAGACATTGCTTCATGCCCCCCCCCCCCCCCCCCCCCGCACCCCTTGCTTTTGTAATCCGCTCATGAAGGAATGTTATCACGGCAAGATGACGTTTCCCATAACCTTCACGCTCAAGGAGGAAATACAGACGAGACGGTGCTTAGCGATTTGGCTGAGAAAAAAAAACAAAAAACGCCGCTACCTCCGCATGAATCTGAACGGAGGTTTTGTAACTCGCACACTCACGGCATTATATAATGCATAAACTAACAGTGTGGGAACGCCGGCTTGTCTGAACAGCGCCGTCGTGCGTGAGGAATAAGATGAGGGTGGCGCATGGGTCTTTTTGCGAGGCGCTGACGCGCCAGGTGCGGATGGCCCCCTCATCGGCTCTGCAGCGGCATGCGCTCGGTTTCGACTCCAATTAGCTCACCTCATTTTCACAATCCCCTCCCTTTTCCCACACCGCTTTTCCCACCGCATACTTTCCCACACATTTTTTTTTTTTTTTTTTCTCTCCCGTGCCTGAGCTGATGCCTTCAGGGATGAGCGACGGGTCGGGAATATGACTCACTCACTCACTCCAGGGGAGGCACCTTGATTCATAAAATAAATAAATAAATAAATAATAAGGGAGACCTACTATGCGCTGTAAGCTGGACAGATGTGCTTCTGGGATAAAGAGGACTGGCTGGGTAATGTGGTCATCCACAGTCTGGAAGAAGGTACAGTCGCTGCCCATGGAGCTGCTCACTAAAGACTTGGCTGAGAAAAAAAAAAAGAATGACACAATACAATAGATGATTTGTGAGGCAAGGAACGACCCCCATGGACCCTGACTTTGATTAGGGATTAGAAAACCCGCTACGTATAAATCGATACATAAAATATTATGATAATTTAAAAAAATATATATTATATATATATATATATATATATTTAAATATGTATATATATATACATAAAATATTATGATTAAAAAATATATACACAAAATATGATTTAAAAATATATAAAATATGATAAAAATATCTGTGTATATATATATATATATATACATAAAATAGGATTTAAATATATATATATATACATTATCAGATATTTTTATCATATTTTATATATTTTTATATATGTGTATATATATATATATATATATATATACACATAAAATAGGATTTAAATATATATATATATATTTATATATATATAGCCTACGAAGAATGTGGAATGTAGGAGGAAACAGGAGTGCCCAGAGAAAACACACACACACACACACACACACACACACACACAAGTCAGGGAGTAGTATTTTTTTAATTAACCTTTTGCAACACTCACCATTGGCGTCATTGTTCGTCTTGCCCCTCCTCTTGGTCCTCTTTCTCTCCTCGTCACGCATCTTCCTCTCAGCCCCCTTGAGCATGCAACAAAAAAGTTGACGTGAAATTGAAATGGCAATCATATGTTCCAAATATTTTCCAAAATTCTCAGGATATATTTTTGCGCCATATGGTATGCAAATATAATGGCAAAACGTCACATAAAAATCCAAATGTAAAATGAAAATTAAAAAAAAAAATCATCGTGTGTCATGACTATCCGTGCTGCAGTATTTGGTGTTGGATGTGTGTCTTCAAGAGGCCCATATACAAGGGCATCATTGTCCCTTATTTGCTTCATTTATGTATTTTTTGTTGTTGTTTACTTTACACAAGTCGCATAATATCTTCAAGCCGCTTGTATGTCAAATTTTGGCTCGCAATTTAAAAAAATAAAATAAAAAATCAAGCCAAGCGACGGCTCGTAACTTGAAAACCCTCACAAGTGGCGGCGCTCGTAAGTCAAGGCCCACCTGTATTTTCCGCGACCGAGATCCAATGCGACAACAAACCTTATCGCAGAAAATCTTGACTTGGCAGGCGGCTCTGTGTATGAGCTGATTGTTCCCCGAGCTGAAGTCATACGTGTCGATCTGCAGGTTGAGAGGCAGGCCTTTCACACCCTTCTGTGACGAAAAGTCGGTGCTTAGCGAGTTGATGCCGATAAACACCTGCAAGAAGACAAACAGACAATGTTTGTGTTTAGCATTTTTGTTTTTGTTTTTTTTTTGGTTCTCGCTTGCTCTCTCCAGAGCCTGGTGGGACGTGATGACAGGTTCAAAGCCTCTGGGCCAACGATAACAACGAGAGGGGCCAGTGTCTTAGAAGAATCTTTTTGATTGGTCGGTTGATGTCGTCGTTTTTGTTCATATTTTACTTTCACTTACATCGCTCGGGGGAAGGAGTCGGCTGCGGTTACTCACAAATGTCGGGTGCAGTCAAACCACACATTTTTTGGTCCCCTTAATAGTTCGACGGCTTGGGAATTGCGTCTCGTCTTCCTGATTCGCTCTACCTGCAGCAGGTTTTTTCACCCGCAACCCCACCCCAAGCGCCTTTGGGCCACAGGGAAATGAGAATTGGCCTTTTGCGGTGGTGACAGAGCCTCGGGGCCAAAACGCATTTCTTGGATTCTTACCCTCCCTCCTCAGCCACTCCTCCTGTCTTTCTTTTTTTTTTTTTTTTTCCCCTCTAAATCTTTCACCTGTTCGCACTGTCTTGGTATTTTTTTTTTTGTGGGTATTTTATTTACCTTGGCTTCTTCATGGGGGTTCCAAATGAAGGAGAGGGCATTGAAGGCGACCTCCTCGATGTTGCTAATGCCGGTGAACACTTCTTTGTAGTCCGCTATGAAACGGTATAAAAAAAAAAATAAAAAAAATAAGGCAAGGCTTCAGTGGAGCGACAATTTGTTGGGGTTTTTTTGGTGTTTGTTTGGGAGTCGACCTACCGATGTCAATGACCCTCTGCTTGACAGTCGGCTGGCGCGCGTGCCAGTGGTTCCAAAAGCGAAGCTGCATCTCGGGCGTCTTGTCATTCTCGAACACGGCCATCACCACCGTCTGCCCCGTCGTCGGAGGGAAAAAGAATAGAACGAAAAAGACACACGTGAGAGGAGAATTTTAGCGTCTGGCGGATGGAAAAATCATTCGTCACTCCCAATCCTTCTTTTCTGCTGCCATTTGTCATCGTGAGATTGTGACTATTTATTTTTTTTCCATTCGCAAGCTTGACAAAGAAAAGATTGTCGCCTTATGTTAAAAACAAAACAAAAAGAAAAGAAAAACCACACCTTCCTTCGCTCCTCAGCCTTTTTTATTTTTTTTTGTGTGCGTGTTGTTTTTGCACACACGTCACCTGAGATGTATGTCGCGGTATTAACAATAAATGTCACTCTATGTCCTAGCCGAGTATGAGCAGGGAATTAGTCACCCCGGAGCCACTTCCTTGGGAGGGACACTTATTCGGGAAGATTGCCACTTCGGAACAATTTATGCAAACCAAAAAAAATAAAATAAAATAAAAATGCCCAACTCAACATTAGACAAATCCCGCCATTTGGATTCTTACCTTGACTTTGGTAGCAGTCATGCAGGCGCTGCTGTCCACTCCCTGCAGAGTGATGGGGTAGAATTGCCCCTTATTTAGGTAGACCATGGGTAACTCGCTGGATTTGTAAGGGGAGGCCGAGGGAGCGCCCAGGGAAAATTGGAACTCGCTCCTGTATGTCTCCGGCGGGGAGCCAGAGTAGGAGCCCGAGTAGACGGGACTGGAGTGGTCCTCGGGGAAGGGATCGTTGTAGGTCAGAGTCTAAGAACCCCACCCCAAAAAAAACATGTTAAAAGACTGCAAATTCAGCCTGGAGAACCCACGGGGTCAAATTTGGCCCCTATAAATTCTGCTACACAAATTACTGTCAAACCTCGGTTTTCGTCCATAATCCGTTCCAGAAGGCTGTTCGAAAACCGAAATTGTTCGAAAAACATGTCTGCTCACAATGGAAAGCAACACGAGGAAGCATCACTTCCTTGTATAAGGAAGGCGAGAGGAGTCAAATGGTGCATTCAAGTGCGCTCAGTTTGTTCGAGAACTGAAATTTGTTCGTCATCCAAGGCATAAAAAACTCGAAATTTTTGGTCGAAAACCGAATTGGTCAAGAACCGAGACGTTGACTGTATATATATATATATATATATATATATATATATACACACATTATATATATATTGGATGACGAACCGAAATTTGTTCGTCATCCGAGGCATAAAAAACTCGAAATTTTTGGTTAAAAACCAAATTGGTCGAAAACCGAGGTTTGACTGTATTTTGGTGTTCAGTGAACATATAGCAGTCATTTAATGTATCATTCATCATTTTCCAAAGAAGAAAAGGGTTCTTGGGTTCTCCGGGGTTGAAAAAAAAAACAACTTCGGAAGATCACGAGATGTACCTCGGCGCTGTGGTCGGGGAACACGGCGCTCTCCGGCCACTTCTGAAGCAGAGAGTCGAAAATGTTATTGAGGTCCTGCTTGTCGCTGTCGGCCGCCACGCTGGTCAGAGTGGCGTAGGTGTCGGCGTTGGGGGGCAGGGTGACAGCCAGCGAGGGGTTCTGCTTGGATCCTAAGACCTCAAGGGAGTAGCTGGCGGGAACGCTCTCGGAAAGGATCTTCATGACATTGGCCGATGTCTCCAATGAGACGAGGTCATTGCTGGGAGTCCTTTTGGGGGGGGGGGGGGGGGGCGAAGAGAAAGCAAGAGTTGGTTGTTGGATCGAGACGATAGCAAGTAGCCTGCAATCTAGCTAGCTAGCTAGCTCTGTTTTAGCGTCTATGAGCGCACACAGCTACCGCAAAGATTTGTGAGTCAGGGTGGGTACTATTTGTATCTTAATCCGGTTCTTGTTTGAGTTTCTCTGCGGGGTGTTTAACATGCTGAAGGGGCTGGGAGGGGGGGGCGGGGGGGACACACCAGAGACACGAGGGTAAGGGGCTCAGTGGGGACAGAAGGAGGGGACCGCTATTGTCTGCCCCAAGTGTTGCGCAACTCCTAAAGCGAGTCAAAGTTGATGACGGATTTGATTCGGGGGGCCGTGTTTGACTTGAGGATTACCTCTCTCCCCACTTCATCCATTTTTTTTTTGTTTACCTCTCTGTTGGTTTGAAGATGCTACTGTTTCGGCTGCAGGCAGGAACTTTCGGCTCCTTCTGGTTCTGGAGGGGATTAAAAATGACGAAATGTTGGAAATATGAATGGGCTCGAATGAAATTGATTTTTGCTTGAGTTTTACCTTGCACTGTTCATAAAGCATGGTAATGGCCGCCAGGTCGTCTCCCGGGTGGAGTCTGGGTTTGGCCAGGTTCTCCTCGGGCATCGGGTTATCCATGTACGACCAGGGGTCCATGTAGTTTGCGTTGTAGCGGTTATAGTTGAAGTTCTCGCTCTGAAAGACCACTCCCAGAGTCCTGCGAATAGCAACCCGTACGCACGTTGAATGACACATGAGTTTTTGACAGGGTGAGGAAAGACGGCAGTAACAGAGCCTCGGGGGGGGGGGGCAGCGCACCGTCTCACCCCTGAGCCGCGATAAGGTTTCGATTGCAAAATCACAGAGCTGAGTAAGATCCGACAACGCAAGTCCCGCCAAAGGCGCGGGACCACCCACTGACAAAACATCCGCGCATCTTGTACTTTGCGGTTTCCGGCGAAAGCAAAACAAAGTGCATTCTCCAATCCTACGCAAACATTCGTTATTTGTCCAACACTTTAAAAGACATGCTTGCGG
This sequence comes from Hippocampus abdominalis, assembly GCA_018466805.1. Classification (NCBI taxonomy): domain Eukaryota; kingdom Metazoa; phylum Chordata; class Actinopteri; order Syngnathiformes; family Syngnathidae; genus Hippocampus; species Hippocampus abdominalis. Next base: position 14,141,507 of record CM031705.1, on the reverse strand, counting down.
TTTTCACCCACAACCGAACGGAATCCCGGGATTTAGAGGATTGGATTCGTTTGGAGAGCCCCCGAAGCGCGACGTCAGCTAAATATCCTGCTGCCCGCCAACTAAATGAAAAGCCCCCCCCCCCCACCTCTCCCTTGAAGGTTTACCTTGGATAAACAGTTCATCAAGTGTGTCGATGGCAGCAAAAGACCACAGGTGCTCGCCGCTTTGAAGGACTCGGACTACCGTGTGTACGTTTGCGCGGATTCCTGCAGCGGTTTGCATCTTAGCGTTTGGGTCACTTGCACTCAGGTGCACCTGTTCCTGACTCGTAAAGCTCAAAAACCCACCATGAACCCACTGCAAATACCTCGACAGGATGGGAGGCAGCGGGAGGGGGGGGTTTGGGGTTGGGGGGGGGGCGCTTCTAGGGTTTCCCCATTATGTAATTCAATGCATTACATGCAGTCATTTCCCAGTGTCTCCATCCAACACCTCGAGAGGAGATTCCCATTTCCCGATTTTCTTTTGTGCGCCGTGGCCTCTAGGTTGGCGCGACAAGGGCAGACCCAACCATCCCATAATATCCATATCAGTTTTCCCAGTCCCAAAAAAAAAAAAAAAAAACACACCCCTTTTTTTAAGTCAAGCATCTTTCACATGGGGGTCTCGTTGCAGATATAGGAAGATGGGGGTGGATATCCAAAAGATATCATCTCACTTTCTTTCAACCGTAGCGGATAAAAGCGACATAAAATACCGAGGCGGGAACTTACTCAGTCTCTTTGGTCATGTCTCCAGTCCAGGTGCGCTTGGAAATAGATTCCTTTTTTTTTTAAAGTTCTTTGCGAGTGACTTTGTGGACGACTTGAGTGACACGCCGACGAGTTGGGAGTGTTTTGATCGCCTGCTGACGCGGCCCACATTTGATTTATACAAGCGGCAGCCTTCCCCCTGCTCTCCTCCCATTGGCTGACGTGCCCGAAACAGGTGTCTGAAAGGACAGGTGTAAGATTATTAACCCCCTCCGAGCCGAAGAAAGAGAGAGAGAGAGAGAGAGAGAGAAACCGCCTTTGCATGTGCAGATGAGCGCGCCGCACTTTGCAGGACAATATGGGGGGTGGGGGGGGGGGGGTGCTCTGAATGTCATTAACGGTGCCACATAAAAGAGCGAGATTGGGGATCTCGGAGTGGTTGAGGCGCCTGCCCGCGACGCTTTAAAATGTTAATCCGTTTCCAGTTTCACACACTTGGTTTTGGGTGCAAAGTTTTTGATGGTGTTCAAAAATACAAACAAAAAAAAACGGTGTGTTGAATTTTTATTTCAAAAAGTGGTGGCATGAAACAAAAGCATCTGGATGGAAATATTTTTGTAAGGAGAGTAAAAGTCTTGACGAAATGAAGTAAAATTCAACCGACCATTTTTTTTTCAGTGTAGTATTTAGTATTCTTTTTTAGATCGGCATTTCTGTTCATACATGTGCAACCGTGCGGCTAATGTTATTTTTTTGGTGTCAAAATTACGCTCAATAAATACTTGAAAGCATTTAAGGGCTTCGTTAAAATTTAAAAATGAAAATTAAAAACATTAAAAATCATAGCACTAAGGAATGAATAAGGTTTGTCACATGTACATCCATAAAAATTTGATTTAGCAAAAATTTCTAATTGACTCAAAGTGTGTTATACTATACTTCCAAAAGTGTCTTTAAACATGTTGAATTATAGTTCCGTGCATTCTGCTTTGTTGGAGGAAAAATGTGTCCTGCTTTCCTTTATAGCTGTAAAAGTATTTTCAAGTATTGTTTTTTTTTTTTTTTTTACTACATTGCAGCGTATCATTTGCTGTGGCAAGATATTTCTGCATGAATAATATTTATTCATTTCTGATCATTTTTTTAAAGGATATTTTTATGATGCTAATAAGTTTTTTTTGGCACTTTGTTGCAGCACAACATCAAATAAATAACATTTAATCTATTCACACAGTGGTGCACCTGGTATCATGTTTTATTTGGATTATATATCTTGAAACATTGGAGAAATAAAAAAAAAAATAATTTCCAAATATAAAACAATCATGTCTCACACGTACATCGAAAAAATTTTGGTACGTTTTATCATGCTGCATAGATCACATGAATAAATACATGAATAAATAATTGTTTCATGCTTCTTTAACCCCCATGCAGTAATAATCCCAAAATTGGACATTTCGGACACTTTGGACGATTTTGGACTGTTGGACAAATGGACACCACAGACAAAACAGTGAAAAATAACTCCACGAAGCTGAAATTCTGCATAGGATGCATATCTTTGTCTTGGCCAATTCCCACCGAACATTTTGAGGGGTTGAAAGTGAAAAAAAAATTAAAAGTGAAAAAAGTTGTTGCACATTGGAAGAGGGACATTTTTGGGACGTAATACCCTTCATGCAGCCGCTTAAAAATACTGCATGAGGGTTAAACGCATTGCTATGCATACAACGTCGATACTTTCTGTACTTTGGAGATCCATTCAACCATCCATCCGTTATCTGAACCGCTCTATCCTCTAACCGGGATCGCGGCCTTGCTTCAGCTTATCCCAACCGTCATCGGGCAGTGGGCGGGGTACACCCTGAACTGGTTGCCAGCCAATCGCAGGGCACATGTAGACCCAACAACCATTTGCGTTCACAGTCACACCCGGGGAACAATTTAAAATGTTCCATTCACCTATGGTGCATTTCTCTGGAATGTGGGAGGAAACCAGAGTACCCGGAGAAAACCCACTCTGGCGCGGGGAGAACATGCGAAAGAGAGACAAATAGAGAGAGAGAGAGTTTATATATATATGCCTGATGATGAACATTATGAAACGATGACTATTGCACACACACACACACACACACACACACACACACACACACACACACACACACACATTGGCAGCTTGAATGTTGTGCGGTCTTCATGTCACTCCGGCATTACATCGTAAAATCAACCCAAGCGCTCACACACAAAAACATGTACACACACACACACACACACACAACCGCACACACGCACACACATACACACACACACACATTCACTGGTATGAGAAAGCAGGTTGTAAAAGAAGGAAGACTCCTCCTTATCCTCGCTTGGCACACCTTTATTCCTCCACACTACTGTGTCTTTCTAATGTTCAAATGACTTCTAAGCAATTTATTAACGTAATCAAAAGTCCTTTCTGATGCACGACCGCTGCATTTCTAACCTTAAACACCGGCAAAGTACGGGCCTCAACGGGTTTCTCCTTATTCAGCTCGTCCAAGGCGTCAACAACTTTCCCCTTTCATTCGGTTTTCTTCCACTCTGACCCCCTCATTAGCATGAGACATTAGCACATGTAAAAAGTTCCTCGTCATTTCCTCGATGTCCGCAATCAAGACTTTCAGTGAAATGTTGTCAATCTACGATGACTTCTGACAAAACAGGAGATACGTGTGAGATATTACACGTGCGCCCAGGCTTCCCCTACTGTCGTGCCATGTCATTGCAGGAGTTTCCAGATCCCTTATATGCTGATTCTTCATACAGGATGCCGCATATACCTTGGAAAAAACAGTCATTCTCTCAATCAATCATTAGTGAGTCACAACCGATGACGTACTTGCAATGCAGGAAATTACAGATCTTCATTCTTAACCTGCTTCAGATATCTCTGTGGCTTTGACGAATCCTTTGACCTCTGTAGCGCCTTGCGCTAAGAGAAATACATTTTTCTCTACCCATGTCACATTGTTGTTTTTCAATCATTTTAATTTTGAAGAAAATACATGTGAAATGTGAGCTCTATAGTAAAAAAAAAAAAAAAAAAGCAAGCTATGAATGTGAAATCGTTCCTTTAAAAACATGATCGACCGAATGGTTGAACGGCTAGCATCAACATTAAATGCAACGTGCTTGTTCACAGTGGTGCCTTGAGAGACACATGACTTACAAACCGGAACCAAAAAGAATCTGTCTTCAACTGTTTTTTTTGTTGTTTTTTTTAAACAACCACAAAGCCTTCACTAACATACTTTGTTAAACGCTACGGGCGTCAAGCTAACAATTAGCATCTATGTAGTGGTGGTGTTACCCTATAAGCGATGTATATCTCAACACAAACAACAATGCATGTAGACAGTCATAAAAAATACTTCAAAGGCATGTGGTCTTGATCCTCTGCGAAGAACGACTAATTTTAGTGCCGTACTGACGAGTTGAGATGTCTCAATGAGCAGTTTATCCATCTGTCTGACTGTATGCTGCCCCCGCGTGGCCGAGACGTGCACACCGGAATGACCAGCACAATGCGCATTGCAGGAGAGCGTGAAACTAAAACGGTTTCATTAAAAATAAAAATTATTATATGAAATTATTGTTTGCTTTTAACGAGTATTGTCATTAAAAAATCAAATGATTTTGTTGTTTTACCCTTTTCCGTTGGGAGATAGTACCGAATTTCTTATTGAAGGTTAAATTCCTTCATATTTTTTCTTGAACCATCTCTTTCACTTTCATTTCCGAGCGTGTGAAGGTCGTCGATGATGGACGCATCGATATGAGCGTTGTCCTTTTCTTCGAAATTCACATCTGCACTGAGAAACTCACGACCATGCATATATTCACCCATAGGTTGAATATACACACTCGATATGGATGCGTGTGCGTGGGTGCGTGTGCGCGTTCAGCCGAGCATGGCGGCACACAAACAGTCGTCATGATGGCCCTTACGCGCCACCGCCACAGAGAAGGGCTTCTCTCAACACCTCTCTCCTTTCCGCCTCCTCACTATCTCTTTTTCGCCTGTTTTTTTTTTTTTTCACTCACCTTCCTACTCTTCCTTTCGCTTCTTGCACCCAGTCCGCTGCTTTTTTTTCTCTCGCTGTTAAATGTTAGGTTTCTTCCCTCGCTCCCATGATGAGCGGTAACACGTGTACTCTTTTCAATCATCCACAATTCCACTCATTCGATCGACATGCGTTCATTTTTTCCGCTTTCCAATGACTTGGTTTCCAGGTTCGATCACAGGCAATCTGTTGTGTGCGTGAACGTCATGCTTTACGATCACAAAAGGGAGTAGTGCGTACATTTCTTTTCCGGGACATTAACGGAACTAATTACTTTCAACTACAGTAACACGTCATACTTGGAATTAACCTACCCATGTTGTGTGTGTGTGTGTGTGTGTGTGTGTGTGTGTGTGTGTGTGTGTGTGTGTGTGTGTGTGTGTGTGTGTGTGTGCAAATAAATCTATCTATGTATCGATTTATTTATACACGTGTAGTGTAAATTCATTCATTCTTTCAATCAATCAAACTTTATTTAGTTTGAAAAGTGCTCAAAGTGCTGTGCAATTAAAACTTAAAAATTACTACATAAAAATGAGGACCCCCCTCCTCCCAACATACACAAATATATTTCACCACTGGCATGCCTATGCTTGCACACACACACACACACACACACACACACACTCAAACATACACAACATGCACATGTACCCTGATGACCCTGATAATAATCAAATGTTTGTATTTTCTAGTCAACTACTTCCATTTTTTTGTCATTTAATATCCAAACAGAGGCGGCCCGGTGGTCGACTGGTTAGCACGTCGGCCTCACAGTACAGAGGTGCAGGGTTTGATTCCGACTCCGGCCTTCCTGTGTGGAGTTTGTACGTTCTCCGCGGGCCCGCGTGGGTTTTCTCCGGGTACTCCGGTTTCCTCCCACATTCCAAAAACATGTGTGGCAGCTTATTGGAACACTCAAAATTGTCCCTGGGTGTGAGTGTGCCTGCAGATGGTTGTTCGTCTTTGTGTGCCCTGCGATTGGCTGACAACCAGTACAGGGTGTACAGCCCAACTGCCCAAAGACAGCTGGGATAGGCGCCAGCACCCCCGCGACCCTTGTGAGGATAAGCGGATTTTTTTTTTTTAATGGATATCTAAATAGCCCTCTTTGTGACAAGATATGGCACATTAGAAACAATAATTACGCAAACACAGAATTTTGCACAGAGCTCCTCATTAGACTAATAGAGTTGGCGTTGTTTTGATGAACTTTTTGTTCATTCTGATTTGATTCTGACACTAGAGTCAAGCTTGATCTGTGTGTTGCAATGGTTTGACCCCTCGAAGGTGTTTTAACACCCCTCAGCCCAACTATGCTGCTGTCACTTTTGTTTGGACGGACAGCAGAAAGGCTCCAAGGGTCTGGAAGACACATACCCCCACACCCAACCCCCGCCAACCACCACCTTCTACCATCAATATCCCCACCCCTTGGCAGCCCCTCTCCTTTTGAAAATTCCTCCCTCTAGCCACTAAGAACCACTCCCAGAAACTCTACATTGCTACAAAGTGACAGATCATTGAGGTTAAAGAGGAGGGGCTAGGGGTGTGTGTGTGTGTGTGGGGGGGGGGGGGGGGGTGTAAGTGTAGTTTTGAAGGAAAGTTATCGAGGCAGGTACAGGACAGCTGCGGGACATACAGTATGTGGTCAGCCATGCAAATGTTCAAATTTAGTAAGAGTATTTTGTCTTTGAAGGACCGCTGGAAATGCGCAAAATTAACCTCCAAAATGGCCAATTGAAACCAAAATGGCCGAAATGCTGTTTATAATAATAATAATAATACATTTTATTTATAAGCGCCTTTCGACTCTAAAACAAACAGGATGTCTGACATGCCTCTAAAATGTAGAGGAGAGGTTTTTGAGACTTTTTCGTGCTTCTTCTATCATAACGGACGTGTCCACTAAATTTCATGTTGCTCAGTGAGACAGGCTTCAATCGCGAAATTTTCAAATTGTTTCATAGTTTGTGAAAGAGACCTGGAACTAAGCAAAATGACCCTATCTATGAAGCGCTGTGTTACAGCTGCAGCTATTTTGAAAGCGTTATATGAAAAAAAAAAGTATTGTAATGTACAATGACGGCTTAAAACAAAATGGCCGACTTCCAATGGCTTTTGGGGCATTGCTTCTTGAGTCTTTTTGGAACGTACTGTCATGACAGTCATATCGGCCAAAATTCATGTTGCTAAGTGAGACCGGCATCAGGTACTCCATTTTCAAATTTTGTAGGTGTCTTTTCTCTTTGAAGCACCCCAGTAAAGCAAAATCATCCTCAAATGGCCGCTTCAACCCAAAATGGCCGACCTCCTGTGTTTTTTGGGCCTTGCTTCTTGAGGCTTTTTGGAACATACTATTAGGAAAGACAGCATGACCAAAATTCACATTGCTCAGTGAGTCTGGCTTCAAGGGCTCAATTTACTCATTTTTTAGGAGTAGTTCATCTTTGAAAGACCTTAGGAAATGAGAAAAATGACCCTCAAATGCCTGCTTCAAAAAAATGGTCGACTTCCTTTGTCCTATCCTTTTGGGCATTGCTTCTTTAGACTTTTTTGTATGTGCTGTCGTGACAGACACGCCTACCAAATTTCATGTTGCTAAATTGGCCTTACTGGAGTTTTTTTTTGTTTTGTTATTTTTTTTAATTATACGAGCCACTTCTATGGGAATATAAATTGTAACAAACCGCTTACTCAAACGTTACAAGTAAAATGGCCAAACCCATAAATGCTCCAAATATACATAAATCAAGAATTTTTTTTTGATTGATGCAGCATGAAGTTAGCATGGCCCTCAGAGGTCTTAGATTAGCAAAACGGGTTTCCCATCCCTGATTTATTGAAGACATCGTTTTTGGATGTATATTGCCACTTCAAAGTTTAAGCGGCTGAATACCATATTAGCGTTGACCGCAGCTCGGTTCACGGCTCGCCTCAGGCAGGGGAAGGCTGCGGCGGAGAAAATGATTCTAACGTTGCTTAACACTGAGCTGCGCCTGAGGGCGGCTGTTGACAAAGCACCTGTGTGCGACGTCGGTGAGGGAATTGATGTGCTGGGAGAAAAAAAAAAAAACGAGGGCAGATTCTGAATCAGCGCAAAAAAAAAAAAAAATCTACAAAAGCTCATTTGCATCTCTGATTCAAAAAATGAGTCAAAATGTGTTGACGAGTGTTATTTTTAGCCACCCGGCTAGCGTGGAAAATCTCCAAGCTTTTAAAAGGCACTCGAGGGGATATAATTTCCTACTGCACACCAATTACAAATACTGTGCTTTTTTTTAATGATTACTTATTACCATTACAGTCAAATCTCGGTTTTCGTCCATAATCCGTTCCAGAAGGCTGTTCGAAAACCGAAATTGTTCGAAAACCGAAATCACGCTCTTTTTAAAATAAAAATGTCTATTGAGCACGTCTGCTCACAATGGAAAGCAACACGAGGAAGCATCACTTCCTCGTGTAAGGAAGGCGGGAGGGGTCAAATGGTGCATTCATGTGCGCTCAGTTTGTTCAAGAACCGAAATTTGTTCGGCATCCGAGGCATAAAAAACTCGAAATTTTTGGTCGAAAACCAAATTGGCTGAGAACCGAGACATTCGAAAACCGAGGTTTGACTGTATATTGAATTTGAATGTTATTATTAATTATGCTTGCTTGCATGAAAAGCAATTGCCATGCTGATTGGCTGGAAGAAGTAATTCCACTTCCACATAGTGAGGCATTACTTTTCTTTTAGAGCTACTTCCCTGATTATCTTGCATCCAACGATGCCAAAAAGCTAAAAATAAAGCCCAGAAAGTAGTTCCCTAAATTCGATTTATCTCAACTTAATGGGGAACGAAATGAGTGCTCGCTTTCTTGAGAACATAACAACATTTTGTTCAAGGAAACAAAACATGTGTTCTTTCCTGCTTTCAATCTTTCATTTCAATACAAGTGCACTTTCCTCTATTTTTACACTGTGAGCGCATCAAGAGGTGCCGCTAAGATCACAGCGCGTGAGGAATGACACGCACTCACAAACACACGCATGTCGTCAATCACAACAACAATACGTGCGGCGGACACTGACAAAGAGATAGAAACCGGCGATAACGACGTCCGTTTGGCCACATCTCCGCTTCATCTGCCAAACATAGTCAGAAATGTTGTGACTGATATATTTCTCCGTTCACATGCCAGATAAATTGTTGCTTTTGCCACAGTTAAAAGACACGTAGGCCGAACGGTAAGATGCCAGGTCGTGTACGATTTGCGAGATTGTCGTAAAATATGCAGACGCCATTCTACTTTTTATTGTGTTTCAAGTCGAGCTGACTGCGGTTCCACCCAAACGGAGAGTTAAGAAGGTGGGCGGTTGTGAGGCTCATCTGCATATCTGGTTTCATTCGACTTGGCTCCGCAGGCTACGAGCTCCCGTCGCGGTGAAACAAAAACGCTTATCTGCTGCAGCTAACGATCCTTCGGAAAGAACGCATAATTACACTATAGGCTATACCCTGACCTCCATTGCTTTGTCATCCAAGGTAGGGTGTCGGGAAGTGACAAATAACCACAAATACTTTGTACTTTGTTTATCAGTTATCTGTACTTGAATATATTTATACCTCAACTTATGGGTGACCCCACTCAGAGGTTTTCAGAGCTATGAGCCATTACTCCGGTGATTTAAAAAAAAAGTTTTTTTGAGCTGTGAGCAACAACGACATGTTATTTGATCAATTGTGGATGAAATGTATGAGGGTCTTCAAAATTTCATGGCGGGCCAGATTAAATGCTCACGTGGTCCAAATATGGTCTACGCGCCTTCGGTTCCCCTTCTCTGTGTTAGGCTTAACCACTAATAATACAACGCATACTGTCAATACATTAGAATAACTTTGGTCTGGAGTAAATTGAGATAATTGATTCTTTAATTACAACAACAGCACAGCGGGTTTTCGACTCGTGTAAACAGTGACGCGACAGCCACGGCGAGTCCCTGGCACTGGAGTCTATGGTAAAGGAAAAATTATATATATATATATATATATATATATATATATATATATATATATGGGCGGCCCGGTAGGCAAGTGGTTAGCGCGTCGACCTCACAGAGGTACCGGGTTCGATTCCAGCTCCGGCCGTCCTGTGTGGAGTTTTCATGTTCTCCCCGTGCCTGCGTGGGTTTTCTGCGGGTATTGCGGTTTCCTCCCACATTCCCCAAAAACATGCATAGCAGTCTGATTGATCACTCGAAATTGTCCTTAAGTGTGAGTGTGAGAGCGGATGGTTGTTTGTCTCTGTGTGCCCTGCGATTGGCTGGGATAGGCTCCAGCACTCCCGCGACCCTTGTGAGGATGCAGAAATGATGGCTTCCTATTCGGAATTTGCATGTTTTCCTTGTGTTTGTGTGGCTTTTCTCTGGGTACTCTGGTTTCCGCCCACATTCCAAAAACATGCACGGTAGGTTAATTGATCACTCTAGAAATTGTCCATATGTGTGATTGTGAGCGTTCAGGGTGTCCCCTGACTGCTGCCCAAAGACAGCTGGGATAGGCTCCAGCACGCCCGCGACCAGCATGAGGATTAAGCGGTTTGGATAATAATAATAACGGATGCATGTATATATAAATACATCTGTGAATATAATGTCGTACTTTTCCTTTATTGCCCTATCACGCAACCTGAGTAACTTTGAGGCTCCAGTAAGTGCTAATTTCCTGGAGCCCTCAGTGGTCTGGAGACAGACAGAGGATAATGTTTTGGATACAATTTCTTCCGGGCAGTAGCATCACATGCGGGCTGTGAGGGTCCGCGTCGGATACATTGCAGCTCAAATTCTTCTCAAAGCACGATGGAAATAGAGCGGGACGAGCTTATGTTTGGAAGTAGCTATTTCAGTTTGATTTGGACATAAAAGCTCACAAAGGCAGCATTTGGGAATTGAACTGGGACCAAGTTTCATGAATTGTATCGAGGCTCACTTTGATTAAAAGTATGGTGACATCAAAGGGTCAAAAAGGCAGCATATTTAGCAAGGCGTTCCATTCGAAAAGGTAAACTGTGGCCACGTCTTAGCACTGCAGCGTTTTGTCAAGTAAATTTTGAAGTAATTAACATGACTTAATGCTGTATACTAATAGATTTAAACGTGTATAAGTTAGGTTGGTTTATGAATAACAAAATACAGTAAACATTAAAAAGTATATAGATATTTTTTTATTTTTTAAGTCTGCCAACGGTCCGCCAGAAGCTGCGAAAGTCAGCAAAACAACAGCGAGTCACATAGAGCAACATATTTGGCTTCCGCTGCTCAACCCATTTGGTGTTTTGTTGTTTTGTTCCTGATTGTAAAGTGTCCTTGGGTGTCTTGAAAGGCGCTTATAAATAAAATGTATTATTATTATTATTATTACTGTACTACATGTATATGAGGGAAAAAAAACAGTTTTTATTTATTTATTTATTTTTTAATGAATATGTTTGAAAAAATCCGCGATGGACTGAAGCCGCGATAAATGAACCGCGAGATAGCGAGGGATCACTGTATTGTGTTGTTCTGAGGCAAACCTCAGGGACTAGTACCAGAGTTGGCCCTAAAGCAGCAAAAAGGCAGAGTTTTTGGCAGTTCGGTAGCAAGTACGGTGACTGTAAAGGGTCAAAAAGTCACCCTTTTTTTTTTTTTGCCAGACTCATATGTTTACCCCAGAGGGAAGAAATTGTACACTTAAAAACACAATGTCTTAACTGTGCTTGTTAACCGAGGGAGTGATTACAGGTCAGACTCAAGTGTGATGAGGGTAGCTTCGAGGACACGTTTCTGGGAAAGCGACACTCAACCAGGCATGAGCGTAGCTTCCAACTATTATCACACGTCAATGAGGCAGGCTGTGATCCTCGCCGATAAACACCTCCCGCTCTCTGCTTCTTCTTCTTCTTCTTGTTCAACCCCAGTCACCTCTCCACTGCACCGACTGACATTTTACCCCTTCACTTCCCTCCTCCTTTCTCCTGTTCTCATCCCCAATCCTCTCTCCATCCCTTCTTCCTGCGCGGATATTCCCGTGGGATAGTGGGGGAGGAGAGCTTTCCAGGATTGTTGCTTCATCATCTCAAATAAAAAGTCGGGAACATGTTCAGACCACCACAATGTCTCGTCGCTTTTGCAGGCATGAGAAAATTTGAGCAAAACAGTAAAAAGTCGGGGTGTGTACTAGGGCCAAACAAAAATAAAATAGTGACGTGGGGGGTGGGGGGGGGATTATTTAAGTTATGAGGATCAAGTCAAATAATTATGACGAAAAAGATTGTGATGTTATGAAAATAGTTGCATTTCATGATAAAAACAGCTGCAATGTTAGTCAACAATCCTGTTTTTTTTTTACAGGAAATGAAGATGTAGAATTACAAGAACTGTATTTTTCAAAGCAATATTTTATTGAACAAGGAAGAAGTTGCATTTTGAGGACAAAGTTGTAATTTGACAAAACTAAAGTCATATGAAAGTAAAGATGGAAAATATTGTCAGGTTATATGAAATTTCACAGGAATAAAATAGAGGGGATAAGTTGTAGCTTGACGAAAATGAAGTTTGTATTTTATGAGAATAAAATCATATTTTTATGAGGAAAAAAAAAATCTAAAAATCGAGCTCAGAGTCTGACTTTTATGGAAGAAAGCAATTATGTTTGAAAGAAAAAATATGTTAATTTTGCACAAATAGATGTAATAAAAAAATATATACTTGGGCTCAAATACCTGAGTGGGATACCGTATTATATTAAATCTTTAACTTTGACGTTTTGATTCCTCAGAACACTTTAAAATAACTTTCACTTGTCAGTCTTATTAGAGTAAGCCCAAAAAAAAAAAAACTTGACATATCCACGTGTGATATTTGCCCATAACCTACTCGAGCCCTCCACACCCTCCCTTGTGCTTCCTTTGTCTCGTGCCCAGTTTCAGTCTACAAGTCCCAACTCGTCAGGGAATTAGAGGAATCACACGCTCCTTTTCTCCACCATTCTGCCAAACAATCACGGCGTGCCCTGCTCAAGGGCTGCAGCAAGGCGTGTTTGCTCTGTAGACCGCAGAACAGGAAAATTGACATCTGGCCACACTGGCCCCATGTCAACCTTTGCTTTTTACGGGCTTCATTCACATCAACTTTCACATCCGTGGTCTCATTATTTCATTTACTGTAACTAGTGTAAGAACAATATTCATTCTATAAGCCTATACTAATGTGTGTGCAACTATTTTTGTTGTGAAGGCGTTATATAAAGATGTATAGTACTGTGATTCCCAGCCAGTGTGCCCTGGCACATTAGTGTTTCGTGAGAGAGAGATCATCGGGTGTGCCGTGGGAAATTTTTCAATGTTAATTTATTTGATACAAATAAATCCATCCATCCATTTTCCTATCCGCTTATACCGGGGGTCGGCAACACGCGGCTCCAGAGCCGCATGCGGCTCTTTAGCGCCATCTAGTGGCTCCCTGGAGCTTTATAAAAAATGTTTGAAAATGGAAAAATATTTGGATAGTAGGCTAATGTAGCTCAAATAGATATAGATACCATGTTGCAGCTCCGAAAAAAGGAGAGCTGTGGTGTTGGTTTTTTAAAAACGTACACTTTAATTATGTTTTTAACAGTCTCGACAAACATGGACACGTCTGCGTCCTACTCCGTGCATTCTCTCTTCTGTTTGACTCGAGAGGCGTTCAAAGACAGCCTCAGAAAAACGGAAATTCATGATCACTTCACTGACACTAAGAAAAGCGAAAATAATGCACCAAAAAAAAAAAAAAATCAAGCGAGGAAATCACAAAATAAATTCTATGGGGGCGTTTGTGAACACACAACAAAGGAATGAATAACAAACAATTCTGAGACAGTCCAGTCTCCCACATATGTAAAGTATGTGTTTCCTTCATTTGAAGTTTTATACAAGGCTTTATGTTTTTGCGGCTCCAGACATTTTTTTTTTTTTTTTGGTTCCGATATAACATTTTGGGTTGCCGACCCCTGGTTTATACTCACGAGGGCAAACTCCACTCAGGAAGACCAGGAGCCGGGATCGAGCCCTGCACCTCTGGACTGTGAGGTGGACATGCTAACCAGTGCTACCACTGTGCCGGCATACAAATAAATAAACAAATACATAAATACAGGTCTATGTTTTTGTTAACAGGAGGGAAAAAAAGTACTCTTCCACCAGATGGCAAAAGTACATCATTAACATGTACAGTATGTCGACCTTTTGTGAATAATTTTGCCACATGGTGTGCCGTGATATTTTTTTTTTCCGATGTGAACTTTGTGCCTTGGTTCAATAAAGGTTGGGAAACACTGTTTCCAGAAAATGCCATGTCGGGAGATTTTGTGTGTTCATGCTGGAAAGCTGAATGAAAAAAACCAAAATGGAATGGTGTGGAATTATATGAAATGTAAAAGAGTGAAATGAAATCATGTGGAACGATACGGAATGATACTGGAAAATTATGGAATGACGTTGAAATGGATCAAATGATATGGAATAACGTGTCATTAGAATGGTGAAAACTGGGGAAATTTTGGTGTGCGGGAATTGTGCAAATGTTAAAAATCATCCACCAGGTGAATTGAATGAGCTGAATATTTTGATTTTTTTTTGGGGGGGATGAAATTGATGTTCTATATTGAATGTTTCATTGAGAATTTTACAATGTAAATGTGAAATTGTGTGAAAACTGAATTGTTGGAATGAGACAAGGAGCCAAGTCTCTGAACTGTAATTTGTGACATGTTTATTACCATGGTGACAAGTACAGAATATACCCTCAACGGTAAGTACGTCATTCAGGTTGACTGTAAATTTAACTTGGAGGAGACATGAGGCACTGTGTGACATATGGCCCGTGTTGTACTTGTAAGTGGCGACAATTTGAGTCAAATGGGTGAAAAACATGTCAGACGGGACTTCAAAGCAAAGAATGTTTTGTTTTCATCTTTTGCCGTCTTCAATTTCATCCGAACACTTCCAAAACGTCAAGTTGTAGAATAGTTCCAATTTTTAGGACATTTTTATATTGCTTTCTATCTTATTCCTCGTCAGCTGGTCAAAGCTTGAAAACGCACATCATCTCACATGGTAAAAGGAAAGCTGCCGCCCAAGTGAAGTTGTATAAAGGTTGCTCATGCCAATTTTTTTTAATTAAGTTGAAACTGAAATTTTCGTAGACAACAAAATATGGTTTAGTGCTATGCACAATCCAAATATCAGTCATAAAAACAGTTGATTATGTACTAAAAAGAAAAAAAGGACACCAGTTGGTCATTAGTTAAGTGACTTTTTTCTCTTTTGTATTCATAATTGAGCTTTAACCAAGCAAACAGATAATTGCTCAGATTACTCCATTTTTATTTTTTTTTGCATTTGGATACATGAATACTAAAATATCTGATAGTTGCACTCCATTCAACATTCACTCGACTCCTCCGTTATATTGTTCTATTTTGATTGCTAACCCAACCCTCGATTCAAGTTCCTGCTCCCCAAAATTCTAAATTTGCTCCTCAAAAGAAAAAGAAAGTTAATTATGAGTCGTGACGCCACCCGCGCACTCGCTATTGTCTTGAAAAGAGAATCCACCTGTGAGTAGAAGGCGAGGAAAGGAGGGAGCGGACCAAAGAAGGAAGGACTAAAGGCCGAGGCTCGAAAGAAAGACAGTCAAGTCACGCCTTGGAGACAAACACCGCGTGTCACGCCGTTTAAAAAGAGAATAGGAAAAGGTGCCAGAGGTGTGAACGGACGAGTGGAATTGATTTTGAGAGGGAGCACATCAGGAGGGGAGAGGAGGTGAAGTCAGAGGAGAGGGAGTTGTCTCCCGCAACAAGTCTAACCTGAATCCAAAGCTAACAAGATGCGCTGATTGCAGGGTGCTGAAAATATGAGGGGGGTGTAAAAAAAAATTAAACACAGGGTTTTGTTCCGTGACTCTGTTGCTCAGGTTTCAGCACTGTTTTCTTTCTGTTTCGCACAGAGCAAACAAACAAATCGACGCGAACGAACGCAAATGTTGCAGAGAGTATTCAACTGATGTTGTGCCCAGTTTTAGAACCAACACACACACACACTTCGTCAAGCACTGACGAACAATTACAAAATAAATTCAAATTAATGTCCCATATTGTATTCCTTCATTTCCGACAGTATATTCTCCTCATTTTGGAGCATTTCACTCGGCTGTGCTGCTTCCAGTGCTTGTAAGGGGATGTGAAACTTTTTGGCCAATTAAATTTGGGCTTCTGTGTTGACATGTCATTCATGTCTGACCCAGACCTTCAAAACTAGCAGCGCTGACTGATGTGACATAAACTGGTGAGTCTCAAGTGTAGTACAAGTACTGCAGTGACCTCATTTTTTTTTTCTTTGAAATCATTACAATACATTTGTTAACCCCCATGCAGTAATAATCCCAAAATTGGACATTTCGGACACGATTTTGGACTGTTGGACAAATGGACACCACAGACGAAACAGTGAAAAATAACTCCACGAAGCTGAAATTCTGCATAGGATGTATATCTATGTCTTGGCCAATTCCCACTGAACATTTTGAGGGGTTGAAAGTGAAAAAAAATGAAAAGTGAAAAAAGTTGTTGCACATTGGAAGAGGGACATTTTTGGGACGTAATACCCTTCATGCAGCCGCTTAAAAATACTGCATGAGGGTTAAGTATGGTTCAGTTGAATTTACTCTTAAAGTACAATAACAAGAAATACGCTACATTTTGAAGTAGAGTTCAGTTGTATTTAACTTGCAAGCACTTCATTTGTTTTTCATTTTATGATGTTGGTTTTAAAAACTGTATTCAATTACAATATTTGTTTAGTTTTTTTTATCTTGTATTGCATTTTAAGCCATGGGTGTCACATCATTTTATGTGGCCTGCGAAACAGTGGCGTGAAGTCAGGGGAGGCAGGTGAGGCTGTGCCTCCCCTGTCATCACAAGTATTAATATTTGTCCGCTCGATTATGATTTTGGTGTCGTTCTTAATCTATTTTGACCATTTTATAGTAAAAATCGCCGTGCGATGCTACACGCTGTAATTTCTCGCCCTGAAAATGGAGGATTTCATTTCAGTCAGTGCCTCCCCAACCCCAATCCTCACTGCACGTCACTGCCGTGAAAGCAAATTGTGTGCATGATCCTTGCCAAAATGTGTGCCAATAAGTCAAGTTGTCATGTTGTACCAAATAATGTTGGGATTTTACAATCACCTTATTACCCTGTTTGGACTCACTTGAACAATAACTGAACTATGAATAAAATATTATTATTATTATTATTATTATTACAGTGAAACTCCTCTACAACGAAATCTACATGGGTGAAAATACCCTCTAGTGTGAAAAAAATCTTCATGCATTAACACCATTCCCACTTTCCTGTTTCAAATTTGCTACAGTGAAAAACCTCCTCTTGTGAAAAATGTCTTGCTGCAAACATGATTTCGTTGTAGAGGAGTTTCACTATATTATTATTATCATTATTATTATTATCATTATGATAGTTGACTGATTTCAAAACAAGTACCGGTAATCAATGAATTTGTTTTGGACCAGTAATAATGTGATGAGAATTTTTTTTTGTGGATTCACTGTCATAACGGCCCCTCCGAGAGACGACTTAATTCCAAAGTGTCCCACGACAAAATTGAGCCTGACACCCGTTTCATTATTTCCAACCCTCATCCCTGTATTTAAAATCAGCGTTAAAGTTCAAATTATGCACAATTTTACAGTGGCATACAGTAAAGACACCTTTCGTTTTTGATGAAAACTTACCCCAATGACGTTACTGTATTTGATTGTTTGTCATTATGGTGGTACTTGGCATAAAAATGCACTAAACTCACCGCTAGCCATTTTGTGACAACCACAAAAATTTTCACACTCCCGCAAATGGCAAAAATTTAATTCCTCACTCTCTCGTCGTCAGTGGCCCAACTGAAGTATGATGTAAGGTTTCAATCAGTTGCTTCTGCAGTTTGCAGTTTAGTATGTCGAAGCATACGGAAGATATGATTCCCCTTGTTGTATAACGCTTGGGAAGATTACGTGTCATGTCAAAAGGTATTCCAATTATTCACAAATGACACAGCGCTGCTTCTTGTCAAAGTCCCTGAAGCAAAAAATAAATACATTTGAAAAAAATCCCAATTCACCGATGAGAGAACCTTCACAACATTCACAGCAATCCAGGTCAACGGGAGATACAATTGACACAAGTTTGTTGCCAAGTGATCTTTATCGTCAGATGTTTTGCTGATTTGCTCACAAATACGTGTGTACTTTCCCAAAGTGTGGTTCACCGACGAACCACCGTCCTGTCATTGGCGGATTGGTACTGTGATAAAAGATTAGACCTCCCTCAAGACCGAACAATTAAAATTTGGATCAGGATGTAAAATGCATCTGTTCATAGATGCACACCTCCTGCACATGCCTGAATTGTCTTCTGGATTCAACAGTCCAGTGAGGATGGCCCACTTTTCACTTAAAAACTGTCTTTGTGCATGTTTTTGATCAAGAAAGTTACATTAGTTTGCATTTCCAATTTTATAAATTTGTGATGGAGAAATCACGAAATAAACAACTGCTCTCAGAACACCGCTTTGTGCTCAGCAATATGGCCACGCCCCCTCCCTCTTCTTATATCTTAGTGGGAGTCAGCAGAACAACCAGACACAAATTGTCTATTCAAATATATTATATATACATTCCCGAAAAATGTTTTGTAAAAAAAAAAAACGGCGATTAATCAGCACCAAAATTTAACGTATGTGGACATCGCTACTTATACCCACTTCAACCACTGAAAATATCGCGATTAGCTTCTCCAACGCTGACTTATGGGAGAATGAGGAAATGAGCATCTTATCTGCAGTTTCTCTCCTGACAGATCTATTTTCTTTGTTAAGTCCCTAAGATACAGGCACATTATATCCATCCATCCATCCATTTTCTGAGCCCGGGCGTCTTTGGGCAGTAGGCGGGGTACACCCTGAACTGGTTACCAAACAATCGCAGGGCACACATAGACAACATAAACAACCATTCGCACTCACACCTCGGGACAATTTGAAGTGTTCAATTAGCCTGCCATGCATGTTTTCGGAATGTGGGAGGAAACTGGAATACCCGGAGAAAACCCACACAGGAAGGCTGGAGCAGGAATCGAACCCTGCACCTCTGCACTGTGAGACGGACGAGCTAACCAGTGGACAATCATGCCCGTTTGTTCCTAATGTAAACTAACGTGCCGACGGGGAAATTGAGGCAAAGGGTGTTCAGGGGGCCCCTAAAATGCTTCCGTGAAATCAAAATTGTGTCATTGATATGCCCCATCGGAGCGTAAAGCCATTCAAGCTTCTGGAAATAAATCCTAATATCTGAACTTCCTCCTTTGTGATAAAAGTGACGCAATTGTATGCTAACATATCGGAAGAGCTGAAGTTGGAAATGACAAAATCAGACAAAAATCCCCAACCCTCGGAAGTTTCATGACATAACGCGGCAATACTGTAATTATTCCGAAAAAAGGAGGCCATCATCGAGCCAAACGGGTCAAGCTGTCTAGGCATACACACGCAATATGTAAAGCGCTAGCATATGAACATGAGTGTGAAAATGACAAGGGCAAGTCCCATTCAAACGCACAATCCGGCATTTTTAAAGCCACATTAGCAGTCATTGCCAAAAGTGCTCCCGACGAGTCCATACATGCCCAGAGATTTTCCAAAAAGCCTGCTTTTCCACCAACACTTTATAACAACTTGGCTGGGCCGGGGATTTAACTTCCTATTAGCACGACACTACACACACACACACACACACCCACACCTACACACACACACACATGCATGGCTGATACCCTTCAATCTGTGTCTCCGGCTAACGTACGCACATTCTTCAGTCATTACAAAGGGATGCTGGTCCGTTTGCTTTGTAGAACAGGACTGGCGGTTATTAAGTTGGGCTGCCACGCTTGCCGCTAACGTTCACGCATTCCTCGGAAGATGGCGGATGGTGGCCCACGCACGGCAGGGAACACGCCACACAGAAATAAGAGTGTCGCGACCCGTGCGTCGCTCGCCTTTTAGCATGCGTCATTTTGTTCTTGGGCAAAAACGAGGTGGGTATGGCGAGATACCGTGGCTGAAAAAAGATTCGAGGGCCCGATATAGGGCCTTGCTCAACGCAGACAAAGTGAAATAAACATTTGGGCAATTAAACCCTTTGTTAAGCAAGGAACCGTGCAGTATGTGGAAAAATGTGTTCTGGTACGATGAAACAAAGGTTGATCATTTCGGGCAGAATTCAAAAAGGTATGTTTGACATCACCAAAAGAACACTAATCCTACGGTGAAACATGGTGGTGGCTGCATAATGCTTTGGGACCGTTTTCTTCAATTGGAACCCGGGCACAAAACCTTAAGGCTTCTGTTAAAAAAAGAAAAAGAAAATGTCAGGAAAACCCTACTCGAACGTCGTGACCTTTGCTTGGGCTGAGTCACTTTAAATGGTGACGCCTGTGTGCTGACTCCCATTTAAAATAAGTTTAAATGCAATCGGGTAATTTTGAACACAACCATATCCAGCATTGTGAAGGGGTGTGCACACTTATGCAATTACATTTTCTTCTGTTTTTTGTTTAAAAAAAAAATTGTTTTACCTGCCCTGTCAAAAACAAAAAAATTCAATTGTGTTATATAGGTTATTATTAATGGTGAAACATGTTTTAAAATTATTATTATTTATTTTTTTGAGATCACATAAAACTGGCATTTGACGAGGGGCTGTGTGGACTTTTCATATCTACTGTTTTTTGGTAATTGTCATGGTGCATGGAGGATTACATTCCCAAAACAAATTTGAGCACAATTAATAATTTTTCCCCATTCAATGGAATGATATTATGATTAAATGACAAATGAAAAAGTCATTAAAATGTCCCAAAAGATTTTTTTTTTAAAAAAGGGGATTGACTCGTGACTCCCCCTTTTTTCTAAAAAAAAGTAATAAAAAAATCTACTTAAAAATCTTTTTTAATCAATTTAAAAAATACTTTTTGAAATGAGAATGTAAGTAAATACAAAAACGCCATTTATTTTATACATTCCTAATCCTGGAAAATAACTGTAGTACAAGAATTTGAATTTGTAAATCCAAATATCCACTCAGAATAGAAAACAAATCAACAACAAAACCAACAAAGAATGAATCACTTGAATAATCGTATGTACGTTTATTATAAATGTAAAAATGTATTTATTTTATGTTTTCTCTCAATATGCATATTTTAGATGTAGATATAGCCCAGCGTTAGATATTAAAAATGAATGGGCCTAATAACACTAAACAATTATTTACCCTACCATTGCTCATACTATATAGTAATACACATTTGCATCATATATTTTTTCTCAGATATGTATGTATTTATGGCCCTCAATGGATTTTGCAGAAATGCTCGGGAACTCATGCACAGGTGGTGTGGAACAGGTCCGTCCACTATAAGCAAGGATGACTTCATGCAGTGAGGACATGAGGGACACACCTTTGTCACACTGAAAAGCGGTTGCGTTTAATTCTGGGTTTGAAGCCGCACGGTAATGCCGTTAATGTTTAGAAGGAACATTTAAAGGGCATCGCCATTTGCTGCAACTGTGGTGCGTGTCCCATTTTGGAACACAAAAGAAAACCAATTATGATTCCTAACGGAGACAGTTGTGTTTCAATGGGAATGTTTCAAATTAAGAACTACAGATGTAGGTCAAAAGTATTGATAGCCTGCCTGACGTGAATAAATAGTGCAAAGGATTAAATCTTAATGAATATTCTCACGCTGTTGAACTTCTTTTACCGTTTTGCGGTTCCCCCATGAAATTTCAAAGACAAAAATGGGCAAAAGTGATGGAAACACAGACAGTTCTCGTGACTTTTTTTTTTAAAAAAGGTCATCAAATTCCAGGGGGAAAGAAAAACATTTGGGTTATTTTTTATTGTTGTCAAAGGTGTCAAATTTTAGCCCAACAGTATTTAACGCTTTACTGAATACGTGTGGCAGATATAGAAAGGATAATGTTAAAAAAGACTTCACTTGATGACGAAAAACCGTTTAATCATATTCTAATTCTTGCGGTTGTTGTTTGGAGTGCTATTGCCGTTTCTGCAATTCTGCAGCCAAATAAGGCAACCAAAATATGCAAAACAATCATACATCATTGCAGACGACAACCACAATAATGATCACATTGAAATCAGCATCCCTCACACACTACGAGTGCTATTAGCACATGATATTACAGTATCATTATTACAAGATGCAGCTCTTGTATTGGCGCTCATGAGATTTTGCAGGTAACACTGTGGGTTGTGTGTGTGTGTGTGTGTGTGTGTGTGCGTGCGTGTGTGTGTGTGTGCGCGCTCGTGCTCACTTGTATTTTGCAGCATCTCTCTCTCTCGAGATAGATAGATGTGTGTGTGTGTGTGTGTGTGTGTGTGTGTGTGTGTGTGTGTGTGTGTGTGCGCGTGTGTGTTGTCATTAAAAAAAATGTACTTTGTATTTTACTGTATTTCATCACGTGGTTGCCCCAAAATACAATCCTCTGAATCCAAATATTTTAAAGTAAACTATGCATCTACTTAAAAAATGTGACTGGGTCCAAATTATTTTATTTTGTCACTTGTCAAAATAAAATGTAATAAATTCAACCTACATGTATACACACACACACACACACACACACACACACACATATATATATATATATACTGTATATATGTTCCGTTCTCACGCTGTATGAACCTTGTAATTGTCGTGTGTCGGGACTATTTTGCTTGCTGAATTGTCACTCATTCTGTGATCTTTTCAGTCACTTTTAGCTCAATGCCACCACCGTTTGGCTTTATGCGGAACTGTCCTACTCAAATGTTATTTTTACAAATAGGAAAACACATAAATATTTACAGTAACCGCCAGTAATACCACCCAAAAGCACAAGTCGACTTTTTTATTTTGTATTTTTTTATTTTCTCTTTTTTTTTGTCACCCACCTGTTACGTAACCAAGCGTCATTTGACGTTGGCTGAAATGGTCGCCAAACTGGTCTTTCAGACCCGGAAGTCACCTGCTCCAATTCGCTAAAGTGCGCCTTAAGCCAAATGAAATGAGAAATACGCCCTTTAATAAACACTAGTTTTCGAAGGAAGAAAAAAAAGTGACAGCATGAAATATCTTGTCGTAATGTGACTGTCCTTTTCTAAATGCTGAATTGCTATCGAAGGCTAAAAAGATGGATCTGAGCAGAGCAGACGAAGACTCGTACACAGTATGTATTTCTATTCACGTCGTTTCAAATATATACACTATGTATCTAAACTGAGAATAAATTCATAACTTTGCAACACTGATAGTTAACGTGCAAACATTTTTTGTGCGGTCTTTTTTTTTTTGACGTTGTCAGGACCATTGAGAATCTCATACTATTGTAATTTACTGTGTACATATTTGTCTTTCTAGAATAACCTCATCGGGACTTTGCTTGGCATTTTTGGAAACGTGCTTGTCAGCATCTCCTTAAATATTCAGGTACAGTGGGGTTTTCTGCTATATTATCTCTTATCTAGATGGCAACCTGTCTCTCCAGCTGTCTATCTGTACAGCCGTTATAGCAAATATTGAATATCTCTATCTTCTCATAATTTTTTTTTTAGCGAATTACGGAGTACAGTATAAGTTTAAAAAAATACGTGCAAATACGTGAAATGTGAGTCTGTCCTTCTGTCTTTCTTTTTTTCTTACCACATCTGAATGTTTTATTCTGCGTTTTTTCCCCCCTGACAGAAATATGGTCATGTGACCGTCGTGGGAGCCAAGGACCCACGCATCTTCTACCACACAAAAACCTGGTGGTTTGGCTTTTTTCTGGCCATTCTCGGCGAAGCAGCTAACTTCGTGTCATACGCCTTCGCCCCTCTCAGCCTCGTAGCACCCCTCAATGCCGTCTCCATCCTGAGTGAGTTTTCCTTCTTTGTCGGCGGGATCAAAATATTTTTAAATCATGGGGAACCTACAGAAAGTACAGAAACCTACAGAAAGTATGATGTTCATGTATTGTCCTATGCTTTTTGTCTTTCAGCAAGCTACATTTTGGGTTTTATTTTCATGCATGAGAAATCAAAGCCAAAGGACTTTGCAAGTAAGTGCAACATTGGCAAGTCGGTGTTTTGTTTGCAACAGATCACAATATTGCACCAAAAGCAAACATCTGCTGTACATTTTATGTTTGGTTTTTTTTGTCAATATATTTGATACCCCTGGAAAGCCCCGTAAAATATGCCAAATCCAAACTGCTCAACGGGAAATTCAGCTTTTTATTCCTTTTTTTTTTTTCTCTCATTAAAAAAAAATGTAATGAGTCGGTGTTATCAGTCACAAAGAAGAAACAAGACTTATCAATTTTCTATTTCCTATTTTATTTAAATTTTATCGGTAAAAAGCCTCAGTAGTGTGAGACGTTTGTGATAAAGGGCTGTACAACTATAAATACATTTGACTTTGCTCTTGTGGAGGCACCTAATAAATAAATAAATACATATTGTATCGTGTGGCGGCCCGGTAGTCCAGTGGTTAGCACGTCGGCTTCACAGTGCAGAGGTGCCGGGTTCGATCCCAGCTCCGGCCTCCCTGTGTGGAGTTTGCATGTTCTCCCCGGGCTTGCGTGGGTTTTCTCCGGGTGCTCCGGTTTCCTCCCACATTCCAAAAACATGCATGGCAGGCTCGTTGGGCACTCTAAATTGTCCCTAGGTATGAGTGTGAGCGTGGATGGTTGTTCGTCTCTGTGTGCCCTGCGATTGGCTGGCAACCAATTCATGGTGTCCCCCGCCTACTGCCCGAAGACTGCTGGGATAGGCTCCAGCACCCCCCGCGACCCTAGTGAGGATGAAGCGGTTCGGAAAATGGATGGATGGATGGATGGATATTGTATCGTATTTTTATGAAACGGTGCAATGTGTCTTGCTTCCAGAGAGCCACGGGCTGTCCTTCCTTGGTGCCCTCCTAGTTGTCGGAGGTGCATACCTCTTTGTGGCTTTTGGGCCAAAGACGCATGAAAAGCTGACAGCGGAAGTCGTAGTGAAACACCTCGTCGGATGGCCCGTTCTCTTATATCTGGTAAGTTCAATCTCAGTGCAACGAAGTTTCACATGCGTGTTCATATGTGGGTCACTCATGTCGACAGTCATTTCCAACATATCTGTGGGTGTGGGTGCGGGGGGACGGAGGGAGGAAGGAAGGAAGGAAGAGAGGGCGAGAGAATTTATGGCGTGTATTTATTTATTTCTGGGCAGGTCTTGGAGATCATCATGTTCTGCCTGCTTTTATATTTCTACAAACAGAAAAATGCAAACTACCTCGTCATCATCCTGCTGCTGGTTGCTTTGCTGGGTAAACCAAAACGTGTTCAGCTCCTATCATTGGAGAACAGCGTAGTTCCTCACGTTAATACTTGAAATGTGTGTTTGTGTGTGCCGTGCCGTGCTCAGGTTCAGTCACAGTCATCTCGGTGAAGGCCGTGTCCCACATGTTGATTTTGAGCCTCGAGGGCTCCATGCAGCTTGACTATCCAATCTTCACTGTCATGTTTGTGTGCATGGTGTCGTCGATCGTCTTTCAAGCCAGGTGAGTGGCAACTGTTTGGCGCTTGTGGAAAGGAAATAGAGTTTTATGATTTGAATTCTATTACACAATATTCCTGATTATGGATTAAATAGAGAATGGATGGATAGTCATTTAAATTCTGTATGTGATGTGTGGGTATTTTTTTTTTGGAGGGCAGCTTTCTCTCCCAAGCCTCCAAGCTGTACGATTCGTGCCAGATCGCCAGCATGAACTACATCCTGTCCACCATCTTTGCAGTCGTGGCAGGTGAGTCATGGGATGTTGGTATTGCTTAGATATTATTTTGTTGACTCTTCGGCAGGGGCGTGAGAAAGCAGGTTTGGCAAAAAGCTCTGTGTTTGTTCGCCCAGAGGCCTAAGTGGATTGTGCTCTCAAAGTGCTTGGAAATGCTTTCAGAATGACAATGTCAAAAGTCCAAATTGAATAGAAATCCCCTGTTGGCTCGAAAGAACAAGTGGTGATGTCAGGACTGTTTTTTTTTTAGGAGCTGTGTTTTACTTGGAATTCAATCATGAAGACATACTTCACATCTGCATGTTCTTATTGGGGTGAGTCAATCATGGAAAACAACCCACCAGGTATACAGTACATCAGTGTTCCACTGAGCATATTTTAGTACCTTTGCAATCTCAATGGAGATCACGTTGTCTGACTTTGTTTGGATTGAATTTCTTTTTTTTCCAATTTTTTCATATGTCCACTCGCTTGAGAAAATCCTCCAGAAATCCAGTGGCATATCGACAACCATGCTATTTATTATTGATCACTGTTTTTTATTTTTGAGCCAAGGCACATATTTCACCTTTGAAAACTCTTCCAGCACACCATCAATCAAAATGGTTGCAAATGTTGCATTAAATGCATACTAATATACTTATGATCTCATGTCAATTTAGTCTGAATTGTGCGCACTCAGTGTGAAATCGAGGCCTGTTTGGTTGAAGAAAAAGCTCTTATTCTGTTGTATGAATGTCAGATCGATGAAGGTGGTTCATAGTACCTTCTGCTATCTTGTGGAAAAGCATTTAATTGCTCTGCCTGTCACGAAACATCACTAGACTCGATGGATGGCTGAACAAAGATACACTTATTTGTATTCAACACATAATTTTAAAGTTATTTCCTGCAGCACACCGTTCGCAATCCGGTCGACTGTTTTGACCTGGTTTCTCTCTGCCTGATATAGAACTGCGGCATGCTATCTGGGTGTCTTCCTCATCACCAAAATCAGGAAGAAGAACAAGAACTTTGAGCCCTACGTCACCATGAATATGAGTAACGGTGTGTAAAAAAAATTGCATGTACATGAACCAAACATAACACTGCCATTGGAATGGCTGATTCTGAATCGAGTGTGTCCTCCACGATCAGGTGTACCGACCATTCACAGCAAGGGTCCAGAGGTCCCGGCTGACTTCACAGGTACTTTCTCTTATGGCGCTCTGGTCAACAACGACGGAACCACTTCTTCTAATCAGGCCGTCAACACGGAGCAACCCACCACCAGCTTCAGACCCACGCGGGTATCGAATGGAACTCCTGACAGGAAGCAAGATTAGTTTACAAGCGTTGACGTCTGTAGGTTGGTGGAACCTCCAAAGTCAAATAGAATCCATTCAGTGATGGGTGAAAAGTTCCCATTAAGGTGAAGTGGATTATACGTTATTGGAGCAAGATAGCTTTTCACATTTAAAATCCCTACAGTCTCTGTAAGTGGAAATACATACGGTCTTCTAAATTTGCGATACCACAGTTAATAGTTTTGTGAACAACAATGAATAGGAACATTTTGACTTTGGAACTTCCCTCTATGTGTGTCTGCCTATACAACTGCAAGGATGCCCTAAAAGGAAGCTTGACATACCTAAGGTACAATCATGCTCAGGACCAGCAAAACAACTTTTAAAAGTGCTGGATTTTTAAATGGTACATGTGTAAATGTGACATATGCCTTGAAGCTGACCGCCTGTAGTATTGGAAATACACGAGGAGACTTCATACTGTTTGGAGGCTATTTCTGTTGTCCTCGGTCATCTCCGCAGACTGCCGAAGCCTCACCAATGATCGCTTTAAATTCAGGAGTTCTGTAAATGATCTGCCTTTTAAGATGTCTCCCTTCACTCCAATTTTACCTCCTGTTTTGGGGGTTGTATTATTACTTTTTTTTTTTTCCGTTAACGGGTCCAATGCAAATGCTTTAATTTATTGTATTTATTGATTTATTGTGCCTTAAAAGGGAGTAGCGCTACACTGGATCAAAACAAACAACCATCCATGTCTATATTGTACTGAGGCAAATTTCTCCTTTTGCCTCAAAGATCAGAAAAGTTTTGATTTATGCAGTTCAATTGACCGATAACTCAGGTTTGTACTTGAGTTGAAATCCAAAAATAAATACAAGATGCTCATGTTTTGACATTTGGTACTTACGTGCGCTGTTTTATGTGCTGTTTTTCCCCTCTCTCCAAAAAATGGAAATATTAAGGACGAATTATTTTTATTGTACAGCTAGTTAGGTCTCTGGGGAGCGTGTGTATGTGTGTTACATCTTTAATCATTAAAAAAAAAAGTTCAATTTTTACATGTGGCAATAAGCACTGAGGGCTTGATACATAATAAATATGTTCATTACAGCATTTAAACTACAACTGATTTTCCTCTTCACTGCTTTTTTTTCCCTTTTCCCATTGAATTTAATATAAATCAAATACTGTTAATAATTTATATGAATTCACGATTTACATTGAAAGACGAACACATTAGCGCGAATGGTGCATTCATATTTAAATTAATATTCCAGAAAATATTTTATTCTCAACATAAAAAATTATTCACGTAAATCGAGAGATAGGAGCCACCGGTTGCTCGTTAACTTCATAAGGGCGGGGGCCTAATTTCCATATCTGCGTTTTGATTGGCTACCCTTAATCTCTGCCACCATCTCCATTGGTCCAGTTCTCTCTCTTGCGCCGGTTGTTAGGTTGCGCCGCACTAATCCCCATCACAACAAACATCGCATTTGACAGTAAATTTGATATTTTTTTGAGAAAGATAAGTGGCGTCACGTTACGTTCGTCTACTCAAATTCTGCGGTTCGGTCCCTCTTGAAATGATTTATCTTCACGAACGGTAGTTGGGTGAGTTATGCTACAACCAGCATTCGCCATAGTCACGAAGCAAGACGATATTGCGTGCTTTTGCCGTTTGTGTGCGTTGATTGCTTCTGGACCGAATTTAGTCACGTATGTCGGTATTTGAATGAGGTCCTTACGTAATATTAGGTCTTTTCTGTGTCCTTGGATGAAAATAACCCCTACGCGTGCTGCGTTTTATACAAAATACACATTCTAATGGTTGAATGTTTGAATATATTATCTCCCTAACCGTATTTCAACCAAACGTGTGAGGAGGCTGTTATACCTCGAAAGTGGGTGCTGTTTTTTTTTTTAAAAACGTGCCGCTAGATGTCGCTGTTTGCTCAGCGCTTGTTTGGGGAGTAGCAGCAACCTGCTGCTTCTTTTCATTCAGATTCCAAATCTATCTCTCTCTCTCTCTCTCTTAACTGAGTAAAACATATTATAGGAGTTTTTAAACATTGAAAAATAACGCTAGATTATAACACCTTGCATAGGAATCAAATCAACATCAATCAAATATTTAATCATCTTTCATATTCATTCCCACTCAGTGTGATAAATGGTTTGGATGAAAACAAATCTGATATCCTGGCATCAATCGATGAAAGACACACGAAGCTCTTCCTCCACAGCTCTCATTCTTTCGATGTTTTTAGTTTTTACAGCAGTCAGGCTATTTTCTGAGCCGCTTCGTGTCTGAACGTCTCATTTACAATAGCTTTGCAGGCGAGAAGTATTAATTGCTCTGCCGCTGGAACTTTTTGATTTAGCCACACATTCAGCGACATGGTAACTTGCTTTCAAGGCTCTCTCGATTACCTTTGCGGTTTCTCCGTGTGTTCACTCAGGCTAACAAAATACTCCACATTGTTGTTTCAGAGTGAAGGGTGTTTTGTTTGGAGATGGAGTTTAAGCTTACTTGGCACCATAGTGTTGTTGGAGAGTTTTTCACCACATACCAAGCACAAGGTAATTAATTAGCTACTTGCTGCTGCTACCTAGCGGTAGGGATGAGTACTACACAATTACTCTGCCAGGCGATAGACCGCACCGGCATACATATTGGATAATTTCCCACGGTACACCTGACAATACTGTGCCGCGGCACAGGGTTTGAAAAACACGTATCCTGTTTGTTCCCTGCCTCTCCTTCAAAGTCAGCTGGGACAAGCTCGAGTATGCCCTTTTTATTTTTAACTTCGACGCATTTTGAATGTTTATTTGTTTGTATTTTTAAATCTCCCCGTGTGTGATGCCTGAATTGAAGCTTCTTCTTCCTCATTAAAAGATAATTCTTTCAAACCCTCCACTCTCCTCCACAGTGCCAAATCTTCCTGCTTGTGACACACCCACAAACAAGACTCATGATGCTGCGAGAGAGCTCCAAGGCGTGGAGCAACGGCTCTGAGGCCTACAGCAGTGACCCGGAGGAGGATGAGGAGGAGGAGGAGGAGGAAGAGGACATGGTGTTTGGGGAGAACGACCAGGATGGCGTCGGCGAGGAGATGATGGACCTGAGCGACCTGCCCACCGCGCTCTTCGCGTGCGGCGTCCACGAGATGGTGTTTGAAGATGACATGGACAGGGTGAGTCAACTGATTTCTACAAGAGTACAAGTGAAGTTCTGCATAAATGTATTGGGGGGGGTTTGTGTGTGTGTTGAGTACTTAAAAAAGTAAAAGGCTTCTATAAAACTTACAAAACTTACAAAGAAGGAAACACATGCTGTATGTATGTGGGAGACTGGACTGTCTCAGAATTGTTTATGTTATTCATTCTTTTGTTGTGTGTTCACAAACGCCCCCATAGAATTTATTTTGTGATTTTTGTTTTGGTGCATTATTTTCGCTTTTCTTAGTGTCAGTGAAGTGATCATGAATTTCCGTTTTTCGGAGGCTGTCCTTGAACGCCTCTCGAGTCGAACGAGAAGAGAGAAGGCACGGACGGAGTCCGACGCAGACGTGTCTGTGTTTGTCGAGACTGTTAAAAGCGTAAATAAAGTGTACGTTTTAAAAAAACCAACACCACAGCTCTCCTTTTTCGGAGCTGCCACATGTATCTATATCTATTTGAGCTATATTAGCCTACTATCAAAATCTTTTTCCATTTTCAAACATATTTTTAATAAAGCTCCAGGGAGCCACTAGATGTCGCATGCGGCTCTGGAGCCGCGTGTTGCCGACCCCCGGGATAGAGAGAGTTTCACAAAGCAAAAGCACTGAGCACCATGGATTAGTTGATCTGGCGGCTCCTCGATTCCCACATTATTAGGAGCCCTGTCCATTTTTAGACAGATTTAAGACTTTTTTTATGTGTGTCTTATGGTTGTGGGAATACTTTTTTTTTTAAAACACCAGTATATTTGAATCACTGCACCATGCTTGCTTAGAGGTGAATAAATTAAAAAAACGGACTTTTAATTTTCTGCCCCTTTAATCCAATTATGCTGTCCTGTCAAGTCCTCCCGGCCAGCGTGCTTTACATCTCTCGACTTAAGTAACCACTCAGTTCAATGCTTCTCCGTATAAGTCCTTCTCTCTGATCGCACTTTAGCAACTCTCCTCCGCGCGCTTTCTTTGATCCCATCTTTACATATTTATGGGGAAAAAAGAAAAATCCCTTTAAACCAATCACTCTCGTTTTGTGAGTCTGCCGTTTTGCCTCCCCCTTTTTCCCTGCCTCATTACAATTTTCCAACTGCCTCTTTTTAAGTGGAAATGCCACCCTCGCAACCCTTCAGTCGGAGCGTGTCAATAGATTTCTCTCCTATGTGCGGTTCAATTAAGCGAGGCGCGCTATAAATAGACATTTTGACATTTGTTTCAACTTTTCAGAATGAGGACGCGATGGTTTGGAAAGGGAAGGGAAATCACGGCACAAACTGGTTATTCTTAAAAGGGAATTTTTTGGGGTTTTTTTGGGCTTGCAGAGGGCCAATTGATTCTACAAGCACACAACACACAAAGACAGCATGTGGTGGTCCTTTTACAGCCGCATATGGACCCATGAGATCATCTGATGCCAGCCGCCATGACATTTTCCAAAACAAACCATTTCAAGGGGGCATTGTGCAAAATTCACTTTTTAATTGGTTCTCCGTCTTCCCTCCCACATTGCGAAAATATGCATTTTTGATTCATTGAAGACTAAATTGTTTGGTGTATAAAAAATTAACTTTTTACACCAAAAAATTACTAATCTCCCAGAGAACCACCATCATAATTAGGGCCAGGAATTGAAAACAATTTCTTTTCACGAAGCCAACAATTATGTTCCTGGGAATCGCTTGTTCGCTTCCTTGACAATTCCTCTGAGTGAAGCCGTCACATGCAAGAATTGTATTTTGGTTCTGAACATTCCCAACATGGCACTACCCTACAGTGTAACCCTCCATCATCTAAAGATCGTTATTTTGATGTGTGGGACATCAGGTTAGTGCTGCGTAGCATCCAAGACAGTCACCTTTTTATGACATCATCCTTGTGCCTTACTCTCCACGCATGATGAATCAACCCACACTTTATCCAACATTTACATTATTGAGACAGTTTGGATTTGTTTTTTTCCATAAATTTCGCAAACTGACCACTTATAGCGCAATGACAGACATCAAGTAAAAAGATGCCCTAACTAACAAACAAGCTTAACATTGAGGGACAAGGTACCAAACATTTTTTTTTGTCTCTGGGCTCTTGGCTCTCTCCCAGCACCGACAAATCCTTCCCATGCGCTTATATCGGAAGACAGACTGTTTTTGTCAGCACACGCTGTGTTTTTCCTGAGACGGGAGAATGACAGAGGCAAACAGCCATACTGATAAGATGGTCTTAGCTGGCTGTAGAAGCGTCTCCCTTTCTTCTGTGTAACCGGATACGACCCGTTTGCTTTCACTTTTATCTGCATCATTTTCCTTCCCTGAACTGTATGTAAAATATGACATAAAAATGACACTGGAGTAGGACATAGATACTAACTGGTTAAAGTAATACCATAGTAATACCTTAGTAATGCCATAGTAATACCATAGTAATACCACAAACAAAAAGATTAGCTTCAGAACAGCACCAAATGTAAATTTGCAATGTAGGAACATTTTCAATTTGTTGTCATGATTATTTTTTTTTAATTAAGTGGTACAGAGAACGGAGATATGGATAAAAGTCCTTGTTCTCCGCACCACTATTCGAAAACATTGTATGATGGACATGTGTTTGCGCAAAGTAGAGGGACAAATTGATGTTAGAGGGAAAGGTCAGCTCGGCCATTATATTGTCACTTTGTCCCTGACGGCGGTCAGTCAGCGGACATGAGGGCTAATCAGTGCGAGGCAAAGCTGCTGCTGCTGCTGATATCAATTGAAGAGCTCTTCAATCTCCCTCGTGCAATCAAGCACAATTACTTTGAGTCCATACTGGTGAGATAACCATAAAGCTCAAGATGTTCTGATGCGAAAGGAAACGTGTAACACACCAGAGAGACCGAGCACCTCATAAATACAGTACAGTGTTTTCTCGTCATATTGCGGTTCATTGTTTACGCCCACGTAATAGCTCTTTTCATAATGTTGGTCAACAATCGGCGCCAAGGTTCTTACACTTGGCAGAACTGTGACTGACTGCTTTGGCATCACAATTCTCGCATCCGTTGAACTTGTGAGTTATTGGCGAGTTTCGTGAACGTCTTTGGAGCTACTGTTTGGATGGGAACAACCTCCTACCATCATAGATCTTTTGATTAAGGATGTTCCAAAGGTTCTCGATAGGGTTCCGGTCAGGGGAGGATGGAAGTCACACCATTGTTTTTTTAAATGTATTTATTTTTTTACAATAATTCCTGGTGTATGGCATAATTAAGGTGACAAGAGGCTCTTTTGTGTGTTATCTGGGCATGTATCGGCGTCGTGGGCAATGTATTTGCATCTGTCAGACTGCAGTCTATATTTATCTGTTGGCCCTGGGGACAGGAGGTGGTGGTGTTGCAGTGTTGGTTCTATGAGGGTGCGAGGGGGTGGGTTGGATCGCAATGTACGTGAGGGAGCGTGGTGCGCTCCAGGCTGAAGGTCAAACGTGATGCGCTGCAGAGTGAGTGAGTACCGCTGGCCTCTACTCCTGCCGCGGCCTCATATCAATCTGCGCAAGCGGGATGGGGGGGGAGGCGCTTTATTTTGCTTCTTGACCGACCTCCGTAGGCAAATGACAATGTAAAGAAAATGTCATCTTTTCACACACGGACACGAACGATTGGGGTGGAAGCCGGTCTCCAAGTGCCCACTTCACAGCGGTGATGTGTGATTGAGCGGGTTTACTTTCATAATCCGCCCGTGGCCATTTCAAGCGCAGTAGGCCTCTTGCGCAGTGATTTTTAAAGTTCAATTGGCGAATCGTGCCCACCAAGTCGCAAAAACGACCGACGACCATGCGTCTGCAAAAATACCAAAACTTGGTCTAGCCCACCCCTGCGCAGATTTACGCTCTCCCTGTCCTAGACTCGCACTGGGCACAAAAATATAACCCATAATATTCATGCATCCAACCTTCAGATTGTCAAGGAAAAGATGTCTGCGCTCGGGGAGTGATTATGATCAGTCTTGTGCATGGTCGCCTCAGTAAAAGTGACGCTCAGCTGGCAAGACGGCGGGTGATTATAAAACCGTACTACTCAGAAATGTCACGTAAGCCTCTGTGTGCAGTTCTATTTAAATCAAGATTGTTCCGCAGCTCAGTCAGCTCTAAAAAAAAAAAAGCCACGGTCTGTGGGCGTGTTCAAGAATAGAACATTGCAATAAAGCAAGTTAGGAGTTGCATAAGGCATGCAGACGATTTGCATGCCAGAGGTTTTGTGGAGATCCATTAAGTTTATCAGTTTGTGAAATGTGTTTCGGCCATTGGATTGTGTTTCCAATATGGACAGTAAAGGCAGGTCTTAGATGAGCTCCATATTTTGTTGAGGCAAGACCATTAAAAAAAAGATGCATTTGGATTTTTACATGTCAGTAATGACACAATGTCAACTCGAAATTTTGAGTTGCGGTAACTCGAAATTTTGAGTTGCAGTAACTCAAAATTTGTAGTTGCGGTAACTCGAAATTTTGAGTTTAGATAACTTGTAATTTTGAGTTGCAGTAACTTGAAATTTTGAGCTGCAGTAACTCGAAATTTTGAGTTTAGATAACTTGAAATTTTGAGTTGCAATAACTCAAAACTCTGAGTTTCGGTAACTCGAAATTTTGAGTTGCGGTTAACTCGAAATTTTGAGTTGCGGTTAACTCGAAATTTTGAGTTGCGGTAACTCGAAATTTTGAGCTGCAGTAACTCAAAATTTTGAGTTTAGATAACTTGAAATTTTGAGTTGCAATAACTCAAAATTCTGAGTTTCGGTAACTCGAAATTCTGAGTTTCGGTAACTCGAAATTCTGAGTTGCGGTAACTCGAAATTTTGAGTTGCGGTAACTCGAAATTCTGAGTTGCGGTAACTCGAAATTTTGAGTTGCGGTAACTCGAAATTTTGAGTTGCGGTAACTCGAAATTTTGAGTTGCGGTAACTCGAAATTTTGAGTTGCGGTTAACTCGAAATTTTGAGTTGCGGTAACTCGAAATTTTGAGTTTAGATAACTTGTAATTTTGAGTTGCAGTAACGTGAAATTTTGAGTTGCGGTAACTCGAATATTTTGATGCATTTTTATGCTTTAGAAAACAGCTATGTCTGAATTTGAGGGGGGGGGGCCTTTGTAACGTATTAGGGCATTTACATGGAAAACGCGTCTCTACTTACAACATTTTCTAGTCAAGAAATTTCTTCCAGAACACATTAATTTCGTAAATAGAGGTACCACTGTCCCATTAATCATCAGAAAGTTTCGCATATTTAATATAAGGCTCCCGTAACTCTCCAAAAGGTTGCTTGGGTTAAAATCAGACTGCCGTAAATATCCCAAATTTGAGCTTGTTAATGTAAGACCAAGGTAAAGCTTTTAAAAAGCTGCTCAAGTTAAATTACAACCACACAACATTTTCCTGGATGTGCTGTTAGTTTGTTGTATGGTAACCCATTTCTGCTGTGTGTTGTTCTTGTCGATTTATTCTCTCGTCGTATTTTTTATTTTTTCCCTCCAGTCGGTGTGGTGCTCCAAAATAATTTGCTTTCCTGTAGCCTCTGTTTATTCCAACAGTTGTGTTCCTTACCCACAAGTGTAATTTCCCCTCACTCTTTCTGTGTTCATTCATGCTTAACGCCCTCGTTAATGGCGACTCGAGTTCGCCAAGTTGAGGAGTGTGCAATTTTGAAAAAACTGGAGCACTCAAGCTGGAATCCTTTTTCTTGCATCTTTGTTTGCCTTCTTTCCAAAATGACATCCATCTCTCAGAAATTGACCGCCGAAGCGTCTTAGACAGCCTCGGGTCCTTTTCTGACCTGATTTATTTTTTTCCTCCCGCTTTCTTGTTATTATGTCTGGTTTTCTTAGCCATGGTGCATGAATGGGGTTTGGCGAGTTCGCCTGAACGCTTCCAACATTTGACCTAAGTATTTAAAACTTAAAAAAAAAAATTTTAAGCAAAGCAATCATCGGACGGGACGGCATGTGATCGCGGCCGCCTTCCTTATCTTCTGTCTCTGTCTCGTTCACACAAAGATGCCAGCTCATCCTGACCGCCCTTAAGCTGTTGTTGTACTGGGTCAAAACGCTCAACAGCTGCTTGTGGCCTACCAGATGTGAGATGTGGGCCAAAACCAGATGACACTTATGTTTGAAATAAGTGGGGGGGGTTCTCCTTATTTTCTTTTTTCAAAACTATTCAATACGCATTGTCCATTAAGTGTCATGTGTCCATCATCATTCTATGTATTCTGCACACATCTTGATTATCAGACACAGTAAGGATTTTACCGGCTAATTTGTTTAAAAAGTGATCAGTAGGAACTGCAACTGTGTGCGGCAGTCAGCAAAATAAGAATGTTTCCTGAACACGTCTGCTCACAATGGAAAGCAACACGAGGAAGCGTCACTTCCTCATCTACCCGAGGAAGCGTCACTTCCTTGTGTAAGGATGGCGAGAGGAGTCAAATGGTGCATTCATGTGCGCTCAGTTTGTTCGAGAACCGAAATTTGTTCGTCATCCGAGGCATAAAAAAACTTGAACTTTTTGGTCGAGACCGAGACATTTGAAAACCGAGGTTTGACTGTGGTTGAGCAAGTTTAATTTCAAATGTACCTAAAAATAATGTGGAGCTTATAGACCAGATTCTGCCCTTTGAGGACCTGTATCTTCAGTTGTGCTTTGCACCTTCCAGGACCTATGTGTTGATCGTCTTTTCTATCTTCACTCCACTACTCTCACCTTTCAGCCCTTCCCTGTCTTCCTCCCCCATGTGGATGTTTCACTGCCTCCTGTTATTCGCCTTCCAGCTTCCTGCGCCTGAATGTGGCTGCTTGCTTTATAAATAGCTTGGCCTAGATTAGAGCAGCTGCATTGGCGCTGACACCAGGAGCTCGTTTGGCAGCCCACTTGGCATCGAGGGGGTTGAGTTTACGTGCGCGCACGAGAGCATCGGTGTACGTACACACGCAAAGCTGGCTTGTGAGTGACATGACATTGACGCCCGCGCTGCGCTAATGTGATGTGCATTTGCAATGTCAGACATCTATTTTGAGGAGGGCTGAGTGTTCAGAATCCACACGTGGGGACAGCGCACCGAGTTTGTGTTTGTTGTTCACAAAGACCCAAAGACAATTGACCTTGCTCTCTCACAGCATATGTATGCTTGTGGTGATCCACGACCCTGATTTTTTAATTTATTTTTTTTCATCTGTAGAGCTCCACTACGGCATACAAATTATTTCTCATCGGTGAGCCTTTTAGACTGCTTTGTTCACCTCCTGTAGTGTGCACAGGCACAAAAACAAGATCTTGTAGTGTACAAGATATAAATTTTTTTGTATCGAGGTCTTTTTCAATGAATGGCAAGGTGGGATTTTTTTTTTCCTCCATTTTTCCAGGCTCACCTTGAAAAATGCAATATCTTAACCGGAAGTTGTTAGCGCTCAGCAGTCTGCAGTTGCAGCTTGTGATCAGAGTGGTTGCGCGACATCTTTTATCGTTATCATTATTTCTCATTCAGTTTGTTTTGTACAATTCACAGAGGGGACGGACGGGCAAAGAATGGGAATCTGGAGAGAAGCCGAGAGAAGCATTTTAAAATGGTACGCGTGAGCTACGATCGTTAACCGGCTGCAAAAGTGCGTCGTGTGACTCAGCGGCAGGCTATTGCTCATCATGGCATGCGTGCGTACGTGCGTGCGTACGTGCGTGCGTGCGTACGGGTCGATCGCAGGAGGCTGGTTGATCGAAAAGTAGATCTTTGGTCAAAACATTTTGGGCACCCCTGGTCTAGAGAATCAGCTGGGATGGGCTTCAGCTCACTCGCACCCGTAATGAGGACAATGGATGGAAGTGACTTATGTTTAATGAGCTAAAATAAAGTAATGACTAACATTAAGTTTAAAATGGTATGTTTAGTATATATACAGTCAAACCTCGGTTTTCAAACGTCTCGGTTCTCGCCCAATTTGGTTTTCGACCAAAAATTTTGAGTTTTTTATGCCTCGGATGACGAACAAATTTCGGTTCTCGAACAAACTGAGCGCACTTGAATGCACCATTTGACTCCTCTCGCCTTCCTTACATGAATAGACTCAGCACCTGCAGCGTTTATATTAATGGCTTATTGGGGACTTAGCTGCCTCACTCAATTATTATGAAACGAGCGATCGGGATGACGAGATTGACGGAAAGAAGACACGGTATGCTTGGTGATTATGCAACGGCGCGCCTGTGGGATTTTTTTGTAATGACTGGTGCTGAGCTGCAGTGGAAAGTGTCTCACCGCGTGTCCTTGTAATTAAGGAACGAGGCGCCTCGTCGGCCGCTTTGTGAGTGACCATGTTGTGGCTCGCGGAATCCCCAGTCAACAACGCTGCTCGTCAAATTTTCATATTTAATTTTCCATCGATGTGTTTTATCGTGCTTATTACCTGGACGGCCACACGACCTGGCCATGCATTCTTGAGCGAGTCCAGCTTGGGAGCAAGCAGCTGACCATTATGTAATGTTGCTTCAATGGTGAGGCGCTATCCCATTTCAGTACTCTAGGTGAAGGAAATGCGCTTTGGGTGTCAAGTGCCACACCATTTTTCTGCTCCATCTTTTGGGTCACTGCTCCATTTAGCGCCAAAACAAGCTAACCGCGTTGATGAAAAGGACCATCCCTTTTTTTTTTTCCTCTATGAAAATGTTGTGACATACAGAGGTATCCGAAACTAATTCTGATTCTGAATCTTCTTAAAATACAAGGTACACACATGCATCATCTGAGAGTTTTTGCTCCTTTCCAGTCAGGAAACAGCAAAGACCTGATTATCAGCTGTCTAAAAGATTATTCTGATTGATTTGGAATGGGTTAAATTGATTTTTTTTTTCTCCCAGCTCTGCTCATAAAATGGTCGAGACAGACAATAATAAATGTTTAAAACCTGTCCAGGATTTACTATGTATGCATGTGGTTAAAAAACAAAGTGGGACAGAGCCAACCAGCAATTTGGATACCTTTTGGCACGGTGCTGCCTCTCTCAGGTCTAGCTTGGTACTACAACAGACAGGTATTCAGCTCCCAAGTCATGGGTGGAGAAACTGTATGGGGTTGGTGTTACAAAGACATATTTTTGGGAAGAGGCAGCAAACAAAAAATGTACTTTGCCATTTCACATTTGATGGATGGGCAGTAGAATTGGTTGTTACGAAAAAAACAAATCCATCACGATACAGACTATTTTATAAAAATGATGTACCACAATACATTTTCAGTTATTCTATTTAAAGAAATACATCACACTGTCACTGGTTTAACTTTCTCACTTTATTTTGAAGTGACATGAAACAGACCTGTATCATAAAAAAAAATGGCAGTGTTTTGTGGGGGCTGTTAAAAAAAACCTGGCTGCTTTTAGTGTGGGGGAATGCAAGCGTTAACACAAAAGCACATGCGGCACACAACCATCTTTTCTTTTTTCATCCAGTCTCTTTATAACCCCACTTCCACGACTGTAAAGAAAGAAAAATAAAAGCGGAATAAACCGGACCGTGGCTTTCTTTCTGCAGTATCCCTTTGCGCGGCTCACTTCACTTGTGGCGTAAACGTGAACGTGCTGATGACGTCAATGTGGCAATGACAGGCTGGGGCGGGGGGGGGGGGGGGGGAGGGGCTGTGAGAGTTGTGGCTGTGCTGCAGCATCACTCAGCAGCTCTCCTCCAGTCCACCGCGCACCGGTTCGCACACGCTGTCAAGTCTCGTGGACTTTTCAGTCGACTGCAAGCTTGCGCGGAGCGCACAAGCGAATCGATTTTTTTTTTTCCTTCATCGTCTTTTCTCTCACGCAATCCCACCCGCGCGAGGGGAATGCCATCGATAAACATGAAGCTGGAGATGGTCACCATCATCGCCTGCGAGGTAGACGTCGAGGTGTTTACGTCATACAAAATGCAGGTACGATCTTCGCGGGGGGGGGGGGGGGGGGTTTCGCTGTCGCGAGCGCGTAGAACGTAGACGCGATGATATTTTATCAATGGGTCCACAAGGTTACGCGCGGCGCGCACGTTGCGCGAGGAAAGGGGTGTGCTGGTAGTGCATCTTAATGCGGTAATGAGGCGCCGATTGACGAGAGTAGAATGCGCAACCTGTGCCCTCGGAAGGTGGCTTGAGTGAGGGGGGGTCCGTGAGGGACACATGCATGCGTGAGCTGGTGGGGGGGGGGGGGGATAGTGAAGCAGATGAAGGTACATTGTCAACTCCCCCTTTAAACCTCTCAGCATTGCAGGTGCACACTTAGAAATCGGTAATCGGCCACAATATTCGGTACACCTGCAAAATAATAACAATCATTTTGATGTATTTCTTGCTGCTTGTGGTTGTATAGTTCGCGCAGCGTAACAATGAGAGCCGTTTCTAATCTTATCTCTCGTCCCTCTCGGTAACCAAAATATTAGAAGAGGCTCTCGATGTGATGCAGTGCAGCCCAAAGTCATTACACAACCAGAAAACTTAACATATTTTTAAAATGACGACATCTCTGACATTGGATCACAAAGCAGCTTTCTCTTTGCAACTATTCATATTCATTGGATCCGAGTTTAAACTGTGTGGGTATGTACAATACAGTTAACTTTCTGGCCAAGGTCTGAAATTTTAATATTGGACCCAGTGTACTTTCTATACAAATATGAAATATTTATTTATTTATTTATTTAAAGCGGGTTTTTTTTCAAAATACATTTTGATGTACTGGGTCACTTTGCTAACTGGGCCCAATGCAAAGGGACTGTGGCGTCCAAAAGGGAAATCTACATCTTTAAGATGAGCCTGATCACAGAGAACACCAGACAGACGGGACACGGCCTTGTCAGAGCTGAAGTGCTGTCCTCTTCTAAAGTTTCCTGTCAGGCAGCTCTTCTCAATTAACCTATGCCATTGTGACCCTGCAAGAAAAAAAAAAAAAAAGGGATGCGCACACAATTAAAAGAACAGATGGAGAAGGGCTGGCTGACTTTCGAAACGGCACAAAGAACGTGGTTGATCCTGGTTTTCGGATGCAGGGAGAAGGATCGAGTGTAACGGTAGATTAAATTCAGTCAGTCTAATCTTGTTTTATTTTATAGTCTATTTTTTTTTTCCAATATTATCACTTAACAAGATGTATGCCTATCTGACGTCCCTGATCTCACAAGATAAGAAACAACCAGACAGGCTTGCAAGCAACAATGGCTGGGCTGATGTGGGTTATTTAACCCTTTTAAGGACAGCGGTTACTACAGTGGACAGTTTATCATGTTATCGGGTTACAGGGGGCATGAAAAGATTAAGCGGGAGGGGGAACAAAACTGTTTTAGGAGTTTTAAATGTATGGATTGCATTTTCCGATCCGATTTGACTTGGTAACTTTTCACACAGTTGCTGTCTTCTCCGAATGCTCCAAATGTGAACAGGATGAAGGTTTAGTGTGTAGATTCAAGCTGTGACAAAATTCTCTAAAAGCGAGTCGACTGGTTTCAAGGTCGGATGGCTGTCGCACCACAACCAAATGGCGTCACTTTGTTTGAAACCATTACCCGAGTTTAATTCTCGACGGGGAAAAAAAACCCAACCGTTAGTTTGATGACCGCGGATTGAAGTGTACTCGTGTGAAAGTACCCTTTTGTTGGAGGAAAAGCAAAAAAGCTCTTGGCCAAGTCCCCGCTGGCTACATGAATAATGAGCCAAACAGAGAGACTATAGTCAGGACAAGTAGGTCGGACCATCACGGCAGAATGGACGCACTGGTGCGAGTCTTTGGTTTTGTTTAGCTTTGTGTCAACAAAGGCCGCATTTCTGTCGTGAGAGTCGATGAGCTCGTTTTTTTTTTGTTTTGTTTTTTTGCGGGCCGACAGCAGGCATTGTCATGTTTGTTTGCGACTCAGGTCGCATGGTGAAGGTCAAGAAGTTCTTTAGCCGAAGTCTGCTACAGGAGATGCTAATGCTCTGCTCTGATTGACGCTGTCAAAGACGTGTGCATGGAATAAGATGTTACTTATTGTTAACAATTGTGTAGAATGGTAGTTTTTAAAATGATGTATTCATCCAGGGGGCATG
Source organism: Hippocampus abdominalis (assembly GCA_018466805.1). Lineage (NCBI taxonomy): Eukaryota > Metazoa > Chordata > Actinopteri > Syngnathiformes > Syngnathidae > Hippocampus > Hippocampus abdominalis. Next base: position 14,099,127 of record CM031705.1, on the reverse strand, counting down.
AGAGAACACAGAGTGCCGTCGGGGAATATGAAGGTTGGGAAGTTTGAAGGAAATCTGAGCATCAGGAGAATGACTTTCATCACTTTCATGCCTTTGGTCAGGTTTTAACCTTGTGGACCGCAATCATGATCAGTTTTACGGCGAGTCATCAAATTTTGCGGTGCACTGTGAAGAAAATATAAGCGTTTTAGCGTCACCTGAGTGTACAGTGTGTTGTGGGCCTGGGCATTGTTAAGAACCGCACCATCCGATTTGATTTGCGTTCTTCACGCTGCAATTTGATTTTGATTTGATTTGGGCTTAAGCTAACAATTCCTTTAATAATCGATTCATCTGTCGATTATTTTGTCAACTTAAAAAAAATGGGACTTTATTTTAACCCCCATGCAGTAATTATCCCAAAATTGGACATTTCGGACACTTTGGACGATTTTGGACTGTTGGACAAATGGACACCACAGACAAAACAGTGAAAAATAACTCCACGAAGCTGAAATTTTGCATAGGATGTATATCTATGTCTTGGCCAATTCCCACTGAACATTTTGAGGGGTTGAAAGTGAAAAAAAATGAAAAGTGAAAAAAGTTGTTGCACATTGGAAGAGGGACATTTTTGGGACGTAATACCCTTCATGCAGCCGCTTAAAAATACTGCATGAGGGTTAAACTGGCAGTGAAGGAAATACTATATTTCGATTCAACGCAAAGATAATCAGTCTGCTTTCGTGCAGGAGCACAGACATTAGATACTTTTTGAGAAGCGGAAAATGTGAGTGTTGATCCAATTTTACATGGAAAAACCAATATCTAAATGACTAATCAATGATCAAAAATAATGATGTAAAAATGATCATCATTTAGTTGCCGATTCATCGAATACTTGTTGCATCTCTAGATTTGACATTGATTTAAAGTCTTTGATATTGATTTAGTGAGAAGCAGAAATACACCAATTAAGAGTTCATTTTGACAGTTTTGAATGGTTTAGCCCTGCCATGTAAACATGTCACGTCACATTTTTTTTCAATGCATATGAACGTACCCTCAGACTCTGCTTGCTACCTTCTGTGTGGCGACGGTGCTTGGTGCCAGCTTGATATTAACTTCCAAAATGGTCCCGAGGCTTTTGCTGCTGCTGCTGCTGCTTGCTTTTGTCACCACATAAACTTACTAACGAAAATGTTATGCTTTTAAAGCCCGGCACTCACAAGCGTTTTTTTTTTGTAATGTTTTGAATGTTATGACAATTCATCAGCTTTGCTGCAATGCTTGGCCCACAAGCAATGATGAAAATTCATCATCCTCTTAAAATAGTGTTACCAATCTGTCTGGTTTACCTGTTTAAAATTTGGTAGGACAAACTCTTCCAGAAGGAGTTTGCTTGTTTTTTTTTTGTGTTGTTTTGTTTTGTTTTTGGTTTTTTGAAGGAACCTTGAAACTGGCTGAATGGAATTGGGCGCTTTAAACCAAACGGAAAGATTGGCTTCAGGGGCTGAATTTCCAAAATGAATGCGCCAGCACACGCCTGCCAGATGTAGTGAATTTTGAAGTTACAGTAATAACCTGAGAGGCTGTCTTACCGTAAATAGCAAAAAAAAAAAAAAAAAAAAAACTGCCAGTAAATTGACTCACTCCTCCCTCCTTTTTTTCTCTTTTTTTTAAAAATGAATGCCTATATTGAGAATCTGTTCTCAATTTCCATTACTGAGTCAATAATGGTTAAATATATAAAATAACATTTCTGAATGAGTTAAATAGTAACCAATAATAATAGTTTTAAAAAACAAGATATCAACAACAAAAAGCTAAGATGTGTTTACTCTGTGGCTCTTTGTTATTTTCTGATTAATTTCGAGTCACGGTTCTGCACCCTAGCTAGCCGCGCTAGCTAGCCAGCTACGGCTAGAAGCTAGCCGGAATGGCGCAAGATAGCTTGGCGCAGAGCGCTGCCCGATAGTAGTGATTTTAGTCTTGATTGTCCATGGCTATTTTAGTCTACTTTTAATTGACGAAAACTGATCACGTTTTAGTCTAGTTTTTGGCAAAGATATCTAATAAGGTTTTAGCAGAGTTAGCAAGTTTGGCTTTAGCTACAGGTGCTACTACTCTTATTGGCAGGTAAAAAAGCTCATTCATCTGCCGGTTGAGTGGAAGCACCTGTGGCAGGGTTTTTACTTTCTGGACCTAGATTTGACACGTATATTTTAGTAAAAGTCCCTGATAGTCTAGATATACATGAAAGCAATATTTTCCTTTAGCCAAACCCAATTGTTACCTTCTCGACTCAAGAAACCATCAATTTCAGATGCGGAAGACACTATTTATTTTACCAGCTCATGCTCCTCTCCCTCATGTGATAAAGTTTCGTGAACAAAGATATATAAAAAACATAAAAGCCACAAAAAGTCATACTTCACAGTACCGGTAATAAACATTTGTTTGGTGTCATTTTCTTTTTTTTTTCAAATGCAACACTTAAAGCAGTGTGGCTCTCTGGCAACTTTCCCGTTGACAGGAAAAATGTTCCCCACTCTTGCTTTACTGAACTGCCTGCCCGTCTTATTCGTCCTTTTCCATTTGTTCAAGTCATTAAATCACATTCCAAATGGTTGTTTCTCTTGCAAAGTGCTTTCTCGCTGCCGCCCCGTCCCTGAAATGTGTTCCTTTCATTGAGACAAGATCTAACACAACAATGGCGGCAACTTTATGATCTTTTGGCAATCATTTGAGTAGTTCAAATCAAAATGATTACGACAGAGAATGCGTTGCAAGCTGTTACACGTAAAAAAAAAAAAAAGCAGACAAACATTCTTTTAGATGGATGCTGTTACCGCTCGAAGAATTTCCCAGCACTCTCTGTCACTTTCCACTTGTCATAATCTCTCTTTGGAAATACGTGGTGGCTTTGTCGTCGCAGTAAACAATTTGATGACTAACGCGCTATTTATGGTTCAGCAGGACGTCTGACATGTTTTTTTGCTCCCGTTGTCTCGCCGCCTTTTGTGTGATCTGCTCAAACACGTCATCCCCCCCCCCCCCTCTCATTTGTGACCATGTCAAAAATAAAGCGTCAAGCTCGGCATCATCTCATTGTGATGCTGTGACCATTTGGCAAATGTTCCTGAGGTTGAACAGTCATCCTTTTTGCCGCGAATGGAATGAAAAGTCTTGATCGTCGTCATGTAAGCACATATCGTAAAAATTCCAGGCGCTGCAACTGATTAAACTGCGACTTAAAAATAGTAAGCACGGGCAATAAAATAACGATAAAAAAAACCCACAGGCACCGGAATAGAATGGAAGAGAATTACTCTGTGGTATTACAATTTCCCCCCCCAAACAGCAGAAGGTGTACTAGTTTTCTGCTGACAGATGTCGGCGTTTCTGATATTAAAACTGTTATAGGTTCATAGTTTGTGGTATACTGACGGTATAAACTATGAACACAGGCATTTAGAAACTGTTTTATTGGGGAGGCATCAATTATCACAGTTTTTTGCTGTTCACAGCAGTTTTGGCGAGAAGCGAAGGTGATCCGTTTTTGCCAAGCCACTCTGTCCCTTCTCAGAAAGTTTTGGATGATTGCTTTTATGGGTAAGTACTGGTACGGCCTTATTTTTTTAAATATCGGGTTCTCATGGAGGCTGCCGAAACCAGCCACTGATACTTAAGACGAACAAAATATGACATCGCGTTAAGTCCTCCTTGGCAGTAGTTGGCACTATACTGCGGCAGTTTGACACATTTGTGAATCATCATGACGTTTTGTTCACATTATTCACATTAACAAAATGTGAGTGTCATTTTAAAAATGTTAACGGTCAGTGAAAGACATTTTTTTTGGGTCATCCATCGAGGATATTTTTTTTCAAAGCTTGTTCCCAAGCACGCGTGCTACTGTGGTAATGCAAAGTCACCATCAGTGTCAGTAGGCATTGATTGCCGCTCGCTAAAAGCTGACATCCTTTGATATCATTGAGTCAAAGGACACTGACAGGCCTCTCGGTCATCGCTGATTAAAACGTGAATTAGGTCAAAATGTTAACATGATGCGGGACCTGCAGGTGACCGCCGCTGTCAGGATGCACTGTGACCGCTCTATGCGGCCCCCGGGGATGGAAGAGACTGCGACCAGATCAGGTTCTGCACTTTTGGGAAACTAGAGACCGCGTGGCAGGGTTGAGCGATTCAGGGCCCCGGAGAACTGCCGGGCTGCGGGGACTCAAGTGTGCCTGCTCCCGCGGCTCGGGCGGCTGGGCAGGTTGAGCTGAGCGACTCACACTGGCCTGAAACCTTAGCGATGTGCTGCAGCTCAGGTGTCTGCTGAAGGTTAGCGCTTAAAGCTGTGCGCGTGACGTAAGACAAAGGACGATGTCCTGGGCACTGGATCTGGTTACCCTGCCATCAGAATATTCGTGGGGGATAGGGAACAAGCTCAGTAGTGAATACCGTATTTTCCGGAATATAAATCGCAGTTTTTTTTCATAGTTTGGCCGGGGGGTGCGACTTATATTCTGGAGCGACTTATGTGTGAAATTATTAATACATGATTATGTCATTTCACATGTTATTTTCACATTAAACCACAAGAGGGCGCTCTCGGGCTGTGTTGATAAATCGACGATGAGTCTGACGTAAGCGACGTAGAAGAGGAAGCGGCGCATCGTCTACCTCCCGAGTTGGGGGAGTTGTTTGAAAGTGACACCGAGGATGAAGATTTTGTGATTTGAAGTGAAACTTGATAGTTTGGTAAACTTGTTAGCACGTTCTTTATGCTAGAGTTATCAGAATAACTCTTCATATGTTACGTCATTACTGGCATTACCAGGCATGTCAGTCATGTAACGTTAGTATATCGTACACTTTTTCAGCCTGTTGTTCTCTATTTTATTTTAATTTTAAATTGCCTTTCAAGATGACATGTATGTTTCTGGTGTTGGATTTTATCAAATAAATTTCCCCCCAAAATGCGACTTATACTCCAGTGCGACTTATATATACGTTTTTTTCCTTCTTAATGATGCATTTTTTTGGCTGGTGCGACTTATAATCGGGAGCGACGTATAATCTGAAAAATACGGTAATTATAAAATATCAGCTACTGGCAACACCATACTTTTTATTTTATTTTTTTAAACAATTGCCGGTAATAGTAAATACAGCCTACGACAAACTTGAATCAGTTTAATATTATTTCTAATTTTACAATGTTACCGTTAAAAATAAATGCTTAACAGCAGGTATTTTAAAAATTGCACCATAAGTACGCATGTACTTTCCAATAGACTATCCAGAACTTCCACTAACAAAACAGGCTAAACCAGTGGTAGGGAACTTCCGTTCCTCGCGAGCCATATCCTACTTGTTTTTCGATCGCTCGCTACTTCACCACACCTGATTCAAACGATCAGCTCATCAGCTAGCTCTGTAGAAGCCGTAAACAATCATCATCAATTGAATCAGGTGTGTTGGAGTAGGGAGAGAGCTAAAACAGGCAGGATATGGCTCTCGAGGAAACGAAGTTCCCTACCCCTAAACTAATGGCTAGCTATGATTTGCTAACGTCCATTGAAAGAAATGCTTTTTTTTGTGGGGAGCAACAGTAAACACAAGAAAATGATGCTAATGAGATATGACAATGATATTAGCATGGTGAAATTGCTGCCAATGTATGCAATCTGGATCAGATTTGGATGACGCTCTTCACGATCCGTCTTGTATCTTGCTTAACTGCCTCTCAATTCCTTTTATGGAATATTGTGTTACTCATTGCAACTCTGACTGCACAACGCTGTGACCGTGGCGCTTGGGTGTGTGATGTAAGAAAACTGGGTGCGAGGCTGTGCGGCCTAAGTGATGCTGACCAGGAAAGGATCCTACCTTGATACCACAAAAAAATCATAACCAGATTGTTGATAATAGGATTCATGTGTTTCACTGCACTCTAATCTGTTTTCAATATTCCTATTTTGGACAGACTGTCCCCAAGAGAGCGCCTCATGTCAATATGGCTCGCTGCTCGGGGTATCGATCCCGTCGAAATAAACACTCGGCCCATTCATGGGCCTCCCTGGTGCATTTGTGGCCATCTCAATGTACACAAAACATATTGAACTCATAGTCGCATGGGTTATAACATTGACAATAAAAGTGACAACACAAGGGGTGCCCAAGTCCGGTCCTTGAGCACCCCGATCCAGCCTGAAGTCTCCCCCCTTACCTCGCTTCCCATTTGGTTTTGAAAGGTAATTAAAAATGAGGTTTCACGTGCATGCGAAATTCATTTACATAATTATTTCAGTAGAACTATTTCGGACTATCCTGTAGTACCCCGTCCTTGACTCACCCTGAGGCTCCGTGACCTAGATTGTTGGTTTTTCACCCAGATCTCATTGAAACATGAGACGCTGGATTAGATTCTGCTAAATCCACGCACGTGTCACAGATGACTGATTTGCCAAAGCGGGGTTAAAAAAAACAAAAAAAACATGAATAAACCCTCTGTATGTCCCAATTAGGCTTTGTTAATCTCGTCGTACCAAATGCTGCAATTCCAATGAAAATGTGGATTACAGTCAAGGATTGAAACGACTTTCAGTGGTTTAGAATGTAGAATATTCCACAGAATTCCGAGCGGGTCGAATGTGGAAGGCACATTTTTCAAATGTATGTCAAATGCTTCATATTCAATGATAGTTTTACTGCCCAAAAAAATGGGGGAAAAAAAAAAGAAACAAGACAGAAGTCATATTTTCTAAGATACTAAAAATGAACTCATCCCTGCAACTTTTGTCTGTGTGGTTTCTTGGACTTGGGCTGTGTTTCCGTACGTGCAAAGAAAACGCGTTTAGCCATCCGTGTTTGTGTTGACGCAACCGGACGAACGCGGATATTTGTCAGTGAACCCGACACACGTTAGAAACCGGACGCCGGCTTTACATAAGCACACTCTGCAACCGCAATCGTGTCGTTACACCTATTTCCACCACTTTAACTGATCCATTAGCTTCAGGCTGTGAGGTCACTGTCTGCAACAGGATTAGATCCCCCCTGCATGTTGACGGGCGCCTGATCAACTATACTGTATCTCGCCCCTCGCCTTAATCTTGTTTGCTTCTGCCAGCGCATTTTATTATGATGCCGCTAGATATCAAACCTTGCCGAAGCGCCGCGGATAATATCAACCTGTTCCGACATCTCAGTTGATTTGAGTGTCAGAAGCTCGCCTGTGTTGTGAGTTAGGCCTTGATGCTCCCGGGGATGAAAAGCTTTCCATTACTACCAGGGACATAACTGGCTCGTTACCCAGGGGGCAATCTGCCGGCAGATGGCTCGTCGGGGTCGCACTTGACCGGCAGGGCTTTACGCTTTGTGCCGCATTCATGCAGCGCCAACATGCTGGCTGGGCTGCTTTGTCTCTTTCCACCTGTCAACTTTTCATCCGTGAGACCGTATAAATGTATTGCCTCAAAATTAGGTGATCACATAACTGCCCATGTATTTGATTAATATCACGCCATCCATTTTCTGTGTCGTGCTTGTCTTCATTCGGGCAGCTGATTTCGGACTACCTGGAAAACGAATGCGTGTTTTAGCAATGGAGGAGGAACCCACGCAAAAAAAAAAAAACGGGAGAATAAATTGTTCTGTCAGAATGAAAGGAATGATTGCCTTTGGCAAGAAGAATGAAATTGGACAACGGTTCAGCATAATCGAAACAAATCGAGCAGGTTCACTACCTCCGCTAACAGGTAGTTTCATGATGTGCCGTCTTACTACACCACAGTGTGTCTGCCATTTAACTCATTCAATGCCAGCCATTTTCACTGGAGCAACCGCCTCAATCCCAGTGTTTTACTGGGTTTTAACTGATCTTGCAAGGCCCACAGAATATTTGGTTCTAATGCTATATAAACATGGAGCCTACCAAAATAAAAGTTTGGACTCTCTTTTTTCAGCAGAAAAAAATTTTGTTTCTATCTTTTTCCATTCTTCAGCAATCGGCATTACAAAATGGCTACGTTTCATGAAAATGGCGATTCCTGGGCAAAAAAAGGAGAAAAAGAGCTTTTTGTAAAAACATGCATTTCAAGCACGTGAGGCACCACTGCCACCTACTGGTCGCTTTTTTTTTTACATGATTTACAATGCAAACGGCTTATTCTCATTCACAGATTGCATCAGACCATCCTCCTCTATGACGCAAAAAAAAAAAAGACTTAGACGTACAAGTACGTCCTTGGTAGGCTGGGCCTAATTTTAAAAAGGCGTACAAGTACGTTTTGTGGAATGAAAGAGTTTAAAACGTGCGTGCATCCATTGCGAATATTCCGTGAGATGCGCATTAGTTCCTTCCTTCTAACCTGTGCACTAAAATGGAACAGGGCTGAAATGCATGTTGCAGGTATTAAAATGGGGCTCTTAAAAAAAAAAGGGGGGGGGGCATGTTGCTTCCTTCCTTCCTATCTGTGTTGAGAGATGCACTTATGCTAGTAGAGTTAAGAAGTTCCTTGGCTTGCCAAAAAATGGTAACAGCTGATTGGCTCATCAGTTCATACAGGTTATGCTTACCTTTTCGCTTTGACATTGTCGTGCTTTGGCCGTTCTGGAACTTGCTTGGTGTCGGGTGATGATTTTGTTCATTAGTCCAGAGTGTACTCAAGGACACATTTTCAGAAGCGGTACGATAACTAAAAATGTATTGAATTGTGTAATTTCACACTTGATGTGTGGGAAGGCACCCCAGTGACGCAACTATTCGAACATTTAAAAAGTCAGTTTTCCAAAACGTATCCCTTTAATGAGCCATCATGAAATAAAAAAAGAAAGACAATAATAATAGTCATAACTTCTGGAGAAATAGTCCCACTTAGCTAGTTTGTGCAGCAGCATGAATGTTTTAAAGTCTCATGTTTCCACACCGGCGTCATATGGAGCGGTATCATGCTGCCTGGACAAGCTGTCACAGCAGGGGTCCTGATAGACCGTCGCACAACTTCCGATAGCTGTTGTTACATTCTTGGGAATTCATACCGGTTACATGAAGGTGACTTTGATCAGAGAGGCTTTCAAGAGTCATTCAGGCTTTCGAGAAAGAGAAAAAAAAAATGTCAAGAAAAGCCTACTAAAACATCTGAAATTTATTTGGTGTTAATTAGAAGCCGGGGATGAACATTAGTTTGTATGTGATTGGTTAACTCCGAACACAGCCACATTACCAATGCAACCACGCTCTCTCAGTTGTTTATTTTCACTTCCCTTTTCCAAAAGAGTTCCTTTTTTATATCTATTTTTTTCCCCTTAATTGAGTTTTAGGGTCACATTAACCTTGTGATAAATTTTTCGAAATGATTTATTGTAGCTTGGTCTCATTTAGTTTAGATCAGAACAACCTGGCATTTGACCAAGGGTGTAGTCGATTTTTTTTTTTAATATTCACTGATCAGTATAAACGATTCAGGCTGCGTTCATAATAATCCACTCATTTCCTTCTCCCTAAATACTATTTTGGCATTTTTATATAGTGGACCACATAATTAGTTGACTCATCTGTGAAATGAAAGAGCCTACTTTTGGATCACTACCCTGGCGTGCCATTAATCACGTCATTGCTGTCGCATATTAGATTAACATCTATTGGCAGAGCCTCCATAATAAAAATTTCAAGTTTTTTATGCCTCGGATGACGAACAAATTTCGGTTCTCGAACAAACTGAGCGCACTTGAATGCACCATTTGACTCCTCTCGCCTTCCTTACACTTGGAAGTGACGCTTCCTCGGGTAGACGAGGAAGTGACGCTTCCTCGTGTTGCTTTCCATTGTGAGCAGACGTGTTCAGTAAACATTTTTATTTTAAAAAGAGCCTGGTTTCGGATTTCGAACAATTTTGGTTTTCGAACAGCCTTCTGGAACGGATTATGGACAAAAACCGACGTTTGACTCTAATTTGGTTCCTTAGTTCAATTTTTAAAAAATCAACCTTTTTTATTTTCTTTGTTTTTATATTAATTTAGATGTACTACATACAGAGTGAAATATCTCAAGGTGATCAGTAGAGCTTGCAGCTCACGAAAACCCTCACCATGTCAAGAAATTTGAATATTACACAAAAAAAATAATGAAAAATGATTTTAAAAGAACTGCCGTGTTTTTGTGGGTAAATGTATTTCACATTCCTGCCATATTTATCGCCAATTTGTCTAATTTCCATCAATATTCTCAGGAGGATCTTGTTTTGTAACCGATAAACCTTATCAAATGTCTTACGCTAGATCCTAAGAGGTGATATTGACAATCTTGACATCCGAGTGCATTGTGAGTTTCGGCGCGTTGTGATGAATTCGCAGAGCGCTATTTTCAGTTTCTGGGAAGACTGAAGGGACTGACTGACTCTCAGAGATAGTGCATATTTAATTAAGATTCCAGTCAAGATTCCCGCGGCAACTGGAGGAGATAGTGAGCAGGAGCGACACTGACGAACTCCGGTTCATCTCGATCCACCTGAATGCATTGAAACGGGAACGTGGCACCCTGTGAAGACTGCCTCAAAAGTCAGACCAAATTATCTAATTTTGTGAGACCTCAGCACAATGATCAAAACCGGGGGTGGGGAAAAGGGCCCGAGGACCACATACGGCCCGTTATGTTCTTTTATCCATTCCCGTGCATGGCAAGCTGATTGAACACTCCAAATTGTCCTTAGGTGTGAGTGTGAGCACGGATGGTTGTTCGTCTGTGTGTGCCCTGCGATTGGCTGGCACGCCGTTCAGGGTGTCCCCCGCCTACTGCCCGAAGACGGCTGGGATAGGCTCCAGCACCCCCCGCGACCCTTGTGAGGATAAAGGGGATCGGATAATGTTCCCTGTTGCTCTCCCGCGGCGCTGTCTGATTGAAGAAACATAGCATACATAGAATACATCAGGATGTTGGGGAAAGAGGAAATAGCATTGGGATTAAAAAAAAAAAGATCGAAGGACAGTGACAGGAAGTTGGAAATCATATTACCAAATTATCTGGAAAAAAAATGAGAGAAGTGTAGCAAAAGTCACGTCTGAGTCTCTGACGGAGGCGGTGATGAATCTCTGAGCAATATTAGCTCTGTCTCATCTCATGGAAAAAACAATACGGGCTACACTGCAAAACAACTTGAAATATCATCCATCCATCCATTTTCTGATCTGCTTATCATTCTAAAAGTCGTGGGGTGTGCTGGAGCCTATCCCAGCTGTCTTTGGGCAGTAGGCGGGAGGACACCCTGAACTTGTTGCCAGCCAATCGCAGGGCACAGATAGACTAATAACCATTCACACTCACGATCATACCTAGGGACAATTTAGATTGTTCCGTTAGCCTGCCATGCATGTTTTTGGGAATGTCGGGGGAAACCGAAGTACCCGTAGAAAACCCACGCAGGCACCGGGAGAACATGCAAACTCCACACAAGAAGGTCGGAGCCGGGATCGAGCCCTGCACCTCTGCGCTGTGAGACCGGCGTGCTAACCAGTCGACCACCGGATCGCCTCGTAATGTCATTATATACCAAAATGGCTCTCAAGACTAGGTCGAAAAACCGACTGTGTACAAAAATGTAGATCCATCCAGTTTTTGTCGCACTTGTCTTCACTGATCTCACGGGTGAGCTCGAGCCTTTCCCAGATGACTTTGGGTAAGAGGTGAGGACCACGCAAGAATGGGGAGAAAATATAACTCGACATATTTCTTTCGATTTCTTGATAATACAGCAGTGATAGGCAACTGGCGACTCACAGTTCGATGGCCCCTTAATTAAGGTTGATCATCACGGTACACTAGCGGTTAGCACGTATGCCTCACAGTTTGGAAGTTCAGGTTCAAATCTCAATCTCAGATTGGGAGTTTGCATAATGTTCGCTAGTTAGCATATTTAGCAATATCCTCAAATATTTGTTAATGGGTTGGGTTCCCCCCCACAGGAGAGATTCGAGGCGGCGTTTCGTATCTACGACGATCAGGCGACCTTCCAACTGTTCAAAAGCTTCCGGAGAGTCCGGATCAACTTCAGCACCCCCGAGGCAGCCGCCCGCGCTCGTATCGAGCTACACGAGTCGGAGTTCAACGGCCGCAAACTCAAACTGTACTTTGCCCAGGTGAGCTTCGAGCACCACCCACCACTCGCACGCCACAGTGAAAAATACGCACTGAGCTTACACGTACTTTGACATACTGCGTCGGATTGTATCTACAAGATTGTCATCGCTCATTGATATGCCTTGTTATGACTGCTGCTGTGCCTCGCTGTGTGTAATTATAAAAGGATTAAGGATTCAGCAGAGACAATTACCGTAATTTCCGGACTATAAGCCGCGACTTTTGTCACACGCTTTCAACTCTGCGGCTTATTTAATGAAACGGCCTATATAAAGACTTTTTTAACGGCCGCCTGTGTACCGTCTTTCTTTGTAAATATCTCATGTAACAATATGGGCACCTGCGGCTTATAGACAGGTGCGGCTTATGTGTGTACAAAATGTTTTTTTCCTTTAAAAATGTAGTGGTGCGGCTTATAATCGGGTGCGGTCTATAGTCCAGAAATTACGGTACTTCCTGTAGGTTTTTGTTATTACAGCGAATACATTTGCGAGACAGTCTGTCATTAGCTGCACATAGTGCTTTTTTTTTTGCACTCTTTGTAAAAGAGGTCAATCACATCAACCGGTAGATACACTAAATTGTCTAGAGACCCCTGAAAGCCAGGTTTCGTGATTTTTAAGGACCAGATATTTATTGAACACTACTGTATACACATGTGAGATTGCCGTTGTGTAACTGTAGGCACTTTGGCTTTGCAGAAGGCCCATTGCTCTTTCGCTTATATTTTGCTTCATATTTCATTCTAATGAACACGTCTCAAAATATTGCTTTAGGCTTCAACTACTAATAGCGCTGCTCCTCCGGCAACCATACCAAATAATGCTCCCCATTTTATAATCTGTACAACTGAATTGAAAACGAAATAAATCTTCTCGATAGGGAAAATGAAATCAAACACCCGACATCACTTCTTGTCATCAATGCTGCCGCCAGGTCCAAAATGGTGACGAGGACATCGATAAATCCTACCTAGCGCCCCCACAGCCCGTCAAACAGTTCCTGATCTCGCCGCCCGCCTCGCCGCCCGTAGGCTGGAGTCAGAGCGAGGACGCCACGCCGGTCATCAACTACGACCTGTTGTGCGCGGTCGCCAAGCTGGGACCTGGTGAGTCGCCGTTAACGCGGCTGCGGTCTGGAGCGGAAAAATGACATGACGCGTGTCGATACTCGGTGCTGCTGGTTTGGTTCGCAACTGGGTCCTGATGGGCTTAGTTGTTCACTCTGTTAATGTCCATGTGAACACTAACTTCCATGATTTGAGACAATTCCTCTCCCTGTCTATTTCGCTTCCCGTGACAGTGAAAGGGAGGCGCCGTGGGGGCAAGATGAGTCACATTTTCGAGAAAAAAGCCGGCAAGCACAAAAGAAAGCATCCGCTATTCCGTTTTCCCCCTTTTATCAGCTAAAACCTATTTAAAGGGCCCTCGCACGGAAGGTCCCTCCAAAGAGACGACAGTTGGACAATGGCGTTGCTCTGTTGCCAAGGCAACTCCGACAGTCAGGAAGCGCCCCCTCCCTCCAGAGTCCAGATAGGTGTCGGGTTTGAGCCCGCAGCGCACTGACCCCCTCTGTTGGCTCGCCGCGGTGACGGCGCCTTGTCGTTCTCTTGTTCTTCCTCAGGGCCAATTTCCTCCTTCTCGTCTTATTGCCGCGGCAACCGCGATGCAATCTGGAGAGCGTATTCTTTCATTCTGAGTCACCTGTGCTTGTCAACATCAGACTGAAAACGCACGTAGCTGATTTCTGATAGCGCAGGGGCGATAGTAGTGAGCAGTGTCTGGTGAATGTGCATACCATGATGCAGATTTTTGTTTTCCAACCATCGCGTCGGTCACGATGGTGGTATTTTGTATCCAACCGAAATGTCATTGTGACAGGTGAGAAGTACGAGCTGCATGCTGGCACGGAGTCCACCCCGAGCGTGGTGGTGCACGTGTGTGAGAGCGAGACGGAGGACGACGAAGCGGCGCGGCCCAAGCAGGAAATTGTGCAGACCAGACGTCCTGACGGGCCACCAAAGGTCTTCAACTAGACCCCGCCAGCCCCCTCTACAGGCTGTTTGTTGACCTACAACACAGCACGCCCTCTCCTTGCACGCTCTCTCTCTCTTTCTCTCTCTCTCTCTCTCTCTCTCTCTCTCTCATCTTTGCACTCACAGAGGGCGCTGCTGCCGCTGTCATTCCAGCTCAAAAACAGACAAACATTGCTCCAGTTTTTGTGGGCCATCGGATGAGACGGCTCGGAGGAAACGCATGAGGGGACACACACACACACTCACACACACAACCACTCCTCACATTGTCCAGTGGGGCACCCTTGACTCCGCCCCGGCCCACCGAACCTCAGCAGACATGGACACACACACACACACACACACACACGCGCGCGCACAGGCACACACACACACACCACACTCGTTACACACATCGCTAGTCCAGTTAGTGTGTTAGTACCCTGCGCACCTAATTGTTTCGTTTAGCGATGGCTCGTGTGTTTCGGGGGGGGTTGCACTTTTTTTTTTTTTTTGGTCCCCCTTTTTTCCATTCATGTTCATATCAGCTCGCATCGGGATGCATGTATATACTCTACAGCGTGAAACAATACTAATAAAGTGAATATTAAACGTCCCACACACTGCACGGAGTGCCATATGTGACTAACAAAAAAAAAGTTGTGGTGGCTGAATATTTCTCCCGTTTGTAATTTAATTTAATCTATTAGATGTGTGTTCTTATTGCGTATTTGATACACTTTTTGCATGCTTAAAACACAAAATGTTTTTCTTTGTTTGCATGCAGAACTCCAAAATGGCGTCTTTTGGTCATTTACTTCTCCTTCGTTTGAATTTTTCAAACTCCTCCCATGCTGTCAACGTCATTTTCTATCGCCCATTCGGATCGCAACTCCTTTTTGCAAGGGTGGGAGCATCCTCCCGCTTTTTTTTTTCCGGCTTGTACGTAGCGCTTGGTCTTTGTAGATGTTTTTCTAGTCAAAGAGGGGAAAGCTGCCTGATGGGATGTCAACCAAAGCATTCTCACGTATTTCCTTCAGTGAGAGGGAATGACAGTAAATATGTGCTGTTATTGAATGCGTTTTCACCCACGCGACTTTAGGATTAGCTGAAGCATCCGTCTTTTTTTCTCTCGTTTGTTTCATGTCCGCTTTGTGTGTTCGCTAATGCTAATAAGACGTAAAGAAATGAACAATCAGTGAACTTAATAATTAAGGGTTCACTGTATCTATTTTGAGTCATTGACAGACCGAGGAAAGCACACTGGCTGGGATGCTTAAGGAGGTACACGCGTACAGCTTATCAGGCGGTTGGTTAGCAACTGAACTGGGGCTAAAGAAGAGTGTTATTGTCAGTGGAGTCATCAATATGTGGCGGTCATATCGATCACGCCACGCGCTGTGAGAGCGACAAGCACACGCATGGAAATGTTTTCTCACTTAAAAAAAAAAAAATCTGTACAGTTTGTGTTGTATCTTGATTCAGCAGCTGCGTGAGTGTACGAGATGCTAACCAGGCTAACGGCTAACAATGAAGAAGCTTTACATTTCTTCATTCATTTGTTCACGCCTTATTACGTATATTAGCGTAGGGTAACAAGAACCATACAAGATAGACTACACCCAAAAAGTTAGAGATATTGGTTTGGTATGGTTCGGGTGGAATTTCGTAAAAGGCACTATCGCACCGATTTGCACAATTTGCTGTTCTTTTACAACAGCTGAACACGTACAATTCACAATACATGAGTTGAGCAATACATTTCCAGTTACGTCCACTATTATGCATCTCTGTGACTCTTCTACTTTAACCAGCAGTTTGGCAAACATAAAAAAAAAATACATAAAAAAAAAGAGGCTTGAATATATTTAACGCCACGCCCAATTGAAGTTTACCATCGCACTAAAGCTTGTGTTATTTAAAACTACATAGCTTCTCCGATTAAAAAGTTTGATTAATTTAATGCTAACAAATGCCATTGACATGCTAATGGTTAGCATTTGGTTTTAGAAGCAATTGATATTTAAAGGCAATCGGTAGAGCAACGTATGTAGACAGATAATATAACAATAGTCACAGGCATATGTTCTTTATCCTCTCAGAGGAATGATGACTATTCCAGCATCTTACTGAGTCACACAACAGTAGTAGTAAAGAGGTTGATTCTGTTTTTTTTTTTTTTTGGCTGCATCTCTGTACAGCAGGGGCCACCAATGTGGTACCCACGGGTACCAGTTAGCCCCCAAGGACCACACGAGTAGCCCAAAGATTATTCTATGGATTATTCCATTGATTCCGGGGATAATGGCTCCGCCACCTGATTTCTCCTGCCCACCCCTAATAATAATAATAATAATAATAATAATAATAATAATAATAAACGGAATTTGGGCAAATGTGTTCTATCAGAAGTGTGCATCATTTGGTCGCCCTTCACACTCAACAGTAGCCAATGAGTAGTTTAGTGACACCTTCTGTAGAGTATCATACTGCCTCCCAGTGGCCAAGGCGGGTACACCAGAAGGGGCAGCACAATGAATTGATGATAGCATGAAATAATATTGCACAAACTGTTTCCTTCTTTACTTAGTTTAACATGTATGGTTTTATGAAGTACAATGATCAATCATAAAATGCTACGTTTCCTCATTAAAAAAAAACTAACTTTAAAATTGCATTTTGGGCTCATCCTGAAATTTCACCCGAAAGCCCAATAACATTTACTTGACATGAGTGGAGTA
Source organism: Hippocampus abdominalis (assembly GCA_018466805.1). Lineage (NCBI taxonomy): Eukaryota > Metazoa > Chordata > Actinopteri > Syngnathiformes > Syngnathidae > Hippocampus > Hippocampus abdominalis. The sequence continues at coordinate 14,082,245 of CM031705.1, read as the reverse complement.
CAACAGAACAAATGTATAAGAGTTTCTCTGAGGGCTTATTTTCTTTTTTTTTTTTTTTTACATTTTCATGGCATGTGGGCTCCTTGGGCTGTTTATGGCCCACATGCCACATGTTGCCCACCATTGCATAAACCTGGTTCATGATCCCATTTCAGATGGTAAGATTGCCATTTTTAGTATGCTAAAAGATGCATGTCAGCACTTTAACTCTGTTTTTGTGATTGCCTCCTTTGCACCAGTTAGGAAGCACATTAATTTTTTGGGGTTTGTGTTCGTCCCGCACCTTAACTGGCCTTCACGAGCATGTGGCACTCGTTTTTTTTTTTTTTTTTCGTGTCACAACATCACAGCTGTCGCTTTTTTTGTTGGCCCTCAAAACAAAAGCATCCCCTTTCACGTTTTCCATCAAGATGTCGATGTGTGACATAGATACGGAAGCAGCTTGGCGGGACCCGACTTAAAGGGCCAGCGACATTACTTTTTTGTACTCTCTGTGCTCACAGATGTGTGTGTACGTGTATATTCTTGTACATATGCCAATTTTTTTATGTTGCTGAAGCGCTGTCCCAGCCGCGTGTTCGCCTACACGCGCGCTTTGTCACGGCTTCTCTTGGACGATGTTGATGATGAAGAAGCGCACTGATCGTTTCAGAGGAAAAAGCTCAATGATGTTTGTCACTATTGTATTGTTTTCTTTGTTATTTTATTTTGTTGTCAAATATTTTGGTTGACGCGTGACTAGTATGTCTTGTTCGCTAGGAAAATCCAGAAAACAAAGTAGCAAAACGAGCAATAATTTACAGTTGTGATAATACCGGTACAGGTATGTGTGTTTTCATGTTCTTTCTCTCTAGACAGTATCTGCTTCTATTTGTGTAGTATTGTTTCACATAGAGAACATACATAAAAACTGCTTCTTAAAAGTCACGTTTGGTGTCTTTTATAATCAGCCAATGTATGTTTAACCCGCTTTATGGCTCCAAATCGACCTACCAATGTCTTATTAACAGATGAATGTTTTATGAAGGTGTAAAGGTTGACTACCGTAATCTTTTTAAAGAAGTATCCACATCATGTGATTGATTGTCTTTGTGTCATTTAGTTTACACCTCAGAATGCGAGCACACCGAACCAACAATTTCCCCCCCCCACGGAAAACATGACATGAACGAATTCCTTCGAAGGTCAAAACTTTTTAGTAAAAAAGTAAAAATACACATCTTTATAAAGACAACACTTGCTGCAAGATCAAACTTTTACAGACCCTATCTTGGCCGCATAAATTGTCAAAACTTTTGACTTCATAGTCTGTATCATAAAACATGCAAACTTTGATATTAATGTGTCTTTTCATAAGTTGGTTTGAGAGACACTATTATGGCTGAAAACATTTTTAAAAATATGACAAATTAAAGTTCACTCTCAACTAGTGCGACATCACTTTTGGGAAGTTGTGCTACATTTACACTGTGGTGCAACACCTGTCGTTGCTGTCCGTTTTCATTAACAAAACATCTCAGTTAAGTAAAATTTTGCCTTTGCCCGAATGTGCATTTGCTTCACTTTTCAACCGTGGGACGACTACATCCACTTTTTTTTTTTTTATGTTGAGTGAAAGCTGACCTCTATGTGGGGTTTTTTAATCTCTGCTCTTCTTATATAAGGCTGCTGCAGTGACATGGGAACACCTGGGAATAATGAACAATGTGTTCACTTCAAACCTGCTCACAAAAAAGCTACAGTAGCTGCCCTTAAGAGCCTCCGGATTGTAACCGGAGAGCCCAGTGATTTGTTGGCACCGTTGAAGCGGGGCGGGGGACTACAAGTGAGGTTGTGTTACTGGAGATACAATAATAAGACCGAGATATTGCACACATTGACTTCCACAGAAATATGACCACGTTTGCTACACACCCTTTACGTGATACCCTTGAGCCAACTAATGTAGTTAATTTTCAACCACTTGCGCGCTCATGTAGGGACGACTGGATTTGTGATAACGCTTAAAGAAAGTGAGGTCCGCCTGAATAGCACTCAGTGTGGCGCAGACCTCTTTCAAGGTTCAGACGATTGTCGTATCAGTTTTCCATGTTATTCCAAGCTATTGTGATGCACTTGTCTGTTGAGATTGGGGATGCACCAATACTGCATGTCAACACTGTCTCTTCAAAAAAAAAAGTCAACCTGTGTTTGCTTCAAGCTGTTTCGTTCTACAGTCCCAATTGAAGTCCACTGTCAAATGAACACAAAACAAATAGAATTGAATGTTTATTCAAGTAAACTCATACATTTGTATTGCAAAAGTCCGCTAGCTCTATGCTAAAGCTAACACATAATGCATAATGTTGTAAACGCGCTAATAAAAAAGCATAGATGTATCGGAAAGACTTGAATACAGTATTTGAATTTTTAAAAATGTTTTCTTTTTGCGAAAAACGATAGTATGGCATTTTAAACGATTTTTTTTCTATGAAAAACGAGTTATATACTGCCTGCATTGTTTGTGCCTTTTCATCAAATCTATGAGATTCATTTGGGTGGGGCACTGCCCCCCGCCCCTACACTATCGCTATTCTTGTTCGAGTTAAGTGACACCAAAAAAATTGGTCTGAATTTTTTTTTTTTAAATACAACACTTTCTCATGAAAATTGCAAGACATCATGGCATGATCAAGTATCAGTACTCTGTATTGGCGATTACTGAAATGCAAGTACAGTACTTCCAACTTCGTATGTTATGCATCCCTAGTTTAAGTATTATGTATGGGAATTCCTGAAGTAATGGATTTTAATTTTATTGTCAGGTACACCGTGGCGTGAGATTTCCCGCTGATTTCACCGCAAGTGTGGCCGCCAATGCTTTTTTTTAATCAGGCGCCACGCCAGGCACCCCGGAGTGGGAGGACCTGAAAAACCAGCTGCCTCAGATCATGACTCTCAGTCCCAGCACACCAAATCGGAAACCTCCCCAACACCTTTTACTCGCTTTACCCACCTGAGAGAGAGCGAGAGAGAGAGAGAGAGAGAGAGAGAGAGAGAGAGAGAGAGAGAGAGAGAGAGAGAGAGAGAGAGAGAGAGAGAGAGAGAGAGAGAGAGAGAGAGAGAGAGAGAGAGAGAGAGAGAGACTTCCCACTTGTTTTCAACTCTTTCAGTTCCGCCGTTGCCTCGCGTCCACCAAGGCACTGTGGGGAGGGGGGTGGGGGGGTCTGACGTTGATTTGGACTTCACTCCTCTCTAGTGGACTATGCCCCCCTTCTTTCAGTGAGGGAGAGAGGGGGGTGGGGGGTAAGGTGGCAAGACACGCGCTCCTCATCCTTCCACCTGGAGAAAGCTCGAGCTGATCTCGCAGTAGAGCGTCGGTGGGTGGTAAGTTCCATACACATTGCTGATTTTTGCGGCTTCTGTGGTGGGGGGGGGGGGGGGGGGGGGGGGAGACGGGGAGAACGCGGTGGACGGCAGCGATGCTTGGGAGAAGGAAACAGCTCCTGTTCTTCTCAAACTACAGCAAAAAGTTTTTAGTGGGCCAAGGCAGTGGTGCCTTGAGATACGAGTGACTGAATTCAGGAGTTTTTGTAAATACGAGCGAGTTTTTTTTCTGCTTTGACTTGTGATACAAGCGCTGTAGGGCGGCGGTAAACTCAAACGAACAATTCTTTAAAAAAAAAAAAAAAAAGCTTGAAGCTGTGGAATGTCACTTCCAGTTTAAGTTTACCGCCAAACGGAATGTTAAGCTCTGAGAATGAGACATTGTGTATTTAAAACAAGCATGTCGCGGTTCAGATGTTAGCTTCATGCTATGCTAACACATAATGGTAAACGCACAATCGTTTTAGACATTTATTGTAATGATATTCACTTAAATATTCTTTATCCACTGCGAGGAGCTGAGACATCAATACTGTACCCACATCCGTGTACTCTTTGTCTCATACTGCCCCCAGATGGCCGAGGTGAACAGCAACACAATTATCATTCGATTGCAACAAAAACTGTTTTCTTCTTTTTCACTTTATTCAATTGTGTCATTCGTGAATGTTTATTTCAAATGCAAGATTAACAAGTGCAGTTTTTCCTACTAGAAAAAAAACCCCCCCACCACATCTGAAAGGTGGTTTTTTGGGGGGGAGGAGGGTCTGGAATTAGTTCCGTTCATTTCAACAGGGAAAGATGATTTGAGATTTAAAGTGTTTTGAGTTACAAGCCTGGTCACAACCGAAGTTGTCTCAGGTCACTTGACTGACGGCGAGAGGTCTCAAACAAAACTCGCACATTCAATTGGTTGCTTAACCACACCATGTTTTTCCTAAAGTAACCGAGAAGAATGTCAAATTTGCCCTTGCATTGCACCTGAATGTTCTTTTTGAATCACTTTCACGTGACTCATCATGCCACTGTGGTCTTTAAATGTACGGGTCAATTTAGTTCCCGTTCTGCTTGTTTTACAGACCATTAAACCTTTTGTTTGATGAAGGTGAAAGGGTATCACATGATGATTTGTGGAACAATATAGAGATTGTCACACGCGGAACAGGAAGCGCCAACCGATGGCTCGACGTGCTAACGTTCCCCTTTGCCGCAATGTATGCAAATACATCATCCCGCTACCGGCATATCACGCTCACTGACGTATTCTTACGTACATTATATTGTAATTATACGTCAGTAAATATTGCTGTAATGTTAACACAGGTTGGGGGAGGGCATTTCGCAGGGATGATATTTTGCGGCCTGCTACGACTACACCAAAGATATATTTTAATGTGGCCCCCACATTTTTTGCCGTGTTGTTGCCTTGGGCGTTTAGCTTTTTTTTTTTGTTTTGTTTTTTGTTTTTTGTTAAATCACTTGTAGCTCAGGCTTACGACGGATTGTATCAAAATGTAATTATAAAGTTATGCAAAGTGGAAGGAAACGCTATCCCCCCCCCCCCCCCCCCCGGTCCTAGTTATGTCTTTTTCAAAACCTGCACCTATGAAGAGAAAGTGCGGTGAGGGGAACAGCCAATTTGAAGAAAAACCGGAGACGGATTGTTTTGGTTTTGTTGATAATGGGGCCAGACCGACATATCTTGAATGCACACAAAAAGTTGCATGCTCAAGGAAACTGAGGTCATTACTCAGCTTGACATGCTGAGGAAGTATGCCAAGTACCCGGAAAATGACAGAATGGACCAAACTATATTTGGTTTATTTTTACATTTAAAGGTCATCTGGACTTAAAAAAAATGAAAACAAATAGAACAGTTAAAATCACAGCCATCCCGCCCCCAATGCAGTCACAACTTTGCATATGCAGTAGAAGTCTGATGTAAGACATATTTTTTGTTTTTAACATGACGCTTGAAAACCAGCCTGCACCAAAAACATTTGAATATGATATTAGCTCAGCGTATCACGACAGGATGTCCGACCATCAAGCAAGCCACTTATCACAAGCTGTCACCTTTGCAAACAGTCCACATAATATATGTTGGCGCTAATGGGCACGGTTCATCATAGGTCAACACTGCCAGTGTTTGCCATGTCAAGTTTGACTGATCGGGATCATGTTAATATGATGGAACCACAGCGATATTGCAAAAAAAAAAAAGAATGCCATCAGCGCAAAGTTATGCAAAGGGAACGCGGAGACTTAAGGCAGCGTAGTGTGGTTGTATTAAATATACAATATTTAATTCACTTTGTTTTATGTTTAGTTTGACAGTAAATGTGGACTGGGAGTGGAATTAAACATAATGACATGCATGTTTTTGGAACGTGGAAGGAAACCGGAGTACCCGCAGAAAACCCACGCAGGCCCGGGGAAAACATGCAAACTCCACACAAGGGAGGCCCGAGCTGGAATTGAACCCGGTACCTCTGCACTGTGAGGTCAACGCGCTAACCACTGATCCACCGGGTCGCCCATCCTGAATTATCTCATTTTTATTTATATGACATGCACTCTAACTATTTATTACCCCTTTCGTGCGCCCTGTAACCTGATAACATGATAAACTGTCCACTGTAGTCACCGCCATCCCCGAAAGGGTTAAATATGTTTCAAAGCGTTTTTTAGTTTTTTTTCTTGCTTGTGCAGGTTCACGCTGAAGATGCAAACTTCAACCGCCTCACCCGAAAGCAACACATTATCACCTTCCAGCATCACCAAATCCAAAGAACAAATCCTCATCCAGAGTGAGAAACCTTCCCATGATGCATTTCAGTATATCCACATCATGGCACATCAAATCACAATTGGTTGTTTTTCCTCCCAGGTTCTGGTGCTATGATCGCTGTCATCGTCATCGGTATTATTATCATCCTCACTATTCTTCTCTTCATCCTAAAGACGTACAACAAGTAAGGCCGCATTCCTTTTCATTGTCGCATAGCAACTATAGGGAATAAACACACACGCACTTTGTTATCACTTTTGACTTCCTGTGAGGTCCCGGCTGTGTTGTACGCAAATACTGTTTATGCAACCAGGTCAGCATGTCCCCTGTCAATTTTCTATACACAAATGAAATCAGCTTCAAGTAGGAAAATAAACCGATTGGCAATTAGCATAATAAAATGGCGCTCCAGACCACCCGCGCTAGGTGAAAATCCGATCGAGAGACAGTACCAAAAAGAAAAAAATATATATTTTGTGGATAGTTTCACTCCTCCTACATGCTGTAACCACATTTTAACTAATTAAGTCACACAAACGTATTTTATATTTACCGTTTTTAAAGTGTTCCTTTGCACTTGTTCTCACTCTCACTACGGGTGTCTAAAGAAGCAGCCTGCTTGCTTCAATCTGTTCGTTTGTCACTGCGCGTTGAAGTTTACTGTAAAAGTGACATATAAAACAAAACAGGAGTTAAAATGTGCATATTTACACGCCTATATAAAAACAAAAACAAAAATTGTTAAACCAAACCATATAATTTTGTCTGGAGTGGTTTAAACGAGTTACCGCCACATTGATGCTAGTTTTGTTAGCCTGATTACAGCGTTTCACATTGTGTGTTAGCATTAAGCTAGCACTTTTTCGTACAACAAAGTTAATGTGGTGTGAAAAAGTACAAAAGGTGTCATTCTCTTTTTTTTTTCATTATTACTTTGAAGTAAACTTCAACTGGGAGTGGTAATAAACAAATTGAAGCAAGTGCTTGGCCTAAAAAAAAAAATCATTTGAACAACAGCTCATATGGCTAAATTTGTGAAAATCGGGTCAGTCAACACCAGAGTTGTAATAGTTTTGTATTTTTCAATATAGTATGTTTTTAATTTAGTTTGGACTTTTATTTTGAGTTTTTGTTTTGTTTTTGTTTTTTAATTTTTTCGCAAACGGATTGTTTTAGTTTAGTTATTATTAGCTCTCGTATTAGTTTGAGTTTTCTTTCCATCTATGCAGTATTTGTGGAGTGTAAGTTTAAAAAAGGTCACTAAGTACTTCTGTACGGACATACAGAAAAATTAACCCCGAAAGCTCTTGTATGATCATTGACAAAGTCGAAAACAAAGGACATTTCCGCTACAATTATAGCTAGTTTTATACATCTAAGATGCCATTTCAGTTAGTTCTCATTTGTTCGAAAGCATTTTCGTTTTGATTATGAAAATGTTTTTCAATTTGCGTTTTAGTAATTTAGCTCGTTTTCGCTAACTCCAATAACCTTGCTCGGCACTCAAAACTTGACGTACCACTGTTGGTAGAAAAAAGATTTTGTCTTCATGTGGAAATGTTGCCCTTAATTTCCGTTTTCTCTGAGATCAGGCGAACCCACGCATCCCGACTTCTGGATTCCAGCGGGGTCTCCAAACCTCATAAGAAGACGTCCCAGTCCGCGGTTCCAATCATGCCCATGGCCACCATCGGAGTCAGCTCGTCGAACCTCGGCTCATCGCCGTCGCCGAGAGCAGAACCGAGTTCTCTGCATCCCATAGAAGAGTTCAGCACGGCCAGTGAATCCACGGCGGTTACCATCCATGACACGTCAGGAAACACGTAGCATCCGCTCTAAAGATTGACTGACGCGCCTGTCTTTATAGACTGAATCCTGTGTGGAAACTTGACTTTAATGTTATGGTTAATCCGAGACTAAATGTGAACAAAAAGACGCCACAAAAGGGCTTCAGGAAGGATGTGAAGTGAGGCTGCTTTTTGGATCAATAGTCAGTGTTTGCACTACCAGTCCTCGGTTGGTCTTAATTGTGTACATTTATTCAATACAGTTGCGTATCACATTTAGAAGACACCCAACCACAAAAGGATGACTCCCTCCTGGTTGCCAGTATGACACGTTTTTAGCTCAGATTTATACTTTATTTCTAGCCCCCCCACACACACACATATTTTTTTGGTTTATTTGTAAAACATACAGATGCCAACCAGTTTTGCACTTTACTTTTCATTGTTCTTCATATTTGTATCGTTTTAAAAAAATCTTTAGATCGCATTGGAATTGAATAAAACTGGATTTTCAGGCATTCAATGACGATGCAAATACAAGTCCGAATGTTCCTTTCTTCTTTTTTTTTTTGTCTCTACTGATTGATTGGACCAGTTCTGGATGTAGTCATTAGGCTGAAGAAAGCTGAGATAGGCTGCACCTACCAGCCACCCTCAACAGGATAAGCGGTATGAGCAGTGATTCCCTTCCAGAGAAAATTATTATTTACAAGCAATATTGGATCTCGCCATCAATCTAAGTGACGTATATTGGCGGGGTGAACAATTAAATGCTCCTCCACTAGATGGCAGAAGGTACGAAATTAACCTGTGTACAGTACAGTATCCACTTGAAACAGTGCATAAAAACAGAATGCAGTACAGTAATTATAACTTTGTGTTCAAGTAAACATGCCTAGATTTGTTGAAAAAAAGCGAGCAAACGTGCAAGTAATTAACAGAAATCATCATCACAGTTAATTTGAGCCAATCTGTTATTTCAGAAGTGTTTATCAAACTGTTTAAAAACAGTTTAGATAATTTTTCGGCAATACATTTTAATTTAATCATTATTTTAAAAACTATGTTAAAAACGGAATTGAGCCATTCAAACTGTCATTAAAAAAAACAGACGCGGCAAGGGCGGGAAGAAAAATCGGATTTCGCAGTTTGGTAGAGAAATGTAGTGTTATTCTGCCCATCGTTGACCAATAATGCTGGGAACCACCTCGACAGGGGAATATTCAAGAAGTGCAATGTTAAGCAACTCAATAAACTAAAAAAATGGAGGACTTGACTCTTGAATCTGGTGGTGGTTAATTCAACAAGGCTCTTTGGGCAAAAAAAAAGCACTGAATTTGTTTTTGGCGTACTGTACTTCGAACAGTTATTTTCCTGTAATTAGGTTTATCCGACAATTTCAAAGCGGTCTTGAACGCAACCCGTCAGCAGTCTGTGACGTTGTTATGATGGTGACTCCAGGTAGGTCGCTAACTCATTTTATCTTTCCAACAGTCTCAACGCTTATATAAGCCGAGTTATGCGTGTGTATTTTATCAGTTTTAATGAAACTAATACGATCGTGTTTGGCGTCATTGAACTAATTACAACGTAACTATCCGACAGCTTTCCTTGTAGCCCTCATGCTAAGGAAGTTACACCGGAAGTCATCATTTTATGTCTCTAGTGACAGTATCTAACAGGAATAAGTGATAACGGTTTAAAAACATTTGCGTATTCAAGCGACCTAAAGTATGCTGCTCAACAGTGGAAGTGCTGAGTCTCCTGCTGGTGTCCGTGTTGTGGGGATGCACCAACCCTTTCCTGAAAAAAGGCACTGACGGTATCGAACATGTGTCCAAGTCCAGCAAAGTGGCTCAGTTTCTTGCTGAGCTCAAGTTTCTCTTCCTTAATCTCAAGGTAAACAAAGCACATTTCACTTTCTTTTGCATTCGCTTATTTTCTATGCTCTTTAAACAATTGTTTTCTATCTCTATTCTATATCCATCCTCAGTACCTCATCCCGTTTGTCCTGAACCAAAGTGGCTCTTTGGTGTACTATTACACACTTTCCACGACAGGTGAGACGTTAAACCGTAGATCCCAGGTGTCAAAGTCAAGGCCCATTTTCTCGATTCAACTAATTTTGCAAGAATAAAGGGAGGTTACAAAGGTCGCGCAGTTTTTCAACAAAAGGCTGTATATTTTCGAGATTTCTGTCGGAATTGAATAACTGTAAATGTTTTGGGGAAATAAGGTATTTTAATGAGGAAAAAAAGTTTGCCTAATTTCATGATCGAGTAATTTGTATTTTTAATTTTACGTGAATTAAGTTATACATGTTTGAGAAAAATGTCACATACATGTACCTAAATTGGAAATTCACATAAATAGTCCCGATTTTTAATAAAAACAAGTTGCAGGTTTTTAAGATAAGATGTATGGTTTCATTTTTTTTTTTTAATTGATACTTTTTAGATTAAAGTGAAAAAGTCGCTTATTGTTAAAAAATTGTCACCTAATGGGAATAAAGTCATATTATTTTGAGACATTTTGACCAACTAATTGCCTTTATTTAATTTTTGACAAAAACAACCCTTCATCGCCTTTTTGGCGGTCTTTTAATTATTGTCATTCATTTTATCATACAGACTTGTCATTGGCTGTCCCCGTGTCCAACTCTCTCACCTTCCTTTGGACTCTGCTCACTGGCAAGTTGCTGGGCGAGGATTTTGGAGGCAAACGTGAGTCCAGTCCGATCGCGCTTGTTTGCCTTTACAAAAGAAAAAAAAAAAAAGAAAGCCAACTTCATCAGCCTTGTTCAAATGTTCTCTTTAGTTTTGAAACTTTTATTTGTCCGTGTCTTTTCAGAAGCTGTTGCCGGAATGTTACTCACTATGGTCGGGGTCACTTTGTGTATCGTAAGCTCCGTAGATGACGTCGGCACTCAGGCCTGATGACCTTCCGGTGTGCATAAACGCACTCGGAAGATCATCTTCGCTAAACATGGCTGAAATTCGTTGCATTTGTAGGTGGAAGTTCCACCTTGGTTCCCCCCAAATCATTCAATCACAAATGATCGAAGTGGCGGCCTGATATAAGTCAGAAAAGAATTGTATTTTTGTCAGAAAATCAAATGTATATTATTTATTGCGTGAGTATCTCTTTAATTGAGGGTAAATGTTTTTTATCCAATGTATTTTCGGGGTTACGAAAAATGGCGTAAAATCCCCTAAAATAGTGAAAAATTGTCGTGTTTGTGTTTTTGGTTGTCTGTTTTTAGCTACTTTCTGGTTCATGGAAAAATTATGTAAACTCTTAAAATGAGCCGTCGGAAATCCACCGAGCGCAGTTGCGGGCAACAGCTTTCGTCTTCACCAAATTTGGTTTGGTGAGCTCATCACTTGCAGTTTGCCTACCAGCCCGGCATGCAGTGTTTTTTCCCTCCTGAGCCCAACCTACTGGAGGATAAACTGCAGCACGCCGGAGTGGAGCACCACCTCACATCATGGATTACGGATTACCTCACAAACCGACCACAGTATGCCGTTTGAAAGCAATGTCCTGGCTCCATTCCTGTTCACCCTTTTTCCTCTTCCTGCTTGGCAGAGGTAATAAAACCGAGAATGATGTGATCAAAACTGTCAGACGTGAAGAAGTGTATTGCTGTGTGTAATATTGTGTAGCTGCATCCAAACAAATCTCGGCCAAAAATGGAGCGACTGGTCAGGAGGGCCAGTTCTGACACTGTGGAGGAGGTGGGCGTGCTTAATTGAATACTCCAGCCCACCCTGACAGCACTGGGCAGCTCCTTCAGCCAGAGACTTAATTCGTCTTTTTGCTGGAATAATAATCAACCCATCCATCATTGCATGCTCTATTTTGTTCTGGAACATTTATTTGTGCATGCAATACTTTGTTTTTCTTTTACCCCACCCCCCTTCCCCCTCCAATTCTGCTGCTGAAGACTGCAAATTTCCCCAGTGCGGGACAAATAAAGGTTTTCTTTTCTTATTCTTATTTCTCTTCAACCAAATTGTTTTTGCTCACCCTGCAGTGTTTTTTTTCCCCTGAGCCCAAAATGAAACCAACAAATGCCGTTTGAAACAATACTTTCCCTCTTCCTGCTTGGCAGAGGTAATAAAACCCAGAAGCATGTCAGACGTGGTTCTACTTTTTTTTTAATTGAATACTTTTAATTCGTCTTTTTTGGAAATAATTTCATTGCATGAAGTAAAAGGTACATATCCTGAAGCATTGGTTCTACCATCCTCAAAAACAAAACAATAATTAATGACATTACCAGGCTCTCTTTTTTTTTTTTTTTGTAATACAGTTTTGATAAAAGCAAATAAAGAGAGTGGTTATGATGGTTGCTCGATTTGGCCTTCTCCCTGGTGGTGCTTCTGTGCTCTTTTCTCCTGTAAAAAAACAAAAAACAAAAGTAGATGTGATATTGAACACTGAAATATATATATATATATATATAGCAGTGCTGATCAAACCTTTTACACCAAGTACCACCAAAGAGTAGAAATGATCAAATATAAACATTCTGCAAGTCATCGTAACAATACGCTCAACTGCACTCAAGCAGTGATTCCTTGATGTACCACTAGAGGGCGCTTAATGGCGCACGTCGCTTATGCGGTTCCACTTGCCTCTTCCCCTTGATGCTCCAAAGTATATCCCTGAATTTCTTCGTAACCGTTGGGGGTGTTCAGAGTCATTCTGTTGAGCTCAGGCTCCTTTAAATCAAGACACTCAGGTTAGAAGACCCGCAACACTTAAAGTTACCCCCCCCCCCCCCCGAAAAAGTGTGCGATGTGTGTGTGTACCAGGTTTTCACTGTTCAACTCCTCTTCTGTGCTTTGTATTGTCGCCGTCTTTTCCGCGTCATCTTGCTCAGATGGCGGCAACTATAAATGTAACATTTTTAGGAGTTTTTTTCAATGTAAAAGCAGAACTTTTTCCTAGAATGCTTGCGTTTATAATCAAGTAAACCTTCAGCGTGCCATTCAGAGCGTCATATGTGATGTTCAGCTCCTCATCCTCCACTATTTCTGCCACTCTCTTAGGATAAAAGACACATTTACGGTTTCAAAATAAAAAATACTGTACAATTCACTTCATCTGATAGACCTTCTATGACTCTGTGGTGGCCTCGGCCATCCACTATGGCATTGTCTGCTGGTCAGGCAGCATCTCGGCCCGGGACAGAAACAGACTGGAGCGACTGGTCAGGAGGGCCAGTTCTGTCCTGGGCTGCTCCCTGGACACTGTGGAGGAGGTGGGCAGCAGGAGGATGCTATCAAAACTAAAAGCTATGATGGACAGTCCCTCCCACCCCCTCCAGCCCACCCTGACAGCACTGAGCAGCTCCTTCAGCCAGAGACTACTACACCCGCGCTGCAAGAAGGAGCGATATCGCCGCTCATTCTTACCGACTGCTGTCAGGCTGCTCAATAAACACACATGAAAGAAAAAAAAAAAAAAAAAACGGACTCAACCCATCCATACATTGTAAATAGCACAGCCACCTTATATTTTGTATTTTGTATTTTTTATCTTGCATTCTGTACTGTGTACAGCTCTATTTTGCTCTGGAAAATTTATTTGTGCATGCAATACTTTGTTTTTCTTTTTACCCCACCCCCTTCCCCCTCCAATTCTGCTGCTGAAGACTGCAAATTTCCCCAGTGCGGGACAATAAAGGTTTTCTTATTCTTATTATTATTATTATAAGTACCAATAAATGAGCTGTGTCAAAAATTCCGCCACGACAAAGATCAGCATCAGTTTTTGACGTTTAACATTTTTCCGAACAGATGAGGATAAACGATCAGGATAATCGTTTTGAAACTTGACAATTGGGCATTTGCTACATAAATGGATGAAAAACGAGAATTGCCCCAAAAACCCCAACAATAAAACAGGAGTAAACGTATTCTTAAGTTAAGACTTCTGATGTTATTTGACGGTCAAATTTTGGCCTAAAGCTCCGATGGGATTATCCAGGTGTAACCAATATTGCGACCAAATCAAGTGGCTTATACATAGAAAACCTGATCAACAGGAAGCTCAGTCGCTGTATTCTCATCCTCCTGCACCTCCTTGGCTCCTTTGACCTCCTCCCTCCTCCTCCTGCGCGCTCCCGGCTTGAAGACGCCGCGATAGACTGAAGCGAAACACGGACGATACATTCGATTCATCTGAGAAAGGACAGTGAATATGTGTGAGGGTGGCTCCTGACTGGGTCCGTTGCTGTGGGGCGGTCTCGGCATTCGTCTGGCTTTATGAACCCTGACGGGCTTGGCGAAGAGTCCAGAGGTGTCGTTCGCTCTGGGGTCTGTTGTTAGGTCTGTCAGGTGCCGCTCCTGCTGCGGGGGAGCAGCTTCATAACCCGTCGATTTCACCCTCCGCTCGTCTGACTGATAGAAACAGTGTTTTGGGCTTTGACAAAAATGTCTCGTCTCACATTTCACGAAAGGATTTTAATGATTCCCTTCGAGATTTGGGGAGAAATATTCTATGGACTGATGAGACAAAATTATTTTTGCAAGATGCGTGTCTCATTATATTAAAAAAAGGGAAAAAAAATACGCTAAATGTCATCAGTCAAAACAGTGGTGGCATAATTTGGGGCTTACTGCTCATTCAGGACCTGGACGACTTGCAGCTATTGATTCAGAAAATCCTGCATTCCTACTATATTTATATACGGTGTACACTATATGGTTTTACCTCTGGAGAGGTGAGCAGAGCAGAGTCACTACATTGGTCTTCCGGACCGCTTCCTTCCTTCCTGTTCTACAACAAAAATATTTTTTAAAAATACGGGCGGATTAACAGCGACTTCCATTCACATCGCACGAAGTGGGCCATTCTGTCAATGACTGTTGGGACACTTTTTCTCCCCAGTCCGCCCTTGCTGACTAAATTATAGTGTAAAAAGTGTGATTTTTTTTTTCTCTCAGTATCGTCCTGTAAAAAGAAATAAGCAAAAATATGAGGTGTGTTCTGACTTTTGTGAGCGACTGTAGGTTATTGCGTATGAAATCCCTGTAAGTGTCCTAACATTTTCATTCTTTTCTGACAAACTAGTCAGTGGTGTGCATGATATACTGCTTGCCCTCCACAATGAAGTCCCGTTTTTGTTTCTATGTTTTGGGGAAAACAAGAGTTGTCTGCTGCTTGCGTTGTCAGCGCATCAAATTGATATTTACCACATTTCTCCTCAACGCCCGTCTTCTTCCTGGGTAATACCTTGAAATAGGAAAAGTCAATATTAAGTGAAGGAATCAATATGTCGTAAAAGTCCCAAATATTTCATTCAAGGCATTCGGCTTGCAAAATTCAGCGGATTTTTTTGAGTCAAAAACGTTTATGGAAATGACCAGGGAAACAACAGGGGGTTTTGAGTTTGGCTTTTTAATAGGAAACTTGATATACAGTGAAACTCCTCACAACGAAACCTACATGGGCGAAAATACCCCCTAGTGTGAAAAAATCTTCAAGCATTAACACCAGTCCCACTTTCCTGCCCCCCTACAACGAAAAAAAAACCCTGTTGTATTATACAAAATCTTTTTCTCTGCTCTTGCCTCACGACGAGATTCACTACAACGAAGTCTAATCCAACAGCGACCTCTACTGCTTCGTTCGGAAACGGCAACTGCAACCACCACACTGGTTTACACATGCGCAGTAGTCCAGGAAGTATTTCTTATTGTTAGTTTCAGACGCAGAAAGAACGTTGCATTGCTAAAATGGCTACAAAACGGACCTTTGGATGTCAAGCAGCTAAGACAAGAAGAGCGCTGACGCTGGAAGAGAGGGTAAAAGTGATCAAAATGAAAGACGGAGCAAACAAAATAAAAGACATTATCCGAGAAATTGATGTAAGTGAAAGTGAATGCTGATCGTAAATTTCACAATTTCGTTCCCTTTTTTTCTTTCTACACTGACTATATGAAGTGTCAAATAAGTGTATGCTCATACTTATGCACTATTGGAATAAAAAAATAAAGAGTACACATACGTTTGTGTGTGTGTGTTTACATCTGAGATCAAATTTGCTACAGTGAAAAACCCCCTGTTGTGAAAAATTTCTTGCTGCAAACATGATTTCGTTGTAGAGGAGTTTCACTGTAGTTGAGACGATACTGTATGTCTAAGTATAATACTAGAGGTGAAAATGATTCATCGACAACAAATCGATTATCAAAATTAATCAAGATTAATTAATCAAAATTATTCAACCTTGTTTAGTTTAAAGTTGTCCGAATCCACGGAATTTCTGCCTCTCAGCCATCAATATTCTCAGAAGTTACTTGGCCCAAGCCTTGCAAGCTAGCTTCCACGCTGACAACATTTGAGAGCAGAGACCAGGGCTTGATTTTTCACAATTCCAAAGCCTTGATTGATATACCTCTCTGTGGCTTTAGAGACTAGCAGCTCCACGTACGGAAGCTTCTTGAACTTCTCGGTCCCCACGGCAACGTAGCAGCATCCGGTCTCGAAGCTCCCCCGCCGAGGTCACTGTGGCCCCCTCCACAGAACACAACCTGACAGTCACAACCGGTCCAGTCAATATTATTTTTGCCTGCGTGTTATTATTTTATTTTTATTTTTTAACTGACCTCCGCACGGCGCCAGTCCGTAAGCTGACCTTGTCGGTGACCAGGCTGAGGATCTGCTCCAGGTGCCGCTGCATACTGCGAGGAATGATGAATCGGAAGGGTGGACACAGGATGTCCCCATTGCGGAAAACGCTGAAATATGACGTAAATTCATCACGCAAATACGTCGATTAAACGTAAGTGATCGGACGAGTTTTGTCTTACTGTATAATACAAGGCACTGGAACAAACTTCTTCCATTTGGCTGACACATTAGGCCTCGGAATTATTTTTGCCTGCAAAAAAAAAAAAATTGACTCCAAACGTGAACTGTCGGGTTTTTTTTTTGGTGCCAGTTTTATCTTTACCCATCTATACTGTATTACATAAGAACAAGTCATTAACTAGAAAGCAGACAGATAAAGGCATGTTAAGCATTCATTAAATGAAGTCATTGGGGTTGCAATTGAGCCCAAAGTATCTATGTGACATTTACTATGCTCGCGAGGGAAAACAAAGCGGGCGTTTGGAACTTGCCTGGACATGCACTGATTAATCCACTGTCCATATATTGTTAAGCTTAACTTTCACATGATGCCACGTTTGCCGCGGTGCTCCACAGCAACCACGACACCAGGCATGCGAGCGCTCCGCAATGCACATAGTCGACATGATGGGTGCACACGGGGCGCATGTCCAAGGCACACACAGTTACTCTCTTTCAATTCTGTCCGAAGAAGAAATGGCGTTGTTGGGAGTGAGAACAAAACCACTCGTTCGCTAGGCATCGAAACAAGTTGAGTCCCGTATCCACAAATTCGTTTTTTTTATCATTAGTGGAGGATTAATCGGCAATCAAAACATGTATGAGACGTTTGGTCGATTTTTTATCCAGGTTGGCTTGGTAGGAGGTCCACTACTGCATTCCTGTGGTTGGACTTGGATAAATAAGTCATAGACTGAGCAGCAGACATTAAATGTGACACGTTGAAGAAGAAAGAGGAGCCGGCCTACCTGTGTGTCTTCACGAGTTGCCGGCTGCTTTTTCACACCGGTGTTGACGTAGCTGCATCATGAGAACACACACAAAATGTCATCTATGCAAATGAGCACAAGTCCCAAAAGTACTCCGTAAAAAAAAACTGCTCTGCCCAAAGAGCTCAGGTGACTGACGTCACATGACCAAACGTGAGCAGGTGAGCCATGACAGTCATTATCTGAGCTCCGGGGCACTGTGATGTCAGCAAGTGGCAGTAGAGGACAAATTGGATGCCCCCCGCAGTTAGATAAAATTTGTGTTTCGACGGGGGGGGGGGGGGGTGCATAAAACATATTATTGTAAAGAACATTTATGACTTGACTTCCCCTTCAATCTTTTTTTTTTTAAATGTAACGAGTCAATGTGAAAACTTGTTTGTAATAAAAAAAAAAAAAACCAAAAAAACTACTCAAGTGCAGTAACAAAGTATTTGTACTCCCAGCCTCGCCGAAGCAGAATACAAAAGGTTGGCCGGCGCTTACTCCAGTTTCTTGAACTTCTCAAAACCGGCGGCGACATATTGGGCCCCCGTCCGCAAGTCCTGGAGGTCGGCGACCTTGTGGCCCTGCCTGGGAGTGTATAGGGTCCTGACGGCCAGCGGGGCCCCGATATTATAGGTCACATCATTGAGGAAGGCCTCCATGGTGGACACCTGCCGTTGGTTGATCACGAACCGGCGGCCGCTGAAGAAGGGGTCTCCGTTCCTGTACACTACCACACTTTTCACTGGAGGTAGCGCTGTGGTGGCGGCCATTTCGGCGCTCTCGGCTACTGCTGCTACACACACACACACACACACACACACAAAAGCAAATGAGATGTTCAACAAAAAGTACCCTGTTTTTCCCATTCAAAACTCGGTGTTTGTCTTATTTCATTACAGGAAGTACTATTTTCTACATTCCACACTTTTCACAATAAAATGTCGAAATTACATATTTACCACCACTTTCCACATTTCTTGACAGTTTCATAAGCATTTCAACTTTAAAATATTCAACTCATTCGGCACATCTTGGGAACTATTCCAAAATTCCCCAGATTTCAAAATAAAATTACGAAATTTCTTAAATGTGATATATTTAACACCTTTCCATATTTATAGATTAACTCTAACCATTCCAAGTCTCACATTCTCCATTTCAATTTTATTCCTCCAGCATGTTTTTCACCAATCCCACCGAACTTCTTTCATTGTGTAGTTCTGCACCCAAAAACTTGATTTGTATTATTATTCCACCAATTTTAACTGTTTTACTCCTTCTGCATTTCTCCACTGATCCAAACGCCTCCAATTCCAAAATGAAGGACATTGCTTTCCACATTCCCCAAAATAACCACCTTTATGACATTTTCATGTTTTCCACACGCACAAAAACAGTCCAGTGAAGGAATCCTTCAACAAAAAAAAAAGTTCCCCATCTTTCTCACTCCAAAAATCAGTTTCCCTTCCCTCACCGGCAACCACACATTTTTCACACTAAAATCCCCAAAATAAAACAAAAGTTCATTCATGCACCGCCTCCTTCAGATTATTGATTGATTCAAACCATCCTGAGTCTGACATTCATGGTTTGACCATTTCCACTTTATTTTTGCAGCATTTCAGTTGAGCATTCTCTAGTCCTGCATCCCAAAACGCATTCCGCCAATGTGTTCTACTCCTTCCACATTTCTCCACCGATTCGAACCATATCAATTTCAAAATATTCACCTCATTCTGGACATGTTGCCACATTTTCCACACACCCCCATGCGCAAAAAAAACCAAAAACAAAACTTGAAAATGAATAAGACATTCAATCCAAAAAAATTTAAAAAAAAATTGCCAATCTGTTCCAATTCCAAATTCAAACCATTCGGCAAAAACAATTTTCCACATTCCCCAAAGTCCACACTTTTCGCAATGAAATTTTACATATTCACCACACCTTTCCAGATTTCTTGACCCATTTTAACCATTCCAACGTCAAACTGTTTCGCTCATTCGGGCCATTCACACACTATTCATCACATCCCCCCCCATCTTTCCACAGCCGTTCAGTTTCAGAGTCAGCTCTTCAGCACTCACACACAATTTCATCAGAAATGGCAATCTCCAGTCAAAATGAAGGCATTCGTGAACACGCACTCTGCAGATACACACCACAAACTGAAGATAGAGATGAATCCCCTCTGCGTGGCAGTGGCGGTGGTGGCACACTGGCCACGTTCTTCTGCTCCACACGCAAGAACCGACAGCCTTGTGTATTTCCTGGTTGCTATGACAGCGCGGACAGCAGTGAATGGCTTCGTGGGTCAAACCACTGGCAGCAACCACAACAAAAGGGACAGAGTGGGAGGGGGTGGGAGGTTGATAACATTTGCTCATATTTTTTTTTTAATGCACCAATATTGTTAAAGGTGTGTGACTGAAGTGGTTTCAAAACACTTCAATACTGGACATAACACTAATGAATAGGGTTTGAATGTCCTGATAGTAATTGTACATCAAAATGTATGAACCTGACATTAACCCTTTGAGGGACAGCGGTTACTATAGTGGACAGCTTTTCGTGTTATCTGGTTCCAGGGTGAATGAAGAGCCAATCCGTCTAAACCAATTAGTCCAGCAGGGGGCGTCCGTTGAGGAGCGGGTACTGCCATTTTCTGCTTCGTTTTTGGTTTTCGGCACCAGCTGGAGTGGAGGGCGTGCCTCTTCAGTGGTGCACCTGTTTCTCGTTACCAATCAAGGCCTGCCATATATTTAAGGACTGCCAAGCTGCCTTGTCATTGTCAGATTATTGACCTTGCTTGCTCATGAGAAAATTTCTAGATGCCTCGTTCATGTTTATGGCCACTCTCATTTGAATAGTTGTCTTGTTTTGTAAGTATTTTTTGATTTCTTGTTATTTGTGGATTCTTTACGTTTCGTGTAATTGAACTTTTGCTATTTTGTGTTGTGTATTTTTGGAGATCAAAAATTCCTTGCCGTTTGCAGTGTTGCTTTTTTGTTTTGTTTTGTTTTGTTCCTATTGGCTTTTCCTGGTTTTGTGTTGCCAGAGCTTTCTGTTTATGCTTTGTCGGTCCTTTGTTTTTCTTCTGTACATTTTGTTTTGTTTTTTTACAGTCCATTTGTGGGATCCCCTTACTATGTTGTTCATTTTCAGATCGTCTCAAATAAAACGGGAGTATGTGACAACAACATCAGTAATAAGACAAAATGAGGCACCATAGTAAGAAAATATGTTTATTCATGTTTTACATTAACAAATAAAATACAAAATGTACAATTCAGCCACTTCATTTGTTTAATAAAAGGGAGGCAATTTGTTGACAGTGTATTGATACACACATTTGCACAGCAAGGTCCACTTCAGTGCATGCTCAGTTTGTCCTTCAGAGACAAGTACTGCAGAGGAGATAAAAAGACAGGAACACAATTCAAAATTAGTGTCCTCCTCGCCGGTATAGATGAACAAAGATATATGATTTGCAGTTTATAAAATACCTTTAACACCATTTACAAAGTCGAAATTTGCCCCTGGCAGCGATGACTTCCAAAAGTGGAAAATTCATTTTGAAATGAATAAATATCTACAGGGCGGCCCGGTAGTCCAGTGGTTAGCACGTCGGCTTCACAGTGCTGAGGTACCGGGTTCAAATCCAGCTCCGGCCTCCCTGTGTGGAGTTTGCATGTTCTCCCCGGGCCTGCGTGGGTTTTCTCCGGGTGCTCCGGTTTCCTCCCACATTCCAAAAACATGCATGGCAGGCTGATTGGGCACTCTAAAATTGTCCCTAGGTATGAGTGTGAGCGTGGATGGTTGTTCGTCTCTGTGTGCCCTGCGATTGGCTGGCAACCAATTCAGGGTGTCCCCCGCCTACTGCCCGAAGACGGCTGGGATAGGCTCCGGCACCCCCCGCGACCCTAGTGAGGATAAAAGCGGTTCGGAAAATGGATGGATGGATAAATATCTACAATCCACCATCTTCCCGGTAAGGAATTGTGCGTATATTTCACTATACATAAAGTACAAACTGACCCTGTTGTGAAAAAAAAAAGGCCGCTGGTGGTCATTAAATAAATGACGCGGCTGATTTACTGACCATAAATATCACCGTAGTAGATCTTGCGCGTCGACCTCGTGGTGGAGCGCCGGTGCGGATTAAATGAAGGGAAATTCTATACCGGCGACTCACCTTTTTCCTGCTATCAATGGCCTGCTGCAGCCACAGCAGCTCCATGGTCAGGGCGTCTCTATGGCATCGCAGGGACTTGGGATCAGCGGGTACCTCCTGGACCGAGCAGTACCGCGGCCGACCTAGAGAAGACAAATTATACGTTGATGTATATAGATTTTAAAATCTACCGATCTATCATTTGCATCGCTTCTACTTAAATACAAAGTGTGAGTCCTTTTGCCACTTCTGCAAATGACGAAGGATTTACCTTGAAGATGAAGGCTGTCCATACTACTCCAGATTGAGGTGGAGTCCAATGTGCTCTCTAGAACCTCATCAGAGCTCAAGTTCTGAACTGTCTCAAGAACATGGCTGCTTTGTGAACACCCCCTATCTTGTTGTTTGATTCCCAAGCCGTCTCTCTGTACTTCTGTGGTCTGTAGACGGTGACTTTCTCCTCTAAATTCAGACAATGGAGCCGCATCTCCTGCTGCTGGGTTCTGTGAGCAGGTGGTGGCCTCTGATCCTGGATCTATCCTGCGTAGGGGGCCATCCTGGTTTAAAAAAAAAAAAAGGCTTGAGAAAGGCACCAAGGTAAATCAATTTTTATTACAGGTAAGTACAGAGACTTGCCGTGTCTGTGAAATGGGGGATGGGAATGATGGCATCCCTCCACCCCAAGTGGGCCAAAGTGCCATCTATCTCTTTCACGACCTTCTCAAAGTCCGACCTTGCACGACGTAACTCCGCCCTCACCAGAAGGCCTCGTGCGTGAGCCTGCGGGGATGACATGCGAATAGGGGTGCCTTGAGATACGAGTTTAATTCATTTGATTCACTTGTGTCTTAAATCGAGCATAATAAGCACAGCCACGAGGCTAATGCTAACTACAGCTAGCATCGTTCTCGGTTTGCCACAGCCACTCTGCATAACCTTACCCAAAAAGAGTGCTACAATCGCCGCGATCGTAAAGAAGCTTTACCGCTTCACAGTATGCAAGCAGATAAATTAGCAACGAGGTTATTACCTGCAAAAGAACGAGCGTGTTCTCCCGGTCAGCACTGTGCATCACTATGGTAACGTGATTTCCCCAGAGAGAAGCGGGAGCTTGGCGTTTACTTCTGGTGTCAAATTTGAAAAATAAAAGTTCAATGTTAAAATTATAGCTTCATGCTGACGCCAAATGTGGGTTAATTTTGTTTTTAGTATTATTTTAAAAAGTAACCATAAACCGGATAAGATGAAACGATGTCTAACAGACAAAACTAGACTTGCTCGAGCAGAGGAAAGCTTATATTTTGAAAAACGTGACCCGGAAATTCGCCATTGTTTGCATCTTCAGTTAGCTATGGCTCGCTCGCTGTCCAACCCCACCAAAAAGTTTTATTTACGACATAACTCGAGAAAATGAGCGGTTCTTCTAACCAAAGGACTTTATTTCAGACTTGGGGTTCGTCCGTGCCTCCCCCCAACGTTGTTCGGCCTCCAAAAGAACGAAAAAAAGTCCCCGGACTGCGCAAAGAGAGTCAAAGCGGCACAGTCCAGAGACCTGCTCCAAATCCACTATGGGCTGAGCTCGGCTCTTTAAACCCAACAGACGCCCCGAAAGCGAGACACCCCACAACAGAACCCCCGAACCCTCTCTTTATGATGATAATGAAGATGACGACCTCATGGTGGTCGCTGTCAATGAAGCTGAGGAGAACCTACAACATGATAATGGCAGCTTACTCCAACAGGAAAGGCCCCTGTCTCCCACTCCATCAGTTGGCGAGATCACCTATCCAGACTTCCCCGGTTTTGACAGCTCCTCCGCGACAGTGTGGATTTATCCCACCAACTACCCGATTAGGGAGTACCAACTCAACATGTCGAAGGCCGCTTTGTTCCAAAACACCCTAGTGTGCCTTCCCACAGGTTTGGGGAAAACGTTCATCGCCGCGGTTGTGATGTACAACTTCTATCGTTGGTATCCAACTGGGAAGATCGTATTCATGGCGCCCACCAAGCCACTGGTGGCGCAGCAGATTGAGGCTTGCTACAACGTGATGGGCATCCCACAGGGGCACATGGCAGAGCTGACTGGTACAGTATTCCCCCTCCCACTATTTTTTCACTATTCATCGATTCAAGTTTTTATTCCTGTAGAACCTATATCCACATTTTTGGGGGTGAAAACCCCACTTCTTCACAGGTTAGTGCGATTTCTGAAACACCCTTTATAATATCATAAGATGCCAAAGGCCCCGTCGCAATTGAAATTGGTGTCAAGAAAAGTATGATGAAGCAATGCATCTCGATTGAGACACAAACCCGCAGAACTTAACATAACATGACACGTGATCATTTGAATCAGGTGTGTTGGAGGAGGGAAACGTCTAAAAGAGGCAGGATAGCGGCACTCGAGGACTGGAGTTCGGATTTCAATTTGGGGGGGTTCTCAAACCTCTGGGGTGATTTGTTTTTTTTTCCTCCTCCTGCGAAATCCGAATTTAAAACAATTACTTGATTTAATTCCAACATAAGAATTTTTATTTAATGTTTTGTAGTAAATATTGTATTTGATCAGTTTTTTAGCTAGTTTGGGTTTCGCACCACTTGACACATTTAAAGGGGAAATCAAGTCGCAAGATTGTTGGCCGTCAACTCCACTTGCGGTTTTAATCTATTTGAGGTGTGACTTTGTTCTCATTTATTGCAGTTATCTTTAATAATAATAATACATTTCACACTCAAACCTCTGTTTTCGAACGTCTCAGTTCTCGACCAATTCGGTATTCGACCAAAAATGTCCAAGTTTTTTATGCCTCGGATGACGAACAAATTTCGGTTCTCGAACAAACTGAGCGCACTTGAATGCACCATTTGACTCCTCTCGCCTTCCTTACACGAGGAAGTGACGCTTCCTCGTGTTGCTTTCCATTGTGAGCAGACGTGTTCAGTAAACATTTTTATTTTAAAAACCGCATGGTTTCGGTTTTCGAACAATTTCGGTTTTCGAACAGCCTTCTGGAACGGATTATGGACGAAAACCGAGGTTTGACTGTAATAATAATCTGATTGACCGATGACCTGTCCAGGGTATATCCCTTCTCTCCCCTCAAGTCAGCATGGATAACCCAAGCTCACCTGCGACCCTAATTAGACCAAGCGCTCTAGAAAATGGAGGCATCAACGTTTTTAATAATATCCCCGTCCGTGTTTCTGCAGGCAGCACAGCGGCTCACCGGAGGCAGGAAGTGTGGCGCTCCAAGCGCTTGTTCTTCCTCACACCTCAGGTGATGATGAACGATCTGTCCAGAAACACATGCCCAGCCTTGCAAGTCAAGTGTGTGGTGATCGATGAGGCCCACAAGGCGCTAGGCAACCATGCCTACTGTCAGGTAAGCATGGCATTGAACATGACACTTAATATAAACGCCATTCACCCAAAATGTGCTCGATATTGAGCCGGGGTTGGAGTTTGAAAGAAGTATCGGAGCTTCGGGTTTGCATCTTCAAAGGGCGGACTGTGCTCTGGATCCGGACTGAGTCAAGGTCTCATGCCGACCTGTGGTCAGTTGCCGCAAAATCGCCTCAGCCTTAGTCCATTGATCTCTCAAAAGACTCAGTGGTTGTTGTTGTTGTGACTTTCGGCTTAGCGAGTCACTCACATGATTACTGGAAATGTTATCAAACATTTAACACACAAATTTCCTAACGTCCTAGACACAAACGAGCATTCACATTCACAACTGTGGACAATGTAAGAGAATCTTAAATGGAGCAAACGTGCACGGTTTTGAAATGTTGGAGGAAGACAAGAGAAAACACACAAAAACAGGGAGAACATGCCAATCCCACACAGGAAGGCCGAGCGGAATTCAAACCCGAACCTCGGAACTGTGACTTTGTCAGTCGCAGAATGAACATTTTAATTTGTCCTGTTCTTGTTCAGGTGATCAGACAGCTCAGCAGTCAGACTCTGCAGTTCCGCGTGTTAGCCCTGAGCGCCACTCCAGGGGGAGACACAAAGGTGAGAGACTTCAATCCTTTTCTTTCTGCAACCCACCGCGAAAACACATGATCACCCCCCATGTTCAACCCCCCGTGCAGTCGGTGCAGTCCGTGATCTCCAATCTGCTCATCTCCCACATTGAGCTACGCTCAGAGGAAAGCCCGGACATCTTGGCCCACTCGCACCAGCGCAGCGTGGAGAAGATGGTGGTGCCGCTGGGGGAGGCGCTGGCTGCCCAGCAGGCTCCGCTACCTGCAGGTATGTGAGTGACAATACAGAAGTGGTGTGTGTCGTTCCATGTGTAGCCTCTATTTTGGTGTTTTGCTGCCCCTTAGTGGTCACACTGTGCATAGTCACTAAATCGGTAACTGTCTGCAACCCTCGCCAAGCAGACACTGGTTGTGAAAACTTTTTACTATCAGTCCCATGTGTTATTATTGTAAGCCGCCGTCACATGATGCAATGTGTGAACAGTAGTACACAAAAACAAAACAAGTGGACTGACAAAGAAATAAATGACTCCATTCAAACGTATTGCACATAGAAGTTGAATCAAGTTTTCACCTGAATTAATGCCCCAAAAACAGTTCTTAAAAAATACACGCAAATGTATTGAACTTAGTAGTTAAATAGTGCTTATTTCACAAAGCGGTGTCAAAAATACGTTTAGAGACACATTAACATTTGCACATGTTGCGAGAGTGGCTGACGGCTCCTATTTTGTTCTTCTACTTCTTCCTTTCATAACTTTGCTGCTGTGAATTGGGAATTTCTCCATTGTAGCGCTGTCTGGCGCTGGTGGACTAGTAGCGCGTCAGGTTCCGTTCTGAGACTCGGTGTGCAGTTTGTTTTCCCCCGTGCTGTCGTGGCGTTTTCCTATTTTCCCAAAACATGGACGTTAAGTCTTATTTCTCTCTCAGTTGTGTTTGTGAATTGTTGACCAATTAAGTATCAAGGTGTCAAATGAGCATTACTGCTGTCCTTTTATCCGGGCAGTGAATTGGTTTGTGTGGTTGCGCCTCATTGTGTCATTTACAATGTTTGTGTGTGATTTTTTTTTCCAATGACCTATTTTGCATTGTAGTGGAATGAAAGACGGAGCTTTAGCGTGATGTCATCGTAGCGTATGGCCGCTTTGCGTTGGCAGGTTTAGTGGCATTCTTGCACTTAATTATCCACGCTGATTGATTCTGTCTGCGAGTTGTCTCTTCATACGGTTATTATGTATCAGTTTGGAGTCCACCTTTTGCGAGAACCCGTTGTGTGCTGTTTGGCTGAGTTGGGTGTGGCCAAGCCACCTTTTGTTGGAAACATTTGATCCCATTAAAAGGGAGGGATTTGCCTTGAGGGACATTCCAGCGTGGGTAAACAGGACTTGGTACTGCACTTGGGAATTGTACTCTTACACAATTCTGAATGCTTTCGATTTGACTGCTTCAGATCATTTTGTATGTAAATAATAATCCGTAAGGTATTTATTTGATCATGGTCATGTTGTATGACGAGTTTGAAATTATATGAATGTTTTTTTAATTAAATGTGAGCAAACAACGGAGAATGAGGCTCTCCAGTATTCTACTTCTCAGCAAAAAGACCCATTCATGAAAGGAGACAGGGCACGCCGCAGCAAAGTGGAGACGACTGCAGCATCCAGAGCTAATGCACAGCAACCGCTAAATTTAGCGTGCGTGTATTTTTGACATTACAAGCCGTACATCCTAAAGTTACAATGCGGCCAATCTGCTCAACCAGTGAGCTACCGCCAGGGGTTTACGCCACACTCGTATGATTACACCTTGCTTTGGCAAAGGGTAAAGCACCGATATTAAGTTCAAGCGCTGCTCATTCAGCTCCATAAGCTCTGTAACGCAGATAGAAAGAAAATAGATAAAATGGGGGGGGGGGGGGGAAAGGTAAATAAAACAGATTCTTTTTGTGTCGTTTTTAAAAGACAGGAGAACAAGCCCATGTTTATTTAAAACCACAGTAGTGATCTGCTGTTGCACTTATGTTCACAGTTACAGCACAAATTAAGCCTTTTAACTAAAATGAGCAACCATTAAACGGAAAGGGGTTGATGTTCCCATATAACCAAGCTCACAAAGGGGAGACACACTCTCGTTGTGTGTATCATGGCTTTGAAACACCTCCGCTCACAGTCATGGTACAGTATGAAAAATAACATCTTTGGATTTTTTGTTTTTGTTTTGTTTTTTGTTAATGGCCACTTGGGCAAACCAAATGTAATTTTCGATCATCATTTTTGAGGAAATGACACTTTCTTTAAACCACTTTTAACTTCCTGTCATTCATAGAATCATATATTGAATCTTTTAAACAAACAAAACAAAAAAATCTTTCAGAACATCTGGTGGATTGGTAAGGTTAAACTGAAAATATAGCGAATATATAAACATTACCATACAGATATTTCAGCGACACTTTGCAAGGACACCCCTAATAGCCGATGTATCAACCCTTTCTCAAGAGAACCGTTGTCTCTTAAGCGGTACAGATATTTATTCACCGTTAAGACGGAACATCACCGAACAGTTTCAACCGTAACATTTCGCTTTCCGGATGGTCTCGGTCTAAGAAACGGACCTCGGTGGCGCAATCGGCAGCGGTGGTGTTTGTCGCGGTATACAGCAGTGAGTACGTACACACTAACACAAAGTAGCACATACAGCGTTTTGCAGGAAAAAATATACATTTGTGTATATATATGCATATATATATATACATATATATATATACACATTATATATATATATATATATACACACATTATATATATATATAGACGATTCCCAGGTGGAGGAACCATGAGGAATGCATTGACTTGTTTGCAACGGATCTATTTAAGTGCTTTTGATTGTCATCCAGCAATAGTTTGGTTTTGCACGCACACTCTCACTCACTCTCTCTCACACACACACGCACACGCACACACACACACACATTGATGTATTTCTCAATTTGTGTCAAGTTTGATTCAGTTAGGTAGTTATTGGCATCCATCACGTTGCACACCACAGAAACTACCTCCCGCCTCCCCACGCTACCGACTCACCACGTTAACACTTTAATGGTCCAAGCTAGAGAGAAATAAATGGTTTAGTGACTGGCTGTGCGGTAACCTGTTGATTGAATCATCTCGTGAAACCATTTAACCTGCAGCGATCGCGAGATTTGAACGATAAAACAAGTGCATCAACACCGACAGTCTTGACATCAAAACAACTCGGCAAGATCAAATGCGACAGAGAAAGCGGCGCTATGGACAATAAAAAAATGCACCATGATTAGGCGGCACGTCCGATACTGAGGATAATTTAGCGGCTTTATTACAGCACTCCCAAGGGTTTGACTATGGCGTTTGAATGTGTAGTGTGCTGGTAAGATGAGGCCCTGACGAGGATAAGGACGATGTTGCAGCTATGAGCTGTGGACTGGGCAGAGGTGGTGGAATAGAGATGAGTCTTTGTGAATCTCAAAGGGTTCACCGGTGAAACGCCTCATTCGGCTCTGCCCCATTAACGGCGCTCCAGGAACCAGATCTCGTTCTGGCGCTGGCTGTGCGCCGGGTTGGTGTAGCCGGCCACGATGAACGAGTCATTGGCGCACATGCCAGGGGACTCGAGCAGCTCAGCCATGGTGTTGATCTGATCCACGATAGTAAACTCGTTTGTGGGGCCAGTGAAGGGCCTGCGGTGAGAGGAGAGGGGCTATTAGCAAACGCTTGTTGCAATAATGCACCCGTACACAAAACCTAATCAAGTGCAATGCCGCCATCATATGCGGTCGTCACTAGTTTGTGGTGTAATATCCTTTTTTATTATTTTGTTTAGGCTGAAAAAAAAAAAAAAAAAATGATTGTGATTTATGTGAGCGAAACATGTACTTTAATCGAGGCCTGTAATGATTAACTAGAATAATTGGATTCAAAAAGAGTCTTGAAGCAATGATGATCAAATTATTGATTTATTTGATAATGAAGTAGCTGTCGATTAATTACCGTAATTTCTGGACGATAGACCGCACCTGATTATAAGCCGCACCACTACATTTTTAAAGGAAAAAAAAAACATTTTTTTACACACATAAGCCGCACCTGTCTATAAGCCGCAGGTGCCCATATTGTTACATGAGATATTTACAAAGAAAGACGGTACACAGGCGGCCGTTAAAAAAGTCTTTATTTAGGCCGCTTCATTAAATAAGCCGCAGAGTTGAAAGCGTGTGACAAAAGTCGCGGCTTATAGTCCGGAAATTACGGTAATCATTACAAAACATGGTCACCGGTGCATCCATTTACAACTTTTATTGAAATTAAAATCCTGAATCTTGGAAAATTCCAAATTAAGACTTGTTCAGGATTTGCAGATACCATTTTAGCTTAAAATGCTTCCAAATCCGAATTGATTTTGGAGGCTGTTGACACCATCGCACTCCTTTCTTTGCTCACCTTGTGTACACAACAGCTGCGGGCCAGATATCGATGACGATGTCACGGTCATGAGGTTGAGGGGGCTGCGCCTGGTGGTTGGTGGGCAGGTAATACGCCACAGTCACTTCCTGGGCGATGGTCGAACGGTTCTCGTCCGTGCGCACCACAGTCACAATGGGCAGTGACATGCCCAGGTAGTCGCCTACACGAGAAGAAATATACGATGTCATCTCGTCGCTGAGTGATCGAGAGCATTTTGGTCAACTTGTGTTTCAACTCACCTAAGGAGTTCTGCTGGCAGATGTATCTCATTATCCTCATGAAGCCGTAGCAGATGCTCTGTTCGTACGTCTCCTCGCGCATTGTTATGCAGGCCCAGTGGCCCTTTTCATAATGCCGCTTCTCGAATAGCAGCTCCCCGCACTACAAAAGGTACGCCAGCAGAAAAACTGGTATCAAGTCGAATAGCAAAATCTGTGGATAATTGACACATTATAATTGCACTGGGAAAATAACTAATATATACAGTCAAACCTCGGTTTTCGTCCATAATCCGTTCCAGAAGGCTGTTTGAAAACCAAAACCACGCTCTTTTTAAAATAAAAATGTTTCCTGAACACGTCTGCTCACAATGGAAAGCAACACGAGGAAGCGTCACTTCCTCGTCTGCCTGAGGAAGCGTCACTTCCTCATGTAAGGAAGGCGAGAGGAGTCAAATGGTGCATTCAAGTGCGCTCAGTTTGTTCCAGAACCGAAATTTGTTTGTCATCCGAGGCATAAAAAACTCGAAATTCTTGGTCGAAAACCGAGACGCTCGAAAACCGAGGTTTGAATGTATATATATATATATATATACAGTACACACAAATTTCAGTTTTCCAACAAACTGAGCGCACTTGAATGCAGCATTTGACTCCTCTCGCCTTCCTTACACGAGGAAGTGACGCTTCCTCGTGTTGCTTTCCATTGTGAGCAGACATGTTCAGGAAACATTTCTGTTTTAAAAAGAGCGTGGTTTCGGTTTTCGAACAATTTCGGTTTTCGAACAGCCTTCTGGTACGGATTATGGATGAAAACCGAGGTTTGACTGTGTATATATACATTTGTTGTTGTTTCTTTTTTTTTTTTAAACCCCAAACTCTTGAGTAAGCGGAGATTTCATGACAAAGTCAGATGTGGTCTGTTGAAGATATGTGTGGCGATACCTCTTAAAAATGCGTTTATTAATTTTTTTTTTTTTTTTTTTTTTGGTGGTTTAGCTACGCAGCTGTGCGTTAACAATACATGGAGATGACTCTCATTTCGGTAAAAGGGCAAAATTGGCACATGTGGATTTATGAGATTATTTTTGGACAGCGAACATGTGTTTGATTAAAACTCATTCAGTACCAGCCAATTCTAAACCAAGTCTGAAAAGACGTATAAAAACGTCTTTGGGAGTGAATGAGTTAAAAAGTCCCCCCCCCCCCCCCCTACATCTTGCTCTGATAGCTGCCCTATGAATAGACTGATCGCCTGTTACTGTCCCTTTGTTTAAATGCCACTCTCCCTCCCGCCAAGTTTCAATGGACTAATTAACTCAAGTTAAACCAATTAGCCAACTTTATTTATATGGTCCCTTGAGGGGGTTTAACTGGCTCACTGTACTGGGAACAGGACCCTTTCGAAGAAAATAAAGTAGTGCACTCGACCACATTATTGTTAGCAACAAAGAAAAAAAACATGTTTTGAAAATATTGTTCCAGAAAAAGTTGGTAAAACACAAAGTCAGATTCATACCTTTTCTTTTCGTGACAGGAGAGTAAAAGGGATGTGTTCTCTGTGACTGCGTCCGTTGTTGTTGGAGCTAAGCTGTTGAATGGGTTCGGACATATCTAGAATAGAAAAATGAACATAACGGAATACATTGGTCAGTTGAAAGTGAATTTTTAAAAAGTCAAAATTGTTGCACGCTTCCTAGCAAACACATTTGAAATGATTACATGTGTAGGATTTGGTCAAGTGTGTCTTGCTGTCAGTACGGTTCAACAATGCAAACAGCGATGTGGGTCGGACCTCGATTTCCGCGGTTTGGATGTTTCTGGTATGCGTTTTGTGCAGAAGCTTGGTGGTATTGCTTGTGTGTCCTTGGGCTGAACATGAAATGCCCCAAATTTCAGAGAAGACTGCTTGATTGACATATTAGCCAGATGACGTCATTGAAGGAAGCAAGCATAATTTTTTTTTTTCTTCCCCTGTATGGGTTTTGTCACGCTCGGTCTTGTCTGAAAGCGGTGACAAAACGCCAATGTTAAATGGGAGATCTAATGCAGTGTTTTTCAAACTTTTTTGAGCCAAGGCACACTTCTTTCATTGAAAAAATCTCGCGGCACACCACTAGCTGAAAATATATTTTTTAAAACGCTTATTTTAACAATTAACGTGTTATATTGTTACTCTAACTGTTTTTAACATTGAAGAATGGCACTATAACAGCTGAATTGGAATCAAATGAGCACAAAGAAAAAAAGTATTTTATAAATCTTTCATATTTATCGTTTCACTGTCGTCCTGCATTCATGCAGGCACAAATTCGCTTGTCTCTAGTGGTCGAAACACGAGGCAATTGGCTAGCTGTTGCTGCTCCCTAGCGGTATGGGAGGGTACTACATGATTACTTTACAGGCATACAAATTGGATATTTTACCGCGGCACACCTGACAATGTCTCGCGGCACAGGGGTTGAAAAACACTGATCTAATGGACAAATTGTGTCCTGTGCCTCGGCTTGCTCCCACCATGACGTGGAAAGAAGGGGGGTGGGCATAGCTACATTGCTGATGAGAAAGGGGCGTTTTGAGAGTAGCTAGTTATATCCTGATTTCTTCCTCCACAATGAATTGATAAAATTGAAAATGCAAGCTATCAATTTCCTGATCAAAAAATATATATGAAGAACATTTTGGAGTGAAAAACGGCCATTATGTCGGCCGGATGATCCCTTTAACTCATTCGCTCCCAAAGACGTTTTGTCTTTTCAGACTTGGTCTAGAATTGGCTTGTACTGAATGAGTTAAGGTCAATGGGGCTAGTGTCGTATTGGTTGAAACCCCGACTCTCCAAGCTTGGTGCTGCAATTCTTCTTCCTTGGTTACAACAGTGGTTCTTAAAAGGCCCCACTCAAAACTTCTCAAGCCTCTAATGAGGAAAAACACCTCAAATGAGACAAACACCCAAAGTTCACATGGCGTGCGGTTTAGTACTGCCGTGAGAAGGCTTCCAGATGGGCACAGCGCTGTGCCAAGGCATCACATGGCGTGATGTGTATTAGAGGTGACGCAGAGAACACTGATTAAAGCTGCCACCGGTGCCAGCTATAGACCACTATTGACACACAACAGGTCGGTACCTTCGACACATAGGATCGACCGTGCCAGATTCTTATCAACTATTAAAAGCTAGTCTGGTTCGCTGGCTTGACCTTGTAACTAATAACTCAACGGTGATTACAGAACTCCCATCACCTGGAATTAAAAAAAAAAAAGTCCGACACACTGAAAGGTGTTCACACCGACTCAATCACATTAAATCAATGTGATGAGAGGATAAGTAGGTCACGTGGATCCATGGTGTTCGGACCACCAATCAATCCAAGTGAGAGGACCAACATTTTTTTGGGCATGTGTATATCAGAAGAAATCAATGTCTATTGAACTCGGTCATCCATTCTCAATGAGCGCAAACGCCATATAATCTGTTGCTATGGCAGCAGCTCAGTCTAGATGGAGTCAATAGTCACAACACATGCTTTGTTTCCCCTGGCTTAAAACAACACTCACGTCACATCCAAATTTCAAGCGAAGCAGGTGCTCAACTAGTCACTGAATCGCATAGTCCGGAAGAATTGAATGTACTGTACGCTTTTTTCCGGGCAATAATTCTATCAGCTGTGTAAAGCGGAGTGTCTTTAATTTTTTGCAACGGCAGACGGAAATTGTGGGGGTGCGTTCAAAGATGTGACCTCCTCTTTCGCGGATTCATCTTGTGTACCTTTTTAGGGGTTACACAGACAACCGAAGTTGACGAAAATTGAAGAAATAATTCACACATTTTATCCCATCATCCAACTAAATATCAGAAAGTACTCCAGAGCCTGGCAAATGTATACATTTACAGTATGATATGTTAACAGGACTAGTTGCGACTTACCTGCGAAAAAATTTCAGCATGGTGGGCCTTCAGATGCCGCTTGAGATTCGTACTAGATATTCTTTCCACCTAGTTTGTGGCCACATTTACTGTTACTGTCATCATTTACAGTTACTCCATCATTATGTTGTTTTGTTTTTTTTTCCTGCCAGAAAGTTTGTCTATCTTTTCTTCGTTTCCGACCACCAAGCCCTTTTGTTGACACTGCCGCCATGGTCCATCAATGGAAAGTGCGTCCGTGTGTGTGTGTGTGACGATTGACTACAGACGTGTTGCGCTGTGCTTGTGTATGCATGTGCCAGCCAGGTAGTGGGCATGACCAAGCAAGGATAGGTTGCAGCGGCATTGTCGATATTTTTTTTGACAGACGGGTTGCATGCATTTTGAACGTCTGACAGACCACATGCGAACAAATTCGTACCATTCTCGTCTCGACAAAAAAAAAACAAAAAACTCATGTCACGTTATATTTTAGTAAGCGCCATGTTTAAGCTCGTTGTTGTTGTGGAAAAAATAAAAGGGCATTAACGGAATAATTTCGTCATCCTTGAAGAAAACAACACTGTCCGGTCGGCATCATAAAAGCTGATTTCCATTTGAAATGTTCAATGCATGCGGGAGATCATCAGGAGGCCTGCAGGGCAGACATCTCCCATCTGCAAAGCCGTAAATCTCGCGAAAGGACGCTTTGCCTGTGTACTCTGTGCTGTATTTACATGCAGGACATGGCAGCAGCAGCAACTACGAACCGGCCAGCACACAGTCTAGGTAGATAATCTCTCCCTGAGGCAGAAAGCGTCAGCAAGCCATTTTGTGCTAAATCCTCAATTAGTGCCGTGCTTGGAGGGCAGGAGTAGGGACATGCCGAGTATGTCGTTGGGTTTCTCAATCTGGAACAGTCTAGTTAGTGCTGACTGACAAAATATTAATTAGTGATCGTGATATTTAATACTGAGATGATACAGAAATATACTTTTGTGCTTTCTTTCCTTGCTTTGGAATTCTGCCCAAGTCATGTTATGAAGGGCAGGTCATGATACTTTGACACAGTTTTGTTAAATCTCATACGATATGATATGTCTACGGTATGTTCAAAAACCAATGGTGTGTTTTGGCCTTTGTTTTAGCCAACCATAAACTGACCTGGTGGAGTTTTGAGTTCAGTCCGTTTTGAAAAATAGCACAATTGTGTATATATTTTTTTATTAGTGCAATGTTTTGGATATTTATGATCGTGAACATTTACAACCAATTTACAGTGTGTTGTTGATTTGATTAGAGAAGACTTCCAATTTTGGCAGGTTACTCCACTCTAAAAGGTTAATGTAGTGATTTTTATTCGACAATAACAATGAATAAAACGAACCTAAGCAACTATTTATCACTGTATTAACCATACAAAACGTTCGGAGACTCGTTTTTCAAGTCTACAAAGTTAAACAACGAGGACTTGCTTTCAAAGTATCACTCCAGGCTACTTTAGAGTCCCATGATCTCAAAGCGTTAGTAAGCAGCAGCTTAGTTCACTCCGTAATAACACGGTAATGGGCAAATTTGTGTAAAAAATGTCGCCGTATTTAAAACCACGTCACAATGCATAACGCTATAACCGGAGCATTAAACTTGGGTCAGTTTACACGAACGACCCAAGTTGAGTCGGAGCACTTGAACTTCACGGACAAAAACACGTCGGCACTTGTTGTTTCGACCTCTCTGCTTTGAGAAGGCACGAAGCTACAGCTAAGCTAACCGTGTCACAACGTTCCTTTTTGCGAACTTTAGCAATAAAGTTAGTTTAGTTTTTTTTTTTTTTTTTTAATTACCCTTTGCAACTTCCACTTGGTGTCCTCTGGCTACGTCCTGCCAGTAGTGCAGCAGTCGGTCGCCGTCTTCTTCCTCGTCCTCCAGGCTGCCGTTGCCGGAGTCTGACAGCTGGTCCTCGGAGAAAGACTCCAAGTCCTCCAGGGTGATCATGCCGCCGTCGCCGTCGCCGGGGCCGCTGCCACCTCCACCACCGCCGCCACTCATTTGACAGCCACCGCGGTCCATTTTGTCGTGGCAATCAAAAAAAAATAGTGTTGTCGTTTATGATAATAAAAAAATAGATACGATCGGACAATGTTATGCTAAAATCCCGTTTTTTTTCGTTCTTCGTGACTTCGCTGCAGCGCGTATCCCGAGGAGGCTCACGGCCAGTCGTGGGTCAACGAATCGGCCACGGCGCATTTAACCATTATAATGAAAAACAAACAACAAAATACAATATCGTCACAACGACATACAAGTCCGCCTTTAACTTGTGCTTTATTTTCGCTCATAAATAAACCGACGGTGAGCACCGTCTTCGTCTGTTGGGCTCCAACTGGGGGAATCGGTGAAGGCGATGTTTATAGGAGAAGAGGCACACCACGTGACTCATCTGGCCCTTGCCACTCCCTCATCTCTCATCTTCGAGCTGCTGTCCGAGACGATAAATAGTGCCAACCAAACAACCGTCCATTCTCGCCTTGGTATCGCTTTATTCAACAAAATGAAAAGATAGACTGTTCTCAATTGAGAGTACTGTTAATTTAGAGCAGGGGGCTTTCCACAGGAACAAGAAAACACTAAGTGACATTTTAGGGTGAACCTAAAATGAACTGTCAACCCCCTCCCAGATACTCGTGGCCAACCACCTGTGGATTTCCATATTCCCTGTTTTTAAAAAAATCTTTTTTATTGATATATATTTTTCCCCTCCCACCAATTCCCCGTGTTTTCTGTTGAAAATGTATGTTTATCAGAGTGTTGAAGAATTGAGGGGAGGGGGGTTATTACTATTTTTTTATTCAATGCATTTCCATGGGTGTCGATTATATGCAGATTTTCGCTATTCACCGGCCGGCCAGGTTACTGTCTCCCGTGAATAGCAGAGGTTGACTTATAAAGGTCTTAATTTGACTTGTAAACATTTGAATGCACATGTGGCACAACTTGCTGCTCTGAGAGGCGAAAACAATAAAACAATATTGCGTGTGTGTGTGTGTGTGGGGGGGGTGGGTGCGCATGACTTCTGAGAGTTGATATCAAGATAAGGCCTTGACCGTCACAATTAAATTTCAAAACCGTCACTTCCTTGAAAATGTTATTCTCTCTTTAATTGGAATGTTTTAAATACAGTTGACAGTCAAAAACACAGTGTTGCGACACTCAAAAATTATTGTAAGCGATACAGCAAATCCCTGTGTATGTATTGCACATTTGACAATAAAGTTGTATTCAATTCAATTCAATTCAAAATTATGAGTTAAATAATCAATCCACCAATTTAGCTGATTTGGTGCAAGCTACATTGAAAGTATAATATACTGTATATGTGTTAAATAGAACAAGTTCACTGTGCAATCAGAACCTCAATCCAGAAATCTGTGGAAGACTAAATTAGATTCACTGGGTTAGGGGGTTAGTGACACATGAATTGAAGCTATTTGTTGTTTTACAAGTGCACATTCATGAAGTTGAAGAATGGCGGCAGATATGAGTGCCGGTCTTGACGGTCAAGATCTTCGGAAAATGATCTTGCGACAAAGACCTGTCAAAAGTATTACAACGCTGCTGTGCATGCTTGCGTGACAACGACTTTTAATAACTGTATATAGTAGTGACAAAATGTCTTTACACTTTTGTGACAGTTAATTAATGTCCCAGTATTTGAAACATTTCCTGTACATAAAAGAGGCTTTATGATGCCACAAATAAATCCAGTTTACATTGTGTCCTATTGGGAAATTGCTTTGAAATCAGCACAACTTGCAAGTCAACCGGTGTCACGAAATGTCCTTGTTCCACTTCGGGGGCTCCGTTCTATTGTAGCATTTTAATGTGGCCGACAACGGACAAACGAGTTCTTTTGTCGGAGCATAATAAACAAACTTGAACTGGAGCAGGCACGATTTTGATCTGTCTGATCTGCGGCGCTGCAACAGCCAGCCACCATGTTGCACCGTTCCACACGCACGTAGAGGACATTATATAATCCTCTCCAGTCTGTGGGGGAGTTTCCATGTACAGTAAATACGCGGTCCACACTTACTGTAATAATCCCCGTTGCTGCTTTTGTTGATACACACACCCTGACAATAACTAAATGGATCGATAACTGCACGCCAAGATGAGCTTAATCATTCATAATGTAAAGTGGCAGGGTGAGCGACAATAGTAGGTGATGAGCCGTATCAACTTCATTACACACGAGTGAGTTCGCACAGTTTATTTATCTTTTTAGTTGACCTTTGGAACGCTTGTTCTTGTACATGAACGTATACACACACACACACACACACACACACACACACACACCCCTTCCATTGTTGACATGCAGGGTTCAGCCATGAGCAGCTTTCGTTATTAATAGCAGCCCACAGAGCGGCTTTTTTCTCACATTCTTCACGTCACTTAACTCCATGCCCTTCAACCAATCGGCTGCAAGCACGCACACACACGCACACAAACGAAGTGAAATTTCAGGATGAACCTAAAATGAGCTCCAGTCGACCCCCAGATGTGTCATTGTTCAGCATCTGTGGATTTTCTTTCTTTTTTTTCTTTCTCATTTTTAATTTATATATATATATTTTTTTTTTCCCCTCCCACTAATTTCCCCATCTTGTGCGTAAGATGATGTATGCACCGCAGGGCGTGCTGACAAAACCAAATAATGAAACCAGTATTTTTGATTAATGGTATTTTAGTCATTACCGCAAATATCTGACAAGCTGCTTCCAGAGTAAATGAGATTTTCTCTCTCAATAAATTATTTTGACAATTCTGTTTTCTCGCATGCACCAAGTTCATTTTGAACGAATAATGCACCCCCACACGCGAAACGAAGCGCTCTCCCAGTAAGATGTTTTGTATATACTGTATCAGAGCATATGATGATTACGCCATATTCACTGGCCGTTTGAGTGAAAGGTCAGGGGGAATTAATGGTTGTTATTCAACCCTCTGCCTTTGTCGCGTAAAGCTCCGTAAAGAACGGAGCACCTTGCTTCAGCCCCCTGACAAGCGTCCTGAGATTTCGCCTAAAAGGGCCAAGTGGCTCAACTTTCCTATCCAAAGCAAAGCATGATCATTATCAGCCATTTCTGCGAAAAGGGCCAGGCTCAATCGAGGTTTCACTATCTAGAGTTGACATAGAAAGTCTACACACCCCTGTTCGAATGCTAGGTTGACTTAATTTAAAGAGAGTATTTATATGTTTAATGTTTGCAATCTACGCATGCGTTAAATTAACATTCCATTAAAAAAAAGGTCTTTACATTTTTAGTTTAAATGTATTCAAACGTGTGGCAGGTGTTCAAAAAAAGTGTTTTATTGATCTTTTTTCTTAGGCTTGGACCAGTCACCGGTTTAAAGGTACGGCTGTATACCGGTATACAGTTTAACAATTAAAAAAAAAAGACACGGTTTCAAAACCACTAAAACCTTTCATCAGTGGCAGGTGCGTTTTTTTTTTTTTCTTTTTGTTTTTGGAGATGTCAGTGAATGCAGCTCAACTCAACTTTATTTATATGACGCTTTACAGAACAGCAACAGCTGTAACAAAGCAGGTTACCGAGCACATGTGACAAAACATTATCAGTATCCCTCTTTGGCAAATTAGAAGCTGATTATTTGGAGCATGGTGTCTATGAGAGCAGATGTCGTCATTTAATACTATAGACTGGATGCTACTGTGACTCACGAGTGAACAGGTTAAGAGTACACCATATGCAAGTTAATAATAACACGTTACTTGGAGTGATTTGAATGTGTGTGCAACATTCGAGATAATTCAATCGCGCATCACCTCTACGTGCTGCGCTGCATTGTACTGTGTTCCTCAGTATGTGTTTGCTTCTTCCGCTTCTAGGGCAACACCCTACCATTAGCAAAATTGAAATTGTAACGACTCTCTTATGCTGTGCGGGTGAATGGATGCGGCTCAAATTTTCGGAGTGACAAATTGCTCACATCTTCCGCTTGCTTTTATTCGAAAACGAGTGCAGTGGGGAAAGAAAAATCACATCCAGCCCAAATAATATTACTCGTCTATTGTGGGGACTTGAATCAAAACACTCTTCCTCTTTCAGTCGGCGCAAGATTGGTTTGGTAAATAACAGAAGCGCGTTTGTGTGAGGCGTGACGAAGCATATGGGGAATGACTTCCCTGCTTTCTGTCTGCTCATCAGCGAAAAAGTATTGGCAGGAAATGGCCAATTATGATGACCTACATACATTGTGTGTGTGCGTGTGTGTGTCTGTGTGTCTGTCTCTCTCTCTCCACTAGGTGTTGGAGAAGTTCATGTCACGTTTGGTCCAAAACCGAGTGATGGGACACAAGGATCTTCAGAGTCTCTCCAAGTACCAGCTCATCCTCGCCAGGGACCAGTTCCGAAAGAATCCCCCAACCCACCTCAAAGTACGTCCGTTTTCAGTCACAGAACCAGGTCATTTCCTGGGTTGACTGGAATCGGTAGTTCAACAATCCTCTGCATCGTGCTCTTCACTATTTGACTTCACGAGACTAAAGGCCTTCTCATATTGCGCTCATCACGCCCATATTTGGAAGGGCGGCCTACCAGGAAGTCTTTTCCCACTTGTTGGTTTACTGCTGTTAACATTTTGAAATCACTGTTCTGAATTTTGTTGTTCGTCTCCTTTTTAGAGAAAAAGGTTGTCCAACAAATAGTGAAAAACTGAACAGTGGATACGTGTATTCAAGGGTCCAATCAGGTGCACTTGTGAATATTATAGTGTCTTTTAGGTTTATCCTAGTGAAAATTCCATCTTTGTCTCTCAAGCCTTATGTCCATTTCAGGGACAGTTTACATAAATGCGTCATTTGCAGCAGTACAAACGTCACACTTTCTCAATAATTAATTTGATAATTTCAGTATTTGGAAAAACGTCAAAATAGAATAGCTGCCTGCCATGTTCTTTAAATATGTCACTTGTTAACCGTCACACACAGCTTCACCAAATGGAATGCATCTGTAGTGCGGCAGACGGCACACCACGTCTTCAATGTTCTTCGTTCGCTAAACAAGCATGGACACTGCTGTAATTAATATGTCCTCCTACCTTACATGTATGAAGATCAAAGTGCTTCTTTGATCCGCTGTCGCAGGGGATTAATTTACGAGCGTGGACTCTAACTCGCATTATGGCCATAACGCCCCAAAACGCCGCCGCCGCCGGGAATGGCAGAAGGTTAAAGAGAAAGCAGATCCTCCCTCTAGCAGTCAAGCTCACATCCCATTTCTTGCTCATTAAAAATACTCGGCACGGATTTTGTTTTTAGTGTGACCTATGTGGCTCATCGTTTCAAAGTTTCAGTAAAACAGAAAAAAAAAGATGATTTTTTTGGAGCCTTGTGACTATGTCTCATCTTATAATGTGCAGAACAGAGGATGAGAGAGGTCGGTTTGTTAAGGAGAAAAATGTGTTGGGCTCTCACCACTACAGTCAGTGTAATGATGAGTTGTATTTTCAATTATTTGTTTTCATTTGTTTCTCTGCCAGTTTGTCGAAATATGTATTTTCGTAAAACTAATTTGGCACAAAAAAGGTTTCGGGCTGCCTTCCGGTGCTAAAAATGATCAAATACATCGAAAATGAATTGACTCGCCTTTCAATGCCGATTCTAGTCTCCTCCAAAAAAATCGTTAGGACGAGCAATTATCACTGCCTGGTATGACACGTCAACACTCGCTGAAACACATCCAGAGTTAGTCCTTTGATGCCCCCTGAAAAGAGGTGAGGTGTGCTGGCAACTGCTGCAAAACGTTGCCGACATGCATCTGCAATTTGACATTTAAGGGATTTTTTTTTTCCCCTGGTTTTGGCGGCAGAACAGATTTTACACAATGAAGGTGTTTGACTTGTGGTTGCATTACATTCCAAATTCCTCGCAGTTTTTTTTTCCCACTGTAGTCTCGTGTACTACTCGCATGTTGTGCCTGCAGGGAACACAGCAGGGAATGCTGGAGGGAGACTTTGCCCTTTGCATTAGCCTGTATCATGGCTACGAGCTCCTCATGCAGATGGGACTCAGGTCGCTCTTCTTTTACATTCAAGGGATCATGGATGGCTCCAGGGGTTTGTTGAATTTTTCTACCTCAAAGTTACAAAACGTCCCCTACCAGGGGAGGTGTCATTTCCTCGCGACATGTTGTTTGACATCTCCATCCTTTTGTTTTAGAAATGTCCCGGGCCAGGAATGAGCTGCAGAGGACTCCCGTCTTTATGGACCTTTATCATGAGATGGAGGCAAATTTCAGGAGGCTCCCTGGTATTTGCCTTTTTTTTTTTTTTTTTTAAAGCATGTCATCCATCTATCCATCCAATCATCTCGCCATCCATCCATTTTCTAATCCGCTTATCCTCACGAGGGTCGCGGGCGTACTGCAGCCTGTCCCAGCTGTCTTCATGCAGTAGTCGGAGTACACCCTGAGCTGGTTGCCAGCCAACCAGGTCACACAGAGACGAACAACCGTTCGCACTCACACTCACAACTAGGGACAATTTAGAGTGTTGCATTAACCTGCTACACATGTTTTTGGAATGTGAGAGCAACCTGGAATACCCGGAGAAAACCCATGCAAGCACGGGGAGAAGATGTGAACTCCACACAGGAAGGCTGGAATCGGATGGACGAATGGATGGATGGATGGATACTTTATTCATCCGGTGATACTTTATTCAGTGAAATTTCACTGCCAAATGTCATTACTTTTCCTCTTGCATGACCCTGAAAGAATGTGAAAATATTGCTCAATGGCTGTTGGGAAAATGTTTCAAAATCAGAGAAGCATTATTTCTGAACAGATTCTATTCACCCGTGATGATGAGATTATCTTCATGGCTTTCTTTCTTTTTTAAAATTAATGACATCCCATGATCCACACCCACAGGCGCAGATGAACCCTTCATTTACGGTCACCCCAAACTGCAGAAATTAGAGGCCGTGGTCCTGCAACACTTCCGACTCTTGGTTGATCGCGCGTCCGACGGTAATGGTAATTTGCCAGTGTGCTAACAATTCACAGATGCGGTGACATCACAATTCCTTTCAACTGTGCCATAAAATTAACCCTCCAGGTTCGGGGGCACAGGAAGCCACCACGCGGGTGATGATCTTTTCGTCCTTCCGTGACAGCGTGCAGGAGATCGCTGCCATGTTGAACCGCCACAGCCCGCTGATCAGAGTCATGACATTCATGGGGCAAGCGTCGGCAGGCAAAGGAGTCAAAGGTTTCACTCAGAAGGAGCAACTGGAGGTGGACACTCGCTCTTTCCCTTGATCACGATCGCATCTCATCACATCTTTCGTTCAACTCGAGAGGCGTTCATGAGCGCCTCCGAAAAACGCATTGGCATTTCCTTGATCATAGCTCCAACAGAACTATCAGATGTCAGTCGTAGTTATTTATTCCTTTGTTGTGTATTCACAAATGATGAAATCACAATATAAATTCTGTAAGGGGGGGCTATAGAATTTATTTTGTGATATCCTCGCTTGCTTTTCAGTTTTGATGCATTATTATCAATTTTTGTAGTTTCATTGAAGTAA
Source organism: Hippocampus abdominalis (assembly GCA_018466805.1). NCBI lineage: Eukaryota > Metazoa > Chordata > Actinopteri > Syngnathiformes > Syngnathidae > Hippocampus > Hippocampus abdominalis. The sequence goes on along the minus strand of CM031705.1, from coordinate 14,038,271 downwards.
TTGTTAGTTCACGTTTTTCGGAGGCGGTCTTTAACGCCTCGAGACAAACTGAAGAAGGCACGGAGACGGACAAAGACGCACCTGCATTTGTTGAGACTTTTTAAAAAAAAACAACACTCTCCTTTTTTCGGAGCCGCAACAAAAACTTATTTAATAAACCAACAGCAAGTTATAACATTGTAAGCATGTCTCCAGCAAGGAGCCATCTTGGGGTCGACATACAGTGAAACTCCTCTACAACAAAACCTACATGGGCGAAAATACCTCCTAGTGTGAAAAAATCTTCATGCATTAACACTATTCCCACTTTCCTGCCCCCCATTACAAGGAAAAAAAACCCCTGTTGCGTTATACGAAATCTTTTTCTCTGCTCTTGCCTCGCGACGAGATTCACTACACCGAAGTCTGTGTGTGTGTGTGTGTGTGTGTGTGTGTGTGTGTGTGTGTGTGTGTGTGTGTGTGTGTGCATCTGAGATCAAATTTGCTAAAGTGAAAAAATCCCTGTTGTGAAAAATGTCTTCCTGCAAACATGATTTCGTTGTAGAGGAGTTTCACTGCATTACCGTAATGACCATACACAAAACGCACCGGATTTTAAGGCGCTCGGTGAGCTTGAAAGAAAATTGAAGACTTTTTAGTGCGCCCTTTAGTGCGGAAAATACGGTATATAAAATGAAAGCTCCTTTTAAAATTTATGTGAAAGCAAAACCGAATGTTGATGGTTTCGTTTCAATAGGTGGTGAACAGGTTCCGTCAGGGTGGCTTCAACACGCTCGTGTCCACCTGCGTAGGGGAGGAAGGACTGGATATCGGCGAGGTCGACCTCATCGTGTGCTTCGACGCGCAAAAAAATCCCACCCGCCTCGTGCAGCGTATGGGCCGCACCGGGCGTAAGAGGCAAGGCCGCATTGTGGTTATACTGGCTGAGGGCCGGGAAGAGAGGGTGTGTATTTTCATTTCAAGTCCTAAACGTCAGCATGTTTCATATAAATGGCTGTTTAAAAATGAGTGATCACTTTACTCTCTTGATTTCTGATGAAACTCTATTATTTTTCTTTGTCCGTATAGAGCACAACATTAAACAAAAATGTGGAGAGTGCTTATGATATGGAAGTCAATTAAGTCATCTGGTGTAGGAGGTCCTTGATTGAACTGTTTTTAAAGGTTTTTAATTTATTTATTTTTTAATTACCTTTTTGACATGGTGCAAGCATGCACTTAAGATGGTACTTATCTTCCCTTTATAAAGATTATTTTGCAAAGTTATCCGGGTGCAGTACGACCATTAAAAAACATGCTGTAGCCCAAAATCTTTCCATACACTCTCCCAAAAAAAAATCACTTGGTCAGAGCCAATACACACTAAATTTTTTTGTCCATCTGATATTATTGCTTCACAAATAAAACACAAGTAGATATAAACTGCAGTTTTTAAAAGACTATTTGTTTCATTATTTAATGTGAGACGAGCATTTGTGATCGTTTTTGTCAGCAGGGGCTTGTTTTTTTTTTTTCCCGAGCAGCTCTCCCATGAATGCTATTTTGTCTTTCCTTTGACTGACTCACAAACACGGGCCTTAACTGCAGTTTTTTTGTTGTCGATCTACCTTCTTATGTGACCTGTTGTATAAGTTGTGGTTTTACTGTTACAGTAATTCTGGGTGGCCAACCGGTTCACCAATGTTTCCGGTTCTCTTCTTTTGTAAAGAAATTGACACGGCTTTGTAACCTTTTCCCATTTGGTCGATTAGATTGTCTGATGTGCCTTGTGAAATTTAAATCAGCTTTCCAAAAACTGTGGATCATTTTTATGTCATGTTATGACAAGGTGGGGCAATTCCTTTTTTTTTTCCCCACGGAAGACGAAATACTTTTGGAACTTTTTTTTTCTTCCCTTAACAAATGTCCTCATTACAAAACTGCTTTATGTATTTACTTGTCTTGTCTTGTTGACCTATTAAAATGGGCTTGATGATGTGGAAAAACACCAGTCAATCAGAAAACAGCAAGCAGCCAAATAATTTTTCCGAGCATTTTCCAACCTTTCGCCTGACCTCCAATTCATACTTCCTCTTAGACGTACAACCAAAGCCAGAGCAACAAGCGTAACCTGTTGAAATCCATCATGGACAACAAAAGGGGCTTCCACATGTACCCCAACAGTTCCCGCATGCTACCAGACTGTATAACCCCCACGCTGCACAAGATGCACATCACCTCTGGCCAGTTTGAGCACCGAGGCAGCAGCAGCAGGCGGTCGTCAAGGGGTCGCCGGTCAAACGCCCAGGATCGGACCTCACTCATCCACCCTCAAAACTTTAGTGAGTGATCATTGTTGATTTGAGATTCTCCTGAAAAAGCTTGAAGTTTGCCGTTTTGGGTTGAGTGTGTGTTTTTTATTGAGTTATTTTTGGGGGTGTCAGTTTGTCAGGAGGCTGCTGCATCAGGACCCTTCTTGAGCGACGCAGAGTATTCAGTGTGGGTGTCCAAGATGAAGCTGGCTGACGATGAAGCTCAACCGACATTGAGGCAATCATCAAGCTTCCTGTCCCTTCCACATGATGTACAAGCTCAGGTCTGTTATTATTATTTTTTTTAATTATTTTTTTCATTTACCGTATTCCCTTCCTGAGGGTTGAAAAGCAAAGTGGGAACAAACAGCTTGTCTGCAAACTGCTAACTTTGGGTTTAATTAACTCGTTTTATTCGGTATTAATGAAATAATTCATGAAGAATGATCCAAGCGAAGTTGCTTGGGGCTTGATGCCCTTGGCAAACAGGTCCTCGGTGAACAGATAGCGAACAATTCTTTAAAAAAGACAATGTGCTTACTTCAAGCTGAGTACTTCCACTCCCATTATTATCACATCTATCCTTCCTCATGTTGATTATCGCTGTCTTGTCCGTTCCTCTCAACAGGTTGTATCTGGGACGTAAATGCATTTTTTTTTTTTTTTTGCATACATGGCCAATAAATCTGATTCTGATTTGAAACTTACTGTAAAAGTAAGCATAAAACCCAAAATTGCATGTTATGTATTTTACCAAACACATGTTTTGGCCTTGAGAACGTGTGCTAGCTTGACGCTCGCACACGATGCAAAACAATGCATATGGTCTCACGAAAACCAGGCTCAATGTCGCGGTGTTCTCACCCGTTAAGCAATGGACATTTGAACAGAAACAATGCAGCAACACATGTAGACAGACAATACTGTATACCAATACTCACAAGTATGTTCTTTATCCTCTTGCGATCTACGTCTTTGTGTAAAAATGAATGGATATTATATACAGCTCCCTCGTGGCCAAAGCCTTCACTCGAAGGATTTGCACAGTGAATTGAAGCATGAAAAAACTCTACTGAAATTGTTTATTTTATTTGTGGGGTGTTTTACTTGGGGGTGCAATAGATGAAAGATATTCCCTTTTATTTCAATGGGTAACGATGATTAGAGATACGCGTGTTTTGAGTCACAGAACAAATAAACATCGAGGCACATCTGATTTTGTTGTTGTTTTATACAGCTCTCGTGACATTTTGTAGGTGTAGCTAACAATTTGTCTAAAGCTTATTAACTAACTACAACCACATTCTATTTCAAAGGAGGGTGCTCCCAGAGGCGGCACACCCGTACGAGAGCTTTCTCTTTTGGAATGGAGGCACTGGCAACATCGGGCACTTCCAACCCATGTTGTTGATCACTCCCTGCGCTGCCAGCATTTCATTAAGGTGATGCAGCTTGTCGACAGCATGCGGGAGGAAAATGAGGTGAGATGTTGTGTAAAATAGTCGCTCAAACAGTGACATATTAGATCTCTTGACCGTTTTATAAATCAGTCATGTGACGTTGAAGCATGAAGAATCCAATTTTATCTGTTACAAAATGAGATTGCGCAATCTGGGGGCTGCGGAAGGGCAGCGGTGGTATTTCTTTCTTTTCTTTTTTTTTTTATTTAATGAATCCCTAACTGACTTTCTTGAAAAGGGGGTCATCTGCCTTTAATCGGAACGTACGGCTTGAATTAGGGTTAAGTAACTACAGTCATTCTTTCCACCTAGAAGGCAAATTCTTGACGTGACAAACAAGTTCAGTGGTTTTCGTACGTCATGATTCAACCGATGATAATGATTCGTTGAGATCCTTTGTTTCTAATCTTGTTTTTTTTTTTCTCGCTCCAGCAAACAACTGCTTCTCTTTTTGGACAATGAGTTGCTTTGCTCTCCGACATTTAAAAAAAATTTTTTTTGAAACTCTAGTTCCACATGTTGACAGTCCAAGACCACAGCATGGGTTATCAGAGCGACCAAAAACTTGCCATAAGATTTATTTTTAAGCATCTTCAATAACAGAACTCCAAACAGGCTTGAATGTGGTTTGTTTTTACGTGCTCACAACATTAGCCTGGTCTCGACATCCCGCCTCGAAGGGGTAATTTAATCACATGGCTGCTTTGTTACTCACCACCTGATGTTGATTTAAGCACCGCAAGTATCTCCAGCTCAGTTCAGAAGATTGGGCCATTGATAAAATGGCTGCGTCGGTTCAAATCCCTGAAATTAGGTCAGCGATTATCGTAAAACCCACCTTTTGTTTTCCCCACGGTGAGTCTTGGCTAAACAAGGCTTTGAAGCTAACCTACTTTTCAAAACAAAACATGCAGGGGTGTCTGGTGAACGGGCTCACTTTAATGTCAGGAATTACTTTTGATTTTGAAGGTCCACAGTCATGAATTGTTTCAGAGATTTCGGAGTTGTTTCTCCTTATAATTTTCAACAATGTTAGAAGAGGTGTTGCTTTGAAATAGAAGTTTGTTCGGATTGTGATGCTTGGATTGTTTCTTGATCTTCCACTATGAGTTTGTAGAACTTGTTATGAACTGTTTACCACAGGCCATGTGCTTGTCTTAGCACTGTGACCGTGCCGTGATCTGGAAAATCGAGTTCTAACTCTGCTTCTTTTAGATGTGCGGGCTCAAGAGTCAGACACCTGAATCCAACCCATTTCTCCAGTGACTAAATTGTAATTTAACTTGATTTAATTTGCACCAGTGCGTGGCCTGCTTCAAAGAAACAGAAGACCACGGCCGCTTTCATTGTTGTCTGCTAAGAGCAAGAAATTGAGGCTACACAATCAGATCTGAAATTCGTAGAAAATTTTAGCAAGCGCTTGAGAGGGGGATTTTTACCAAGGATCTGGCAAAAGCGACAAATTTAAACCAACTCTCTGATTCTCCCAAGACTAACATTTCTGATTAAAAAATTCCAATCGCAGCATTCCACAGATTTTGGGTGACTATAATGGAGTAAAGGCGGCACGGTGGGCGATTAGCTAGCACGTCGGCCTCACAGCGCAGAGGTGTAAGGTTCGATTCCGGCTCTGGCCTTCCTGTGTGGAGTTTCCATGTTCTCCCCGTGCCTTCGTGGGTTTTCTCTGGGTGCTCCGGTTTCCTCCCACATTCCAAAAACATGCACAGCAGATTAACGGGTCACCGTAAATTGTCCCCAGGTGTGATTGTGAGCGCGAATAATAAGAATAATACACAATAATAATAACAATCCATCCATTCGTTATCTAAACCGCTTATCCCACGCTGCACCTCTGCTGTGATTTTCGGATCAGTCGGTCAGTCTTTATTTTTTGGCCCGCTACGGTTCCACCAGCAGCCTGTTGGTGGTTTCAAGGTATAATCAAATCGTGGTCCGATTCCTCAGAGAAGGGAGAGAAGAAGAGCCATATGCTCCCTTTACATTGACATACAGAAGATTCAATTTTCTTTACTGTGACGTTTGAATGTACCCAAACAACGGCAATTTCCTCAAAGCCGTTGGCGAGTAACCTCACGATTAATCAATGGAAGGAGCAGTCAGTCCCTCCCTCTCTGAAAGCCTCCCGAGGTTGTTTTTCCAGTCGTTTGAAGACATTTTCTGTTTGGCCGGGGGCCAACAAGCAAAGCACATGCTGTGTTTTCCACGGCCCGCTGTCACGCTGCTCTTTGTGATGAGGAGACGCAGTCCATAAAGACAGACGGGCCTCCGCGCTTGCGATTATGCAATCCTCTGAAGCGTTACATAAACCCAGGAAGCTGGATCTGGGTCAGGCTGTGATGACCTAGATGGAGACTAGAAGAGCAGCACACAGCAAAAACTGAATCCAAATTACTAAATTATTTGACAGGCGAAAAGGGCAGTTCGATTTTTTTTTTGTCATTAGCACTTAATTGTATTATTACATTATTATGAATTGAGCTAATTAAGTACTTGCTGCAGTTTTACATACTTGCGCATATGGACAAAATTGTTGGTACCACTGCATCATTGAAAGAAAATAAGAGCAGTCATAAAAAAATTCAAATTTAATAAAAATTAACCAATGACAATCAGACACTGCTTTTGAATTTAGTTTCAACAAAATTGGTTAAAACAACAACAAACTTAGAAAACAGTATTTGACAAAAGTATGTTACCCATAAGTTAATATTTTGTTATTGTTGTTTCCGGACCATACTGTGATCAAACGATTTTGGTAACTTTGAATTGTGGCCCAATTTTCCGGAGCAAACTGCTCCACTCGTCCCAGGTTTGAAGGGTTTGTTCTCAAGACTGAAGACACCCTGTGCCCGGTGGATCAAAGCAGCCGCAGAACCTAACAGAGCCTCTTCCATGTTTCACGGCAGGGGCAGTGTTCTTTTCTTGATGCCTCATTTTTGCATCTGTGTGAGCTGTTGTGCAGCTGTTGTCTCCATAGGACATTCTCCTAGAAGCTTTGTATCTTGTTTTCAACACACAGTTTGATCTCCTGAGATAAGTTTCTTTTTCGCTTCCTCTGGTCCATGTTTAGTGTGGTTCACACAGTGTCACCAAAACAGCACAGTGACAACTTGTCAAACTTAAATCATTGAACTGACCGCTTACCAGTTTGAAGACCCTTGTGATCCTAATTAGAGGACACACTTTGGTTGAACAGGTCTCTATGGTGAAATTATTTTTGAAATGATCTTTTCTTGCGGGTCCCCTCATTTTTGTTCAAGCCTTTTTCATGAAAAAAAAAAAATCTGTTGAACCACAATTCAAAAGCACTGTTCATTTTCGTTAAATTTTAATTTATTATGAGTATTGCAATTTATTTTTCTTTCATTCATTCTTTTCTTTCATTAACAGCGTGCTCCCAACAGTTTTGTCCACGTGGCTTAAGTACGGGTAATACATTGTAGCTTAAATTGGTTTTCTTTTTCATGAAACATTCGTAGGCATATTTTCTCTCAAGGAGAAAGAAAAAAAAAACAATACACTGAGATGATTTATGATGTTTGTTGACAAAACTCAGACTTTTAATTTATCCAGGTCACTTTCTGTTCAAGTGCTAATTGTTAGCCTCAAGCAGTTCCAGGACTAAGTCGAAATTGCGAAGAGATTTGTTCAGCTTGTGTCACTCGTGTTTATGCTCATGAGTCACCCTCTCATTTTTATAACATACCAACACAGAAATAAAATTGCTTCCAGCCATGCATTTCGATCGCAAGCGGTATAGAAACGTCAAACAGTGGCGCTGCGCGAGCCGAGATAAAGGTGTGGTATGTCTTATGTAGTACGCTGTGTGGTTAGCATCATAATGCCACGCATTCTTTCAACCATTACACAAGCATCAGATACTGCATTTAGTTTTTTTTGTGTTTTTTTTTATGCCTACAACAGTGGCTTAATAGGCAGAGATTAAAATGTGGGCGTTAATTACGGGAATATGTTGAAATTGCTCGGGGGCGGGATGGGCATTATAAAACTGTACAAACAATACCTCTCTGCAATTACTGCTCATAGTTTCTAAATTATTCATTCATTCATTCATTTTCCGAACCGCTTCATCCTCACTAGGGTCGCGGGGGGTGCTGGAGCCTATCCCAGCAGTCTTCGGGCAGTAGGCGGGGGACACCCTGAATTGGTTGCCAGCCAATCGCAGGGCACACAGAGACGAACAACCATCCACGCTCACACTCACACCTAGGGACAATTTAGAGTGATCAATCAGCCTGCCATGCATGTTTTTGGAATGTGGGAGGAAACCGGAGCACCCGGAGAAAACCCACGCAAGCCCGGGGAGAACATGCAAACTCCACACAGGGAGGCCGGAGCTGGGATCGAACCCGGTACCTCTACACTGTGAAGCCGACGTGCTAACCACTGGGCTACCGGGCCGCCGTTTCTAAATTACCCCCTTATTATATTCTATTGGGGGAAACTCCAAGGTAGAATTTTTCTGTCTGCCACAGTTTGGTTAAACGGCTTTTATGTTCCCTATGGAGTATCAATATCGAATGGTTGTTGTACGACCAGGCGTTTCTCCATCCATCTATTCAGTTCCTTGCCGCAATATAAGTTAGACATATGATGAATGAGTCGTACTTCAAAAGCGGAATCAAAAATGAATCAACGAAATTGGCACGGAGGCCAAAACTTACCCAGCTGACGCAATTTGGCAAGAGTTTGACACTCAGCAATATGCATGACAAAACGGGCATTGACTGCACAAAATGGCCAGCTCTTTTTTTTTTTTTGTGTCCTGGATATACAGTGAAACTCCTCTACAACAAAATCTACATGGGTGAAAATACCCCCTAGTGTGAAAAAATCTTCATGCATTAACACCATTCCCACTTTCCCGTTTCAAATTTGCTACAGTGAAAAACCCCCTGTTGTGAAAAATGTCTTGCTGCAAACATGATTTCATTGTAGAGGAGTTTCAATGTAGTAGGTATCCTTCTTACCTGGCGCGAATGCAAGTAGTGAATGGTGACAATTGATGCTTTTAGATACAGTACTTGTATTCAATGCACAGAGTTAAATAAAAGTTTAAAAAACAAACCCCCCCCGCCCCCCCCAAACTAACTTGTAATGATAATCAAAACAAGAGTTTTGCCCCAAAGAAATCTATGGATACTTGGATCTTTTAAAGAACCTTAAATCAGATGTTCAAAAATGTAGGACTTGATTATGCTTAAAAGTGGCGATTAATCCTTAAATCCACCATTCTAAAGGTCTTCCAAATGTATCCAATTGTGTCGAACAAGCTGGGAGGGGATTTTTTTTTTTTTTTTTTTTACTACACAATTTCAGTTTGTTGCACACGGTGCTTTGCAGTAATACACACACAATCACTTAAGTATAAGAAAAATATTGCTGCAAAACGTCTTCGCAAAACATTGTAATGATATTGAGCCCATATCGACCACTTGCCTTATGGTCACATTTAATAAAACAGAGGTGTAAAATGTTACTATATTTATCCAGTCATAAAAGGGACAGCGGTGACTACAATGAACAGCTTATCATGCAATCGGGTTGCAAGGTGCATAAAAGGGTTAAATAAGGCTTTGGAAATTAGGCTGGTGAAATGAAAGGTCTCTTACTACGTATAATTGTTGTTTGCAGTGATGTAACAGCACTTCCTCACACTGGGAGCTGTTTTAGTTACACTTCTGAGCATTATGAGTATCACTGCAAACAGGAAGTAAGGCCCTGTTGACTTTCATAGGCTAATATTTGGTTTTAGAACGCACCTGATCCTGCTATCTTTCGACCACCATGAGGTCCCCCCCCCCCCCACCCTTTTACCTTTCCAAGCCCTCCTTTCATTTTGCTCTGTCCTCACAACGGCCAGCTCCCTCCCACTGTTTAGTGGCACTCTGCTGTGCCACTCCCGACAGATTAATTCCAGGTCGTGTGGTTTGCAAGCATGACAGATATTTGGCAATGAACTGGATGTGTTGACAATCAACACTTCGGAAATCTCATTCAACCAACAAGACGGAAATGGCGGCCTTGTGTCAAGGAACACTTTCGAATAATTTTATCCAGTGTTGGTTGTGGCTTTGTTGACTTTCTAGCAAGATAGCTTTTGTAAATAGCACATTTACCAAACAGGTGAAAAAAAACTCGAGAGGTTGATTGTATTCACATGTGCTTCTTCTCCGCAGGAGGACTGTGCTTACGAGCAGGAGCTATCGACTTATCTTAACCAAGCTGACGCCAACGGCCATCTGAAAAAGATAAAGAAAAATGCCTGCTCCAAAACCGTCGCGCAACCAGCAGCTGGTTTGAAACTACAACAAAGGAATGAGGAAGCCAAGAATGCGCAAAGATTAGCTGATGAACCGAGGCCTCCTATTTTTCCATCCGTTGCATCTTGGTTAGTCAACGAGGAACCCGTTCTCAATGAAGAGGTCCTAAAATTAGATTGCCCTGACACTGAGGAGGTCCTAATCAATAGGGACAGTGAAGAAGACGTTAAACTTCAGGCCATGTTCTATCTCCCCAAATGGGATGCCTGTCCTCCCTCTTCTGGTATCCCGACAACAGAGGAGAACCTCAAAGCCATCTTGGCTAATGTGGCTGAGCTCCTGTCTCGCTCGCCGCCACCTCAGGCGGATTTAGACATATTAACGGTGGACCCAATGTGCGCTCCTCTTCCTGATCTTCCTCCGGCGTTCCAAAGCAACTTCACCTTGGATGTCGATGAAGATGATGAAGTCGTGGTGATTCATTCTGACAACGACTGTCCCGAGGCGATGTTGGATGTCTCTCCAGGAGATGAGGAGGAATTCCGTCCGGAACTGCAGCCTGTCAGTAGTCCAACCTGGGATGAGGTCTTTGAGGATGAAGGCGCAAATGAAGCCCGAGAAGCGAATAACCACGAGCGGAGTGCTGATGCGGGAAAAGGAACATCGGCGGACCGGAAAACAAATGCGCAGCCTGCGTCGGAAGCCCACCTGATGGACGACAGCATGGACCTGTTTGGAGATGATGACGCCTTCCTGCAGATGACCATCCTGGACGTCGGCGGTGTCACACCCCGGACTTCCCCCAGCGTGGAGGGCATGGCAACCGGCACCATGCACACGTTGGCTCCCTTACAGACGCGTGATGCAGTAATAACGCAGGCAGTAGCATCGCCTCGTCGTGCACCGACGTCAAAGCAAACGGGGAGAGGTTCTCCTACAGTGTCAAAAAGTGCCGAGTCGTTTGACAGCTTGGACTTTGCTGTCAACTTCGACCTTGGCTATTCCCTGGAGGACTCGGAGGAGGAGGAAGACGGGGTGTCATTGAACACTACCTCCCCGTGGCCTCCACCTTTCCAGCAGGAGACCTCGCCACATGCATCCGTTCATTCCTCCACGCCTTACAGCTTTCACAGACCCGCTGCACATTCATCCCACACCCTGTCCACGTTCTCCACACCTCCGATTCTCCCGGGGCGGGCGAGCCCTCATCTCGCATCGCCGTTGACATCCAAAGTGGGCCCGCTACCGACTCCTGCGGCATCGCCGCATTCTGCCGGCCCTCGCGCAGTTCGCCTCTCTCTCAGTACTCTGAAGCGAAGACGTCCAGAAGGCGGGCCAAAGACGGCAGTGGAAACGCAGGACGCGTGTGTCATCGTGACCGATTCTGACGTTCATCAAGGTTTGTTTGCTTATGCTGAGGCCTTAGAACAGGGGTTAGGGTTAGGGTCGATGTCGTGTGGGCCGGACCATTGACATTATACCATACTCTGCTATAAATCATCAAAATATGTCTTTAAAGAAGCATTGGCACATTGATACCGTCTGCTTTGATAGGGTCTGTGTCAGTGACAGACTGAGACTGCTGTTTTGTTCTCTGATCAAAACAGTGTGCCTCCTAGCGGATAATCCGTGAATTGTATTTTATTCAAAATATTCGTTTTGTGTCTTGAATGCATTTTATCACCTTTAAATTATCCTGCGGTCTGTATTTTTGACAACACCGCCTTAGAAGTTGTTTCCTGATATAGTCGCCAGGGGGTGCTTATTGAATCAACCGCTGTGAGGACCAGGCATTGAGTCAGGATAAGAAAAAGGGCCGTATTTTCCTCATGGTTGGGGTTGTTTATTTACTCGACCGCAGAGAACGCCAAGTGTCACTTTGGGGCTAAGGCGACTGGGATAAAGCTTAAAAGTAATCGTATTTTCTTATATCGTGGCTGCGGGCAAGATCATGCCTGACTTGTCAGAATTTATACAAGGCATGTACTGTATCACAATTCATAATTTAACAAAACATCAGTCGTAGACTTTACACAGATCTGATCGGCTGGATCGGATTGGCATATAATTTGAGTTATGCAAAATTGGCGATCAGCTATAACGTCACAATTTGCCGATCGATCAGCGACATCATTGATCAGGTCCACAAAATGATATACAGTATTACAGCAAACAGAGTGCCGTTCACTCCAGGGACAATTCAAATGTGTCCTTATTACACCACTAGGCCATTGCACTTTAATCCCCAAAACGCCATTTGGAAATCACCGCTCTAATGCTCTGCTTTGAATAGGAAGACAAAAATCCAGAACTTGCCCAGTGGGCTAACAACCGTGGATACAAACAGTCTACACATCCTGTTCAAACTCCAGATTAATTCACATTAAAAAAATGGGACCAAAATAAATAGTCTCCACCTTTTTTTTCCACGACCAAGATGACTCATAACCTGTACAAGTCAATTCAAATATTTTTAAAAATCTTTTTGAGAAGGGAGTAAAAATGAACTGAAATAATCGTTGCACAGGTGCGCACGCCCTCTTATAATCGGTTTGTGGCTGCATTCGGAATTAACCAGTCACTTGTTACACACTCACGCTGATTTGGGAGTCAGCACACACCTCCTCCCCTTTTATAGTGCCTCTAATTAACCTAAATAAATTGCAAATGTTTTTCTTTCTTGCGGAGGAAGCCTGACAGTCTGCGAGGAAGCAAAAATAAACCCGTCAGGAAAAAGCCGACTCAAACAACTTGGTGTGAGCGGGTGGCAGAGTGTGCACACTTGTAACCAGATACATCTCAAGTGTTTCTTCATCATTCGGCTTTCTAGATTTTCTTTTTCATATTTGTTCTCCAAGTCACATTAATAGCGCTATACGTTTTAAATGATCTCTTTTTTTTTTATTCCACAAAAACCTGACATTTGATCAGGGGTGTGTAAACTTTACCCCTATATGAGGCGGCGGTCGAGTTTGAAAGCTTGCGTTATATAGCCATACAAATGGTTCAATTTTTTTTCCTTTTCTTTTATAGCAGAGTGCACCACAGACAGCGATGATGACGTTGTTGTCCATCAGAGAAGACATCCCTACAAGGTCAATCTTTTGTCATCTCCGGAGGCAGCGGTAGGAACACACGCACGCACGCAACAAACTGACAGTGAGCAGTTCAGACAGTTCAGGCTGTCATGAGGCACATCCAGTTGTCAGGGCAACCAGCATGTTGGAAGAATCAGTAGTTAGAATCAAACACACAGTAGCAGAGCACTTACTTTATTCTGGCAAATCAAGTAACTCTTTTTACGTGCATGTCCGAAATGGTTTTTTTTTGTTTTTTTTTAATCTTTCAGTCAAACATCTCTGATGCCGACTCGCCACTCGCGAGGAGGAAACGCGTGACTGCATTAAACACGGTGAGATGATCTTCCTTCGTCATGTGATGATGTCATCGCATTCACACCTTCGCACATCAGCTGACCTCGTTGTCGCCCGTCTCTGCAGTCTGTAGAAACGGAAGATGACGATGACTTCCAGACCCAACGTGCGCTCGCATGCAAAAGATCAATACAGCCGGTCCACCAGAGCAACGCCAAGGTGTCACTCGCATTTGCATAAGAATCAGAAACCCGTCAAATGTCACCTTTTCCTTCTTAAATGCCATGTTCTATAATTAACACCGGTGGCACCCATGGCATTTCCCCCCTTTCCATTGTTTGTGTTTCTCTCCAAGCGCAACAAATGTCGAAAGGGGCGTGAGTTCCTGGACGAGGAAGCGGCGCTGTCGGAGGACGGCGCGGCGGTTTCGTCCGACGAGGACGATGGAGACGAGCAGAACCGCTTTCTCGACGGCTTTGTGGTGGACAACACACACCTGTCTCAGGGACTGAATGGTAGATTGCCATCGTTCACTGACAAATGTATCACGATAGTTGGCCTTTGCGGCTTCAGGAAATGAAAATGGAAGTTCAGGTTCCCCTGTATCAGGGGTCAGCAACACACGGCTCCAGAGCCGCATGCGGCTCTTTAGCGACATCTAGTGGCTCCCTGGAGCTTTATAAAATAAATTTGAAAATAGAAAACGATTTTGATAGTAGGCTAATATAGCTCAAATAGATATAGAATAATGTTGTAGCTCAGAAAAAGGAGAGCTGTGGTGTTGGTTTTTAAAAACTTACACTTTATTATTTATCATCCACAAACACAGAAACGTCTGCGTCCGACTCCGTGCCTTCTCTTTTCTCGTTCGACTCGAGAGGCATTCAAAGACAGCCTCCGAAAAACGGAAATTAATGACCACTTCACTGACACTAAGAAAAGCGAAAATAATGGCCCAAAACAAAAAAAAATCAAGCGAGGAAATCACAAAATAAATTCTATGGGGGCGTTTGTGAACACACAACAAAGGAATGAATCACATAAACAATTCTGAGACAGTCCAGTCTCCTACATACATACAGCATGTGTTTCCTTCATTGTACGTTTTATAGAAGGCTTTTATTTTTTTGCGGCTCCAGACATATTTGTTTTTTCTTAGTTTTTTTGTCCTATATGGCTCTTTCAACATTTTGGGTTGCCGACCCCTGCGCTGCATCAACAAAAGCCAAAATACGGATACCAAAAATACACATTTGCGGAAATATTTATGACAAAATATTTGCTTTTTAACGTCACACTTTATAGTTGGGCAGACACCAAGAGAGTCAACTATTTGGATACATTAAAGAGTCAATGTTACATAAGACAGTATTTCCTTTTTAATCTCACAATACACTGTGCAAACTGACAAAAATAAACACACATCACTGTCATTTTTTTTTCTCTCCAATTTTTCCTCAAGCGGCCCTCATTTGCCATTCCAGTTCATCCCAATGCGTTTGGCGAAATCTCCGATTAATTAAGAGGCATGTCTTATTACTTTGATATCCACTCTGACACTCTCGTCTCTTCTTTTCTATTAGACTCTGAGATGCGCGGGATATACTTGAAGTCTGTGAGAAGCCCGGCTGTCCCCGGAAGGTTTAAGATGTCCCACCAACAACTTCATAACACCGATATCTTCTCCCAGGTATGGCTGCATACTCGCTTGCATCGTCTCGTGGCATCCAAGGGAAGAGCTGTGTCAACACCAATGCTTGGTTTGGATTGACACATGATGGAACCGAGTTCCCCCTAACTCGGTTCCATCTTGTACTACGACGCACAAAGAACAACAGTTACATACTGCTCGTTTGTCCTCACAGAAATTGTTGGCATCAAATTATCCAAATGAAGTAAGACCATCTTCATATTTCAGAGCAAGTGTGTGCAATTTGTTTTGTTGACTCCTCTCGTTTTTGGATAAAAGCATCTGTTATCATATTTTACCTGACATGAAAAAAAAAATCACAGACAGTTCTCTGGGCTGTTTCAGGCTCCCACTTGAACACGGTTAGTAAAAAAAAAAAACATATACAAAAATTAATTTGTGTCTGATTTCCACCATTTTCCTTGATTTTAACACCATTTGGTAACACTTTTTGTGGACACGATCAAATTTGACCCAGAACAGTCCCTGTGTACTCAAACCTAGTGTCAGTCTAAAAGAAAAACATTCACAATACAGTCAAACCTCGGTTTTCGAACGTCTCGGTTCTCGACCAATTTTTTTTTTCGACCAAAAATTTCGAGTTTTTGATGCCTCGGAAGACGAACAAATTTCGGTTCTCGAATAAACTGAGCGCACTTGAATGCACCATTTGACTCCTCTCGCCCTCCTTACACGAGGAAGTGACGCTTCCTCGTGTTGCTTTCCATTGTGAGCAGACGTGTTCAGTCAACATTTTTATTTTAAAAAGAGTGTGGTTTCGGTTTTCGAACAATTTCGGTTTTCGAACAGCCTTCTGCAACGGATTATGGACGAAAACCGAGGTTTGACTGTATTGTAATTTCCGCATATTTTGGTTCACTACAGGAAACGTTTTTAAACTTCATGGTGCAAGAATGACATTGAGCGTATTTCAGTTGCTGTCACGTGGGGGCGAAATTTCACCCATGCGTAAAAATTAAAGAGACGGAACACACGACTGGCCTGCACTTTTGTTTCCAGGTACCCGAGCAGGACGAAACCTACAAAGAGGATAGTTTTGTGGTGGAAAGCCAAGAGGATGATGAGGAGGAGGAAGAGGAGAGCGCAGAAGAAGCCGTGGAGCTGATGCCGGAGGACTCGTTCGTGGACGGGAGGAGGCAATACGCCACGCGACGGCGCGTCTTCTTGCACAAAGCCAGAGCAAAAGCCGACGCTTCGGCGAGTCGGGCACAGCCGAGAAGCAAGTTTAGTCGTGTTCGCCGCTTGGTTGATTCAAGCGAGGAGGAGGAAGGGGCAGATGTTTCGGAACCCCCGAACCCTGTCAAGCTTCTGCCCCAAGAGAAATCCTCCTCTTGCCTTTCTTCAACCATCACACCCAAGGGGTCATTGCTCAGCAGGGGGCTCAGGGAAGAACTCCAACCAGAGAGGTAACATCTGAAATCGGGGGGGACGGGCACATATGCTTCGCTACAACCATTACATCGGCAAATAATTTGTCGATATGAGGTAGTGGATGGAAGGGCTTATCTGCTCTGCTACAGTTAATCCATCCATCCATTTTCCGATCCGCTTTATCCTCACAAGGGTCATGAGTGGAGCAAAAACGCTCACGGAGCATTATTGCATTCGGCAGGAAGCATCCGATCAGGAACACGTCATGTAATGCTTGCTTCCTCCTGCAGGAGTCGTCAGAGGATAGAAAATGAACATGCCCTGTCGGACCAGCTGGATTTTGAAACGTCCGAGTCACGTGATGCATCTAAGGCAGAGCCACAGGTACAGAATAACCACCCTAAAACAAAAGAAAATCCAATTACCGTATGTTTTAGATGATAAGTAACCTTTTTTTTTTTTGGTTACAAAGTTTGTTTTTTTTGTGCTCAGGCCATAGAAATATCTTAACCGCTTTGGTGCCATCATGTGGCGTCTATTGACAAATACAGGAAAGTAACTTTTTTAGGGGCAACATCAATTACCGTAATTTCCGGACTATAGAGCGCACCTGATTATAAGCCGCACCACTATATTTTTAAAGGAAAAAAACATTTTGTACCCACATAAGCCGCACCTGTCTATAAGCCGCAGGTGCCCATATTGTAACATGAGATATTTACAAAGAAAGGACGGTACACAGGCGGCCGTTAGAAAAGTCTTTATATAGGCCGCTTCATTCAAATAAGCCGCAGAGTTGAAAGCGTGTGACAAAAGCCGCGGCTTATAGTCCGGAAATTACGGTACTCAGTCCGCATTTAACTCTTTCATGCACAAATAATAATAACCGACATCAGGATTTTTTTATTAGTCTTTAGGTTTGAAAACAAAATAATGGCAGTGGATGGCAACACCCATAAGGGTCCATTGCAGTGGTTGATGCACAACTGTGACATTAAATTCATATCACATGTAAATAGTTGTCTACTCTAGTAACCGCTGTCCCTTCTAGGAGCCCACATCCTCCATCCCAGATTCTGTCGGCGTGGTCCCGTCCATCGCAGAGACTCCGGTGTGCATCCTGGTGGACGGTCGCTGCCTCGGCGGCGGCGTGGAACTTGTGACCAGCTTACGCCAGCATCATGGCGCCGCCGTCCACGTGTGCTCGCTGGACAGCAACTACTTCATCGTCAGCGCTCGCATGGCCGTGGAGAGGCATGCCCAGTCGGATCTGGCGTCCCCGCAGAACCGCAAGCGGCTGGCGGAGAAACTGGGAAGCGTGCAGGAGCGCTTTGAGCGCGTTTGTTTGATTGTGGAGAAGGACAGAACCAAGCCAGGTCAGCCTCACGAGTGTATTTTTTGTGTGGTTCACATAACAAATCTTGAGGCAAAAACACCTATAGTCAAACCTCGGTTTTTGAACGTCTCGATTCTCGACCAATTCGGTTTTCGACCAAATATTTTGATTTTTTTATGCCTTGGATAACGAACAAATTTCGGTTCTCGAACAAGCTGAGCGCACTTGAATGCACCATTTGACTCCTCTCGCCTTCCTTACACGAGGAAGTGACGCTTCCCTCGTGTTGCTTTCCATTGTGAGCAGACGTGTTCAGTAAACATTTTTATTTTAAAAAGGTTTCGGTTTTCGAACAATTTCGGTAATGTTTTTCGAACAGCCTTCTGGAACGGATTATGGACGAAAACTGAGGTTTGACTGTACTATCAAACAATGTGATGTCATATTTTACCCAAACACTACTGTGACACTTTCGAGATGCCCCCATGATCATAACAGTCCGACAATGTTTCCGTCTCCCAGGTGAGGTGTCTCGTCCCTTCCAGCGTACGCGCTGCTACGACGCTACCCTGTCGGCGCTGGTGCAGTCGGCGTGCGGCTGCTGTGGAGCGACGGACCCCAACAGAGCGCCACCTTGCTGGTCGAGCTGGCGCAACTGGAACGGCGCAAGGGACAGGCTATTGCCCCGCTCTCTCCGGAGCTGAGCGGGCAGCACGAGCAGCAGGACCTTCAGTTCTATTTGAGCCTGCCCGCCGTCAACTACGTCCACGCGCTCAACATGAGCCGCCGCTTCGGATCGGTTGCCCAGCTCGTCAACAGGTTAAACGCACATCGGATTATTCAAATACATTTAAAAAGTAGCAACAAACAATAAAAATGTAGTTAGCCTACTCTCGTTTTCGGTGTCTTAAACTGTCCCATTTTGTGTGTTCAGCTCAGTGGAAAGCCTGGAGCGTGGAGGCGGCATGAGTAGAGCGAGGGCCGAGGAGATCTTCCGCTTCCTGCGTTACAACTGCGACTCCTTCCTTGTGGACAAAGCAGGAAAGTCCCGTGAGATGGTGACGAACACTCTCAGGATCTAAT
Source organism: Hippocampus abdominalis (assembly GCA_018466805.1). Classification (NCBI taxonomy): domain Eukaryota; kingdom Metazoa; phylum Chordata; class Actinopteri; order Syngnathiformes; family Syngnathidae; genus Hippocampus; species Hippocampus abdominalis. The sequence goes on along the minus strand of CM031705.1, from coordinate 14,019,340 downwards.
GACTTGAATTTTTTTTTTTTTTTTTCGTCTTTATCTTCCAACAGCTGCTGCTTTCTTACTCATAGAGTGAGCGGTCATTTGCACCTCGAGCATCATCAGGATATAAGCTCAAAACATTTGCACAACAAACTTCTTACTTCGCTTAGTACAGTAACAGGCATACTATTTATTTTATGGAACTTTTTAAGATGTTGGGAGCAGCTTGTGCTGATATATACTCAACACGTGGCACTAAAATGTGAATATTGGTCAAAAAAAGATTATGTTTACAGATATTACAATGTAAATTGTAATCAATGTCAAAAGACTAATAAAAACAGATTTTTTTTAATGCCATTTATGTATTGGATTATATCACTATGTATTACTGGGTTATTGTAATTACATTTTGTTGCTGTCCAAGCCAACAAAATGATCAGAAAACAATAACAACAACAAAAAATCCTGCTGTATTTCCCGAAAACAAACAAACAAATATACTGCGATATGAAATAACACGGGTTTAAATCAATACATTCAATGGCTTGCGAAAATATCCACCCTCCTTGAACCTTTGCCACAATTCAGAGTTCGATAAAAATATAAAAGATTTTGTTGTGAAGAAATGTGGGACACAATCGTGACGTGGAACAAAATTCATTTGGTATTTTCAACTTTTAAACAAATATTTCCTGCAATTAGAATTTTATTATTATTTTAGCTTGGTAAGTGAGCGACTTTTTCTGTATTATTTTTGTCCACCAGATGGCACTATTGATTTGCCATTCAAATCATGCACAGCCACGTTTCATGCCATGTATTTTCTGACACGTTCCCTTGCTCGTCAAGTAACTGGTCTGTCTGTCCAACCTCTCATTGGAGCATTTCATAAACCGAGTAACCGCCTGTAATGACCGACACAATTTCCTTGTCTAGTGGAACCCTGCACAATTGCGCTTCGGTTAACTACGTCACTTACCGATGATTCATTTTATGACTACATATCATGAGTTTTTTTTTTTTAATCGATTGAAGCTGATGATTATTTTCCCATAAATCTCAGTTACAGGCTCTAAACAATTACCTAAATAGTTGTCAGTTGTTGCTTAGTTGTCTCTAATTGCAACATCATTGTATGCATACAGTGGTGCCTTGAGGTAGGAGTTCCTCACAATCGGTCACTTGGTTGATTATTTTGTACTTAGAAGCAAAAATTAACGATACGTGATCACTTCATACCCTCGTTCCGCCACCATCAATTCACATTGGTTTTCTTGCAGTGGAAGGACATTATCAGTTGGTAGCTGTAATGTGCTACTATGCTGCTTTGCTAACCGCTAATAGACACCAAAGAAGAACAAGGACAATACATGAGGTACGGTCGTGGTTTGTGCTCGCAATTTCTGTGTTTTTCAGGTTATGTAGGACCGAAAATATGACAGTAATTATTACAGTGCAATACCGCTGAGTGTATTTGTTCTTGAAAAATTGATTTTCATTTTTTATAGCTGGAACATACTGTCATAGTTGCATTTCTGTTGATTTAAGATAAGGGTCTTGAGATAAAAAGTGTGGTCATAGAACATATTAAATGTGTCTCAAGGTCCCACTGTATGTATAACACATTATCTCGTGATAAAGTCATGACCCCCCCCCCCACCCCAAAAAACCCCCATCCATTCAACAAGAACGTGCCTTTTATTGGCAATCAATGAGACATATCACAGCATTTCAGCACAAATGACATTGTAACAGAATTGGTATTCAAATCGGGCATAAATAATCTAGTGAGAGAAGAGTAGAAAAATAAGTCCGACTTTCACAGAGATGTGTTTCATTTAACACCGGCACCCTGCTTCGACACATGCCTTGCAATCCTTTGGGTTCGACCAGAAAATAACATTCAAGACTGCCGTTACACATTCTCTTCATCGGCCGTTTGGTTTCTAATTTACACTGCGGTGGGATGGTGACAGTCTAGCATTGTCAGGTGCAACCTCCAAAAACAAAACTTCGACTAGGCTTCATCGGGATTTTGTTTGTTTGTTTGTTTCATTTTCTCTGGATTTTTGGATTGGGGACATGATCACAGGAAGGGTACCAGTGATGGAAGAAGTGAGCAGAAACTGGACTTGACTGCGATGGAAAAAGTCAGCTTGCTCCGAACAATGACTTGATACAGTTATTTAAATCTTAATTCCACCATTTTGACAAATGCCAATACACTTTTGAAACATTATTCCAGCAATGACCAGCAAACACAAATTGGTAACAGCATCGCTCTAACCATTTTTTTTCTCAACAGTTGATTGATTCGGAAGCAGAGTCACTCATTTCCTACGAAATTCAGCCAGGACCAGATCGTTTTGGCCTTTGGGGGTTCAAAAGGAGGTATTAGAAAAAGACACCAAAAAAAAAGACATGGCTGTAAGCTCAGAACACAAAATGTCATATTTTCATGTATGTACAATAAGTGTGATAGGTTTCCATATTTGGAACCATCAGAGGTGGGAGTCTCAAGTCGTGACCTTTGCGTTTTGCGAGTAACTGGCAGAAATAAAGCAAGTCGGAAATCAAGTAATATTGTTTAATCTGTCACATTTCCTGGTTCGGATAAAACATGAATTCGAAAAGTCCTTTTTTTATAATGCGGAACCGTTGTATGTGTGTCAAAGGTTTGACAGACGCATTTGATGGCAAATGATTTCCAAACATAAGGATGAAAACTTGGACTTGACAAAGTCTTGAGTTTTTTTCTTAAAACCTAAAATTGGGGAACTTAGGTTTCACTCGAGTCACCCACCTTTGGTAACCCAAAAAGAACAAAAAGTGTAGTGTGGAGCGAGACAAAAACAAGCTAGTAGTTTGACACCGCAAAATAAGTCTGATGAAAGATTGAACAGCCAAGGCGGCGTACATGACAACAAAGCAGCCTTTTCACATGATACTCTGCAGCAGAGTAAGTCCTGTAACCACATTGGGGCTCTATTCTTGAATGAGCATTAAAAAAAAAAAAGAATACAAAACAGACTACTGTATATATGTACAAGTGCAGTTTTATCTGACTCATTGATAATTCTTAAATATTACACCTGTCTGATTTGTAGCGATAATCACTTTTTCTGCTTGGCGCGGCTGAGCTCAGATGCTGCTGGCCTGGGCCTGCGCCTGCAGCGGCTGCATGGGCGCCGCCTGCGGGTCGGGGCCCGTCAGGATGCACTCGTCGTCCTTACGCATGTACAGCAGGAAGAGAGTCACGGTGGCAAAGGTGGTGGCGTTGACCGGAAAGGCCCGGAGCAGCGTGGAGGTCAGGCCGCGGGTGAACACCCGCCACCCCTCCTTGCGCACGCTCTTTCGCACGCAGTCGACGATGCCGTCGTAGCGGTGCACGCCGCCCGCGCCGTCCGCCTGCAATCGGGACTTGATGACGTCCACGGGGTAGGTGGAGATCCAGGAGGCGATGCCCGACATGCCGCCGGCGAACAGCAGCTTGGGGATCAGGTAGGGATCGTCCGGCTCGCAGCCCAGGTGGCGCGTCAGCACGTCGTACGCCAGGAAGTAGACGCCGAAACCCGGGGTCTCGCGGAGGAGCGTGGTCACCATGCCGCGGTTGATGCCCCGGATGCCTTCCTTGTTGTAGATCCTCAGCAGGCAGTCCAGAGAGTTCTTGTACATTTTCCTCTTGGACTTCTTCTCCCCCGTGCCTTGCATCTGCATGCGAGTTTTGGCCAGCTCCATGGGGCAGCAGATGACGCACTGGATGGTGCCCGCCGAGGCGCCCGCCAGGAACTGGTTGAGAGGCGTGTCGCGGCCCAGCTTACGCATGGCGTTGCCCTGCACGCCGAACACGATGGCGTTGATGAAGGTGAGGCCCATCATCGGAGAGCCCAGGCCTTTGTACAGACCCAACGTCTGCGGAACAATGGCAGCTGGTTGACATTCAAGGTGGCCTCAACTCCGGTAAGAACATCTTTACGTTATTTTACCTTGTTGGTTTCTCTCGTGACCAAATTGCCCTAAAATAAGAACTCTTGCTTCTAATACCGTGGTTCTTAAACTTTTTACAGCAAGTACCATGTTTTTTTTTTATTGCCACGATACTCTTATTATTTGCTTTCCAAGTCTCAACATCATGACCAACATTCTTTTTTTTTTTTTTTTAATCATAAAAAGTACATTCTTTCAAAATCGTTCAGCCCTACTTTAGGAATAAAATGTCTGCCTTGTTACGATGAACATGAGGGGACTTCTGCGCACTTTTTTGAAGTGGCGTGAAGAGCTTGAGAACCATCGCATTAGATGAGACCATTAAAACTATTTGTCTTTGAGTCTAATCAGCCTATGCAATTGATCCGGTTCATATTCTTCTTCTATATTAAAACTCATTCACTCCCAAAGACATATTTACACACACACACAACCCCAGAAACTTAAAAAAAAAAAATGTCAAGACTTATGGTAAAAAGAAAATGTTGTTTAATAATTTAAAAAATAAATAAATATATATATAAAAATATTTTCTTTCAAAAAAATATATTTAAAAAAAATAAAAATAAAATATACATATATTTTTAACCCTAAGTCTTGAAAAATATTGAAAAGAAATAAGTATCTGGGGTTGTGGAGTGTGAAAAGACAAATACTTTGTCTTTGGGAGTGAATGAGTTAACCATGAGACCGACCCAAAAATTATTTTAGACATGACCAATGCTGTTCACTGAGTGCTGGTTAATAAATGCATTTATTTGTTTTTAAATCCCCATATTTGATCAAATGGATGTATCCTAATGCCCTTGCTTAGTTGTGACCAAACATGATTTGAACATTAACATAGTTCCAATGTATACGGGCTGAGCAGACTCCACGCATATCTTTGAACTTTGCGTGATGTCCAAAACTTAAATTAGCCCTCTGAGGAATGAGGTTCCAGTGGTGTCAGGAGAAGAGACACTTCCACCGCTTTTTAACCTCAATGCCCTCTCTCACACTGAATGTCTCCAACGTGCTAGCTGACGTGGCTCGTCACATTGTAACCCGACACCCTAATCAGCAGCGCGGGTGGGCCTAGAGGCAAAGTCGAGGGCGGGAATGAAATTTTTCGAGTCAAGCTTACCGACTCCTGGCGCACAATGGACTGGAAGCAGTGTAATGTGCCACGGTAGAGAGGCTTGTCCGCATTTTGAACCTGAAGCCGCACCTGAGGAACAAAACGACTTGTGTAAGCATCATTATCATGATGGCACATCACAATGTAAAACAGTGCTCAAGGGAAAACAAGCAAGCAAACAGGGTAAAAAAAACCAAAAAAACTATTGCATACGTGCAAAATTAGGATTTTTTTTTTGGGGTGTGTGTACATGTGTTGTTTTTTTATTTCATTTATAACAAGTTGTGTACAGCTCAAGACAGGACAAAGCGCAGGGGTGTCCAAACTACGGCCCGGGAGGTATGAGTGGCTTTGTGTTATTGTGTTTTTTATTTAAGGCCCGCGGCAAATACTAAAAATATCATTTATTGCGTTGAAGGCATCAAATATTTTTTCGGACTAAGTGTACACCAATTAATCCACGACAAATTGATTTTGCATTCCACACAAAACGGTGCATGTGAGGCGCAGTGTTTTTGTCATCTTGGTGTTGCCATCATTACATTCTACTGCCTGGCCTGGTGAGTGATGTGGGTGTCAGTGAATGAGAGTGTGGAGTTGGCTGGCTGTTAACTGGCTAACCAGTCTGTGTGTTGAATGACTGCGTGAATAGTTGCCACCAGCAGCTCGTGTATGAATGTGTTAATTACGTGAGCGTTTTCTTACCGCGTACCATAAAGCAATTTTAAATGCGCCGCCAACTGGTTTTGTAGAGCTTTTTTTAACAACTTAAATAATAGTAACATTTCTTTGAAGAATACTACTGGCGAATTAAGAATTCAATTTCAGATGCTAAAACGGTTTAATCCACTTTCTATAACGAAGTCCGATTTGTCATATGAATGATCCTCATTGCTTTAAAGGTTCTCGATTTACTACAGTTGCTCTTATTTTGCTTCCGGATGTGGGCCAGCTCCCGAAAAAGCTGAAACTATTTGCCCTATCACTTTTGAAAGAAAAATGTTTGTAGAACTAGCAGTACAAAAGAACTAACATATTGCTTACATTTTTTTTAAATAAAAAAAATACAATATTGGCTCGATGGATGGGTTTTAGCGCATCGAATGAATTCAAATTGAAGTACCGGTATGTCAAAGTGGCCCTTGCATCATTCCACTTTTCTGTGCGCGACCCTCGGAGGAAAAAGTTTGGACACCCCTGACATAGAGGGAGAGAAAGAAAGACCTGGACTTTACTTACTAGGTCCCAATTCCGTCGAGAGGTTGTTTATTTCTCTCTCTCATCTACAACACAGTGACACTGTTGCTGTTAAAGACAGCCCCCGCCCTCCTTCTCCAGCACCCCCCCCCCCCCCGCCCCAAGCATACATATTCACAGCAAAGTACACAGGAAAGAGCCAGACACCAAGAACGCTGCCGTGTCATCCAGCCACAAACAGGAATGCAAATATGTAAAGTTGCACTTGCTTCACTTTCTTTCCCTAAGGTCCTGAAAATGGTGTCACGGAAAACAAACTCCCTGTCATATATGCAAGATAACATTTTCATTTGGACTTTTTAAAAGGCAGGACAGGCAACCACTGCATATTTTCTGTTCGGTATTCACCAAATTCATGGATTTTGTTCTCCAAGAAAAGCGCATTGAGAACACCACTCAAACTGCAACATCCAAGTCACAAGAAAAAAAAAAAAAAAGATACCTGCTCCAACTTCACTAATATGCTTCAATCTGATATCAGTCAACAAAGGCCACACCCAAGAAGACATATTTATCTTCATTATTAAATTATCATAGTTTCACAGATGGCATTGAGGTTGACTTTAGCAAGAATGTTATTTAAAGAAGTCACTTTCCATTTCTCGCTTTTACGTCAGCGTCATTGTGACGCCATTCATCCTCGATTCAAAATTGGAATTCCAACAAAAGGAGCGGTTAGACGGCCAGCCACTCATCACAACTAGCTGCAGAAACCTGTTGCCCTTCTTACAGCCACATGGGTTGCATTGGGCCTGAAGGTGCTTTTCCGTTCCAAGTTCCAGAAAGGCCTGGGCTCGCTCTGCCCCCGGCTTCGTTTGATTTGTCCTGCCCTCCGTTTGCTTCTCCATGACAACAGGAACCAAATCAATTTGGGGTAGAATCAACTCAGCCGTGCGAGCCTCCATTGCACACTTGCAATGTGCAGGGTTCTGTCGCAAAATTCCACAAGCGGGCGAGTCTCGGCCATTGGTTTTGCTGCGATTCAGAATGTGAATCGCAGTTGCACCAAGTGGCAAATTATATATGTTCAAATGGACAAAAGCTTTCACAGAAACAAAAAAAGTGAGCGGGACAGCTGGCTGCCGCTAAGATCTAAAATTACACATACGGTGTGTTGACAACAATACTTAATCACATTTACAATTGCATATGTATCAGTGGATGAAATATTGAAGCTTGTGGTAAAAATGTTAACTGCTCCAGTCACTTTAATGAGAGCTCGCTCTCATCCATTTGAATGGAGAGTTCACACTCATTAATTGGCCCCTTCTCTGAGTTACTTCTGAAAAAGAGTCACCACTAAATTGTCCTCAAAAATAAACTAATAAACTGATCAAATGGATTAATTATCCAACCCTGTTTAGATTCACCAACTTTCTTCCACTATAGTGTCGTGACCTCTCCTGCCTACAACCACAGTGGAAGTAGATAAACAAGGACGCCACATCCGTCTTTACTAGTTAGACCAGGACAATCTGTATTTTTGAAGATCTAAATTGAAACGATTTCACAAAACAAACATTAAAATTGGTTTAAGATGTCAATGCATGTTCTTGTACGCTACGGACGACACACCCACCTTCACTGTGTCAAACGGATGTCCAACCAAAACACCAGCAGCGCCTGGAAACACAATTTTTAAAAAACACACAATTCAATATCATTCATCTTTAGTCTCTGCAAATGTTTATTTGTTAACAAGCATCTGAGTTGACAGTTACCTGTCACTATATGGAATTTAAAACAATTTTTAAAATGAGTCAAATTGCTCCACTATAAAATATATGTATTGCGATATGTATCCTTTTGGGGGGGAGATGCACACTGCCATTAATTGCATGTATTATGTGTGTGTATATATATGTGTGTATATATATATATATATATATATATATATATATATATATATATATATATATATATATATAAAATCAACTCATTAAAACAATCCGTTGGCACGAAAGACACCAACAGATGGCTATTTCTTTGGTCTGAGCGCAAATTTGAAAATACCGAAAAGTGCAGTGCTTGCATCAGTGCTTGCACTGCATTGGTTTTTAAATTTTGGGAGCAAATAACATCAGAAAAATAAATACTCAATTAGCGTTTCCAGGTTGTTCCTTACTTAAGTACATTCCCCCCAAAAAATAGCCGTACCGTCTCCCCCCACCGATTGACACTCATTAAATGATAACTACACAATACAACAAATATGTGACAAAACGGAAGAACCACTCCTGTTGAGTGACAGTCTTGGAATGTAACGTGATGAGTCATTGACGTAATATGAAGCTTTCTACGCTATTGAGCTCAAATTTTCATGATTAATAACTCGGTTTAATAATGTCTCGACGTATGAAAAGAACATTTGGATGTAGGTATAAAGCAAAGCTAGCAAGGTTAGCATAAAGCTGTGAACCTGGCTCGCGTGGCAAGGCTAACGGCAGTGGCACACTTTGGCTAGCCGCCCGCCCGTCGCCACTGCTTGCTTTCTTACCTCCCACGCAGCCAGCGGCGAAGTCGAGTGCCATTCCCTCGAAGGTCCAACTTGTTCAAATAGTCACAATAAGTCGACGTTGAAACGACCGAACGGCTTTTACTTTCGCTACAAATTGTATTTCCGGCTGAATTCGAGCGATTGACAGACGATATCCCCCCTCCTCCAGCTAAGCTAGTTTTGCCCCGTCGCAGTGATGCTGGAGCTCCGCTCGGGGGGGAAAAAAGTCTTTCGGGGCTAACAACGTGGACGAAACGTTTTATTTTGCCCTCCACTAAACCTTTTCTATTTCTGTATCTCAAGGGGAGGGAGGACGCCGGGAGTGGAAACGCGGACGCGTGTTTGCCCTTTTTAAGGCGGTCCAATCGTGTGTCCGGGAGCAAGACAACTCCCCTGGCCCGCACCGGCCGCCCCTCGCTCGCATTGGTTGCTGGTGGCGAGCAGCGTCCGCTCGGCTTCGAATCACAAGTGCCGGCCTAGAATCAACATTGTTATCGTGGCGGACGTCATCAGAGCAGGATGAGCGCTAAAATGTTAGGCACGGGTTCAAATATGGGTACACACTGGGTGCTCACGTTGGTTGCAGTGGTGACATTAACGTGCAACGAACGCGCACACATACACACGGAGTGCTCACGTTGGTTGCAGTGGTGAAATTTACATACGAGACACACACACACTGAGCTCACGTTGGTTGCGGCGGTGACATTTACATACAACTCACGCACACACATTTAAGGGCCTGTGCAATACAGTATTCATGTACTGTAGTCTAATCAGCACCTGGATATGATATGGTATGCCACACCTGTGCAATGGATGGATTATCTAAACAAGCAAAGCAGAAATGCTCACCAGCAAAGTTTTAGACATATGTGTATGGCAATAGATCATCGAGTTAAGATAACAAATGAGAGCCTTTTAATTCTGTTTGATAAACATTGTTATAAGCGAGTATTGTAACACATGAGACCAGTCTCATTTTTAAGGCCATTTCTTGGGGGGTGGGGGTCCTAAAAGTCTTGGTCTTGTCTGTCTCGGGACTGGACAGAACATGCATTTTCCATCAAGATCAACGCTGATCTGCTATTTTCAACTTTATTAATTAATGTCAGACAACAGATGCAGTTTAGCGCTGTAATTTTAATACTGGGATAGCCCAACATTTTTGCACACTGTTATCATGTTAGAATCTCGTATCGCCCCACGTCTACTACTTAAAACACTTGACTGAAATAAGTCATATCTTTTCATCTTTTATTATAGATGGGGACAGTCAATTGTCATGCAGTGCAGTTCCAGACCACGGTAAGCCTGTGCACCTTATGAAACGTTCAGAGAGTGTACTAGTCTTACTCCAGCTTGGTCAATCTTTCTGTCTCACTGTTTTCTTATGTGGAAATGGTTCACTGGGACGGTGTTAGACTAAATATTTAAAGGTCACCGGGTTTTGGCATAGCTCACTGGCTCTGAACCTGAACTTTGAATCAAGTCATGCTAGCAGCAGCTCAGTATGTTATGCTGCAGAGCCAAGAATGGGAATTTAATGAAAGTGTAACATTTCAAATAGTAAAGCGAGCAATTTAAATGAAATATTCAGGGATTCATTAGAAAAGGCAGGAAAGAAATTGTAACTTTCATAAAAATAAGTCAAGAGTATGAAAAGAGACAATAAAATCACAATTTCAAAAGAATAAAGTCAAATCGCAAGAACAAGTCTCAAGTTGGATGGTAGATTTATGAGAATTTTCAATATTGCAAGAATAAATAAAAAAAAAAAGAGAAACGGTGCAGTAAATCTGAATTGTTCAAGTAAAAAGATAATTTCAAGTCAATAAAATCTTAATTTTGTCAGAAAATTTTGAAAATTGCAAAAATTAAGTTTGACAATACTGTAGTATACCAGAAATAAGTGACCCTTCTCCAATACGGTTCTATTATAAGAAAATCAAGTTGTAACTTTTTAATAAATGATCAGAAAAAAAAGTCTTCAATCATAAATTTACAAAAATTGTCATTGAAAAAAAGGCTGTAATTTATATAAAATAAAGTCAAATCGTCATTTGTACAAGCATGAATTATAGTTAAAAAAATAAGTCATGAAGGGAAAAATGTGTTTTTTTAATGTGAATAATGTCATAAAGACTGGTTTAAAAGTGACAAAAAAATTTTGTGAGTGAGGATTGTCAGGTGTGAATCTAAAATGAAGAATACATATTTATTGAAGTATTGTAATAAAAAAAAAAATCAAATCAATATGAGCCTTAAATTGACATGCAATGTACATGCATGTAAAATGTTAACATTTTTCAGATTCAGAAAACTTTATTGATCCCCGTGGGGCTTTTTTTTTAATTTTTAAAAATTATCATTAATTTGAATTAGAGCATGTATTTATCAATCGACCACATTTTTACACACATTGTGCCAGTTTAATCCCAAACTCCACCAGTAGGTTTCAAACGACTTCCTCGCCATTATCGCAAGTGCCCCGGAAAAGCACAACCTGTGCACAGTAATAACTAGCCAAGTTGATTTCTGCCATGTTTATTATAATCATTTACAGCTGTTTTCCTACAGAGGCACATTCAAATATCTGATCACGGTTGTTTTGTCGTTAAATGTAAACCCTGACACTTGTTGACGTGTCTGTTCCCTTTCCCCCCCCATAGTTTCATTGCCTAACCATTAACGTCAACAAAACAATACAGACCTACCTACATTGTTGAACTCAATCCCATTGATTCGATGATTCAGTGCCCGAGAAAAAAAGCCAGTGACATTGATCTCCACCACACCCAAAAAAAGAATTGAGTGAGATTTGGTTTTGGGTGAACCCAATGCTCAAACGTTTTGTGTGTAGTGTATGATAGGTCACAGACGGAAATTCTTCAAATAATATAACAATACTGTACTGTCCCATTAAAAACAAAGCGGAGTGAGCGGTTACTTCAGTGAACACTCGATAGCCAACTTTTCCAGTTTTTAAATTGAACCTGGAGATGTAGTGTAGGCACGTCTTCCCAAGCCAAGATAGAAACCACTCTGTGTTCCTTTCCCTTTACAATGACACGAGTTTTGATCAAAATGCTTTTTTGTTGTTGTTGGATTCTTTCATCAACTGAGCTAGAGGTTAAAATTCAAAGGCCGCGGTGTCATAAACCGCTTGACTGTCTCGTCCGTAACTTGCTTGCGTCGCTCCTGATGCTCGGCGATGATTGGTTGCAGGGTTTCGATCAATGTCTTCTTCAGTTCTCCTGTTAGAAGAGCGCCGCTTGTGTAGTCCTAAGCACAACGTTACGTAGCAAGTCCAAGAAAGGACACAGAAAATGGAGATCAACATTTTTGGTTATCAATCCGCGTCGTGTTGACTCTCACCTGTCTGATCTTCTCCAGCTTCTCGTCGTCTTCCAAGAAGAAGGTCAAGTACATGAAGGAGACGTCCACGTCTACGTTGCCCCCATACTTCCGGTGCTCCTCCACCGTGTCTTTCCCCCCCGAAAATGCATACTTGTTGATCTGTGAGCAATCATCATCCAAAGGTATTTGACGGTAATCAACAGTATACATATACGTGTGCATGTATAAGCATATAGTACTGTACCTATAGACGTATAAGGATATATGTGTACTGTACTGTATACGTATAAGCATATACGTGTAAGCATATATGTATATACATATGGATTGAATGTCACAAGCCCCCCTCCCCCAATTACCAGTAATCTCAAAACGCTCACGAAAATGATATGTCGTGCAATATGTTATGTTTACCGAAAATTATTTGCACGGTAGTATTTGGGGCATCCACCTTAAAACGACAAGAGAGACGAAAGTCGGACCTTGTTCTTAATCTGTTTGGCCGTGTCTGTGAGAAAGATGGACGAATTGGCATCGCTGGCGCTCATCTTGGTCTGGGCCCCCTGCAGGGCGGGGAAGAAAGTGGAGTGCAACAGGGCCGGCTTGGGGTAGCCGATCCTTGGGGCCACGTCGCGGGTCATCCGGAAGTAAGGGTCCTGCAGAGGCGAGGGGAGTTGCGCAACAAAATGTCGTCGTCATACAAATACAGCGTTGCCTTGAGATACGAAAAATGGCGCTCTGGAATATTGTACTTTATAAAAACATACAATAATAACATCATTAAATAACATATAAAAGAATTAAAGAAACAGTTTTGTCCATTTTTTTTGGGGTGTGTGCACCGTGACCACCTGGGGGTGGGGTGGCAATATAATACAGACATACTGACGTGGTCATAAGTCTCGAAGCGAAGTGGGTTTTCGTCCGTCCCTTTAATCGTCCCTAACCAGGTTTAGGTATGTGTTGTTGGGAGGCTTTCTTCTCAACTGTGCTTTTATAGCAACACTGCCACCTAGTGTACAGTCAGAGAAAATAAAGTGCTAACGGACACTAACTTATCAATCTGGGCAGTTAAGTTGGCTGTGTTGTATGTCTCTCGGTATTTTTTTTTTTCAAATGACACAATAACTGGAGGATTATGGGTGGAGAACTTTTGGCGGCGGAGTGCACTTTCACCATAGCTCAAAACGTGGCTGTCCCCTCGATGTGTGGAACTTGGATGAAAGATCCGCGGCCACGGCTCATGCTCTTATATTTGCTGACTGTTTCTGTAAATACTGACCTGGTCTATGGCGCAGGGGATGAGACACTGAATGTCCTTTTTGTCCCCAAAGATGTGTGGGAAAGAGTTACTGAAGGAAGGGGCCGCCTGGATGGCCGGGAAGCTGATCTTTCCTGGGTAGAGCAGATGCAGACAGCCATGATGATGGAAACCTTTAGACGGTTATTGCCGGCTAAAGAATCATCGATTCTTCATGAAGAATTCAGTGGATTGGATTGATTGATCTCTTCTTAAAGCGATTGAGGTAACAAACAGAGTACACACATACAGATAATTGAGACTACTTCGAGAATGTTTCCTCTCTTCTGCTCAAAGCCAGTCAAGGCCTTATGACTCCATGTGTATGATCAGGAAGGATGACCTAACTATATATACCGAGAGTCACATACAGGAAAAAAAGGAAGGCCACATCATCGGTTGGTTGAGAAATTGATGACAAAGTATTAGTGTGGTATCTCGTGACGGTCATTATGCGTGGGTGGGTGTGAATGTGTTTTTCCTCCCTGATATAGTCAGAAAATGGTTGAGCTGACAATCCCAAATGTTGAACTTGCGCAGTATTTACGCTAACAGATCGGTAGGTGTACGGTTGAGCCATGGATTCTGTGACTGTGGCGTGAAACGGAACAATAGCCAATAAGGAAGCTTAACGGACACAAATACCGTCGAGGAACCGGTTGTTTGTCTCAAAAGTCGTTGAGCACAACAACAAGGAGTACCAGATAAGCTAACAGTAAGCCTAGCTTTTTCAATTTCTTCTTTTGACGACTGCTTTTTTTCTTCTTCTTCTTTGTACTGTCCTGCAGTCAGCATAGACCTGCACTGCCTCTCATAGATCGGCCTAAGTACTACAACAGAATGGTTTTGGGGGGGAAAGACACAATTGTCAAGAGAGATGTGGCCATCTTAAGTACACCGCACACGATAAGAGCAGTAAGCTCACACATGCTGACTTTTTTTCTTGTCGGGTGTAGAGTCTGTCACATTTTAGAAATTGGCAAAGATGTTCCAAATTAGTACGTGTGTACTCCGCTTAAAACACCAAAGACATGACATCAGGTGTCAGGCAAAATCAGTCAAATGCCCATCCTGACGATCAAACTTCTGTTCGACGGGTAAATTACCATCGTCCATCCAGTTTGTGTAATAAACTACGGTGAGTTCAGACCGACGTGCCAATTCGGGTTGTGTTGCTTGTAATTAACATTTAGTGAGGTGCATCTAGTTGCCTTACCAATGCAGTCGCTATCTGTGAAGCCAAAGATGCCTTTGACCTGGTTGAACGTCACATGCTTTTGGATCTTCACTACATTCCGGTAGAATTGCGGTGACGCACTGCGGGTACAAAAATAAACAAACTGTGACGGAACTCCTGTGGCTTGGAAATGCCGAGACAAGATGGCCGCCAGTCACTGGTTACCAACCCCATGTAGTCGAGGTCGGAGAAGATGAAGGTCTTGTTGACGTCGAAACCGCAGGCGATGATGTCCTTGGCGTTCTCCACGGCGAACTGGTGGCACTGCTCCAGCGTCAGGTCCTTCCACAGGTACTTCTCATCGTCCGTCATTTGGACCACCAGGGGGATGTCGAACACGTCCTGCAGCCATCTGCAACAAGGATGTTACCACTTGGCTAATCTTCAAAGTGCAGTGAGGTGATTTTCAATGGGAGAACAACTGGATTGTCGAGAGAGGTTCGAATGCGGATCTCCGCTCGTGTTTTCCGACTCGGTCTTGGCTGAATTGAGCTGCTCAACTCACTTGGTGAAGATAAAGGGGATGAGGTGGCCAACGTGCATGGCTTGCGATGAGGGACCTCGGCCAGTGTACAGGAAGAAGGACTTGTGCTTCTCATACGTGTCGAGCACTTGATGCATGTCTCTGTAAATACAACACAGATTCTCCTCAAAATTGCCTTTCATTTTTCCCTCAATGGACTATCGACATGACCTAACCTGTGTGAAAAGAAGATTCCTCGCCGAAGAAAGTGGTGAGGTTTTCGCCCTGTCACTTTCTCTATTCTGTCCACCAGCTCTTGGTCGATTTTGCTGCTGCCAAAGCGCACTAAAACAAGGAAGACAGCGTTGTGGGAATAATCCACGATAGAGAAAACTAATATGAGAAAGGTTGGACATTAGAATAGATGCAACGTGACTGCCAAAGTAGCTTTTTACTGAAGTGCAATATGATAAGATGCTGTTTAATACATCATTATTACAATTTTGTCACAACTGTATGACATTTTATCATCCAGTCCACTTTTTTTTTTCCAACAGGAGAAGCTAATTTGATCTCACCAATCAGTTTGTCATAATCGACGCCTTTCGCGTTGTTGGTGGAGACACTCCAGGGGTTAACTTCATCATCACCTTCATCATTGTTGCCATCTGCTGCCAGACCGTTTTCGGAGCTAAGTGAATTTTCGGATGGCGGACATCCGGATTTGTAGTCTTGGCCCGTCACCTTTTTGTAGTCCACTTTCAATTTGAGCAATAACTGGACCGCGGCATCAATTTCAGCCTGGAGAAACAATATTCACATCAATAATCAAACGAACAAAAATAGCATTGTAGTTATAGTATAAAATACATACTGTATGTTACTTATTGTATTTAGACGCATGTATATGATCTCCTCTTTAGCTGCTTGAATGACTATTTGGTGGTGATGGCCAGATGTAGTCTTCTGAACATTTGAAGCTTTGCTCACAACCCCCCCTGGTGGCCAAAACCTTGATTGTCATTTAACCTGGGTGCCAGTTTTTTTGCAGTCTTACATTTTCCGCATGAAAATAATCACTAGAATGGAATTTTGCCAAATTTGTGGTCTATGAAGTGCCAAGTGCACTTCTAAATCAAACCATTCTCTTACCGGAGGGGAAAAAAAGGGGTCATATCAATCCTAAAAACGTTTGGATATCAACAAAAAATAAAGTCTCTGCATTCTATTAGGCCACAATAATAGTACAGATGGTACTGTACTATTATTGTACACACTGTACCTTTAATTCCGCCGACAATTGAACCACTTCTGAGACATCGAGGCGTCATACGTCATTTCCCAATACGGAAACGTGTGCTTCAGAAATTGTATCCTGGTTTGGTCGACACACGTTCCAAAGCCCACACAACTTTGGCTGGCCACCAGACATTTGCCCACTACGCCTGACAGCTCGTCCAGCCCTGACGGCACGGACATTTAGTCTACGTTTAACATAGCATGTATGATTTTGGAAGGTGAGAGGAACCCGTAGTACCCACAGAAAACTCACACAAGCACGGAGAGACCGTGCAAGCTCTATTCGAACCCCAGGGAACAGAATAGTGAGGCGCACCTGCTAACCACTCGCGCACTTGGTCGTTCTTGTTACACTATCAGCAATCATTGAACATTACGATGGAACAGACACATAGTCATCGGTTAATGCTTTATTTGTTATATTTGGGTTGATGGGCACCTACCTTCTCAGCTTTAGCCGATTTTAGGCTCCTGATTTTATCACCCTGTTCTGTTAGTTTTTCAAAGAGTTCCAGTGGACTCTTCGCAGCATCTCCTTGATAGTCTGTCATCATCACTGGGGTCATAACACGGACAGTTAAATGAACTGAACAACAGCTACAATGTACAGTATTTTACAATAGCCGATGAGTCTTTAATGTGGCGGCAATTACTGTAGCACTGGTGATGTGAGTGATCAGCCTTGAAACAGGCTCGCTATTATGTAGATAAGCGTCAATATCACCACGTAACGTGTCAATTAAACGAGTTAAAATTATCAACAAAAACACGTATAGTTCATATGCAGGTTTTAAGTCATTCAATGTATTCGTGCACATACCATGTAATAGCGTTGCACAGCCGGTTGCTCACCCATACAACTTGCATCAGCATAAGAGCAACTTGGTGGTCGGTTGAAATTCTTCCCGAGAAATATATAATCAATTAAACGTGCCCATTGTCAAATCAGTCTTTTGGAGAAGAAACGTTTGAATTAAAAAAAAATCATATTAATAATAACACATGTACAATCTTTTGGATTTCATTTTATGTCAAAAATTAAGTTGACTTATAGAGTTGTAAGGATAATGGGGACATATTTAAAGCGTGGGACCCTTTACCGGAAGTTTTTAAAAATAAAAGTATATTTCCGGCGCTGTCAGTCAATCGGTACTTTCAGAGGAAAATTGTTCAAAAACGTCGACTACAAACAGCGCACGTTTGATATTTTAATGTTTGGAGGAGGTTAGAAGACAGCCAGAGAGTGTCTCCTTCTCGTGTGTAAGATAGGTGCACTCCGAAAAACCAACAAGCGAATTTAAGACGCCAACGTAACAAATAAGGTAGCTTAGGCTAGCGACTCGGCTCGTTTGTTTTCCAGCATGTTATTCGAAGCTTCTGGCTATCTGGATATTAGGACACGCTGAGCCACTATTTAAAATCACAAGGGTAAGAAACAACTTTACTTATATATTTTTGTGGGTTTTATTATTATGTTCTAATTCTTCTTGTGTGTGTTTGTTCATTAACCGCTAGATGTCACCCTTGGAACATTGTTAGCCCTCGGGTTAGGTTGCGATGACCACATTGGTGGCCTATGAGGATTCTGAGTCTGAGGATGAACGCCCTGACCATAAAGAAGAAGCTGGGTCAGGAAAAAAAGCAAAGGACTGTCATTCGTTGCCGTTGATGCTGAACTCTGACAGCACACTGTCGGAATGCCACCAGATTGTATCCAGAGAAAACGCCGCCTCTTCACAAAAGCAGGGTTGTTCACTTAGCTCACCTGCTGCTCTTCAGAAGAAGGCTACTCTGCTTCCATACTCCCCACCAAATGTCTCTGATAAGCCCAAAAGACCCTGCACTGTTCCTCCAGGTGTCCGACCCTATATTCCCAAGAGGCAAAGACTTGTCACTGCTTCCACAGCGATAGAGGAGAACCTAACAGGGAGTGTTCACGGAAAAGATGTCCACATTCTCTCAGCAGTATCTCAGAAAGTGAAGCTGCATCTTGCTCACACGCCTGCTCCTGCTGCTGCTCGGATACCCAAGAAGCTACTGCTGAGCCTTCAAGGCCACCAGGGTCCAGTCAACACAGTGCAATGGTGTCCGGTTGCTCAGAGAAGTCATCTACTGCTGTCCGCCTCCATGGACAAGACTTTTAAGGTACATTGATTAAGGCTTAATAATTAAAGGTGGTTAATGTTGGAAAAAAAGAGTACTCCGGTAAGGGCACTGTTGTAAATTTCAAAATTGTTTAGCCCTTGAAGGAGGTAATCATCAACGCTGATGTTCAATGTATCTGGTGTGCCGTGACACATTAATCACCCTGCCATCTTGATATAGAAACAAGACACACCACTTTCCATACAATCATATCTGTCTCTGTCAGTCCAATATATGTCAGCACCCGTGGGACTTCCTATCTTTTGGATCCCCCCCCCCCCCCCTCACATTCCCCTTCTCTCTATTTATCCCTGGGAAAAGGAACGAGAAAGGTTAAGAGATGCAGGTTTCCGAAACCATATCACCCCTGTTGTCAATTCTTAAG
Organism: Hippocampus abdominalis; assembly: GCA_018466805.1. Taxonomy (NCBI): domain Eukaryota; kingdom Metazoa; phylum Chordata; class Actinopteri; order Syngnathiformes; family Syngnathidae; genus Hippocampus; species Hippocampus abdominalis. Next base: position 14,000,311 of record CM031705.1, on the reverse strand, counting down.
AGAGCTTGGCAATGAATAATCAGTTCCAATATGCAGAGGATCATTTGCATATTCAAATGAGCCCAGCGGCAGCATGGAAGCCACTTCACCGCCGCTCCTCGTGCATGACTTGGTGGCCAAATAAGGAAAATAAGCTTTGGGTGTTTTGCATCTCAGGCTCAGATTACTTAAACAGGACACCCATAGAATTATTTTCTCTCATGTTTTTGTCTTTTTGGTCTTCCAATCCACTGAATAATCATATTTATCCCATGTACGTCATTTTAAAGTGTAATACGCGGTCAGGAACTGAAGCCGTGTTGTGAAGAGTCTACCTGGAAACACTCATTTTGTGAAAGTCATGGTAATTGAAAGTGCACGTTAACGCCATCTTTACTTTCTTCAGTGGAAATCCTACAGACATTCCTTTAGGTACCATCACATTGTCAACCGAATACATAAACTAAAAAAAAATATACACACTTGTATGTTCAGTTGCCTGCTGTTTTAATTATCACCACCATCCATCCATCCATTTTCAGTAGCGCTCGTCCTCATTGGGATTCATTTACTGGCGGTGTGCGTAGTGTGCGTACACACTAATTTGTGCACCAAATGTGCCGACAGACTTAATTAAAAATGATTGGCATCATTATCATATGTCATCAGGTTCAATGTTCAGCAAGCTTTGCGATGATACGATCCTTTTGAAAATAGGGTACATTGTGAAAGTTATTGCCGTTTAGGGGCCAGCTCTTGCAGCGGTTTTTACCTTTTGGGTGTAAAAATCTTTCATAACTTTTTTTTTTGTTGCTCCCTAAAGCATCTCTAAAGTAATGGTTTGTCTGCAGTACACCAATCCACCAGGGGGCAATGTCCATCCATGAGTGTTTGCTTTGGCCTGCTGTCACAGAATCAATGTCTTTTATTTATTAACGTGTTATTTAGAGCACCCGGATGTGCGTTTACAGTTGTTCACATTCAGCAATAAAAATAATTAGCATTTACATTTCCTCCTTTGCTGCGACTCAAAGAACAGTCAAGTAACAATTGTCGCAATTATGAACCTGGCATTAATGGGGAACTTATATTTAAATGACGTTTGTTCTTCGCTCCTGTTTCTGGCTGAAGACACATAATGTGTCAAGTCCTCACGTTTCTCTCAGCTTGTCTTTCTTCAGCAGTCGCCCGAACTTATTCTCACACCATATGGAATGGGCCGTCGTCGCCATGGCGACGACAGGTGTAAGGCAGCAGTTTTACATTGATAATAGGAAGACTCATTTATTTTTTAATTACCCCGAGCCATTTAGAAAGCAGATTAGCCAATGAGTCATCATGAAGGATCCACTGTGCGAGTGGCCGTTGAAAATAAAGACAATGTAGACAAAGGGGCAGAGAACAGCCTTTTACAGGTCTCACATTTTATGAGATGATTCTCAGAGCATTGATTGGTTCATTACTTTGTGTTCTATTTATGCTCGGTAATGGTCGTCGAATGGAGTCACACTGTATGAGAGTCATTTTATATTTCTGGTGATGTGCTTCGTTGATACAACAGCCTTGAGATGTCAGTGTTTCCTCAAGCCCAACATCATACAGTACAGTCGAACCTTTGAGTCGGAACACAAGCCTTTCACAAGGCTGTCGCAAACAAACTTTTTTTTGGAAAGGTAATGTTTTGACATGGTAAACTGTCATAAAGGTGTAAAAAGAAGTTAACCTTTGTTTTTTTTTTTAATCCAGAAGATTAAAAAACAACAATTTCCCCTCTATCATGAATGAACAACTGGTTTTAATTTTTTACACGTGCAATGTAAATAAGTGGGTATTCGAGGCAGAAAAAAATGCAACCTATCACCTATTTTTAAACAGCTGGTAGATGGGAGGTCCCATGTTTAATCCGTCTGGTTCCCAGCGCAGCTTTTGATCCCGCAAGGTTTGGTTTAGTTCCCATTTTATTCTCTATTGCCTGTGGTGTACCGCAAGGTTCCGTTTCGGTCCAATTTGGTTGTCCTTTCATTTTCTGCCCCTTGATAATCTCGCACTTCAAAGTGACCTTTTACTGCTATGCTGATGCTGATTTCACCTGCTTGCGTGGCCCAAAACTTTCTACGACTCAATAACTTGGAATCTGATGTAGTTCTTCCTTAACATGCAAAAACTCTAACCTTATCGTTTAATCCAGCCATGGTAGCTTTCCAGATGTTATCACACACACACAGCCAAAAATGGATTTCACCTTCACAACTCGCATCGATAAAACCGTCCCGTCATTCTTCCTCCTCCTCTGCGCCATAGGCAAAATTAAATCAATAATGATCAAACTAGACCTTGAAAAATTAATGTATCCTTCTATTTTCTTCAGGACACTGTTACTTTTCGATCTGTAAATCAGTCTCTTAATTTCAGCTGGTTCACATTTCAACAGGTAGATGGACGCTCACTGAGTCAAACAGACGGCGTCACATCACCCCAACTGTAGTTTCATCACACTGGCTACCAGTTTGTTTTAGATTTAATTTTACTGCTGGCGTTTAAAGCATGTATTGATTTGTCTCCGAGCTACATACCCAAACATTTTAAGACCTTATTGAACCAGCTAGATGGCAGCCTCAGATCCTCGGCGTTGCCTAACATGCTGGCGGAGAAGAGAAGATACGCAAAACCAGTGACAGCTTTGAAAATCACTTCTTAAAATTCACTTTTACAGACTAGCCTTCATGTGACGTCGTCTTCTTTCATTGTCAACCTAACCGTCATTTTAGACATATACTAGGACGCTACGACCGTTCTGTTTTTCCGCGTGTGTGCTCCATCTTTAGCATCAACGGTGCCCTTCTGGGGGCGAAATCCCAGAAAAAAAAAAGTCCAAAGACAAAGTTGAGAATGTCTGGTCGATTTAAAGCCCTAAAATTCTGAAAAGCTGAAGTCTCAGTATGCCGTCCTAGTCTTGACCTGCTGAGCCACGGAATTGATATTTCTAACAATGGCAAAGTGTAACTTAACTTTCTGAGCCGTCCCTGGTAAACTCCACTGAGCGTGTGCATCCCCTTCTCTTCAGTCTCTCACACTGATACAGTTGCTTTCTTTATAATGCTGTGTGAAGAGCGTGTTTAATAATATAACACAGAAGCCGAGTTATGTCTGAAGGGGCCCGTAGAGCTTTCGCTGTGGAGCACATTGAAGAAAAAAAAAAATGCCTCCCATCGTTAAGAGTCGTACCTCATTTGAGCGAGCACCTGACAAGACCACCCACTTGATGCGGCCCGTCAGACTGAAAATCAGCCCCAATAAGCAGCAGTAAGTCTGATGAAACGCTTGTCACTGTATCGACTTTTGCCAAAGTCTAAAGGACCACTGTGCGAACACGCCACTGCAATTAAGAAAGACAAGAGATCAGCACTTCTGTCATAAATCACTGTCTCCTTTTGGGACATTGTCTTTTGTTTTTTTGTTTTTTGCCCTCTGTCATTTATCTGCAGCCTGCTATCACATTCTATGCCAGTCAGGCGTTAGATAGTGTAGCTGTGCACACACACAAAAAACTATTATCAGTGTCAGATCCCTCTATGTGTTTACAGAGAACAAATTAAAATGATTGTACAGTCAAACCTCTGTTTTCGAACGTCTCTGTTCTCGACCAAATCAGTTTTCAACCAAAATTTTCAAGTTTTTTATGCCTCGGATGACGACCGAAATTCGGTTCTCGAACAAACTGAGTGCACTTGAACGCACCACTTGACTCCTCTCGCCTTCCTTAGACGAGGAAGTGACGCTTCCTCGGGTAGTGTTCCATTTTTGAGCAGACGTGTTTAATATAGATTTTTTTTTTTTTTTAAACGTGGTTTCGGTTTTCGAACAAATTGGTTTTCGAACAGCCTTCTGGAACGGATTATGGTCGAAAACCGAGGTATGACTGTACTTGAAAGAATCACTGCCCAAGTACAATTCGGTTGTATTTCTCTTTTCAGTTCACTATGTTTTCATTTCAGATGTAAGAACTGTGCCTTAAATATAACTCATGTGCCTTAAATATCACTTTTTTCTGACATTTCAACACAGTGATGATGTTCAAAATGTGCATTATGTCACAGTGGCTTACTGCATAGTGAACTACAGTATACTTTTCAAGACTAAAACCCCTTTTGAGGTTTTTGTCAACACTCAGGCCAACAATGCTTTAGTTTTATATTGGTGACGGTCATGATAATCAGAACGCCAACTTTAGTGCATCGATCATGAATAAAAGTCTGAGTACTGTGGTTTTCCTGCTATGTAGCCCTACCTAAGTGTCTTTTGAGGTTTTGTTGGATGAAAAACACGTCTTTGTGCAGAGGTGCGCTCAAGACCTGTTTGTGATGCCTTTCAGGTGTGGGACGGAGCTGAGAGCGGACGATGCCTGAGGGTTTACACATGCCACTCAGGAGCCGTGCGGGATGCACGCTGGAGCCCCTGCGGCCGTCAGCTCCTCTCTGGCTCCTTTGACAACACAGCCGTGGTTACCGACGTGGAGACTGGTGAGCAGCAGGCCAGCAGTGAGGCATCAAATAACAAAATTAACTTAAAACATTTTTTTTTTTATGAAATTGAACCTATGAGTATAGAGAGTCATCATAACTTCATCAAAATGGAGAAAAGCAATTACAGTATTGGGAGATAACAGCAAAAATTTAATCTCAACAAAATTGGAATCTGTGCACACAAAAGGTCGATACAATATTGGAAACAATATTACTGTCGTAATTCTCAAAACTGAGATTAAATTCCTAATAAAACGATACTTTTACAACGAAGAATACGACTTCACATTTTCTCATCATAGAATAAGTATTTGAAGACCACATCAAAAATACAAACTCCACACAGGAAGGCCAGAGCCCGGCTTCGAACCCCCAGCCTCTGAACTGTGAGGTAGATGTGCTAAATACTCATCCACGGTGCTGCCTCTCTGGTTTCTGTTCATCAGTTAAATGTAGCGCATTTTCCGCACTATACGGCGCACCTAAAGGCACTCGATTTTTTCAAAAACGACAGTGTGCCTTATAATCCGACGCGCCTTATATTTGGATCGATATTTTGATTTCTTGGACGTCGTATTTTAAATGTTCTGGAAAGCGCTTTGCTACAACTGCAGCGGTTGTGAAAGCTCAAAATAAATAAAGCTATATTGTATTGCATTTTATTCACTTTAGCGTAGCTCCATCTAGTGGATGCATAACACAACTGCAGCCACTATTTTAGCTTCTATTCTATGCGCCTTATTATATGGTGCGCCTTAGATATGAAAGCAGTTTTAGAATAGGCCATGCATTGAAGGTTCGCCTTATACTTCGACGCACCTTATATTGCGGAAAATACGGTAATTGTTTTACAAAACCCTACGCATCTATAAAACGGGTGAAGGCTGTTGTAATCCAAAGTGGTTAGTTGTTTTGTGGATGTGTGACATTGTTTCTTTTGCTACGATCGATTGTATACACAAGCATCTGTCACCATCAGGTAAAAGTGCTTTTGTGGACATAGTGAAAACATTACCGTGGTTTAATTGTACCATGAAGCGATAAAAGTGATTTTTTTTTTTTTTATTGCTGCGCTACACTCACTTCTCAGCGCGCAGCGGGGAGTGTTTTTGTTATTTGTTCTCACTTTTGTTTCATTACTTGGTGCCAAATCCTGTGGACCATTGTGTTGTCGCCGGGCCTTTTGTGTGATCGTACAATGCATTTCCAAGGTGACATTTACTACAGCAAACGTTTTGCGTCCACCCGGCCTGGCGAGCCATCCTAATACGTAACTCGGAGTCCTTAAAAAGTCAATACGTGCAGATGTTCGCTTTACATAAAAGAAAATTGAACCTAAAATCACGATCAGATGTCTGCCTCTTCCCACACGGCGCGATGGAAGCTCTAATGTAAATAAGAGTTAACCGAACGAGCCAGATGTTGGTTTTAAAGCCCCCGTGGTGTTTGCCTCACCGACGTCAACGCTTTGTCGTGATGACGTGCTTCCGTTTGTCCTTCCCCACTCAGTTTGTCTGTCAATACTGCCAATGAGGCCGAAGGATAATAGCTTGGCCTGCACATTTAGCACACAGGCAGCTCCGGGGAGGGGATCAATAATTGATACGTCGCGGCTGGAGTAACCGCCATGACCTTACTCTGGAGCTTTTCAGGCCACAGCCGAAAACAGACTCAACTGTTTTTTTTTTTTTTTCCTAACCAGTTGCTGTTGGCTTTGTCTGCTGTCTAAAGAGGCCGCTTGCATTACACCATCGTGAAAATGTGAACTACAAAAACTATTTTGAGTAGCACCTGCTCAGCCAGGACTCCCGAGTATTGTGAGCCTATACTGTGGAAACCACAGCTGTGCACGCGATCATTCTGGGTGAGCAGATTTGTTTTGTTTTTTTAAACATTTGAGCATTAGGATAAAGTAATCTTCTGGTATTCACGTAGGATAGACACAGAGCCCTTGCATTGAATATTGAATACCTTTCCCCATCCCCCATTTTTATCAAAGTTGTCAACACCAGGGATAGGCTACTGGCGGAAAGCAAACCCTGGCCCCATTTTGACTGGTCCCTTGATTATTATTATCGGTATTTGTATCCGGTGGTCCAGTGGTTAGCACGTTGACCTCACAGTGCAGAGGTTGTGGGTTTGATCCCGGGCTCCGGCCTTCCTGTGTGGAGTTTGCATGTTCTCCCCGTGCCTGTGTGGGTTTTCTCTGGGTACTCTGGTATCTTCCCACATTCCAAAACCATGCATGGCAGGCTGAGTGAAAACTCCAAATTGTCCCTAGGTGTGAGCTCGGATGGTTGTTCGTCTCTACTTACCCCGCAATTGGCTGGCAACCGGTTCAGGGTGTCCCTTGCCTACTGGCCGAAGACAGCTGAGATAGGCCCTAGCACGCCCGTGACCCTTGTGAGGATAAAGCGGATCAGAAAGTGGATGGATGGATGGGTGAATGGTATTTGTATTTGTAATTTTTTTTTTTTTTTTAATGTATATATGTACAATATGTTCGAGGTTACACATCTCTGCTGCAGTAAGACCATGTTGTCATGCTGCATAACAAGACTTCTGCATTATCGTGCAGCTTGTTCTGTCTTATGTACAAATTCAGGTTATGTCTATCTGGGCTCATTATTTTTCCCCCCTTTGTCCTTCGTACGTGACACTAGTTACAAACTCAGCTGAAACCCTTGCCCCTCTCATTCAGTGCACCCTCAACCATTCTTAACCGCCACCCATCAGCTCAATGTCATTTTTAAAAATGTAATATTCTATTCATGTTCACGCCCTTTAAAATTCAAACACTTCGATGGCCGCTGAGGGTTTTATTTGGTTCAAATGTGAGTTGCTCGCACACGGACGCACTAAATGAAACCAATTCAATTTAGCCGCATATCAGTAAGGGACTCGGGGATTCCAGTCCTGTTTCTGCACAATTGCGGCGTAATTGGATGTGGCTAAAACCCAGGCTTTGACTTTTTCTAACTCTACAGCTAATCCGACTGCAGCAAGTGGCCCGAGCGGCGCACGTAATTGGCCTGCTATTCATTAATACCCATGTTTTTTTTTGCAACACTAATAGTCTAGCTTTTCTTTCCAGTTTAGCATACATATCCTAGCATCAATGCTTTCCTAGCATCTATGCGGAATACAGTAGATTATTTTTTTTTTACAAGTAGAACAACTCAAGGAGTTCAAGTGTGGCTTTCTCTCAAGAGCTGTTTGCTCTTTAGTAACTCTTCATATTCCTGCCTGTACACCACTATAGAAGCACATTTTCCTCAGCCGTCTTCGCACTTGTTCCCGGCTCCAATTTCATTCACGGAAACGCCGTTCCACCCCCTAGTTGGGTGCAGGCAGTGGACAGGGAAGGTAGGGAGGGAAGACAGGTTAGGATGGAATAGGAAGAAACAAGAAAGGGAAATGAGAAGATGCCAGCGAATGCGAAAGAAAGAGAGAGGTGCAGAGAGGATAAGGAATGAGTTTCTTCTGCGGGCCATTAGAGTGAAGTGGCAGCTGTTGAGCTGCACCTTGGACATGCTCTTTGGCAGAGACTGACGGAGGGAAATGCGCCAACACTCCCCGGCTGCTTGGTAGGGGGTGTGCGTGCGTACGAGCGAGCGAGCTTGTGTGTGCGTGCCCTACATGAGCCTTTTGGATTCCAGCCTCTACGCTGCCCACTTATTGTCTCCTATGATACCTCAAGGCTTTAAAAAGTTACGATTGGTTAGGATTAATTCGGCAATCAAATAAATGAATCTGTGCCAAGGTGCAAAACGTTTTCCTCATGTAACGTTTTTAAAAATGTATTCAATAACGTTGCAACATTCTCAACTGTCACACACATGCAGATAAACCTCAAATAATATTCATACCCTTGCTGATGTTGTCTTGTACTGATCAAATACATCTCTTTCCCAAAACGGTGTATCTTTAATCATTAAAAAGAAGATTGACAACATTATAATCAGCAGTGAATATTTTAGTTATATATGAGTTTTCGTGAGACATTTGGTCTTGTGCTTCAAAGAGGATTTTTGTTGTTGTTGTCATTCTTGGTGGCAAAGAGGCAACTGCTGTGATCAAACGCTTTTTTGTTTTGTTTTTTTTTTGCATAGCTGCGACTTTTGAAATATATTTCTATCATCTCACGTACCCCCCGCAGTGCCATCATCGGCCACCAGGACAATGCATAGCTCCATTTTGAGAACCACTGACTTAGGTGACTTTTCGTAGTTTCCACAGTAATAATTGGCCCTCTGAGGAAAACCAAAACTGCGATGTGGCCAACAGTGAAAAGTAGTTTATGCCCATTCGACTCTAGAGCCTTTGTGTGGTGCCATGCGTAACGATGTTTTTTCGAGGCATGTTTTCCCTGAAAATGTCAGCCCAATTCTGACTGATAAAATGTCAAGTGTGTTTGATATTAGTCACAGATAATTGCAATTGAATGAGTGCCTTGTTTTGGCCCGTTTCACGCAACCTTGATTTGAGTCGTATGTGTTTTTGCAATGTATTGGTTTTGTATGACTGTGTGAAATAAATTCCAAGGGGATCCAGGAAGTCTTTTCATCTCCCAAAGACTCATCCACTTCCTCTCATTCATAGCAAGTCGTGTATTTCTCATTTGCGCACATTTGGAGTGGCTGATAGCAAACAATGTGGCTGGATGAGCACAGCCTAGAGTAGTGCAGACCGCTTGACAAACCGTTCAGCAGCAGCAGCAGCAGCAGTCCGTGGCGAAGCATTTACTCCAAATGCCGCCGGCAAAGCATATGTGTATGTTGTACGCATCATTTTACAATAGATTCATAATGCATATGCAGCTCACCACAAAATCAGATTAGGGCTGTAACGCCAGTCTATATTATTTCCCTAAAATTACAGTGTACTGCAATCGACTTGCGACCAATCCCGGGTGACTTGTCCAAATTCTGCTGCAGCATGCTCCAAATCAAATGCAATCCCGATATGGGGGAAAAAAAAAAAAAGCGATTGAGACATTGGTTGTCTTGTTTGTTGCCCAATAACGCCTGCCAAACCTGTGTCGTGCCAGCACCTTGTTTTAATTAATAAGGCCGAATATCCATTCCATCCCCGCCAACTCCTCGCCTCCCCCCCCCCCCCCGCCTCGCCATTCCCCTCGTCCCTCCACGCCACCACTTTCCCCTCACTGTGTGTCATCGCTACACACTGTGACGTGACCACTCCCCTGTTGACATCAATGATCCTTTCTTAATTAAAACATGACACGTCACTCTTCACGACGACGAGGCTGTTGATGAGCAAATATGAGTTTTAAATCTCCGGGAGCAAGCGGTGGCTAAGCCAATTAAACTGGAAGCGAGCGAGTGAGCGTCGCAAAATCCGCCTGCGAAAAAACTTTTGGATCGATGCAATCGAATTTGGCAGCGGTCTACTGTGTAGTCCACCATTAAGAGGAAGAATGGACCGTCTTTTTTTATATAGTATATTAGTCGCTTCACACTTCTATGAAGGCTTGATAGGAATATTCCGGAACAAGTGCGCAATAACTTTCAAGTTGTTTCTTTTTTTTTGAGGGGCTCACTGTCGGAGACTGTTCTGCATGTGTGCCTCGATGTTTTGTTTGAAATTAATGAGCAGCCGTTGTGACCCGAGGTGTACTGCTTTGCATAGCCTTTGACAGCGTGCTGCCACATAGTTTGCAATTCATCGCCCGGCACAAGCACAAATTATTATTCGCGCCCTCTCGGGTGTAATTGCGTCGAAGGCCCTCGAGTTTTTCAGTTTTGTTTTCACGGAGGACATTTTATGAATCGATTTAGCGAAGGCTGCCCCGAACCCAAACTAGATTCTCCATTTTGGTTCCTCTTCAACATGGCTATCTTTTTTTTTTTCTCAAAAATTCTCTGACAAGACTGGTTTGTGCAAACAATTGATGTGCATTTTTTCCTTGCTTCTGGAATGAAATTGTGAAACCTCTTGAGATAGAACAAACATGGAATGATTTTAGTGTTTTATGTGTTGCTCATGTGAAATCTTGATCCTAACCACAGTTGTATGACAAAATTACTACTTTGCATATGGACAAAATATGTGCAATAAATGTCATTTTTGTTCAACCATTTTTCAATGCATGTACAGAGTGAAAAAAAAAGATCTGTTATCCGAAGCCAACAACAAAGGGTTTGAAGCAAAATAACCACCAATCACGGCTCACCTGTTTCCTTGGACATGTGACCTTCGCAAGCTGAACCGTGATTGGTCGTTACCTGAGCCGTGAGCAGCCCTGATGTCATTTTCAGGTGGCAGCAAGTAGCAAAATGGCCTCCCACTGAAATCGAGAAATACGGGTGGATTTCGCCACTTGATGCGAATTCCACTATGATCCATCCATCCATTTTCCGATCCGCTTTATCTTCACAAGGGTCGCAGGGGGTGCTGGAGCCTATCCCAGCCGTCTTCGGGCAGTAGGCGGGGGACACCCTGAACCGGTTGCCAGCCAATCGCAGGGCACACACACAGACGAACAACCATCCACGCTCACACTCACACCGAGGGATAATTTGGAGCGTTCAATCAGCCTGCCATGCATGTTTTTGGAATGTGGGAGGAAACCGGAGTACCCGGAGAAAACCCACGCAGGCCTGGGGAGAACATGCAAACTCCACACAGAGAGAATTAATATGAATCTGAACCATGTTTATATATAGTGGGGCCAATTGAAATCTATTATTGTCAAGATTATTTTGGAATTGACTTCCCCTTTAAACATTTTTGACACTGTTATTTTTAATGCTTGTTAAGTCATGTCATGTAATTGAAGAGAAATCTAGGGGGAACTTTTTTCCTCAAACTTGGCGAGGTCTGAATTGCTTGAAAATCATTTTGAAGCCAATTTAATTTTCATCTGACGCACTAATAATTATAGAGTTTTACAATATCCTCCATAATTCAAGACAACCTCCCCCCCTGCTGATCAGAGACGTGACGATATATTATTAAAAAAAAAAAAAAAAAACGCATTGATCTTGTTCTTTTCTCTTTTCCGCTTCTTTCCCGAGCAGGCCAGCGCATCGTCAAAGCGGATAACCAATTCAAGGTGATGTGCGTGGTCTCGCATCCCGTCAACTCTGAGGTGTTCCTGTGCGGGGGTTACAGTTCAGCGGTCAACGCCTGGGACTCTCGCTGCTGCAAGGTTCAAACATATTAACCTCCTTACTGCGCGCATGTCATCTTTATTCACTGCGCTTCACCCGCTGTGCTTTGACCTTTCTAAATCAAAGGCAGGGAGGCCGTGAACGCATCCCATCCAGTCTCTCACACACACATACAAGGGTGTGTGTATACCTCACTAAAAGGGTCATAGTCTCACATAAATCCCAGCAACTGTGCAGGTTATCTCACTAATTGTTGGGCGTGAACTTCATTTCGGGCTCATAAATTCTTCCGAGTGCGGCTGCGAGCGAATAATGCTATTCATCATCGTCGACTCTTTTAGATGAGAATCCTTTGCACTTATTCACAATTCGGCGTGCTCGCTAATAATATTCTGGCCCACAGCAAATTGCATCGTTTCTCCCCTTCAGGCGTTTGGCCGTTAATGCGCGTCCAGCAATTGCTTTTACCGTTAAGTGTCAATGGGAATTGCAGACGGGGCGAGTGACCCCCGTAAACGGGTGTTGCGTTCTTAGCCCATTACGTTGGAAGTATTAGAGGGAAGTCCAAATGAACCATCGCTACTGCCGGATGGCCTCATTAAAAGGCCGCCGTGGCAAGCCATGTACTTAACTGCAAAGACTACGAGGCGCTTATTAGAGGTGAGCCTGACTAATCAAATCATAATAAAGCCATCGTCTCGTTTAATTTGTGTATCTAACTGATATTCAACTCACTGTGCTCGTATTGCACTGGAAAGGCGCACCGATTTCCAACACAGTAATCCCTCGTTTATCGCGGTAAATGGGGACCAAAACCACCCGTGATAAACGAAAATCCGTGAAGTAGCGACCAATTAACATACATATATAAAAAAAAAAATTGCCCCACGTGGGCCTTTGCGCTTGAGCAGAGCGCACTAACGCGCACACACACACACACACACACACACACACAGGCCAGTGATCCCTGGCTGTGCAGCTGACGTGTTTATGATTAGTCAATTCAGGTTGTTTAGACAATTAAGGATGGAAGAGACCTGCTTTTGTTCTTATAAGTCTCTCTCTCTCTCTCTCTCTCTCTCTCTTTCTCTCTCTCTCTCTCTCTCACACACACACACTAGCAGCATCTTTGACACTGATTAAAGATCAAAGAGTAACCCATGTGATAAGACAGAAAGCAGATGCACAGCCAATCAACATGGCTTTACATCTTCTCAAATAAAAAAAAAATATATATATATATTTATATATATATATTTTATGAATATGTTTGAAAAAATCCTCGATGCACCGAATCCGCGATAAACGAACCGCGAAATAGCAAGGGATCACTGTATTGTAGACATTTGCATCACCCTTTCCCAAGATTTCTATTGCAGCTCTCAAAAGTATCGTAAATTTTTGTGTCACAGGACATGTCGATACAATGAGAATGGCAAGTGAATGGACTTCTTGTTTCGTGCTGTTGTCATTGTAACGCCGTTCTCTTGAGAGATGTTCCGATGTCAACTACGGCGAAAGTTTTGATGAGAATTATTCGAAATTGTAGGATACATCTTGGTGTACGTTAACCGCAGAGGATACCACGTATTTATTAGGAGTGTGCCATTAATCTGTCTTTTTCATTCGTTTTTTTTTTTTCCTTTTTACAAATGTTTGTTTTTTTGTTTTCACCTCAGGTTGTTAAAGTGTACAAAGCAGCAATCCAGCAGACATTGGACATTCTCTTCCTTCGAGGTGGTCTGGACGTCATCACGAGCTCCGACTGTGTCAGCAGAGATTCTGCAGACCGTACCCTGATCGCCTGGGACTTCCACACCGGCGCCAAGGTCTCCAACCAAATATACCATGTAAGCAAGAAAAAAAATATAAAGGCATTCTTTTATTTGGGGTGTCCCAATCCAACTTTTTCACTCCTGATACGACACCATTATTGCAGCCGAGAGTACGCTCTGATACCGATATCGATCCGGTTCGATATCAGCAGGAAGGGTAATTCAAGGAACTTTGTAGTGTACTGTGTGTTTTTACATCACAAAAAAAGTGCTTCAATATGATCGACTGTACTAATTTGATTTCCCAACGGTAACCAGGAGCGCTACACATGCCCCAGCCTGGCTCTCCATCCACAGGAGGATTCCTTTGTAGCCCAGACGAACGGCAACTACGTGGCTCTGTTCTCCTCCCAGAGGCCCTACAGGATGAACAAGCGGCGACGTTACGAAGGACACAAGGTCAGGAATAACGCTGGCCTCAGGGAAGGATTAGCAGCATCGCTCGCCCAGATCAATAGTTGTGGGGGGGGGAGTGATGTTGTCGGATGTACAGACATGCAATTAAAAGTGCGCAAAGGAAGTGTCGTAAGTCAGGAAACAACTTGTAGTTTCAAAGCCTGCAGTGTTTATCTTTCCAAAACTACCCCCCCCTCCCCCGCAACACAAACTCACTAAGCACTATTCGATATTCCCACGCTTGTCATGGATGATGGGTGAACTCATATGCAATGCATTACATTACACACATACGCCGCACATTTTTATTGTATCTCACCAGGGGATACGTTCGATAAGTTAATGGGATCTCAGCATGACAATGGTGCATTTTCATTCTCATTCATTTTTTAAAATTTCTTGTACAGTCAAACCTCGGTTTTCAAACATCTCGGTTTCTCGACCAATTCTGTTTTCGACCCAAAATTTCGAGTTTATTATGCCTTGGATGACGAACAAATTTCGGTTCTCGAAAAACTCAGCGCACTTGAATGCACCATTAGACTCCTCTCACAAGGAAATGATGCTTCTTTCCATTGTGAGCAGACGTGTTCAGTAAACATTTTTATTTTAAAAACAGCGAGGTTTCGGTTTTCGAACAATTTTGGTTTTCGAACAGCCTTCTGGAACGGATTATGGACGAGAACCGAGGTTTGACTGTAGTTTGTCTTTCAAGAGAGAGTTGCAATTAAGCTGAATTTATTATCGCACATTAAGACACAACTGTATTTACATTTAAGCTCATCATTGGCTCTCACTATACTCAACAAAAGTGACCCGTTTGTTCGTGTCTGATTTAACCCTTTCATGCACCCTGATAACCTGACAAGCTGTCCACTATCGTAACCGCTGTCACTGAAAGGGTTAAAAATGCATCCCAACACAGAAAAGAGGACGCCTAACATGAGTATTGCCTTCTCTTAGGTCGAGGGATATGCGGTGCGATGCGAATTCTCTCAGGACGGAACCATTTTAGCGTCCGGCAGCTCCACCGGCTCGGCCCACTTCTACGACTATCAAAATGGTCGGCCGCTTCGCTCGCTGCAAGCACACAGCCAGCCGTGCCTTTGCGTGTCCCAGCATCCCGTCCTGCCCGCCGTCTCTGCCACTTGCGACTGGGCCGGCGAGATCAAGGTCTGGCACTGAGGATGCAGCCCCCCCCCCCAAAAAAAATGGAACTTAAATGTTAGGTAGGTGAAGACTACAAGTGGAATTGGATCTTTGGGGCACATAAACACGGCATCGACACTCCTCGAAGTCATTATCTTTCAAAGTAAAATTCTCTTTGTCTGTTGATGGGCCTTTGTTCTCAGCAGCTCTGATGTGACATTTCCCTCAACATCGAAGCCAGAGCAAGACTAAAGAAAAATGAATCGCTCACATCTGTCAGCCCTAGTCAGCTTTGTCCAAAAATCCCACCCATCAACAAAAGAGGGATGACGTGCAAACTCTTGTGATCTTTATCTATGAATTGAAGTGTCCTTAAAATACCCGATAAATTTCAGTACGGAATGATACTTTCGATGTTTTTTTTTTCCCAAGTGTGAGAGTCATTCATGCTTGTTTTCAATGTCCGATAAAGACTTGGCAAATGGTGATACACCCAAAAAAAAACAAGCTAAAAACAATATACCGTAATTCAAACTAGAATTAAAAAATAATAATAATCTGGATATCGAGCGAAACACGTCTTATCACACAAAACTTTGTCGTGAGTCAATTGGCGTTGATGTTAGTAATGGTTGAGACTACCGCTACATATTTTAGCGCTGCTGCTGGCTAGCGCAGTAGTTACATTATTCCCTGCTGCATTGCGGTTCAATGTTCACACCCACCTCCAAATCACACTTTTTTGAGTGGTCTTTATGTTTTAGTTTTTATATTATTTATATTATGCGGTGGTACCTTGACTTTTAATTTGTTCTGATATCAAGTTTGTAACCGAATTTATTCAATTTACCCAATTTACTTCCAAATCAATTTCCCCTGTTGAAATGAATTCAAATGCCATTAATCCGTTCCAGCCCCCATTCTCCAATTTTTTTGTTTGTTTGTTATATCTTTTTAGTAAATATAAGTAAATGTGTTGCTTTGTTGTAGTGTACGTGTGTTTATACTTTGCTGAAGGGGTGAATTCTTTTCAAATGTACTATATGTGGTCACTCAGATTTACACCTGTTACAGGTGGATCTGGAACACAACACCCCAATCATATGGGAGTTTGCGGTAGTTAGTAATGAGTAATTTAGCAACATGCCTGCCAGAGATTATGCGACATTCAGAAATTCAAAGTCATGGATGGATGAACTGTTATCATCAGAGTATTTTAATGCCACTGCTATTTAGCAATTCGACTTGTGAGTTTCCATTGTACATCATTTCTTCATTTAAAATGAATAAAGCATCTCAATACCTGCAAAGTATTTTTTCCAACACTCATCTTTATTAAATAAATACAGCAAAAATATCTAATCATGCATCAGACAGACACGGTCACATTCTGGTTTTAATCGGACTGTAAAGGAGGTCGGTCTGAACCTGGACAGACCCACTTGCACTTCCTTGTTGGGATGCTCAAAACATTCCATAAACAGCATAACAACTGAATAGAAAACCATTTTATTGTTGTGTAAAGATGCATTTTCTGTCTGCCTCTTTCAATACATCACCTCGACAAAAATATCATTAATTCATTCAATTATTTTTGACACTGGTTGTATTAACTCATTCACTCCCAAAGACGTTTTTAAACGTCTTTTCAGACTTGGTCCAGAATTGGCTGCTACTGAATGAGTTAATATTTAAGCCTTTCCGAAACCTCCCTTCGAATAAATACAATACATACGCTTACACCATATAAACATACCATTGGAAATTAAAAAAAGTTGAAAAAAATAATCGTGTGAATAAAGTTGAAATTTTAGAAATGCTGTTCCATTTGAATGTTGCGGCACGATGAGTGACTGGTTAGCACGTCGGCCTCACAGTGCAGTGGTGCAGGGTTTGATTTGGAGTTTACATGTTCTCCCTGTGCCTGTGTGGGTTTACTTCGGGTACTCTGGTTTCTTCCCACATTCCCAAAATATGCATGGTAGGTTAATGGAACAATCTAAATTGTCCCTAGATGTGATTGTGTGCGCAAATGGTTGTCTATGTGTGCCTTGCGATTTGCTGGCAACCAGTTCAGGGTGTCCCCCGCCGACTGTCCGAAGACAGCTGGGAGAGGCTCCAGCACGCCCCGCGACCCTCCTGAGGATCAACGGATCAGAAAACGGGTGAATGGATTGATGTTTCCATTGAAAACAGTTGAAGCCAGTGTTTGCATTTAAAGTCTCACAGCAAGTTCGTTTTGAATATGTCTTCACGAGGAGAAATGGACAAACTTAAGCAGGGTGATTTAACCCACGTCATTTCGGCTCCAATTTTGCTTTGATAGCCTTACTTGCACAGTAAAGAGTACCTAATTAACACAGGGGGGGGGTCTAAACCGTTGAAGACCATTTCTGCGTCTTTGATGATCCTATATGTCATTTTAATGGAATTCACTCAAATGAAAATGACTTACAAACTCAATATAAGGAGTAAGCTTATTAGAAGAATGACTTGTGATCTCATTATTTCGCAAAAGCCGAAATGTAGAACGCCTAATTGGACACTGTCGGTTGGCACACTTGGTTGCATCGTTGCTTGAGTCCTATTTTCTTGTTTTACACAATTTCGCGTGTTGCACATCTCATAATTAAATCTACTTAGCTGGGAACAGCCCAATTGGGCCAAAAAGCTCACAAATTATTTAAAATGGACTGAGAGCCATGTGTTCGATCTTGCAGCCCCCCCCGGAGACACTGCGATGCCGAGCACGAAGAAGGCGCTACAGAATCAGGAGAGCAGCTATACAGTATCCACACTCATTAGATTCTGCAAAGTTGTGCCCCACTAAACGGAATTAAGGCAACTTAACCAGTATCCTACTTATACGGATAAGGATTGTGCAATACAGCATTGCATTTATGGATCAATTGTTCACATACAAAAATAAGACAAAATCCAGCCAAGTTTGAACCGTTGCATTGTTTGTTGGGTTTTGACATTTCTTTCATCGTTCAGTCAGTTTTTAGATTAATTAGATTAACGTCACTTTTGAAACGTCATACAACAAAATGTAATCGTTTAAACATGCTTTACGTTTACTTTCTATTTATACTTGATTTTTTAAGAAGAAGAGCTAAGTTTCTTGCTGGCTTTACTAACAGTTTTCAGTATCAAAGTTTTAGCACAAAGCACAGTGAAAGTGGTTTCATCCCAGTGGCTCTAAAGATGAATAAAATGAAGAGTCACTGAATTGCTACCCCATCTCAGCTAGCTAGCTAGAAGCTACACTTTAATATGACATAAAATAGAAAAAGTGCCGCAGACTTCATGAAACATGCCTTGGCTAGGATACATGAAACACTGAACACCCTTGTCACACCAAGTATGCTGCAGAGTACGTTTGAGACATTACAGTACAGAAGGCTTGTAATCATCATCATCATCATCATCATGCATCGAATGACGAGCTCTTTCTTCGCTGCCTTAGTTCAACAATGTTCCGTAGAGCTGCGCCTTGGTCAGACTGTCCTTCCTTGTCAGCCCAGTGCTGCCAAATTTTTGGTATCTCGGAGAGGTTTTCTTGGGGAGCTCCGGGCCGACGGCGCTTAGGGCGGAGCTGGAGCTCGGGCGGGGCCGAACGCTCGGCCTGGGGCTCGGGTAATGCTGAAGACTTGAGGCTTCTAACGGCCTTTGGTGTAAGGACTCCGCCGAGCTTCCCGCACTCAGATTGACGAAGTTCTTGGCGCGCTCCTTCTCTTTCGAGCTTTCCGAGAGCATCGAACCGTCTGGATTGCCGTCCTTGGCTCGATACGTCGCAGAGTTCTTTTTCTGTTTGCGAAGCTCCGCAGGCGGAGGTTTGGGGCTGCGGCTGGGCGAAGGGGAACCCAACTCAAAGCGTTGGTCCAGCATGTGGCTGTGGAAGACGTCATCTCCCTCTTGGAAGCTGCTGTAGAGAGATCCCTTGGTCTGACTTGACGGGCCGGCGGCGTAGTGGCACTCGGAGAAACTGTACGGCGAGCCCCGTCCCGTGACGTTACGATAGGAAGACGAGAACGTGTTGACATCTTCCACGCTCAGCTGTTTCCACCGGCCGCTGAGCTCATCCTCTTGGGCGTGGATATCAGCCCTGCTTTCCAGAGCTGCGCCTTGTGCCTGGCCTAACCCGGTCGTAGATCCCATGCTGTGGGCGGAAGCCAGGCGAGGGGTGCTGGAATGGTACGGTTCACTGTAGCAAGAGGCCGTCCTTGTGTACGCGGGCGAGGGGCCCTTCTGCGGGCTCACTGAAGTGACAATGTGCTGAATGCTGTTGGACTTGGGGAACCCTGAGCTGCCTTTGTCGTAGGAAGACATGCTTTTGCGTTCATACACCCCGCTACCGCCCTCCCGCCAGTCCATATACAAACCTTGGTGGGACGTGGATAAAGTGCTACTTGCGGTGCGTACACCCCCGCCCGCTACCCCGCCCTTGTCGTCGGAGGCGAGGCTGAAACTCGAGTAGGAACTGGAGGCGGGGAGGCTTCCGGCGTTGAACTCCTCGTGTTGGTGGAAGGGTGAAGGCGGCCCGTGATGGGAGAAACTGCCCGAGTGGTAGGCCTCCTCATCGGGGTTACTGTCCGTGGAATTCTGGGCGTGGAGCTGGAGCAAAGCGGTGCCGTGGAGGTCCATGCTCTGCCGGCGGTCCGTTTCCTGCCAGCGTTCGGGGCAGTAGAGCGCCGTGTCGCTGCAATACAGGTCGGAGGTCTTGTAGGCGACTCTGCGGTTGAAGTGATCGTTACTTCCTGGTTCGGCCAGGCAGTCTCCGTCCTGCGGGCGTGGACTCAGGGAACGGGTAACGGGGCAACTGTTTCCCGGTTCTGGTTTTTCGAGGATCTTTGCAATGATGGCTGTGGGCACGGTGTCGGAGTAATTGGAGTGGCACATCGCCATGGTGCCTTCGCTACCCTGATTCTGTTTCTCGATGTGGGAACTGATGCGTTCCTGGAAGTCCAGTGGTAGCTGAAACATAGCGAGACAAAAGCGAGGCTGATGAATACCGGAGCAATAGAGCGGATGATCGTCAGTGATGCTTCGCAACACTTTTTCCAGTCGAGCGTGGCACGCTTTTGAGAATATGAAGTGCAATTTATTTCGTCATTATTTGTAAAAGTGAAGACAAATGGTTCTCTTCGGGATATTTGTCTTTTGCTGCTCCTTCAGGACTTCTATTTTCTTGTTCTGCTTTGGAAAGTAATTCATTGTTGCGCAGTCCAGGCCTGCTCGTGTTTCTCTGGGGACTTTGCCCGCCCACCCCTAATGAACTTGTCAGGAAACTGCCGAACAGGACATCCATTTATTTATTTGTTCCACTGTGTTCCCCAACACCATTCTGCTTCCTCTTCTTCCCACAAAGGCTAGAGAGGTCTTTTAATAATACCAGATATTTTTTCTCTTTGAAAACATTTCCTTCCCCCCCCCCCCCCGTCTTAACCGTATCTGTCAATTACCAACTTGTCCTCTGTGGCTATTAAATTTAGTGAGTGTCAGTTGGCTGTTCAAGCCATTCCAATATCTTTTCTCCGACTCATCTTCCCATTCTTTCATCCTCCGGCGCCTTCTCAAGCAAAAAATCCCTCATTTCCTTCTTTTCGCTCAGTGTCCCTCTTCCCTCGGTCTACCATCAAACACGTATCGGTTCCACAGGGAACGTCTTAGATTCAGATTAAACCGGCGCCCTGGGTCTCCAGATGGAAATAGACAGAGAGAGAGAGAGGGAATAAGATAAATGACTGACTGGGCTTTGGTTGGAAATAGAAGCTCGCCTCAGCATAAAATAACCTGCATCTTCTAAGTGTGGGCTATTTTTAGCAAGTGCCAATCCCCCCCCCCGGAGGAATACAGATGGAAAGTAGGTGAGGATGATTGGAGAAAAGCTAGCTCAGCGTTCCTCGCTATCTGAGGCAAATCTTAATTAGCAGTACCACTGCCGCTCCGTTTGGATTTCATGCATCTAGAGGCGTACGTACACTTCAACAGGTCTCGTTCCACTTACTGATGTTAACGGTTTAACGGCCGGCGATAAAAGTAACACTCATTATATTACGCCTCACAGCAAATTCTACGCTTTTCTCCGAGAGTTATTAGTTTGGGATTTTTTTTTCTTCCCCCCTTTGGTCACTTAAGATTATTACTGCAATTCAGAATGATGTCCGCAACCTCAAAAGGAAGATTAAACGCGTTTCCTCTCACAGATGAGTCTTTCCGTTATGGTTCAACGGTAGTTCAGTTGAGAGTTCAAGGACAACGCATAGCTTTGGTGGGATGTTTGTTGTGACACTCATAGAGAGTTTGCCACTATTCAACTCCACTGTGTCATTTACAAAATGTCCACTGCGGCATAGAAAATGAATGGCTAGACAATGGATGGTTTACGAACTTCAGGAGACCGTTTCAAAAAAACGATGAGCAAACAATCGTGCAGTCACGACTCATGAGGCAGGCAAGGCAAGGCAGCTTTATCCCTCCGGCACATTTTATATACACACAAGACAACTCAATGTGCTTCACGCAAGCCAAGACGCAAAACCCGTAAGCATTTTACAAACACACTTATTCCATTTGTGTGCGGCATCACTGCTAAACGCAGCTTCACCGTGTTTGCTTTCAACTGTGGGCTCCACTAATTGATCTGCAGATCTCAGAGCCATACTGGGTTTGTATCAATCTGCGTTTTTTTTCCATTGCATTACATATTCATGATATAAACAGAGTCAGCGGCTCACCTCAGACATCTTGTGAGCTCTGTAATGAGACTTGGAGCACTGCAGCAGCTGGGCAGCCAGATTGCAGTCTTTCCTGTATAGGTCCTGAAAATTAAGACACAAAGATCCGTCTGTATATACGGGCAGTACCAGAGGGAGGGGGTGGGGGGGTGGGGGGGGGTTGAGTTCATATTGCCGCTGGGCAAACACTGAAACACTTTAAATGACAGCTTTTTAATTGCCATTTAATTATTTTGTAATTAGGGGAGACCTGGGAGCGAGCAGGGCTACTTATAGGTGCGGTGATGCAATGTGATTGTAGTCAGTCTTGTAAAGAGGTTCCAGTCGTCAATTTTGGAGAATACCTATTTGTTTGTAAAAAAAATTTTGGGACGCCTTAATCATGTTGTTTGTTCGTTTGCCACCAACTGGACAGGTGGAGTAGCTTACTTTGTGAATAAAATCTGGAATAGCCATCAATTTATCTTCTGTTGTGCCTATTAGGGTGAACTGGAGCCTGTCACTGCTGACTTTGGGTGAGAGGTGAAGTACTGGATGCCAGCCAATCACAGGGCACAGAGAGGAAAAGCAAATCATTCACTCTCACAGAGGCGTCGATGGACAACTTTGGAATGTGCGAGGATGCCTGAGTACCTGGAGAAAACTGCTCTTCAGCAAACTCCATACAGGAGGGCCTGAATGCGGAGATTTGGACCTCTGATTTGTGAGTAGGCAATTTTTTTTTTTTTAAGATATGACAAAAAAATGCAAATGCCATTTCAACTTGAGACCGACATTGAACCTTTTTCTGTGAACTGCGGTTCCTCGAGAGCCATTTCCTGCCCTTTTTAGATCTCTCCCTACTCCAACGCACCTGAATCAATTGATCATGATTTTTCTCAGGCTTTGAAAAGTTTGCATTTTCTAGATTCCAATACAGAAGCACCTAGCCAAGCGTCTAAACAGCTTGAATCAAATTGTTTTCTTAAATTCTCTTTCAAAACTATTAGCGTTGCACTAGGCCAGCGGTACCCAAACGTTTTTGCCCCACCAACCGGTTTAATGTCAGACAATATTTTCAGGGACCGGCCTTTAAGGTGTGGCGGATAAATGCAACAAAATAATATGATATGAGCTCCATGAAAACTGTGGTATATTCTAACCATAATAATAAACCTGAATCATGACACGAGGGGCGTCCTATCTGGCCGGAACGCTCTCTGGTCGCTATGGTCACGTTTAAACGTGCCTTCAAAATAAGATACACCGCAAATTCAAAGTGCTTGAAAATTACGACTCACCATCGTCGCATATTATGCAGAGTGGGCTTGCTGCGTGGGAATCTCCCGTTGAGATAAATCCGAATTTTAAGTAGGAAATCCTGATACTGTCTATTAGATGTCACCTTCGTTTTCTTGAAAGTCGTAGGCTCCTTTTCTGTCTCCTGGCTGAGCCTTTCCCCCTTCCCAAACAAACTTCCTAAGACCTTTCCTTTTAACTCATTTTGCTCGCTCCTGGGTTTCATTTTAGCGGTAACCTATCACGTGACGGAGAAGCACCGAGAAAGGTGTAACAGAGAATCCGGTCATTTTTCAAAATAAAACATCTTTCAGATTCCAAAATAAATAAAACGGAAGTAATGTAAGTTCTTTATTCTTTCTGTGCGGCCCAGTACCATATGACCCACGGACTGGTACCGGTCCGCGGCCCCGGGGGTTGGGAACCACTGCACTAGACCGTAACTACTACACAGTGGCACGTGTATTTATTCACCGTGCTTCAAAAAGTATTGTGACCTGTTGCCGTTCAAATCTGCTTGCTACATTATCTTTGTTTCAACTTGACAGGAAGGGGGGTCTCATTTTCTGTATTCCAAGGGGGGACGTTAAGGCGTTTTCCTTGCACCGCGCCTGCGTGGATTGTGGCGACGGTTCAAAGCGTTGAGCCAGGGCATTTGTTGGCGATGTCTTAGTTTCACTTGCTTCCACAGTTAGGCGAGACTTTTGAATACCCCAGAGACTGCACAATTTTCTGGAAAGAAAAATCCATCTTAAGCCAGCATTGTGCATGACGGCACACAATATCTCATGAGATTTCAGACCAGCGAGCATCTATAGCTTCATGATTGTGCCTTTTACTGGGAAAAATACACTGGCAGCCATAAAACCAGACATGGAACTGCAATAAAAATGTGACATTGTTTGTTGCCAACCGATTCTGATTTGCGGCAAAACCGTTGACCACTTGGATGTTTTCTTTTATTATATATATGTAAAAAAAAAAAAAAACAGCACCACCATGGCATGCAATGTTGAATTGTCATTGCAGTTGGCCTAAAAAAAAAAAAAAACTATAACGTATGATGATCGTAATCTCATGGTTTTCCCCTTTGGGTGTAATGTGTGACAGCAGATAGTGGCAAGACCTCGCTCATGAGCAGCGATTGCTTTCTCGCAGGAAAAACGCGGAGGGTTCAAAATGAACCTACCTCCAATCAGCCCTGCAGGAAACAGAGAGGGATTGTGCAAATACTCTTCTGCGGCTCAAAAGGGGGGGGGGGCTCACGACTGCCAGATAGCAAAGAGCGACTATCTAACCTGGCCTCCAGTCCTCGCAAAGATCTTCAGTTCAAAAGAAAGAGAGGCAGCGCAGCACATTGCCACATGCACCCACTTGGAGCTCAGCTCCACAGAGCTTTCGTTTGTAGATTCTGACAGCCTGGAGGATGCCCATTGATTAGAGTATATTCAACCTTAAAACCCCCAGCGGCTTCAACTTAATTCCTCCATCTGCTGTGGTTCCCCGGAGCACAAATATCTAAGGTGTCGTGGAACTCGATGAGACTTTACTTTTATGAAGAGAAGCTGCTTCAAGCTAACCTCCAGGTAGGCGCTAGGAATGGAAGTAAAGCACACCCGAGGGCTCCCTTTGGGTGACTATGCTAGGCTACTGTTTCATTTATGTGTCTGAAGGCAAATTGAAAGCAATTTTAGGCTGTAATTTGACCTTCAAACGCCAACTTTAAAGCCATGCTCATGATGCTAAACGGTCTTGTCATATGGTGGCCTTGCACTACCTACTTTTGTGGTCTACAATATTGGCGGATCAGCTAGGTCACATCCCATGTTGTGCTAGCAATAACATATCGATTATCTTGACATTACTTGTACCGTATTTTCCGCACTATAAGGCGCTTCGGAGTATAAGGCGCAAAAGTTAATGAATGGCCTATTTTAAAACTGTTTTCATATATTGGGCGCACCGCATTATAAGGCGCATAGAATAGAAGCCACAATAGTGGCTCCGGTTGCATTATGCATCCACTAGATGAAGCCAGACTAAAAGGAATACAATACAATTCAATACATCTTTATTTATATAGAGCTTCCACAACCGCTGCAGTTGCAACAAAGCTCTTTGCAGAACATTTAAAATACTACGTCCAAGAAATCTGAATGCTTTTAGCTTCGCCTCACATTGCGGAAAATACGGTAAATTATTCTTTGCTCTTCAAGTCAAGTCAAGAAGCCACTTAATCCTTTCTGTGGTTTTAGTGTTGTACTGTATTCCCTTTTGGGAATACGTTTATTTGCAGACGAGGCAGTAATCGTGACCTTGCAGTTGTTACATGACACGTAAGCGGGCACCTTGTTCCCCAAATACTCACATTGTCCTCTTTGAGTTTATTTATGGTGAGCTTGGCCTCCATGAGGTGGTTGTTGAGGACAATGATCTCGCGGCTGAGGGCTCTCTTCTCCTCTTCGTGGTGCTGAGACTGAGGGGCATGTGAAAGAAAGGAAAAAGCTTTTACTTTTCTTTTTTTTTTTCACGTGGGAGGAAAAAGATGGGTATGAAAAGGGTTAGCAGTGATTAATGATAACCGTCGAAAGGACAGCAGATGTAGTGAGAGTGAGCAAAGTACTTTGTAGTAACAATACGACTCAGATCCTTCCCATTCAGTATTTATTTATGAGTCCTGTTGTGTCAATTAACCAGTTTTTTTTTACGAATGGGTCAAATCTGGCCTGTGGCCTTTCTGATTTGACTTTGCATGTTCTTTCCATGCTTAAAATGCGTGTTTGTCTATGTGTGCCCTGTGATTGGCTGGCGAACACTTCCGGGTATGGCCAGAGCCTCTCGCCCAAAGCACGCCCATGACCCTCGTGAGGGTAAACTTTTCTGAGAATGGATGGATGGATGGATGGATAATCAAGGTGAATTCCATTTTTAGTCAGATTAAAAATATTCTAATACAAAAAAAAAACTAAACATGTTCTCCTCGACATTTTTTTTTTCACCTGACCTACGAATCTGTTCATCTTCAAAATCATATGAGACCCATGTACACAAAAGTTTGCCCAACCCTGAAATAGTGTTAATAAGGAGTGTTGCGATAAAAGAAAAATGAGCTTGCGTTGAAGGCGAAAAAGATGGAAGGAAAAAAAAAAAAGAGACGAGAGAAGGCACAGAAGAGAAATGAGAGCAACAAGCAGCCTATCGGTGTGAAGCATGTGCCAGCAGCAGGTCTTAATTAAAAGAAGATTACTCTGACGTATCAATTACACTGATGCAGAAAGAGAACAGAAGAGGATATAAATGAAACGCTTCCATTTTCAGTGATGGGGGAAGACAGAGGAGCCTAATGATGCTGTTGTTCCGAATAGCTCTTTTGTCATGGCGCCGCCTTTGTATTCACCATGTTGTCCTAATAGGGTCCAAAGTTTGCTATTGATTTTTTTTTTTTTCCCCGCCAAACTTTTGTTTCCGGAATGTTTGGTTTTGAATCCAAGAATACGAATGTTTCGGTCAGGCAAATTTTCAAGTCACAAAATATTTGGTTAGCAGCCGCAATATGAATTGATCATTAGAAACTGACCGTCGTGATGATACTGAAGAAAAATGAAAAAGTCATCAAATGGGCTTGAAAAGGGACGGCAAAAGGACCGCGTATGCCTCCGTATAAGGACACGCAACCATGTGACCTGAGAGGTGAGATGTCTTTTAAGACAACAGAACAGACCACTTGTGCTCATTTCAGCGCCCTGAGAAAGATCGTTTGAACTACTTTCCATGTGCAGTGCATATACAGTGAAACTCCTCTACAACGAAATCTACATGGGTGAAAATACCCCCTAGTGTGAAAAAAATCTTCATGCATTAACACCATTCCCATTTTCCTGTTTCAAATTTGCTACAGTGAAAAACCCCCTGTTGTGAAAAATTTCTTGCTGCAAACATGATTTTGTTGTAAAGGAGTTTCACTGTACCAGAAAGTCGACACGCCCCTATTCAAATGTCAAATTCTATAAATAAAATGAGCCCAGGATAATATCGGGAGCTGCAGAAGCTCATTTGTAATGACTTGGGCTTTGGGGGCCACGGGGTCACGGGTTCAAGTTGAAGAAAACTAATCGGGTGGGGTCCCAAGAAGCCGACAGCAAGATTGAAGGAGCTGCAGTCATTTCTTACTGGCTCTTTTTCTTGATGTGTACGCACTTTGGGGTAGGGTGGGCCTTATCTTACAAAGAGAAAAGAACAAACTTTGTTATGGTCCGATAAAACCAGGGTTGAACTTTTTGGCCACCATTCTAAAGATATGTTTGGTGCCAAAACAACAGCCGTCATCACCAAAAAAAGCACTTGCCCCTTGGACAAATTCGATGATGAACGCTTCCAAAAAAATCAGCCAAGAAAAGCCTACTCGAACATCTGAGCTTTTTTCGGGGCATTAACCGGAGGCGCGTTAAATATTGGCAGTCCCATTTGACATGAGTTTAAATGTCAATGGTGAATTTTGAATCCAGCCAGAGCGTTTGTTACGAGAGGGTGTGCAGACTTTTATTTCTGTTATGTTTACTTCCCCTCTCGTAGATTATTGTTGATGGAAAAATGACCATTTATCTCAGCGTTAAAATAGGGGTGTGTAAACTTTTCATATGCACTGTATGAGCACACAGGCATGCCTAGCAATTATGAATCACTGTCTCCTCAACAGAGCCGATTGTTCCGATGTACAGGAGTGCCCGGTTAATCTAATATGGCAATTAAAACGTCACTTTACGCAAGAGAGCGCCATTGATATTCAAATGCAATCGTGTTGCGATGTCATTAATCAGCTGCAAACAAGCCGAAGCTCATTCCTGGAGAATCCACTTGTGTTGGACGACCACGTTGCTGACTTTCAGCTCCAATGTGTTGTTGCGCAACGGTGTCTTTGTTCAGGTGATGTATGATTGCAGTCGCCCGCGTGTTCCCCCCCAGTAGAGACGCGTTTTCTGTGTTCTCACGCTATGCACAACAGTGTGATGATAGCATTGTGGCTTTGATGTGATAATATGTACGAGTAATGACCGCGGAGAATACGGAATCATATCGCAGTGTGAAAGTGAAATTGGGTCATTTCTGGCAGCGCATGATTGCGTAATCATTGTAGTAATAACGACAGACCACGATTACTTGTATGATTCTGTAATACCCATTATTTGTGGCGGAGACTCCTGCTGCGAATAGCGCAAATCCCCGAATAATTGTCGCCCACAGAAAAAAAAAAGGGTTATAATTGCCTATAGGTGCCACAAGATGGCGACAAAACCCCTTTTTTATTCCTATTGGACAAGGCGTTAGGCTAAGTGAAACTCCTCCTCCACCTCGCACTTGGCACTAAGATGCCACCAGTTGGTGCCAAAGCACTACATTTATACTACAAATGGCTTTGGCGGCACGGTGGATCGACTGGTTAGCACGTCCGCCTCACACCGCAGAGGTGCAGGGTTTGATTCCGGCTCACGTCCTTCCCGTGGGGAAGGATGTTGCATGTTCTCCCCATGCCTGCGTGGGTTTTCTCCGGGTACTACGGATTCCTCCCACATTCCATAAACATACATGAAGGATCCACATTATCAACACGAGACTCGCGGGTGGGTGCTGGAGCCTATCCCAGCCGTCTTCGGGCAGTAGGTGGGGGGACACCCTGAACCGATTGCAAATATCTATATAATATGCTAGTAAAGGGGAGGGGTTGAGGAGGGGGCGGGGGTATTTTGATTATTGTAATGTAATTTGAATTAATCGCTGAATTAATTTGTAATCTGTTTTTTCAACCAAAAAAAAAGTTACTAATCTAATACAGTAATGAATACGAAGTAGCCATTTTACTGTAACAACACAGTAAAAAACCCAAAAAAAACATTGCATATGATGCACAAGAGTGACGTGTGCTACTTCCTGTGTTGAATTTCAGTCAAAATAAGAATAAGATTAAGAAAACCTTTATTCGTCTCACAATGGTGAAATTCCCAATTTACAGCAGCAACGGTTATGAAAAGAAGAAAATAGAAGAACAAAAGGAATAGGAGCTGCTGTAAAGGCAGCCATTCTCGCGGCGCCATATTGAAGTCATAATAACAAAATAATACAACATAACAATAACACTTAAGACAGACAGTCATTCAATCTTAACCACTTTTCTGCATGCTCTTTGTTGTTTGAAGCAGTTATAGATAAAAGAGGAGACGATCTTGTACTACCCGATAATGATATCAATATTACCAATGTAATGCAAAAAAAAAAAACAAGTTAACTCTCCCCGGTGTGGCATCCATTCAAAACAATCAACACCATCTCCTGTTGTACTTTGTCGAAAATGTGTGCATTTGTATTAATTAGTCGTCACAGCCTACAGAGTCACAGCCGCTGATTTGTACTTGCGCCTCCTGTCGCCGTGGCACGTTGTCACAAAGACTTTGTTATCAGTCGGGAGCTGAATCTCCCCCCTCCCCCCCCCCCCCCCCCCTTCCAAAAAAAAAAAAAAGCTGCTATGCAAATACAGTATTCATATTTGAGGGAGATTGGCCTGGGGGGCGCTTTGTTTCCCAAACACATGGCGGCTTCAGAGACTCACTGCCGACAGCCCAAATATGCAAATGTCCTCTCCACACCAAGATAACCACCAACCTGCCAGCGCACATCCCCAGAAGACACACACACACACACACACACACACACACACACACACACACACACACACACACACATCCAAACAAAACACAACACCCAGCTTGTTTGGGCTTGATGGAAAAGTGTTGAAAAGTGAAGTGGATTTAAAAAGTCTGTCACCTCGAGTGCTTTCACATATTCCACTTGAGATTTGGGCTTTTCACCGGACCACAAATGAAGTCTAAATCTCGTAAGATGCAATTACCGGAGACTTTACGGAGGTGTGCAGAAGAAAAAAAAACACACTCACACACACCAAAAAAAACAACCCCAAAAAACCCACTGTAATTTTCTTTCCTCATTAAAGAGGATTTTCAGATCAAATATCATCTCTGTGGAAACCAAAACAAAAGTAAGTTTTGTATTGTAGAAGACGGTCTTTCAAATCCAGGGATTTACAACCACTGTGCGGTGGATACTGATCCAATTGTACTTAATTGGTCCCAAAAAATTACGTGTCTTTTTTGTACATCTGTCTATGCCGGTGATGTTTAGTAACAGATTACAATTTTTCCCTTTCTTAAAGCAAAAAAAAAAAAAAAAAGCCACCCCAGTAATAAGAGTGTCGTTTAACAAGCTTGCTGAATTTGAATGAATAAATGAACCGGCAAGTACAGTGGAACCTCTCGAGTTTCAAAACGTCCCTTATTAGGAGCAATTTGTGTTCCGCACAAGATCGGCGTAGAAAAATGACCCGTATTTATTTATTTTTTTTAGTGTTCGAACAGCGGATGCGTGGATGTTGACTTCCTTCTCGCGCTGCTTCGCTATCATTGCTGTAAACTGAAAGCTGGATCCTTCATCATCCGATCACAAATGTAAGAGCGATCATGTAAAAAAAAAAAAAATATTAATAAAATAAATTGGTATGTCAAAAACAACCAATGAATTAGAAAAGACAGAAGAAAAATTGGTATTAACGTATTTGTTGCTGGTGCGCGTCTAATTGTGTGAAACAACGCCAAGGCCTGATGTCTGTCCCATTGCGGTTCTCGCCATTAAACGGTGGGCATTTCTGCTGACTGGTAATTACGCAGGGGGAGGAGCAGCATCATGCCGCTGTGATTCATGTTAAGATCTCGCAAGATTATTTACACTTCATTCTCACTGGTGCACAAGAAGAAAAGTGTCTGTGCTTGTGTGTTTTTCAGCACTCTTGTTTTTCCTTCTACAGTCAAACCTCGGTTTTCGAACGTCTCGGTTCTCGTCCAATTCGGTTTTCGCCCAAAAATTTCGATTTTTTTATGCCTCGGATGACGAACAAATTTCAGTTCTCGAACAAACTGAGCACACTTGAATGCACCGTTTGACTCCTCTCGCCTTCCTTACATGAGGAAGTGACGCATCCTCGGGTAGACGAGGAAGTGACGCTTCCTCGTGTTGCTTTCCATTGTGAGCAGACGTGTTCAGTAAACAGTTTCATTATAAAAAGAGCGTGGTTTCGGTTTTCGAACAATTTCGGTTTTCGAACAGCCTTCTGGAACGGATTATGGACGAAAAGCGAGGTTTGGCTGTACATTCCAAAAACGTGCATGATAGGTTCAAGAATGACTAAATTGTGAAATTGGCGTGAACAGCCGTGTGTAAATGTTTATCTGCTGTATTGTTATTGTTACTTTCGATATGGGTGCTCTTTGATTGGCTCACGACCAGTCCGCCGTTAGCCCGTATGCTTTTGTTAGCATAGCTGTTGTTAGCTTGATGGAAATAACGTTTGAAAAGAATTGGGAGCACTCACGTTGCGGTGAATAGCAAGGCCCTTTCCTGCTCCATTTTTTTCTATTATCTGGACACTTGTCACTTTTTACACAAAACACACACACACACACACACACACACAAGAGATAAAAATAAAATAAATTGTACAACGTTGGAGGCTCCGAGGCCGTTGATTGAGAAATGTGCCTCGGCGCTTTACAGTGGTTGATATGATTGCGTGAGGCCGGTGAAAGAGACGCTAAATGTGATGGATTAACCGCATCACCCGAGCGTGCCAAGCAGCTGTCCGTAAAAGCTGACCAAGATGTTCTATTTGAGAAAAGGAAAAATTTTTTAAAAAATGCCGATGTCAGCTCCAGCCAAGGTGTCTCTCCTCCTCGTGGGTCATTGTGTTACCCAATCTTGATTGAACCAAGGCACATACACCGCTGCCCAAAAGGTTTGCGATATTTGGCTTTGAGTGACATTTCAGGGTGAACCTAAACATTGCAGAGCGCAACTTTATTTGACCTTTTGCGAAAACTTTTGAATGCTTGTTCAATCAGAACCCCCGCAAAGTAGGATTTGACCATTCTTTGGAATTCATCGCTGTGACGTTTCAGAAAAAAAAAAAATCCACGCTTTGGTGGACCTTGCCCTGAATTCATAACCATTACTATAAATATTTTACATTTTCTATTACAATATTAGTTTGGTTTTTTTCCTTTAAGAAAATCCGATGGGCCAGAGAAAAGAAACAAGGGCAGAGTCAGAATAATATCAATAAATTTGTCTCAAAAAGCTGACTTGCATCTCTGATTTAAAAAAAATAAATGTTGACCAGTGTAAGGAAAGATGAACATACCGAAAACCATAACAAGCTAGTTTTAGCTTTTATGTGTGACGAAATCTGCTTCCTGGGCACAAAGAAACTCCTCAGCACATTTGTCACTGCATCATCAAAGGACACGATTGTATGACGGGTTGGAATGATAAAGGCAGCAAACAAGATTCCCCTCCTCATTATTCGCTACGTATGGTTGTCTCCTCCCATTTTTTTTTTTCTAATCCCGCCAAAATGATAATAAAAAAAAAAATGTTCTGCTGATTTTGGCTGTTGATAACAACTTAAATCCAAAAGTTACCCGAACTGTATATCCATACAGCCTATCCAAAAAAAAAAGTAAAACATCTGTGGAATCCAACTGCACGCACACATTTGCGATATTTCAAAGCACGATAAACAATCCAGTTGAAACACATCGACCCGCCATCACTTCCTATCGACAAGCCGATTGCTGTATTTAATGGAAGACAGGCCATCCTCAAACTGCATTGGCAGAGCGACCCCCACCAAGATTAAATGTTTAATTATGAAGCCCCAAGGCTCCATAATTAAACACACAAATAGTGTGGGGGTGGGGGGCTACAGATTAATTGCAGCTCCGGGCAACGCTGTGTAATTTGCTGCGCTGTTGTTGGAAGAGTCCGATAAGCCATAACTTCACTTGGCCATAAAAATATAAACACAAGATGCGCCTTCCAAGCAAGGCCAAAACACATTTAGAGGCATTTTGGCCTTGATGTTTGGATTTTTTTTTTCTTTTCCTGAAACATCATAGATAAGAATTATGGTAAAAAAAAGAAAATATCTGAAAAACCTGATTAACAACGGTTACTACAGTGGACAGCTTATCATGTGATCAGGTTACAGGGTGCATGAAAGGAATAAAGCCTTTTTTTTTTTTTTTAACCCCCATGCAGTAATTATCCCAAAATTGGACATTTCGGACACTGAACATTTTGAGGGGTTGAAAGTGAAAAAATATTAAAAGTGAAAAAAGTTGTTGCACATTGGAAGAGGGACATTTTGGGACAATCCTCGAGGACGTAATACCCTTCATGCAGCCGCTTAAAAATACTGCATGGGGGTTAAATACGTGTCAAAATTGCATTTAGTGACACATGAAGCCATCTCTGATTCAAACGTGCCCGTGACCATGAGTTCATCAGCATCTCTGCTGACTGAGAATGCTTTTTGTGTCTCGATCATGTTACTCGATAAATATGCATTGGGAATAATCGACACGGCACAGTTGCGCGCTGTTATATTGCGGGGGTGTTTTTTTTTGTACGGTATTGACGATTTCCATCAGTGTGACCTGTCATGTGTTGTGAATAGAAATGGATTAAAAGTCCCCGCCGAAGGTCCGCATACCAATTGCACGAGCAGCCCCTGACAAACGTGTCCGTAGAATGTTAATGTTGGCTCTCGTTCTCTTGGTTAAAAATAGCCTTTCGCTACTCCGCAATGAGGAAGTGCATGGCAACAGCCAAAGGTTTCCATTTGTCTTCAGCACAGAACATGCACTACAAATCAATCCCGTTGCCCCCATTTTGTTTTTGGCAACTCTTTTTCTTTTTTTTTTTCTTTGTTTTGCAGCGGATGCACACTGTTTGAATACACTCCATTGCGGGACAATGTTGGGCGATTCCCCAATGAGGTGAACGATAATCTTATTAGGAGGAGTGAGACTTTGATTTCCTGCCAGCGGCCGAGCGGCAGTTAGTTCGACGACCCTGCCAAAGACTCTTAGGAGGATTACAGGCGGAAACAATTATTTGCAGCGCCATGGACGGCTCCTTTCGCAACCTACGCGTGCGTTTCTGCATTTATTTTGAGGGGGGGCGGGGATTTGATTGTAGCTCTTGCGCGTTGCATTCATAATTCACATTGTTGTGTTTGAAGAAAGGCGTTTCAATAATGCATAGTTTATCTCTCAGCTATAGCTTAGGCATTGTTTAGACCGGGGGTCGGCAACACGCGGCTCCAGAGCCGGATGCGGCTCTTTAGCGACATCTAGTGGCTCCCTGGAGCTTTATAAAAAAGTTGTTTGAAAATGGAAAAAGATTTTGATAGTAGGCTAATATAGCTCAAATAGATATATTTTTTGCAGCTCTGAAAAAGGAGAGCTGTGGTGTTGTTTTTTAAAAAACTTTATTTATGCTTTTAACAGTCTCGCCAAACACAGACACGTCTGCGTCCGACTCCGTGCCTTCTCTCTTCACGTTCAACTCGAGACGCGTTCAAAGACAGCCTCTGAAGAACGGAAATTCATGATCACTTCATTGACACTAAAAAAAGCGGAAATAATGCACCAAAACAAAAAATCAAGCGAGGAAATTACAAAATAAATTCTACGGGGGGCGTTTGTGAACACACGACAAAGGAATGAATCACAGAAACAATTCTGAGACAGTGGAGTCTCCTACATACATACAGCATGTGTTTCCTTCATTGTAAATTTTATAGAAGGCTTTTTTATTTTTTTGCGGCTCCAGACATATTTGTTTTTTGTTTTGTTTTTTGTCCTATATGGCTCTTTCAATATTTTGGGTTGCCGACCCCTGGTTTAGACACTGTTTTCTCATTAGATGCAACTTAAGGCACACCTGAACACCAATGAGATCCAAATACAAAGGGCTTATTTTGTTCTTTGTTTTGTGTAAAAAGGATACCAGGCAAAGTGTGATGACAACACATTCCGTTGGCTCGCACTTCATCGTTTGAGCTCCGGCTATAAAAGTGACACTCAGGAATACTTTAAAAAAGTATTTTTAGACAAAACTTGTGTAACAGAGAGCCGGTCGCGATGCACTATTCAGCCATTTGTCAAACGTCGGGAAAAGAGTAACACACAAAGACAACGAGCGCACTCCCGTAAAAGCTGCTGTCGACCACAGCTCACACCCAGACACTCACCTTTATCACAGCCATTACAATACGCGCAGGATTTTATGTGCGGGTACATTTTTTTGTTTGCATTTTGTGTGTGTGTGTGTTACTTTTACTATGTTTAAAGGTCGTGATACGTTTAACATGCCTGCTGTCAGTTTCGCACCTGGTTTGCAATGTGACTTGCAGGCCCATTCGATCGCGATAAACGACCCAACTGTAATGAACAAATTGAGCTGGCAATCCAGGCCGCGCAGTTTTTCTCTGATATTTTAGCAGAGCAAACATTTTTAATTGACCATCCTAATCCATCTTCATCTCCATCTGAATCCTTGCAGTGTCATCACGAGGGGCTTCTTGTCACCTCGCTGTGACACGTTTTGCAACTCCTTGGCGCCGACCTTGCCCGCTCTCTTAATTACGCCTTCTGATTTCATTCTTATTGCAAAGGAACGCATCCCCCCCACCGCCTCGCGCTACGCTTTCGCCCGGCGTGACATCAAACCAAACGGCGATGCCGCAAGGCCCGCTTCCGAGGAAAAAAAAAAAAAAAAATGTGAACGCTTGTCCCAGACAGGTGCTTTGAAAAGATGACAGTGTTCACCTGCCTGGAATGTAATCGTGTGTGTGTGTGTGTGTGTGTGACAGCGTAGATGAATGGGCCGGGATGGGAGCCGGCAATTATTCGACAAGAAGGATTGCTTCAGAATTGCACAAAGCCCGGTGGCGTCTGGCCAACCTTGTATTTTGGGACGCTCGTCTGATTTTGGAATTCTTGTTTCTCGCCTCGGCCGTACAGAAATCCCTCGCCTCTTTATGCATTCTTCTTGTCACAAATCCACTTATTCGTGTTTGCTGCGCTCTTCCCACAACACTTTAAGATGGCACAAAATGGTGCTAAAGTTGTGTTTCAATAGGAATTGGCCTCAAGGAAGTAAAGGGAAGAGAACAAGCTCTGTGGAAAAGACTCTCCGAACTTCTAGTAGCAACCCCGACTAAAATGAGCTCTTCCTCGACATACAAAGCTTGTCGACAAAGCTCGAGAGGGATTATTTCAACATACAGTGAACCTGGGCTGAGCAATTTTAGAAAAATAAATGACAAATGTTTTCGGATTGGCAGGAATACAATTTTTCCCATTTTTTGGGGCAGGGCTCGGTTGTTAGCATTATATATACGTTGCGATGTTTTTTCTGATCGATCCATCCATCCATTCTCAGAATCCTACTGTGTGGTCGACGCGCTAACTACTGGACCAGCGGGCCGCCCGCTAAGACGGATTGTGCTACAATTTCTACAATTTTGGTAGATTTTTGCGTATTGTCATCTTTGAATCAAAGTCAAAGCCTAAAAATTGTGTGATATGAAATATTCCAATTCATGTTTTATATATATATATATATATATATATAGATATATTTTCATGTTTTGGTCATAGCACAGTACCGCTTTTATTGTCCATAGAGGGCAAAAATACAAAGAAAAAAAATAAGAACTATATGTGTAGCGCTGATGCCACTGAACATCTCGAGTGGTTGAAAGTAAAATAAATATTCAGGAATAATACTTTTACAATTTTTGTAAAATTGTGATTTAAACGTATTCACATCGACTGCAGCACACGGGTTTAAAATTAAGCAAATATGGTTCCTTATCTGACATTTTTCCGCAAATATTCATATGAT
Organism: Hippocampus abdominalis; assembly: GCA_018466805.1. Classification (NCBI taxonomy): domain Eukaryota; kingdom Metazoa; phylum Chordata; class Actinopteri; order Syngnathiformes; family Syngnathidae; genus Hippocampus; species Hippocampus abdominalis. The sequence goes on along the minus strand of CM031705.1, from coordinate 13,963,460 downwards.
CTTTTTTTTTCTCCTTTTTACTGGCTCAAAACAAGTACAATCAAAAGATGTGTTGCTATGACAACCTGACCAATCCAATTGATCCACGCTGCTTCTTTGAACAAGCCTTTCGCACGCGGCGGACTCTATCGAATTCGGACATGAAAGCGAGGACAAATCAGATGACCCCCCCTGCCCGCTCCCCCAACCCCGTTAGCCCGTTTAGCTTGTCGTGGGTCAATATTCCCGCCGACCGACTTATCATTTCCCACAGTCCCTTTCCATCGCCGTGTGTGTGGCGGGGCCGCCAAGCTCCCCCGTGTATCAAACTCGTGATGAGATTACGATCCACCTTAATCGAGATGCTCGAGTCACACGGATGGAGCTAGCTTGTAGGGACCCCCGGCTCATCATTTAGGCTTATAGCTTCTTGAGCTTGTTGCGGGGGAGCGGCGAGGGGGGCTTAAAATTCTCCCCCGAATGTGATTGGATGACTTTGCCACAGGTGAGCGGAGCAACACTTCGCTGAAATACCGTATTGGCCCGAATATAAGACGGCCCTGATTATAAGACGACCCCCTCTTTTTCAAGACTCAAGTTCGAAAAAAAGACTTTTTGAACACCAAATTAATTTTTATATAGAAAATAGTTACAGTGCATCTGAAACAAATGATTATTATTACATCATAACTTCTCCTCAGCTGCCGATCTTCGACCCACTTTTCTCCAGATTGTCACTACGTTTCGCCATTTTCTGTTATCTCTTCTATATAATTTTTCTTCTCTTTTCTTTCTTAACGCTATTTTTTATTTTTATTCTTCGTGGTAGGGGTTGACTTTGGCCTGGGGAGTCAAGTTCAGCATTCGCTTCAATGATATCTGGCGCCATCTAGTGTCGTGAACTGATATAATGTCTAGACCCCGAATATAAGACACCCCCCACTTTTTCAGTCTTATTTCAATGCAAAAAACACCGTCTTATATTCGGGCCAATACGGTAGTTTTCGATCATTCCCCACCATGCATCGCTCTCAATGGCTAAAATGACCCTAAAAATGGCGGCTTCAAACCAAATTTGCCTGACTTAATGCGTGTACTCGTGGAACGCGTTGCTCCGTGGAACAAAGTGAATTGATGGGGATCATGCCTGCTGTCACAGGCGCTTTTGCCAAAGTTTAAAAAAATAAAAAATTAAAAAATCCAGGGGGAATGCCCCATGCTGATGAAGGACCGAAGCAATTCCTTGAATATGACAGCAAAACATTCTCAGAGAAAGGGACACAAACGTCAGTCTCTTACCGTCCTGTGCATCTTGTCCTCCAAATCCTGATTGATCCTCTGCAGAGCCGCATAACTGCTCTGGATCCTAAACAAAGAAACAAAACAGTTGTGCCGTCTTAGAATGCAAAGATCAACATATGAAGAGCTAATAGCGGGCGCCCACACAAATACACCAGTCATCTGCGTATACATTTTTTTTTATAACAAAGGCAGAACTTCAATTACCGCTTTTCAAAGGATGGCATATGCTGCATTATTGACTCAAGTTTGAAATCTGCTCCAGATGAAACGGAGTCAATTGATGCTTTGCTCAAGTACGAGCAGAGGAAGAATTATGCGTAAATATTTAATAAGCAGACATCAGTAAGTTTGTGCAGCGCGCTTGAGCTCTTTTTTTTTTTTCTTCTTTTGTTCTCCTAAAAGAAAAAGGAAAAAAAAAAACGGTCTCCGTTTGACTCTTTATGTGTCTTTGCTCCAAAGCTTTTTAGTTGGGTGTTACCAATGTGGATTTTTCTTTTCGTCCAATTCCGATATTTGGCACAATTACATTCCGATAACCAATTAATCGTCCGAATATTATTATAAACATAGATAAAAAAATAAAATAACTTTCCTTACGCCCATAGCTCAGTGAGCGGCGAATTTTTGGTTTCGCCAGGGTTCATAAAAGGTTGCAGACATGTTCGCAAACAGATTTGCTCGCTTCAAGGTTGGTTTTTTTCTTGTCACTGATCCATTGTTTGGCTCACGGCGTCAAAGTTCTTTTTGATTTGTCATTGCTTGAGACAGTGCGACCATGATTTCAATATACGGTACGCCGACATATTCGTGCGTAGCATTTGCCGCTCAGTGAGATATCAGCGTCCATTCTCCGCAATGATCGTCATGCCAGGGGAAGCAAAGCACAAAGAGGTTTTGCAATGACCTGTTTGGATCAGTTTAAGGACACAAATAGCAAAAATAAATAAATAAAAAGAGCAGTGAGAGAGAAATTTGAATACAAGTAATCAGCTTTTTTTTTTGTCTTGCATTTTGAGTGACACATATCCATCTTTGACTGCTGAAGCACTGCCAAAAGTCGCTAAGCGCTCGCTAATGACAGAGACGAGCGAATAATTTTTGCCAACATTCGTGAAGAAAGTTGACAAATCCAGTACAGTCAAACCTCGGTTTTCGAACGTCTCGGTTCTCGACCAATTCGGTTTTCGACCAAAAATTTCGAGTTTTTTTATGCCTCGGATGCCGAACAAATTTCGGTTCTCGAACAAACTGAGCGCACTTGAATGCACCATTTGACTCCTCTTGCCTTCCTTACACACCAGGAAGTGACGCTTCCTCGTGTTGCTTTCCATTGTGAGCAGATGTGTTCAGTAAACATTTTTATTTTAAAAAGAGCGCGGTTTCGGTTTTCAAACAATTTCGGTTTTCCAACAGCCTTCTGGAACGGATTATGGACGAAAACCGAGGTTTGACTGTATTTGCTTCTTTCGCAAGCAGTCGCTGCTTAGTGAGATGCAAGCTTTCACACGTTTAACAATAAATAGATTACAGGCAGAACATTTCGCAGTTTGACAACACTTGGTGCCTTCGTATTTGGTTAACTTTACAACAAGAGACCAATTGACCAAAGAAAAAGGCCAACTTTTACAGATTTTATTTAATTTTTTTAGGGCAGAAGAGTGTTTGAATGTCTATCTCCATACTCTTATGTAGTAATAGATTATGTTTAAAATGTTCCCCCCCCCCGCCAAAAAAACAGCCAATTTATTGCCAATTTTAAACATGCGAACATCATCCGATTAATTATTCATGCCCTACACTTCAACAGTACACCTTAGCACAGTCGTAATGGAAGAAGAGGGCCACACTTTGTTCTCATGATCTCGACGTGGCGTTTTTCTTTACCACTCACAACCTCGCTCACCCCACCTCTTTAGGTACCTCAGTGTGTTTTTTTTATTTTTTTATTATTTAATGAATCCATGAATCAGCCGCGGACAAAGATGATGGAATAACGACCTGAGAGAGGTTGGAGAAGGGTGAAGGAGGTGAGTAAAAGAACACGTCGCGATGGCGGCGGAGGCGGCAGTGGTGGGCGGGCGGGCAGGCAGGGACGAGGTGTCGATGCTAAATTGATGGAGCTCAAACAAGTGCGGCGAGAGCGGCCATTATGGCACTGAGTTCTCATTTGCGACGAGCAATAAGAGGTGCGCCTGTGTGGCTCTTAGTGCTCCTTGTTGTTGGAAGATTAAGTCGTATAATATTATTTCTTCCTCCCCCGATGGTACCATCATGTCGCTAAATTTAACATGTAGCCGGCGGGGAAAGCTTTTATTCAGACCTCCTCTACTTAAGACTTTATACTTCAGTTAAACCAAATGTACCAAGTCCTCTGACATAAAGTACCTCTGGAGTCACACACACAATATGTTCGGCGTGACCTAAATAATAAATAACCTGTCCCAGAGTCCTAAAAGCTTGACGGTTCGAAAACCCGGGTCTCCCGAGCCCTGGGGGTTCATGAGCCGTAACTTGGGGGTCCGTAAAATCACTTGCAATCAATTGTTGTATCATTTAACAAAAAAACACGTTTACTTAATTTTAACCCTGGAGAACCCACGGGGTCAAATTTGGCCCCTATAAATTCTGCTATTCAAATGCTACCCTTGAATCCCAAAGGGTCAAATTTGGCCCTTCTCCTCAATTAGGATTAAGGCATTGAATATTTGAAAAAACATATATTTTGGTGTTCAGTGAACATATAGCAGTCATTTATTATATAATTCATCACTTTCCAAAGAAGAAAATGGTTCTTGGGTTCTCCAAGGTGTTAAAATGATCTTTATACAATTTACCGCAAACGTGCCCATAACTCAAAACACCATCCATCCATCCATCCATTTTCTGATCCGCTTTATCCTCATAAGGGTCACAGGGGGTGCTGGGGCCTATCCCAGCCGTCTTCGGGCAGTAGGCGGGGGACACCCTGAACCGGTTGCCTGCCAATCGCAGGGCACACAGAGACGAACAACCATCCGCCCTCACACTCACACCGAGGGACAATTTGGATTGCCATGCATGTTTTTGGAATGTGTGAGGAAACCGGAGTACCCGGAGAAAACCCACGCAGGCATGGGGGAGAACATGCAAACTCCACACAGGAAGGCCGGAGCCGGGATCGAACCCATGACCTCTGCACTGTGAGGTCGACACGATAACCAGGGTTCCATGCTTGGGGGCGCCCAAGGTTTCTAGAAGCGGCCACTGCCTAGAAAAGCCGACAGTACTTGCACGCACCTGCGTAACTTCTCCGTAAACTTCTCCAGCTCCTCCTGGGCCCGCCGCAGTTCCGTTTCCAGGTACTGGCGGGTTGAGTCGAACTCGCTCTCCACCATCTCTAGCTTGTGCGTGGTGTACGATAGGCGCTTGCGGAGATCCTCCTTGTGGTCGTGGAAAGAGCTGAGAGGGCAAAGCGTGAGCGGGAAGTTAAGAAGTTGTTCAATGAGCCGAGCAGAGAAGAGGAGGGTGGAGTAAACGGGAAGGTGTGTTTTTGTTTGTGGATGGAATGTAATTCAGTCTGGAAGTGAGAGCGGCGAGAGAGGTACCATGCAGGAGATGGATAGGCCGGGAATACTAATCAGGAACCATTCACAGGGAGGGAGCCGTGCTGAGAAACAAGCTCCCAGAGGTGCAGTGGTGATTTCCTGTACAACAACCTCTCTGTTGAATTTCTTCGAGAATGGAAAATAGTGTTGACTGACCCTATGCGAGTCAGAGACATCACCGCTTTCTGTTCATGAGGTACACTTATACAATCGAATGACGATCCAGCAGGGGGTTCGTGTCACACATTCTGCCGTCACAAAAATAATACCGTATTGGCCCGAATATAAGACGGTGATTTTTGCATTGAAATCAGACTGAAAAAGTGGGGGTCGTCTTATATTCGGGGTCTAGACGTTATACCCATTGACCACGCTAGATGGCGCCAGATATCATTGAAGCGAATGCTGGACTTGACTCCCCAGGCCAAAGTCAACCGCAAATAGCAGTAGCACGAAGAAAAATAAAAAATAGCGGTAAGAAGGAAAAGAGAAGAAAATAATAGAAGAGATAACAGAAAATGGAGAAACGTAGCGACAATCTGGAGAAAAGTGGATCGAAGATCGGCGGCTGAGGAGAAGTTATGATGTAATTTACATTTCAAAAACCAGAAGCCATTCATTTACAAATGTGATTGCACTTTAGTTTACATATTTAAATGTTCAGATATTAAGATTTGAATGAGGCAAAATAACATGCTTTTTCTCTCAAATATATTATTATAATCATTTGTTTCAGATGTACTGTAATTGTATTATGTATAAAAATTAATTTGGTGTTCAAAAAGTCTTTTTTCAAACTTCAGTCTTGAAAAAGAGGGGCGTCTTATAATCAGGGCCGTCTTATATTCGGGCCAATACGGTGATAATAATAATACGCATTTTATGAACTCTGTCAGAGAGTTTGTTATTTAACATGTTGAGTGCTGCGCTTGTGGTTTGTAATTGTCGGTAACTGTACTGCATCATACTGAGAAATGTGTCCGGTATTTATGGTATTATTGAATTACTTCTGTCTGGCGACAGATAAGCACTTTATGCAGTGCACTTCCCCGCAACAAAAGGAGGCTCGGGGAGCCGCAGACCTCTACCAAAGCTTGAGGCCTTCCCACATTTTGACACTTTGAGCAGCGCAGCATGCCGCCAACCAGCCCCATTTTGTGTACTGTATGTGCTGACGTTGGCCCAAGGGGCGCAACGCCGTGCCGCGGAGCTCGGCACTGTGACGTCTTGTCGGAGCCTCCAATAGGAGGAATGACGGTGGTGGAGCGATTTCAGAGGGAAAACAGCAAGAGATTTTGGCACAGCGGAAAACAGCACGGGGGAGAAAATGAAGGCGGGGCCCGAATGACTCAAGCTGGGAGATACGAGACAGATGACATACAGTGATGTGGTCAAAGAGAGACTCAAGGACGAGCCTCAACTCCCCCAGATCCTGTTGTGCCATTACAATTGCATGAACGCATGTCCTTCTTTTTGCTGCTGATCTCTTTTTCACCCTTCTTGTGACATGAAGGCTTTCCGTTGAAATGGTTAGACAATTACATATTGCCAAGCTGTCGTCCAACAGCGGAAAAAAGCTACAGGCTATTTACGGTTTGGCTGATTGACAGCCAGCACCTTGCCACTGTCATCCTTGTGCCGTCCTGCGCCCTACCCCTGCGTTGTGCACAGAACTAAATGCAGCGTGGAAGAACCTTATCCACCATTGACTAAACATTGGTAATGTTTTTGTTTTTTTTCACACTCGGAATCTGACTTAATAAGGGATTAAATTGGACATCAACAATTACAGCGGTACCTCTACTTACAAACGTCTCTTCATACGAATGTTCAAGTTATGAAACGCCTCAATGGGAAAATATCCCCTATTGTTACAAAAGAAATTTCAAGATACGAAAGGTTAAAATACAGTATGGGCTGCTACTCGCAGCTCCGAGTTTCCTGAACGCAACAAACTTATAGCTGCTCTGCCATTGGCTATTACCGAGCATCATCCTGGCCTCCCATTGGCTAAGAGGGACCTCTACCGTCTGTATTCCGTAGGCATTCCGATAGTTTGACATAAATGTGAATCACCCAGAAAAAGTGTTCAGCAGTCAGGCGATCGCTCACGATGCTGATGTTTGCCTTGGACCTTTTCGAAGGATTGTTAAAAGCCGACAAAAGCAAACATCTGTGAATCAGTTCTTTCCAAAACGCTAGGCAAAAACCACGTCTGAGAGAGAACATGAACTAAAGAGGGCAAAAAACGATGAGGACAGTTAAAGGTTAAATGACCATCATTTTTATTCTTTATTCTTTGTTTTTTACACTATGCACAACGCTCATATATTGCGCAATAATCGAATTATAACATGTATTTGTTACATATTTTGATGCATTTTTATGCTTTAGAAAATGTATGAATTTCGGGGGGGCTTGGAACAGATTAGGGCATTTACATGGAAAACGCATCTCGACTTACATTTTTAGTTAAGACATTTCTTCCAGAGCCAATTAATTTCATAAATAGAGGTACCACTGTATTTTTACTGACATTTAAATCTTGATTCAAACGTAAAAAATAGTGCTAAAAAAAAAAAAAAACTGATGGAAGGGCAAAAAAGTAACAAATAGCCCATCCCCAGCTTCCTCCCACATGATGTTTGAAAAGGAGTATGTCGAAACGCCTGTTGTGAATTTTGCCATTCAGCTGCCTTGTTAGAGACCAGCAAGTATGAATACAGAGAGCATTTGGACCCCGTGTAAGAGTTGGTTTGGCGGCCGATTTGCGACGAGAGGCGAGGATGACAAATGGCTATGAAAAGATGCCACATTAGCTTGAAATGGCTTTTTAATGGCGGCGACTCCCCACGGTGAATTTGTACCCATTCGTCCCAGTGAATGAAATGGATCCAAGCCCCCCTCGCAGTCATGAGGAACACGTCGACTCATCTTACCTTCTTTTTTGATGTTTGCAACCATTTCTCTGGCTTTTGAGGGCTGTTTTGCCAATGTATATCTTTTTCATAGCTTTGTGTCTGCCTCGGCTCACGTGCGTGACATAAGCTGCTGCTGCTGCTGCTGCTGCTGTTGCTGCCGGCAAGAATGAACTCTAAACATAAAGCAAATCTCTTTTTAAGTTTTGTCCGGGGAGGCAGACAGGAGTTGGCTATCTACGATGACCCTGGCGAGAGAGCAGAAAAGGGGAAATAAAACAAAAACAGCTTTTGAAGCAGCACACAGTTGGCAGAACATTTTGTTTGGTTGAGCAAAGACGATTTATCTTTGTTGGAGTGCTTTCGGAAAAGCAGCGCTCTTAAAACAGAGCGTAGCAGCAGGTGCAAGTCAAGAGAGGTTGTGAAAATAATCATGCTATTATCCAAAATATTCAAAAGTCTTTCAAAAAAAAAAGTCATGGAGTGAACGCATGCAATTTAGAATCTTAAAATCTTAAAAAGGGAACCAACTGGATGGATTACAAAAAGCAGTTATCATTTGTTAAAAGACTGAATATAGAAAGTAAAACTTAAAAATACATCTTAATTTTTATTACATTATGTAGTAATAATAACAATAATTCTAAATATTAAAAGAACAAAAAGAAGAAATGTTAATGTTGAGTTACTTTGTTAGGGGGGGAAAAAATCATAGTTTAAAGTAATTATTGGTAATATTATGAGGTGTAAAGTTGTTTCAATTAAGTGAAAATGAAAATGATGGAAAAAATATAATTTTTTAAATTTTATTACTATTTTTTAGTACTATCACAGGTTATTGTTGCGCAAGAAAAAAAAGGGTTGTTTTTTGTGAAATTTTGAGGGAAAAAAATTCTGAAAAAAAATATTCATGGGGACCTAAATACAGCACGTCTTATGACTGCTTTTAAAAATACAGACATGTGAAAAATGACTTTCCGGTGACATGAAGTGAAGTGAATGCCTCCACAAAAAAAAAAAAGAAGAAAAAAAAAAGGACTGAAAAATATATATATTTTTTTATTTTATTACTATTTTTTAGTACTATTACAGGTTATTGTTTTGCAAGAAAAAAAGGTTTGCTTTTTGTGAAATTTTGAGGAAAAAAATTCTGGAAAAAAAAGACTTAAATACAGCACGTCTTATGACTTTTAAAAATACAGACATGTGAAAAATGACTTTCCGGTGACATCAAGTGAATGCCTCAACAACAACAAAAAAAAGAAGAAGAAAAAAAAGACTGATTGTATATCAAAACTTGTTGACAGGAAGTTGAACAAAAACTGACCTAAGCTAACCTCCTCAAATGAATTACAAGACAGAAAAGACATTTTTCTCCTTCAAGGCACCGCTTCATGAAAAGAGACACACTGCCTGCAGACATATTGAGCTATATTGACTGGCTGAGCGCAGAGGTCATTCCTCACTACATCAGTGTGATGGTGAATGCGTGCGCGTGCATATGTTAGCCTACCTTGAGCAAACCCGATAAACCTCCAACAGTTAACATCAAAAGGGGGGAAAAAAATAACAACAACCAAAATGACCCTCAAGTAAACATTTCCCGTTGCGCGCCTCGCTTTACGCCGCCGCATTTTATAAACCCGGTGATTGGAAATTGTCCAATGGCTGAATTTCTGACTCTGAGTGAAACAACTAGCTAATGACAAGAAAATCATTTGCAAAAATCTCCGCTAAAAATGTGGTGGCCAAAGTATTTCAATATCTATGATGGGTATCAACCAAAAATATCTGCCAATAGTATGTGGAGTTCCCCTGAGGAAAATATGTTTATAATTCCCCACCCAAAAACTACAAAACAATTTGTATTTTTTGTGAATGTTCGCAGAACCCATAGTTCATAAACAAGCAATGAAATTGTACCCGAAAAAAAGAGCACCGCGGACGATCGCGGTTAGTCGAATTCATCAGCTAGCATGACCGCTACGTGGCTATTAGCTCTACTGACTGCCGTTTCAAAACCAGATTTCAAAAGCTGTTCCACCCCTAATGTGAATGTGAGCGTGTGAGTGTAAGATGACTGACCAAGACTGAATGTTGCTGATTTATGTAAACATGCACATCAACGCCTCGTGTCCATTTTGTTGTCCTCGATAAGTCAATCAAATAATTAGCGTGACAGGCCTACTTACTGCCTAATCCCGCTCGCATCTCCTCCCATGAACTTTTTATCCTGTACTGTCCCGATCCCGCGATTAAAGATAAAGTTGACTCCCATCCAGCGGGATTCGCCAAAAAATATCAGAGTGAGGGCGGGGGCTGAATGTGGCCCGCCGGCTGCCCGTTGCCCATCCATGATATAGAATTTTAGCCCGGTGAAAAGCACTACATCTTGTCAACTCGGTCTGCCCAAAAGCACAAATACAAACAGGCTTGGCCTGAGTCCCAACGCTTATCTTCCCTTGCAGAGTGGCGCCGTTGTGCCTCTACGACAAGTACATGTTCCGGGCCTGACGCCTTTCCTTAATGGCACCGCGATGTATTTATTATTTTTTTTTAAATCTTGCTCTGACAATTTTATTTTGAAATGGCCACATATCGCCTGACGAATCGGTCAGGCACTAATACTAATAATTTAGCTTTTCAGAAACTTTCCAGCCAAAATGGCCTGCTGGGCATTTCAGCAAGTGGTCCGCGTCTTCTCTCGAGCAGCAAAGTAAGCATACAAAGTCATAAATTCCAACCGGCGTCGCCTACAGCACTACTTTTATCCTCTCCCGCGGAGTGGCGTCTTTGCGCTTAAACGGCAAAGCCGAAGTTTACACATTTTTTTTCTGGGTTGTCGCTTTTCCTTAATAGCTTCGCGAATTATTATTTTTAATCTTCCTCCGACACCGGCTGCGGAAACAATGGCGGTTTCTGGAAGCGCTGCTCGTACGCTTGCTATATGGCTTTTCTTATCAGCGCGGACCCGGAGGCAAAGCGACACAAATAGCTGCTGAATCGCAAAAGAAGTCTGGCCGCACACAACTCCCCGCGGTGTGTATCATCTCCCGGGGGGCGGCGGGGGGGATAAACGACAGCTTGCCACCTCAGTTGCTGTTTGGCCAGGTAAACACGCCGAGGAACGAGTCTTAAGTCTTCTCCCCAAGTCCTGATAGGATGCTGCGGCACAGTATGTAAATCAGCCTCACGCTCCTCTCCTCAATTATGGAGCACATTAAGACGACAAATGTGCGCAGCAAGTACAAACACTTACAAGTGAGACAATCCGCACACATGGTGCGAGCTGCTTGTTTTTGTTTTTTTTTCTTGCACGATGTACCGTAATCTGATTCCGAGCTTGTAATACCTTCCGAAGCGACGAAACTGTAATCAAGCTCCTGCCTCCAGAGGCGGCAAGCGTACACACTTCTGTACCAAAGTAGAAGTACAAACTCTGTATTCTTTTAAACTAACAAAACTGACTCAAAAAACAAAAAAAAGGTAGCGAATGATGTATACACCTTATCTGTACAGTGCATTTCAAAAGTCTACACACCCCTAGTTGAAATTCCAGGTTTTTGTAATCGTTTCAAAACTTATCCCACCATTATTTTGTCCTCTAATCCGTACAACTCAATTCATTTATATAAAGATGGGAAGTAAAAACAACAAACAACCGAAACAATGATGTTGCGCAAGTGTACACACCCTCTTATAACCAGGGTGTGGCAAGAGACAGAATTAACCAATAACATTCAAACACATTTAACAAGCGAGTCAGCACACAACTGCCGCCATTCAGAGTGCCTCTGATTAACCCCTGCCGACATTTCGGATGTTCAAGGAGGCTTTTCCTGCCATTTTTGTTGTTTCCTAGCAGAAAGCTGAAAGTGTTGTGCTAAAACTATCCGCTCTTTGGAACTGTTCAGAATTCCCCTCCAACTAAACCACTGATGTCAAACTCAAGGCCCGGGGGCCATATGTGGCCCACCAAATCATCTGATATGGCCCGCGAAAGCAAATCGAACATGTCAGCTTCGTTGATGATTGCTAAGATCTGTTCCAAATTTCAACTTCTCATATGAAATAAATAAGAGAGATATTGTAAGCATTTTCTTGTTGCCAAACAACTCATTACAGTAACTTAAACAAAAGTGGAGTAAACCGTTATTCTTGACTTCTTTATATGGTTTCACAGTCATAACGGCCCTCCAAGGGAAACGATAACGACAATGTGGCCCGCGACAAAAATGAGTTTGACACCCCTGACCTAGACTAAGGCCCCAAGCCCAGTTGAAGAAAAACAATGTCGCCACTATCATGTTGCATTTGCGGCATGCTTTCGGTGTTGATCTGTGTTGCGTTTGTGCCAAATTAAGGCAAAAAAGTTTCCAACTGTGGTTTTTGTTTTTACTTTAGTTACGATCCCATCATCGCCTGCCTCTGGACTAACTGAAATCGAGAATGAAAAAAATAAGAAGGGCCACTGGCTTCCATCTTTGATATACAACTCTGAGCCTTCGCACCGGCCGGAGGTTTGATTTACTTGTAATGAGCTTTGGGAGGCGAGCAAGATGGGCTACTCTGCCATGACCAAATGACCATTTAAACATTAATGGGGGGCTGCGGCGTTAGCCGTGGCCATTATGTCCACAGCTCACGTGGCCACAGGTGCCATGTCCACTGCAAGCCGTAAATCTCGATGCTGCGGCATTTGGTGCTTCTTGCAACCCCAAAAATGCCAATGTTTTCCAACCTTTGACTGAAGGCACGTATTTTATTGAAGATGTAACCTGAGATTCGATTTTTGCCACCCTTGAAACATGGATGTCAATTGAATAGTTTATTTTGAGGGGGGTTGTTTTTTTTGTTTAGTTTTTTTGCTGAAAAAAACAAATCATTTGATCAAATGCTGATCAAACAACAACTCATCGAATTTTTAATCAAAATAGTTTTTTGCAGTAGCCCCCCCCCCCCCCCCCAAATATTTGAAAGTTCTCAGCACCTAAAACCAGTTCCACTCAACATGAAAGTTGGTATGCACGTCTGTTGTAACCGGACCCACAAAACAAATCCATCCATCCATCCACTGACATTTTGATTTGAAGCTACCATTTTAAGGTCAATTTTTTGGACACTTCCATGGACCCTTCAAAGACAATCTTGCCCTCGAAATTTTGTCTAAAAATTGGAAGCATGTCGGCAACGCAGCGGTGACACTAAACGGCAAAACCATTGACAGTTTGTTGAAAATCTGCGTTGGCAGAGGTTGGCTGCAAAGTTTGATGGCTAATAACTTGAGCTTGGAAATTCAGGCCCCAAACTTCAACAAAATTACATTTGGTGGGTATGTCGATTATGAGTAGACCCACACAATGCCCTGAAATACATAAAAATACTTTTTGGTTTGAAGCGTCCAATTAAGTGATTTAAAAAAATAAATAATAATATTTTTATATTTGCCACTTCCAACAATGATAATTCAAGCAAATTTGCCCTCCAGACTTTGTTTGATTGCTACCAAATTTGAACCACATCTACTGGGCAGATACCTGAAGTAGCATTAAATTGTCAAACATATGTGGCATTCAGCCCTTGAAGCCAGTTTTACTTCGCAATCAGGTCTTTTTGTGGCCATGTCTATCAAGAGCAGACCCACCAAAAAAGCCTCAAGAACCCACGCTTGAAAAAAAAGTCTGCCATTTTTGTTGAATATGAAATGAGACATTTTAGAATTTTCAAATCACAGCAATTTCCAGGCGTCCTTTAAAAACGAATTTGCGCAATTTATCTGATGACTGTCAAATATGAATCGTGTCTAGGCAAAGCTAAATCGCAATCATTTGGAGATTCTGGCATGCGGATGGAGCACGGCGGGTAAAAGATTGATGACTCGCCCTACAGTGCAAATGTTTAATAACTCGACTCGATATAGTCTTTAAGTGTGATGAAAATCCCTCCTGGGAGTTAAACACACAGGTAATAACGGCGCTCCCAATTTCCTTCAGAGGTCTCCGTACGGCACACTTCTCGACATTCGCATGCCCCCCCCCCCAATAGGCTCGGGGGGGTTGCTGTAAAGGACCCGTTCATTGCCTCTTGCGACTGAAATCCCGCTTGCAATTCCAAAAGATTACATTTCCGAGCGCTGAACACGCCGTCATCTCGCAAACAACTTGTTTAGACACCAAAAATAGACCCTCTCCCTCTCCCCGGCTCCCCCTTCACAGTCCAAACTTGTATGTTTGCTCTGATGCAACACTGCAGCAACACCAAAGTCCCCGGTGAGTTCGCCGCAAAAACGGCGACCCGCGATAAAGGAGGCTCGCCGCTCGTAAAATAATGAATACGATTCGCAGCCTACAGCCGACGACTGCGAGTGATCTTTGGGTTCAATTTGCATATCAAACGAAGCGTAACCTTCAACGGGCTACTCTTGAAACATGCATGATGCTCATTATCGGAGAATCTCGACAGAGGCCCGACATGTTATACTTTGTTTAACTTGGCCGTTGTATCCATGTTGGCGGGGCCGCCGGCAGCTCGTGGTGTTTGAATTCACTTTCAATCGTGTCACTGCTCTGCACTTTACCAACACAAAAAAAAAAAACCCTGGGAATAAATTAACAGATAATGAAGAGCCTTCCCTGCTGACTCATAAAACTCCCTCCACCCCTTTCATATATCCGTGAGCCCTTAAACAGCACATCGGGAAAGAACGGCGCACTTTTGATTTGCGCTGATGGGAAACGAGAGGGCGCGTAACGAGCTTAGGAGGAGAGCGGCGAACGCCCAGTCAATTTGGAGCATTTGATCAGAACGTATTGGGAGCCGCTGTGGGGGCTTCCCTTGCACGTTCATTTTTCTTTCGGAATCATTTGGGGTTCATCAATAAACGGCTAATACGCTTGCTTGTTTTCATCTCACGAGATATTTTCATTGCATTTTGTTAAGGAGAATTTTTTTTTTTTTAAAACCCTAGGAAAAAAAACCCCGTGCAGGCTAAGGCCAGGATTCTCAAATGGTGGTTCAACATGTAATCGTGGTGTGTTACATTAACTCATTCGGTACCAGCCAATTCTGGACCAAGTCTGAAAAGACGTTTAAAAACGTCTTTGGGAGTGAATGAGTTAACTGCTATGCTCCACTAGTTAGGTCCAATTTTTAGGGCAAGTGTCAGTGTTTGAAACATCGCGGTCATTTTGACCCGTTGATGTCTGGAATTTTGGCCTGTATGAGCAGTTGGTGGATATTTTTCAACTGAAACTTGTGAAGCAACTGACTCAAGAGGGTTCCGCATTATACTCTTTAATTTAAGGGTGTTTTTTTTCAGGTGAAATCTCACAAAAACATCCATCCATCCATTTTCTGATCCGCTTATCCTCACTCTGGTTGTAGCCTATCCCAGCTGTTTTTGGTCAATAGGCAGGGGACACCCTGAACCCGTTGCCAGCCAATCACAGGGCACACAGAGACAAACAACCATCCACGCTCACATTCACACCTAGGGACAATTTAGGGTGTTCCATTAACCTGCCACACATGTTTTTGGAGTGTGGGAGGAAACTGGAGTACCCGAAGAAAACCCACGCAGGCCCTGGGAGAACATGCAAACTCCACAGAGAAAGGCCGGAGCCGGGATTGAACCCGACAATTAAGGATGGAAGAGACCTGCTTTTGTTCTTATAAACCTCCTCTCTCTCTCTCTCTCTCTTACTTGCGCTATGTGACTCACTATTGTTTTGCTGACTTTTGCTGCTTCTCGCGGACCGTTTGTGGACTTTTTGCAGATTTCCCCCCCCCAAAAAAATTTGAAAAAATCTGCGATGCACTGAAGCCGCGAACCGCGAAATAGCGAGGGATCACTGTAGCTCTCTAATGGCAAGCATACGCAATGTGGCCTTTATATCGGCTCACGTATTGTTCTCCTGGACGAGCGATATTGTGTTTTTGTTTGCCGAGTCCCACCGGCAGGCACAACTCATGTTGCAACTATCAAGTGCACCCAAGCGAAAGTGTTACATGTACAGTCTCACGACAGGCATCCTGCTGTGTTCGCCTTCTGGCCGTCTGTCTCTCCTCCTTTTTTATTTTTATTTTTATTTTTTTTTAATCATCACAGCACATACTGACAGTCTGGAAGTCCGCCATGTGTTGCAGCGTAGGACGCCGCCGGAGGGAGTTTTGGGCAAAATAGCGTCCATGCAGATTGGAACATCGCGCAATGGGCCTCTGGGGTGCGGCAGACTGTCTGCTCTTGTGAAATGGGGGAGATTGATGTGCAATTGCCCCACCCCTCCCCTCCCCCAAGTGGGTGAAACGGTGTGATTTGCGGGCTCGTTCAACACTCAAGGGGAGTGAAAAATGGAGGAATTAATCCGATGTCAAATACAGTGGGACAATCCGTTTTGTGACTCAAGTCGAACTTTGATGTTTGAGATCAGTTTTGTTTCTGTGGAAATGACGGCAGACGCTTCGGGGTTTGCGGCGATGGTTGCTAAATGTCTCCGAAGTTGTGCCCCACTTCCTCCAACAACGGGCCCCACCCACTTCCTCCGGCGTGTTCATAAGACACTGCGAGGTCCATCGAAGCAGCGCCGAGGAGGCTTACGCTGCCCGGCTGAGCCCGTCCTCTCGGCTTTTGATGGACACGTTTGAACGCGCCTCTGGCAGACAGGCGTATCGCCGTCAACCCCCCCCCCCCCCCCCCTGTGGGAGCAAGGACGGTGTGGGCCACTTTCAGACTTTCTGGAGATGAGAATGCAAAGACGGCTTTTTTGACGACACTCTTGAGCGCACGTCAACCGTCTTCCATTCACGAATGGCTTCTGTGTGAACCCTTTTCTAATCTTCAGGGTATCGGACGTAATTGGCGGCGGTGGTAAACTGCCGCCGGCTCGCGCGGCATCTGCGTGTGGATGTTAAATGCCAAAGATGGAGGCAGGCGACAGACCAACCAACTGTGCCGTGATCTCTCCCAATGGCGGATGGTGTGATTTTCATTGAATCGGCGTTTTCGACCCGTGGTTTAGTTGCTTGGTAACTCCATGAAATGGGTGGAAACGCATTAAGTATGGAACTCGGGCGGTGGCTTTGCAGATCTTTTCGTTGCTGGTGTTTTCTGGTAATTTGGTCAGGAATGTGACGATCGCTGATCCCCTTGGTTTAGGTGCAGCTAGAGAGGCTGTCGGATGGGTAGCCGTAATTTTTGTTCATCCGATTGGTGTCAATACCAGTGAGGCAAGGAACGTGCTACTCAATAATGGCTGCCAGTTTTAGTAGTTTTTCGTAATCGAACGTGTGACTATATCTAATATAGTAGTCTTAAGTTGCTATTCAGTTACTTTGTGACAAAAGAAAGCTGGCAAAGTATACATCTGTCGTGTATTTATCTTAAGAAGCACAATACAGTGAAACCTCTACTTACAAAATTGGTTCTGGAATAAATTTCTTAACTAGAAAATTTTGTAAGTCGAGACATGTTTTCCATGTAAATGCCCTAATTCGTTCCAAGCGCCCGCCCCCCAAAAAAATTCTGACGAAAATGTTTCCTAACTAAATAAATAAAGGGATTTTTTTTTTTAAAAGGAAACATATAGCCGTCAATTTCTGTCGGCGTAAAAAGCAGGATTTAAGGAGAATGTGACGTTCAAAAATCCTCAACAAAAATTAGGCTGAGTTGAAAGTACTTCCAGTTTTCATTCTTCTTCTTTCCGATTTTTGTGTCAAACTAAATAGTGAACCACCATCTCGCGGTCGACAGTGGCATTCTACTCGAAATGAACGGAAGGCAGAACAAAATAGAATTATAAAACCCACAAAGAAATGTGTGTAACAGTGGGATTGCAGAACCAAAACCCGCATTGGCGGGGGATTTACTCTCATCGACAAATGTTCCCAAACTCGCATTGATCAGCTCCAAAAACACCATCACGAAATTGATTGAATTACAGTAAATGGGTTGCTAAAAAACACAGGCACAGACTACAGTCAAACCTCGGTTTTCGAACGTCTCGGTTCTCGTCCAATTCTGTTTTCGACCAAAAATTTCGAGTTTTTTATGCCTCGGATGACGAACAAATTTCGGTTCTCGAACAAACTGAGCGCACTTGAAGGCACCATTTGACTCCTCTCGCCTTCCTTACACGAGGAAGTGACGCTTCCTCGGGTAGACGAGGAAGTGACGCTTCCCCGTGTTGCTTTCCATTGTGAGCAGACGTGTTCAATAAACATTTTTATTTTAAAAAGAGCGTGGTTTCGGTTTCCGAACAATTTCGGTTTTCGAACAGCCTTCTGTAACGGATTATGGATGAAAACCGAGGTTTGACTGTATATATATATATATAGATATATATTATTCTATATTTACAGTAATATTATATTTCATTCAGTCTAGAATTGAATTCGCTCATTAAAAAACTCAAATTTTTCGAACAATGGGTCAGATGTACGATGGAAGACAAGCTGACAATTTCCTCTTGAAAATGTAAAACCCGAGCTTCAAAACGTTTTCGCAAACTCCTAATAAGGCAACTTTCTTGCCGTGTGTCTTGTGTTGCTTCGACTTCACAAGACAACTTTGGCATGTTTTGCCCACACGAGATGATCTCAATTGAATTGCCATCAATCCGGTTTCGGCCTATAAGTGAGCTGCAAAATGCCCCCCCCGGCGATCGGCTTTGCTTTATTATCCATGACAAGAATCATTTGAGGGAAGCACGGAGGGAGGAGAGCCGCACTGAATGTTGTTGTTGCCGCTGCTGCCAGACACGACATTTGTTTGGACAGCCTTCAATACCATCGAGTGTTCAGCCAACAGATTAGTCCAGCATTTCCTCAAAGGTTTTACATACGACGACGGAACGGCTCGCTGCGGTTATTTAGCCTCGAGGAGGCGACGTGGCGTTCATTACACTATTAAAACGCTTTCAACAGTGGAACCTCCAAAATCAAACCAAACTTGCGGGGTTCCGTTTAAAATTGCGTCAGCACATGTCGGCAAGACATCAGCTCAGCGAGAAGGAAATGATGAACTCCGCACAGTTTTTTTTTTTTATTCCAACGCTTATTGTGACACGCAATAAGTTACAGTATGTAAAGTCAGCGCATTCAAAGCTTCATCGCCACAGTGTGTTTTATTACTCATCGAAATTAAAACTCTTTTTTTTCCATACTTGTTCAGCCATTGTGCCTTGATAGTAGTCGATGATAAATATTATCTCCCTTATGGTGACCTTTGACCCCGTTACCCTGGATACGCACCTTAATCGTAACGGGGTGTTAATACAAGACTAAATGTGATCTGTTTAAACTTTTATTTTTATTTTTTTTTTGTGAGGCCTCAGGTGTGTGCCCACAATACAGTTGCCAGACAGATAAGTCACGCTGGCTTTCTCTGGTTGTTTTTTCTCTGGCGTGGTGGTTTCTTGTAAATCAAACTATTGGCACAAAATTAAGTTGTTTTTTTGTTATTTTTTTTAAATCATATTCCCCGCGCTGAACTGTCAAGTCATGATACATGTTATAATAAATATAATCAAATGCGATTTTTTTTTGAAGAGTGGACGAAATGCTAACTCTAACTTTAAGCTAGCATGAGTTCTTGCTTTTTTTAAGGTAGTTCAGAATGCAAATATGACACTTCAAAAGTTGCCTCACATTTTGCAAAGGTTTGGCCCTAAAATAGAAATGAATGGAATTTCTGTTGTTACCTTGTAGGTGAATCGTTTCTAAAATCTGAACAAATCGGCCCACGTTGGACCCCAGCGGTTCATTTGTACGATTAGGTCATCCTTCAATGCAAACTACATGAAGTTTACATGTTTTATTTTTTTTGTTTTTGTTGTTGTTTTTTTAAACCTCTCACATCACCACAATGGATGTTTCGCTTTCACCAGCTGGACATTAAAGCAGTTAACTTCGACACGTCATGACGATGCTGTGACACACACCAGCAGGCAATACTTTCTTCTGCAGGACAATAATGTAATCGATTGCCTTGCTGGAGTTCAACTTTTTGTATCATAATTGCCCCCCCCCGCCCCCACCACCACCACCCCCTTTTTTTTTTTTTTTTTTGCAGCGACATGTAGAGAAGCCATGAAGGGAATTCATGACGTCCGTGCAACCAACTAGATAAAAGCAATCAAATCTAAATGAGACCTCAATCAAGTGAGCAAAAGAAGCAGGTTGAGTTAACAAGCTGTAGAGATGGCAACATTCCTTGTGGACTCACACGCAGACACGCGCACACACGAGTGAATAGACAGCCATGCAACACCTGGTCACAGCTGCTTCAACCAGCATTCCCACCGGTGATGGGGGGGGGGGAAAAAAACAAAAAAACGGTCATGCACTTATTAGCCTCTCCGGTCTTACCGTCTAAAGGCTTTCCGCCTCATTTTGGCCGCATGTGGATCCCTCCAGAGTCGCATGCATTCCCTCTCATTGTGACTGAAGACTCACCGGGCATGCACACGAAGTGAAAGTGAGGATTGAACGGGAACCGGAGGGAGGAGGAGGAGGAGGTGTACGCCGAGAAAGGGGAGGGCTAAAGATGAAGAGAAGAAGAAGAAGAAGAAGAAGTCGAAGAAGAGTGCTTGGAGGTGGTTGGCGACTCTCCCAGGAGGAGAGGAGGAGCGGAAAGTGTCTAACCTCATGTCACGCTGCGTCTCTCCATCACAATCCTGGCGGGAAGAGAAGAAGAAGAAGAAGAAAAAGAAGAGGATGGACGGGGCGAGTGATTAGATTTATTTGTCAGGCAGATTCATGGGTAGGAGCACCTCTCATGTGGCGTTTAACGAGCTCTCCTGTCCCGTCAAACAAACACATCCATTATCACTTCCCTTACCGTGTCACCGGTGAAGATGACGACAGCAGGCGGCGCTGGGAAATGACAAGATGAAGCAGCAGAGCAAAAGAAAAATGCTGCGCGCCGCAGAATGGGAGAAGGACCCGAAGGTGGGAGGCAGACTCGCGTAGAACACTTTTAATAATCCATTATAAAACTGCAGCGAGCCCTCGTATATCACGGGGGGTTCCATTCCAGACTCGCCCGTAAATCCCGAATATGGAGAGCATACCATTTTTTAAATGGATTTCTTGGTCATTTATTGGATTGGATGGATTTATTTAATCCATAACCGTAAAATCAATTCATTTTACTGATGAGTGTTTGTATTATTGGGGGATATACAGTCATACCTCGGTTTTCGACCGTAATCCGTTCCAGAAGGCTGTTTGAAAACCGATTTGTTCGAAAACCGAAACCACGCTCTTTAAAAAAAAAAAAAAAAAGTTTATTGAACACGTCTGCTCACAATGGAAAGTGACACGAGTGGAAAGTGACACGTCACTTCCTCGTGTAAGGAAGGCGAGAGGAGTCAAATGGTGCATTCAAGTGCGCTCAGTTTGTTCGAGAACCGAATTTCGGTCGTAATCCGAGGCATAAAAAACTCAAAATTTTTGGTCGAAAACCGATTTGGTCAAGAACAGAGACGTTCAAAAACCGAGGTTTGACTGTAATTCAAATGGAAATGATTTAAAAAATATATTCTAAAACCATATTTTTCCATTTTTTTTTAATTGACCGTTTTCTCCCAAATGAAGTTTTATAATTTGCAACATGTTGGGATGAATAGAATTTTTTTTCCCGCCTATTCTCAAAACCAACTAAAAGCAGGTCAAAGTTGTGGCGCGGGTGGTGTAACCCGATTTTAAATCTGCCCCCGTGTGAGCATTTATATCTTTAAATTAGTCACCTAAATTGTTGTTTGTCCCTTCCAAATAGCCGTCGCAATAACACCCACTAATTCCTCCACAGCAAAACAAAATATATTGAGTTCCTTGGTTTTGTGTGAATGGCCGTAAACCCGCGGAACTTTATTGTATACTCGCTTTAGTTTTTAGTGCGGCACCATAAGCTGTCACTGTGTCAAAGCCGACACAATACAGCCAAGGTCCAAAATAAATGTCCAGGTTTTACTCAACGCATCCGCCATCAAACCTTCTCGGGTTTTACGATCGTCATCATAAGAAGGTGAGGAGGATCTCTTCGTTTTTATGTGCGTCAGATCTTGCACTTATCCTCAGAATTTAGAGTCTTATTTCGAGGTGATAAAATACTGTAGTGCGGTGATGCACTATACTGCAATTGCGAGTGTGTGAGAGGGTGAGTGAGGTGCGACAAGGTGCCGTATGGACGTCACAAACACAACAGGATGAGTCATACGCCGGCTGAATAAGGCTAGGCTTCCTAATCCATTCTTTCCATCCCATTATCTACCCTGTGTGTGTGTGTGTGTATGTGTTTAGGGTGGATGAAGGAAGAGGATCAGCATTCCTAGAAGGCATCAATGACGCCTCACGATGTGCAGCTCATTGTGGATGCGGACAGCAAGTTAATTTGGTTAAAAAAAAATTTTTTTTTAAGACAATTGTAACTTTAATCGACGAACCCTCTAGCAAAAATGAATGAATGAATTTAAATATGCGTATTTCCTTTCTCCGCCGCTGTTAACATTAGTCTACAAAGTACTGTAATGCATTCGAAGATTAAGTTGAAAATAATTCATTGTCGCCATTTTATAAGGTGTTTTCATCTCTCAAGGGGACAAATTCTCAAGAACGTGACGTTTATTTGCCGGTTGCGGGTTATGATGCGGTTTTATTCACTCCTGCCACAACTCTCACCTCTTTTCCCGCACATAAAAAAAACAACAACTCAGTTTGCCAGCCCTGGAACATATTCCCATATGCTCCCACTCTCTTTGTCTGTCATTTGGGTAAGCTAGCATTAGCTTAGCCAAATTTTTACGAACTACCTCAACAGCTATTGATGCTAGCTGTATTTACATTGAACATTCTTACTCCTTGCTCTTGTCAAATCTAGTCTGGCGTCATATACTTTGTATTTACTTTATAAGTTGGTCAAGAGTTACTAGTGCGGCCAAGTGAATGTGAGAGGCCCTAGCAGTGAGTATTATTTCTGCGCCTCAACCCCCAAAGCCGGGAAAGATGGTATACTTCCACACAGGCAGTTTATTTCTTTGTCCCCTAAATACAACTTCAAGCTTGAGGCGTATTTGCGGCAAAGGTCGAATATATTTTTGAATATTGCATGCCACTTGTCCCTCTTTGTTTATCTCTGCATTGGTGGAAATCTCGGGAGGCTAGCAAAAAAAGAAAAAAGAAAAAGACGCTAATGCATTTAAATGGGAATTAAAATTAGACCTTTACCGTGGCCCTTTCGCAAACAACCCGTCATGTGACTGTCAATTGGAAGGGCAGAAATTCAGTCAAGGCGTAAGAAAAATATAAATGCATCTTTTTCCTGTGAAAACTGGGATATTTTCACCACTCATGTTATGACACAGAGTTGGAGGTGCCGGATCACAAGTCGACCGAGATTTCACCATTCCCGGGTGCCACATATTTTTCGAGCAGCTATTCTTTATTTCACATCGGTCAATGTGATAGTGAACATTTTCTTCTGCTGACTTCAAGGGACACTAAAACCCAAATAATTTTTTGTGTAAAACGTGAGACCCAACACAAGACTAAGAAAAAAAAAAATCTATTAAAATGCCACTAAAAATTGCAAACTTTCCCTAATCATTGGGGAGCGACATTTGACGACATTACCTTGACTGATTTATAGAGGAATGGGATTCATTGTTTCGGTATTCACATACATTTCAATCCACAGCCGTATATGGCGGTCTACTCATACAGAGGGGACACCCTGGACTAGTTGTCAGTCAATCGCAGCCAACAGAAAAACAACTACAGTCAAACCTCGGTTTTCGTCCATAATCCATTCCAGAAGGCTGTTCGAAAACCGAAATTGGTCGAAAACCGAAACCACGCTCTTTTTAAAATAAAAATGTTTACTGAACACGTCTGCTCACAATGGAAAGCAACACGAGGAAGCGTCACTTCCTCACGTAAGGAAGGCGAGAGGAGTCAAATGGTGCATTCAAGTGCGCTCAGTTTGTTCGAGAACCGAAATTTGTTCGTCATCCGAGGCATAAAAAACTTGAAATTTTTGGTCGAAAACTGAATTGGTCCAGAACCGAGACGTTCGAAAACCGAGGTTTGACTGTATTCATGTTCACATTTACACCTTATGGGCAATTTAGAGTTTTCAATGGACTTAGCGTGCATGTTTCTGGATCATGGGAAGAAACTGGAGCTGCGATTCAAACTCAGAAAGTCGGAATTGTGAGGCAGATGTGCGAATCCAAATTAGTTGTCTATAATGACAAAACATCATGTCCAATTTATTGCTATGGCCACAGTGGTTACTACCGTGGAACAGCTTATCATGTTATCAGGTTACAGGGTGCATGAAAGGGTTAAAGGCTTGAATCTAAGTCCTATTAAGGAATCAGACTTAAGGTAATGACAAGAACAAAAAAATGTGACTTATCGCAGAATCTGTCGGATCCGTTTTTGGATGAGTATGCAGACAAAGGCTGGACTACTCACCATGATGTTAACTGCCCTGGGCAGTGAGATGGACCTGTAGGACATTCTTGGAAAACCGTCTGGCCACTTGAAGGCGGGACACGGGTTACTCCTTCCATTTGAGCCCCACTTTGGCTCGTAGCAGTTACGCATGACTTTCTTCTCCTTTTCCTTCCCTTCCCTCTCTTTTTCCCAAAGCTGTTCCATGCCTTGATCAGCTTCTTTTATTTTCTGGGGCGCCACGGCTCCATTTCTCTCCCAAGGACTTCTGTCCTCTCTCTCTTTGCTTCTCTCCGGCACCTTTTCTAGGTGCTTCTCATTTCTCTCTTTTATCTGGTTACCATTAGCCATGAGTTCATCAAGTTGCCTCACTCTGTCAATGTCCGTCTCCAGATAAAGCCTCCCCGTGGAGGCCTGCGACTGGATCTTTGTACAAAGCTCCATGCCGGGCTCTCGGTATGAGAGACTTTCCCCTTTTATTTTCCTCAACATGTCTGCTGGTTCTAAGACCTTACAGCTGGGTAATGTCTTGCTCCACTGCTGGATGGAGCTCGTGATGTCCTTTGAGTCATTTTCATTGATGGTCTGGAGGTTGGAGCTGGTGGGGCTGCACCAGGAGCTGGTAGGCGCCGGTAGGGTCGTTGAGGTGGAATGAAACGGCGACAACGGAGGTTGGGATTGGGTCGCCGGAGGAGGAGATGGGTAGCGCTGTCGCAAGGTGGAGTGTTGCTGTGAGGCGCCGCCGTTCGATTTCAGGACCCTGCCGGTCACCTCGTTGAGGAACTGTGAGAATTTGCGCTTGTCTTCTTTCTTCTTCTCTTCCTGAGGAGTGGAGACTGCCGAGGCTTCCGTGTTTGGACAAGATGAATTAGCGCTTTGGATCCCTGTGTCTTTCTTCTGCACTGCGTCGGTTTTCTCCAAATGACCGTTAGTTTCAGTTTTTGGGGCGGGCCGTGTGAAGATTAGATTTTGGTAAATGATTTCAGGCTCCGCCTGCTCGGTGTTGCCGACGATTCCGCCTGATTTCTCTGATGTATCCGTGCTACTTTGCTTTGAAGATGTCCGGAGCAGGCAAGTAGCTCCTGAACTCCAGCTGTTAGTGTCCCAGCTTCCGTCATCGTCACTGGAGCTCCCAATGCCGCTTTGTAAACTGGGGCTGGTACTCCGCTCGCTTGGACCTGGGCTGGAGTTGTCTAGGCTGCTCAATGAACGCCTCCTCAAGCGTGAGAACGATCCCTTTAGTCTTGGTAAAGAGAAGTTAAAGTTTGGAAGAGATCCTTGCAGGCTTGGTAATGATCCTTGGAGGGAGGTGATGCTGGAAGAGTGTCTTTTGTGGCTTGGTTTGGTGGGTTGTGGAGACTCGAGAGAGAACCTTTAATTAGCGGTGATGACTGTCGACGCAGCGGAGGTTCGTCTTCGTGGTCGCTGTACGAGCCAGAGAAAACGGGGCATGATGCGGTGGAAGAACAGGAGCCACGATCCTGTCGAGTCGACGCCGTTCTGGATCTTGGACGTCGTTCCAAAGTAGCCATGTTTGTCTTTTTTGCCCTCCTTCTCGCCGGCGTGGGTGTTACTTTTTTTATCGACTCCAGTCTGACACCATCGTCTGATATGGACACACACAAGTGAACCATATCAGGCTTGGTAGCGCGGCGTTCCGAAGGCTTTCTGTTCTCTCTCAACTGCCTGTCCTAATTGTCCGGCGCAGGGACCTCGCAGCGTGACACACTTTCACTTGTCCCGCGGATCAGCCAATCAGATCGCATAAGAGGTTTGAGTCTGATGGTCAATTTCGCGTCAACAAAAACCTACTTTCATGTGTTGTCAATCGGTTTTCTCCTTTACGCTACAGATCCGTAATGAAATGGGCATCGATATGGTTGTAAATTCAGGTCAGTGATATTGAGCGGCAGGACCATGTGACTTTTGGTTTTGGAGCGCCGGGCCGAGCGATCAATCGATGGGTGAAACAGTACCGTGGTTGGTTTGTTGCCTTGTCTGTTTCGTGATGAGAATGATTTGAGAAGGCGGCTGTCACGATGATTTATGTGTGTCCCTTTTTCAGGCGACAATATTGTTACAGTCAAACCTCGGTTTTCGTCCATATTCCGTTCCAGAAGGCTGTTCGAAAACCGAAATTGTTCGAAAACCGAAACCGCGCTCTTTTTAAAATAAAAATGTTTACTGAACACGTCTGCTCACAATGGAAAGCAACACGAGGAAGCGTCACTTCCTCGTGTAAGGAAGGCGAGAGGAGTCAAATGGTGCATTCAAGTGCGCTCAGTTTGTTTGAGAACCGAAATTTTTGGTCGAAAACCGAGATGTTCGAAAACCGAGGTTTGACTGTATTTGGTGCGTAGACATTTTAACTCCAGGCACCTGGATTCGAGGAAATCCATAAGCATAAAACTCCACATGGATTCTGGACTGTGTTCTTATCTTGTGCTGTATACCTGCGCCTGTTTTTCACTCCATTTTCATAGCATCTTGTGGCATCTGAGTGAATGTCAGAAACTGCAGACAAGCCGCAAATAGGTGAGTTTTGTTCAATAAGTGGGCATACGATCCACAGAAAAATAAGACATTGTAGAATTTGTGCCGAAACCCTTGAATTTCGAATCTTTCCTGGTGTTTTTCCAACACATACGATTTGTTGCAACAACTGCACTCTAGTTGCCAAACATTCAAAGGGAATTGAGCGAGATACTTTACAACAATAGTTTAATCAGATGCGGCAATACAAGCATCCTCCAGCTCTTGGAATAATGCACACTGACTTTGCTAATAAGATCTCTGCCGACTCATCAGATCCTCTGAGTACATCCCGATTCCCCAAAGCCGACGCAGCCGCAACAGAAAGATCAGATGCTTCATTTCATCCACGCCAGCAGCACACTGATAAACTCGTGAGAGAAATCTGCTTTGGCATCTGGCACGCAGAGAGCACGGCTTGTTATGTTTGCCGTACATTTCAACGTTGTTTGTGAGCAAACGCGGAAAGCACAAAATGACCCGATTGATTATTTGTCGTGTCGGCAGTCACGCTAAAATCCATACCTAAGCATGAAAATCAATTCATCACATGACACTGTAACTACTACAAAAAGTCCAGCAACATTTACCGACAACTATTTTCTTACTTAAAAAAAAAAAAGTTTGAAAAAGGGATGTGTCCCTCACGCTCCCTTTCTTTTCTGTGCATTATTAGACGAATAGCTTTTCAGGTTTTGGTGGTATAGATGTCATTTTCTGTCATGTTGCTAAATGCTCCTACACATACAGAATATTACACTCCAGCTTGATTTGAAAACAAATTGAATCAAAACTGCAGTGTGTCAGAAAAATTCACTCATTTCCTAAAATCGTTCCGCCTTAAATAAATCCAACGGCGAACAAACAATAAAAAAATCTGTGAATAGACACATTCAAGAACGCAGATGCAGTCCTTCACTGTAAATGTAGAGTACAAGAAAGAACTGAAACCACTCGATCTTAAGACAATAACTTCTCTTTTCCTCCTTTCCTTCTCCTGAAAAGATAAATTCATTGACATACGTGTGCCTCTCCACTTCTGAATGATCAACGATGGCAAGCCCACCATTGCTCTCTCTCTATGACGTCAACATTGATGATGTCATAAAAACAATCACTCAGATCTATCTGTTGCCTCTCCCTGCCCAGACGTTCGTCGGAGATGCACACGTGCATTTTGCGTTCCCCATCAATCCAAAAGCAATACTAATAATAATAATGCCCTATTTTCATCACAGAGGAAAAACAATGAGATAAGAGATAATATTGCACAGCAATGTTGGAATTCAAATGAGTAATAGACATCGACAAAGGCACACACACACACAGACACACACACACACAGACACACACACACCACACACGCACACGCGCATAAACGCGCACACGAACGTGCACACTCGCACACTCACATTCTTAACAACATTCTCATTTTCATTATTTGCATGTGCAACAGTGCCATCCAGTGGTCATTCTTTGCCCGCCAAAAAAAAAAAAAGCAAAACGTGCTTTTCAAGGAAAAGTTACAGCACACTTATCGGCTCTCTGGGTCTCAGCTGACCCCATCAAAGGAGGTCAGACTGGGCAATTCAGTCAAGTAAAGAATCCCGTGACCTCCCAGGCTATGGGCAGCTACATTGATGAAAGTGCATTAGCTTTTCCTCTTTAAGGAGGATGGAAGGTTATCCTGCAGGACTGAAAATAAAACCTGTCAAATGAGGGCCACAAACAGTTTTTTTCCCCCATTTAAAAAAAAGACCAAAACAATGGATCAGGTCTGTCACGCAATGACTTGTCCTTTAATCCCAATAATCACGGTGCCCTCGCCATGAACATGATTGTTAACATGGCGGGTACCTCAGGGAGCATCTCCATTGTCAACAAAGTCGCCCACAGGCATCTGCCTGGAATTACCCGGAGACCCTCATCCTTGACTTGAGGGGTAGGCAAGAGGGTCCACTCCTCCTTTGTGATTGGTGCCATTAATCAGACTTGATCCTGCAGGAAGACATGCTTAATAAAAGGCCTCATACGCTTTGACACAGGGGTTGCCACATTTACATAAACGTGTGTGTGCGTATTTGCGTAGGCATGTGCGAGCGTGTAAATGTCACAGCAGAGGCTAAAAATATTCATAATTTCCACCCAAGTGTTGATTAAAAAAAAAAGGAGGCTGTAGGCGGATGACTGCTACGAAAGACACTCCTTGTTTCTCATCTTTACTAGCTTCTAATGTGGACTCTTATTGAAGTGGTAATACATATATAAATCATTTTTCGACATCTCAACCATTTTTTTTTATGATGTGGAACTCCACACAAGACTCGTAAAAAAAAAAATAGGCGCGTGTGTGTTCTTACTGTGTTCTTATAGCCTCAAAGGTAATGCTAATGGTAATGATGGGCCATCTCAGGTCTCCTCGTTAAAACAAAAGTATGTTGTAGTACCACAGACGACCTGTGGGCGGTAGCCTTCTGCCACAGGCTATCGAGAATGCTGGAAAATACAAAGAAGAAGAAAGAGGACCCGTCGTGGAGCTTGCAGACCTCCCCGCAATAATTGTAATCGGCAATCTTAATAAAAACCTCTTGGACTACTTCCTGGGCATGGTTGATAGCGTTTAAGGTACTTAATTTGAGTACCCTGCAAAAGTTATTGCATCAGCAAGGCCAATTGTTTTGTTTTTGTTGTAGACTGAAGACATTTGGGTTTCGCATCAAAAGATGAATATCAGACTGAAGTCCATCTTTTATTTCATGGTATTTACATCTAGATGTGTTTTTTTTAGAAAAAACCTCAACGTTACGGTTAGGGGTTAGGTTTAGGAGTTAGATAATGAGTAATGGGTCAGGTGGTTAGGGTTGGGGTTACGGTTTGGGGTCTGGATTACGGTTAGGGTTTGGGGGTTAATTCAAATTAGGATGGTTGGGGATAGGGTTAGGTTATAGGTAAGGGGTCATGGTTAGCGTTAGGGGTTAGGATTAGGGTTTGGGGGTTAAAATTAGGGGCATTATGGTTTGGTTAAGGTTGGGATTAGGAATTACATTATGAGGAAAGAGTTATGGGTTAAGGCTGAGGGTTGCGGTTAGGATTTGGGGGTTAAAGTTGGGGGGTTGGGGTTAGGGTTTAGTTAAGGTTGGGGTTAGGGTTAGGATTTGGGGTTTGGATTAGGGTTATGGTTTGGGGGATAAAATAGGGGTCTTGGGTTAGGGTTTGGTTGAGGTTAGGGTTGGGACTAGGTCATGGGTAAGGGGTGGGGTTTAGAGTTCGGGGGTTAGGGATTCGGAGCGATGAGTTAGGGTTAGGGGTTAGGATTTAAATTAGGGGTTAGGGTTCAAGATTAGGGAAACACCATGCACCACTCGATAATCAATCTCGCCAATCTTTGAGAGCCACTTGACAATAAGACTGACTATGATTGGAGGAGAGTAAACAGGTTTGTCAGTACACGCAGAACCCGCTTAATACGTTTCAAGACATTTTTCAAACAACCCAATGCACACAAGATCTGTTTATAGACACGAACGGTAATCTTACAATAAGACAATATTGATTAGGATTTGTGTTGGGATGCAAATACACAAACAGAGGACAATGAAGCAGATAAATTAGAGGCAAAGAAATAATAATTGGTCTGTCGCCAGTGTGAAAGCCTTTGTTTTGGGCTGCTGGCGATGCTTGATTGAAAAGTCTGAGCAGGATTCATGAATATCACTTAGATCGCACAAGAGAGAAGGAGGAGTGTCAGCGACGGCGATGAAAATGACGCCGCGAGCAGAATCAAAACACAGACAGATCGTTTCTCTCCGCGCCGCCGCGTTCAGGCCCGAATGCTCGTGGGAGTGCTGAGATTAAGGATGTTTTCAGAGTTCTCACAAACCGAATCCGCCGACGCTCGTTTAGGAGACACGTTTCAAAAAAAACAAAAATAATTCATTTGCACAATAAAAGGATCCAGCCTTCAGAAAATCGCTTACAGCCAAATTCTGACAATTGACAAATGACAGCAGTACCAAACACTTCTCCTCTGCCTTTTGCATCAACAACTCAACTTTTTGATGTTGAGGTTGTAACAAAATGTATCGTCTTTTTTGGAGGCATGTAATGACAATGCATTCAAAACTACGGAAGATGGACGGACGGAACCTTCACAGGTCTCCTCCTTTGTAATTACTCTATTCGGACCACTAGAGAGAATAACATCTTGAAGCCATCATTACACTCTTTCACATGGACATCTTGTAAAATGACTGCGTCAGAGGCATAACACGATGGCTTGTAATTATCCGCTGTGCCTTTTACGCAGATCCTCGCGTTGGCAGGGCACCGCTGGGATCGCGTAGCATCCCCCAATCAGTGAATAAGATGATGTCAGTGCCAGCATCTGAGGCAACAGATATTTCTTGGTCAGTAACAGTGGCTTTCGACACAACAGGTCAGGAGAAGCAGTGAGTTTCAGGTGTCCCACTATTACGCCGTCCGCTTTCACATACAGGCCCAATTGTTGTGATTGTTGCGCCAAATTGGCTGCCCAAATTGTAATTGGATCGCAACATGCATGACGTTTGCAGGCGTTTGCTGCAGCCGATGGTTGAATGTAAACTAACAATTGCGGTTTTCTAACAGCCATCAGTTCATCCGTTACCCTCACGATCAACGGAAGGAGCAGTCGAAATCTCCAGTGCTATTCAGTCCTCTCTCTCAGTTTCCATCATTTCACTTGTGTGTAGAGGGAAAAGAATGTCTGATAGTATTGATAGTTTCTGCCGGTACCGTATTGGCCCGAATATAAGACGGTGTTTTTTGCATTGAAATAAGATTGAAAAAGTGGGGGTCGTCTTATATTCGGGGTCTAGGCATTATACCCATTCACGGCGCTAGATGGCGCCAGATATCATTGAAGCGAATGCTGAACTTGACTCCCTAGGGCCAAAGTCAACCCTTTTTAAGGGACCAAAATGAACGAGTGGACGGTACATATGTGAAATCAACCGTGATACAATAAACATATTGACTGTCGTTGCTGGACATCCCCCGGGGCGCTTGTGTCTTGCGCCTGAAGTAGGCAGCATTTTCACAGCCCTGCTTTGTTCAGCGAAAAGGTCGGTGCTGATGGACAGTCTGCATGGATTGGATGGATGCATCCGACGATGAGAAGAAAGGAGCGTCAGCGCAGAGCGCCGATGCATATGTGGAACTGGGAGTCGCGGCTTGGAATTGTTTATGGGACAGGAGAAGAGAGCCAATCTCTCTTTTTCGTAAATGGAACGCTTCTTGTTGCTACAAGCTTGTATATTGGTGTTTTGATCCACTGGGAAAAGGACACTTTGATTCGCTCCTCTTTCATCTATAACTGCAAATTCAGACAACAGGAATGTATGCAGGAAAGTGGTTAAGATTGCACGATCTGTGTGGATTATTTTGTCTTTTTTTGATTTTCTTTTGCATTGGAACCCGCACGGCTCCTCTTGTTTTATGTTGAGGGGGAAGAAATTTCATCTGTGCTGTATGTTACACATACGTACAGCACATTTGACAATAAAGTTGTATTCCATTCCATTCCATTCCATAATCGTCCTCTTCAATTGCTCATGTCATTCAGGCATCATTTTTGATTTTAGTTTATTATAACGACAAATATTGGTGTTCAGGGCACTTTGAAAGCAAATCTGCTCTCTTTGAACTGATTGCATTGGAAACCACAGACACGAGTCAATTTCTTTTCTCTATTCCAGCAGTACCGTTTGGCTTCACACACTTTCGATGATGTGCACATGTAACATATCTTCATTTTGTTTGGTTGTTGTTTTTGACTGCTTTGGACTCATTGCCGTTTTGGATTCAACCGGATGGATGAAGAAGACGGGCAGTGGGCTCTCATTTAATTGAAGCGTGTTTGCTCAAGTAAAATTGGAGATTTCAGCCTCTGTTGCCATGGTGACGCCATATTGAGGGGTGAGCGCAGAGGGACCAATTATATTCACGGGACAAAGAGACGTAGCCAGTCTATTTGAAGTTCACGTTGTGTAATTGCGACGATTAGTAGAACATCCCTTGAATGAGGACAGTCAAATGCAGAAGATAATCATTTTGCCGGCTTGCTTAAGCAGCAGCGTGATAGCTTGCTACGCTCAAAAAGGAAGTCCTTTTCAAGTGAATACTCACAGTACACTTGCACAACTAAGGACATTCAGAGCAAGAGTTGTGTTCAATATACTGTAGCTTTATTTCGGTATGAGATATCAAAATGAAGGATGAAAAAATAAAGTGTGGATCAAAACTCAATATTGTGACAAGAAAGTTTTTGTTCGATTGAGAAAGAAGTAATTTGAACAATTATTCCCACATTATTAGCTTTTTGTAAA
The DNA here is from genome assembly GCA_018466805.1 of Hippocampus abdominalis. NCBI lineage: Eukaryota > Metazoa > Chordata > Actinopteri > Syngnathiformes > Syngnathidae > Hippocampus > Hippocampus abdominalis. Next base: position 13,930,328 of record CM031705.1, on the reverse strand, counting down.
GGGACAATTTTTTTGTTTACCCTCTATTAAAATAAATAATATGCAAAAAAAATATGTTCTAGCACATCAATGTACATTTTGAAACGTAATTGTGGGTGAAATAATCGGTAATTATATTGCCCGGCGCCCCCTACAGAAGGGTGCCATGTTTCACTGCCATTTTTCTACTACGGATACCCGAAGGAGACAGTTTTTTTCCCCCCCCCCTCAACATAGTGACAACAGCATGAGTAACAGTTAAAAGCACTTACTCGGTCAGTTGAGGGAATACTAGAAGTCGTTTGAGATGGCATTTTGCTTACACCTCTGCGGCAGTAATTGATGGTCGGCTTGCGAAGCGAAGGCGCCTGAGGCACCTGAGTGCGCGTGCTTCCTTGCATTCTATTAGTTCACCACTAGATGGCGGTTATATTCTACACACTGTACCTTGAATAATACAACTTTCGCTTTTTATGTATCGCAACTTTGATTTAATCCAGAGGCTTGTAAAGTTGTACCGTATCTAATTCTTATTATATATTTGTAAAACCTTAAAGCAGCTTAGTTTAACAAGAATCTCGTGTCGCATTGTGTTCTGCCCACAGTAAAAGTTTCGGGCCATATCATGAATAGTAAGTAATTGTGTTTTGAATATTCATTAGGTTATCGCGGTGCATTGTGGGTAGCAGACGCCATGTTTCATCAGACGAGCCGTTAGAACGCCCGACAGTGGTCGTTGCAACTGGTCCTCCTGAGTTTTTTCCTTTCGTTTCACCTTCGAAAGCAATGGCTTTTTACTGTACTGTTATCGCTACGCGTTAACATACCCCGAGTATATAACACGTAGCGATAACAGTACACATTGTAGTTTAAAATACAATCCTCTTGGATTGTTGTAGCAACTAACTTTCAATTTGCACAACCACACTCCACCAGGATTTTACCCTTAAACGACGATGCGACGCATGATTCTGGTTAAGATAAACCGTTTTGAATCAAAACTTAAAGTGATTAGATGACGTTTCGTCCTTGTGTGCTCGTCTTCAGGTCACATTAGTTTTTGAATGCAGCTTCTTACTTTTTGGCGGGATTCTGAAGAACCGAACGGCACATTTGAACAATGTTCTGAGTTTTTGAGTGCCTAAATGAAGAAAGTCAGACTATTTCTAGGAAAGTTACAATTTTATTAATATATTTTTGTTCTCTTCTTTTCCTCTCAATTTCTTCACAAAAATTACAACTTTATTACCATAAGATTTTGTCTGGTCACATCAGTATCATAACCTTATTCTTTTAATTATTGTTTCATTTCCCATTTTTTTAACTTTATCTTCATAAAATAGAATTACTTTATTTCCTCTAAATTACAAATTTCGTCTTAATTTTCCTTCGAAAAAAATTTACTATCCTTACAATAGCCTGTCTTAATATTACTTAAATTGTTTTCTACAAGTTCTCATTGCCACTGAAAACTGTAACATTTTCCTCGTAAAAGCTACAGTCTACATAATATTGTGTCTGTTGTCCGATGTTTACTGCCCCCCCCCCATGGCCCCCAGTGTATTCATTAACAATTTTGTTTCGCTGTAATATGGCAATTCACAAGGGCGAATTTAAAGCGCCCAACCCAAATACACTCAGCGTGCTTGGTTTCTCAATGGTTGTCCTCATCTTGCAGCAACACACGAATAAAGCTCATTAATGGATCAGTGGGGTACACTGTAATTATTAACATTTTCAATTTTCCTTGGATAATTGGTAGAATCAATTGCCTCTGGTCAAAAAAAGGGGAAAAAACGCTGTCCTGTGCTAAAATAGGCTCGCAGAACTCGTTCTCACGGCAGTGTGGCGTGTACAGTCATTAAATCAAATTATCTCAGTGATTCATCAAAAGTCTTTTTTTTTTTAATTTACATCGCAAATATTCGATTCGCCCACAACTAAACAATATTGATAAGTGTCTCTAATATGCTGTCTTAAAACAAGTCCCAAGTGCTACAAAGCAAATGGACCAGGAAATGTTTGGGTAATTTTTACATCAGGCCTTTTATGAAAATAATATGTCACATTTCGACAGCTAGAGGGAAAGAAACATGAGCCTAATTTAGCGTGTCCTTGTAGGCGCTTCCATAAATGATGGATGCTTGTAAATATGCGCCCGCACTCCACCAGCATCTTATCTCATAAACCACTGCAGTGAAGCAGTAAAAAAAAAAAAAAAACACTCATGAGGGAAGAAGGTTGAATTTTTACTCCAGCTCCAAAGATCCGGATTGATGGACACACATGCCACAAAATCCCCCCAGCAGTCTTCCTACAGGGGGGTCATCTTAAAGGGTCAGTCATGCGAGACCAAAGCCTGAGAATTGTCTGCTTACACCAAGGATGTGTCTGCTCAGAGCAGCCACTGTTGCTGCGCAAGACTGCCGAGGGGTGGCATTTGTAATAGCATAAAAATCCATCCATCCATTCATTTTCTAATCCGGTTATCCTCACGAGGGTGGCGGGCGTGCTGGAGCCTATCCCAGCCGGCTTCGGGCAGTAGGCGGGGGACACCCTGAACTGGTTGCCAGCCAATCGCACATAGACGATTGACGCTCACAATCACACCTTGGGAACATTTTGAGCTTTTCATTAACCTGCCATGCATGTTTTTGGGACGTGGGAGGAAACTTGAATACCCAGAGAAAAGCCACGCAGACACGGGGAGAGCATGCAAGCTCCACACAGGAAAGCCAGAGCCCGAATTGAACCCTGTATCTCTGCACTGTGAGGCAGACGTGCTACCCAGTCGATCACCCAGCTTCCAGTATAAAAATAATCTCAAGCAAAATAATAATAATAAAATAATTAAGATGTAGTTGAACGACAAACATGAGTTATTAGATTTTGTAATTTAGTTCAGGAAATAGCTTTTTGTTTTTTAAAAAAAATCACAATCACATGTCTTATTTCGTGTGAAAATGTTTCACATAACAAAAATAAGAAAGGAAAAGTTTCCACTCATGCTGGATAAAAAAATCGGGAAGAATAAATACAGTACAGTTGTAATATTACATGAAAAGTCATAATAATGTGGGGGTTTTACTCAATGACACATTCTGAAAATTGTTGGGTCAAAAGTAACCCAAATTAGGGTGAAGTCGCTAAATAGGGACCAAGCCAAGGCTGGGTTCTTCCAAACCATTTTGTTTTGTTTCATTTTCACATTGGCCTGATGAGGCTTCTGAAGAACGTGGGGGGTGGGGGGGGGGGGGGGGGACTGTGGTGTCACTCTGGGGCAATGAGTGTGAACAGATGCTCCGTTAGAAAGCTGAGGTGGCGGGGAAAGAAAACGAACACAAGAGAGGCCGCCTGAACACTGCACTTTATTTCTTCATCGTCGAGTGTGAGTCACAGGAGAGTTGGAGTGTTGTTTTGCTCACGTACACTGTTGCCAAAAGCCGCTCACAAGAAGAAAACGGGTCAACTCAACGGAGCAATTACAGTATATTGATGTTGCTCCATAAAATAAAAGAACCTACCTCAAAACACATTTCAAGCTCTGTCATGATTGAGTGTTAAGCGGTACGGTTGGCTAAGTTAAGTTAGCTAACAGCGCTAGCGTCCCCTTCACTGCTAGTACATTTCACACACAAGCTAACTGTGGCTCACATAGTTACAAAACGACATTCAAGCGAGGCAACTTTTCAAATCCAAAGTCGAGAAATAAAACATAGTTCACTAAAATCACGAAAAGAACGTACAGTGCAATGCTACTAGCAGTCGTGTCTCGTGATGGGTCCGTTCACCTCATATTCAAGTGTACACTACAGCCTTCCCAAGTGAAAATGCTTTTATTGTCTTTCGCTCTCACTATCTATCTATCTTGCTCGCTATCCGTCCGTCAGTTCGTCCGTCCAGCCTTAGTGCTTCCACTCTATCTTCTAACCAAAGATTATTATTGTATTGTGTGTAACGACATAGCAAAGCATCAACTACCTACTTTGACTTTCATCTTCTTTTCAGCATTTTCACCCCTATTGTTATTGTGCCTTTTCCAGATCTGACTTTCTTCTGCTTAGGAGTTTATATCTGCACCAGCTGCTTTGGCATGCGCAGGGCAGTCTCCAAATGTTTCCACGAGGATTGACAGTTATTTGATCGTTACTAGTGGGGATGATATTCCGTTTGTATAATCATGTATTTATTGGCGGAGCTTTGAAATCATCATTTATTCCCGCCTGGAGAAAGAATATGAGAGGAAAGCTCTTGATGTTACAGTGGCGTCTCACTCTGTCTCTCTTTGGAATTGTCTGACAGTTCTGTCGTATGGAATTATGAGACGGACGATCTCATTAGGAGCCGGGGGGGATCCTCGCTCGCCTCCCGCTTCCATGCTGTGATTGTTTGCAGCTCATGTCAAGTGAATCCTTAATGAATGGATGTCTTTATTAACCTTTGTGTTGCTCATTTACAACAACACCCCCCCCCCCCCCCCGCACCCCCCATGTGCTTTCTGCATGTGTGGTCTTATTATGTGTTTAGAATAGATCGACCCCTCGCTGAGAGCAACGCATGATGTGAGGGGAAGGTGAATGTGTCCCTTTGTCAGCAGAGAGGTGAACTATCTGTAATAACCAGCACAGCACTGACACGCTAACTCAATTAGGAGAGATTCTGAAGTGAGTTTACTTCTATGGAAAGACACGAAGGGACATGGCATCATCACCTGTATTTCACCGGGTTTTCACATAGGGTGTTGGGGGAGGTGTGACAAGAATGTACACATTGCTGTAATGCAGAGGCATGCATTTTATCGGGTGCTGTGCTATGAAGACCTGGTGGGGTGTGGAGCAAATCCCCAAAAAATTTTGTTGATCTCTAATTACCCTATTGGCCCGAATATAAGACGGTGTTTTTTGCATTGAAATAAGACAGAAAAAGTGGGGGTCGTCTTATATTCGGGGTCTATACATTATACCCATTCGCGACGCTAGATGGCGCCAGATAGCATTGAAGTGAATGCTGAACTTGACTCCCCAGGCCAAAGTCAACCCCTGTCACGAAGAATAAAAATAAAAATAGCGGTAGCACGAAGAAGAAAAATTAAAAAAATAGCCGTAAGAAAGAAAAGAGAAGAAAATAATTGAAGAGATAACAAAAAATGACACGTAGCGACAATCTGGAGAAAAGTAGGTCGAAGATCGGCAGCTGAGGAGAAGTTATGATGTAATTAACATTTCAAAAACCAGAAGCCACTCATTTACGAATGTGATTGCACTTTAGTTTACGTACTTAAATGTTCAGATATTAAGATTTGAATGAGGCAAAATAACATGCTTTTTCTCTCAAATATATTGTTAGAATCATTTGTTTCAGATGTACTGTCATTATTTTCTGTATAAAAATTAATTTGGTGTTCAAAAAGTCTTTTTTCAAACTTGAGTCTTGAAAACGAGGGGGGTCGTCTTATAATCAGGGCCGTCTTATATTCGGGCCAATACGGTAGATTGAGCAGATGTACCTAATGTTGTGACTGCTGGACACAACTGAATGAAGCCTGGTCAAAGGCACTGTGGTCAGCTCACGTCATGCATTTGAAGGTAAAACGATACAACACTTGCATTGGCTTTCATTAAATCGAGCAGATGCGCTCAATATTTTTGCTTTAATCACAACCACTTTGGGTCCTCGTCCTTGTCTGTTGCCCACTCACCTTTCTCTGTAAGGGGTTTGCGTCCCCTTGTGCCACTTTGCATCCGTTTTCATCCTCTCCCAAATTCATTAAGCCCATTTTCTTCCGCTCCACGATGGCCCTTTGTGCGGTGAAAAGACATTTTTCAGTCAAATTAAATGAGCAACGACGGAGAGGGCGACAGACAAAAGCAGACAGAGACCATAAAGGTCAGACTGTACCTTGTGCTAGCATGAATATTACATGATGGATTTTACTTTGCTTTCTCTTCTGCAAATTACGCATTGATCACAGCTGGAAGAATTCTATTCCCAAAAGCGGAAAGCGGAAGCCGATTGTTCGGATTTCTGTTTTATGCATTTCATCTGAGTGTCTGGTTCCCCAAACTGACATTTCCTCAGCCGTGGTTGAACAACATCAAACACCGGATCTTCATTCTTGAGTAATGCACCCTGATTTGTGGAGAAACGAGAGACCTCCGTTCACGCGGTTGCATCATGGGAAATGGGATCCGACGGCGGGAAAATGGGCTCATCAAGTTGGTTACAGTCGGAGGAGCACTGACACTTTCATTATCTGCTGCCAGCCTGTCAGGAAAGGAAGGCATGGAAATTGTTGCAGAGGTCGCGGGGGTGACCTTGACGCGGTGGAATGTTGTGTAAATTGTTTAAATTGGACTGAAGCCCCTTTAAATCGATACATTTACTGAAAAAAAGGAGATTTTTTTTTTTAAACAAAACAAAAAAACCCCATCCAAACAGGATTTTTTTGTTTCTTGTATGCGTCATAGCACTTCATTTTGTTGCATTTTCAAATAGGCTACCAGAAAATACTGTCAAATAATTTTATTTTTTTTCCCCTTGAAAAAAAAAAAAACAACAACAATCTAATCCAGGATCAAACTATGGTCTGCTTGAAACATTTTTTAAAAAATCAGACAACAAGAAGTTGTTGCGGTGGGCAGGAATGACTTTGGGTACGTGCGTAGGTGCGAATTGCAGAAGCGCAGCGGCAAGCCATGCTGCTCATCAGTCCCTAAATCTGAGTCTGATTTTTAAACAAAATAAATACACGCTTCAACAAATGGCTCAATGAGTTCAACTTGGAGTACTGTGTGTACTGTATTACTGAAATATCAGCTATAAATACAGTGGTGTCTCAGATTTGATCATTTAAAGTGGAATATATACTACATGTGCTTAAATTGCAATTGCAATAAAACAGCCATGGTTAACTTAAGTAATACAAGAAAAGCTGTATAGAAATAACATTTTGCCATAATTTCCGGACAATAAGCCGCGACTTTTGTCACGCTTTCAACTCTGCAGCTTATTTCATGATGCGGTTTATATACATATTTTTCTAATGGCCACCAGGGAGCGCCCCAGCAGAAAAGGAAAGAGTGAGACAAGTTGAAACGTACGTGTCGAGGAAGACACGATCAACTGTCACACTGAAAACAACCGGCCATTAGAGGGCGCATTTTATCTGTGTTTTGGGCTGCACGGCATCCGCCAAGGATTACGATGCCCAAAAAAAAACAAAAAAACCCTGAAAGACATTGTGGTGAAAGTTGACATGAAACGTGGATGGTAGAAAGCCTCATGAATGGTTGACCGAGTTTTACGGCAAGTGAGGATTTTTTTCATAGCAAAAAATAAAAAGCGTTACTTGATGGCGAACAGTGACTTTAAAAAAAAAATTTTTTAGCCAGCCCTGTTCGTGCTGTTTTACTGCCGTGGTGCTGCCGCGTAACACGCACTTGGAAAGAAAACTTAAGGTACGTTATTAAAACTTTCTGTGTACCAACTGTCTTTGTAAATATCTCATGTTACAATGTGGCTTTATAATCAGGTGCGTTCTATAGTCCGGAAATTACGGAACTTATAATAGACAGTATATCAGGCATTATTTACAAACTAATTTGATTCATAGTGTCTGACTGTTCAATAGTCTTGCGGTTGTAAAATGAATCACCAAATTACTCTGGTGTCTTGTTTTTTTTTTTTTCTTCATGAAGCTACGACCTGTACAGAGTAGCAATATCGAATCACCTTCACCAATACCAGCTTCTTTTACTCACGCAGAGGGGGATTAATGCTTGAACACATGAAGACAAAGAATGAAAACCTTAAATTCACGTTTTGGAGGGAGAAAAAGCACATCTGAAGTGAGAGACCCTGAAAAGAGAGAGCCACTGCAGGCAAAATACGTTAGTATCTTTCCACAAGAGTCTTTTATCCGCAGCTGCCAGAAATGAGACGTTGAATCTTCTCCAGCTCCTTTTTTTTTCGGGGGGGGGGGCGCGCCTGTGGCGTGAATAATTCATAGGCAGCCGCTGTGGCGCGTGTCGGCCCACGGTCGGGTGCCGTCACTTTGGCTCGGGTTTGCGTGAAGAGGTGCGATTCAATTAGACGTGCAAAGGAAGACTTTAGTAGTCCGTTGCCGATCATGTCAGCAGCAGTTAATCAATAATGAATAATAAGAGTCAGGAGTGGTCAATAATGCATTACAATCAAACTGAAGTACTCAAGTAAACCGTTAATGTCGGCGTTGCGACATGACTAAAAAGCAGATTTATCAGAAACTAAAAGTACCGTATTGGCCCGGATATAAGACGGCCCTGATTATGAGACGACCCCCCCTGTTTTTCAAGGCTCAAGTTTGAAAAAAGATTTTTTGAACACCAAATTAATTTTTATACAGAAAATAATTAGAGTACATCTGAAACAAATGATTATAAGAATATATTTGGGAGAAAAAGCATTCTCCATTTTCTGTTATTTCTTCTATTATTTTCTTCTCTTTTCCTTCTTACCGCTATTTTTTATTTTTCTTCTTCGTGCTCCCGCTATTTTTATTTTCATTCTTCGTGGCAGGGGTTCACTTTGGCCTGGGGAGTCAAGTGCAGCATTCGCTTCATTGATATCTGGCGCCATCTAGCGTCGTGAATGGGTATAATGTCTAGACCCCGAATATAAGACAACCCCCACTTTTTCAGTCTTATTTCAATGCAAAAAACACCGTCTTATATTCGGGCCAATACGGTACTTCTTGATTAATAGAGGGCAACAGTGTAGAAGTTGGGGCCATCATTGTATTGTCATCAGGACACATGGGCAGTGGGTGAGTGTGTAAAGGACACACGTGACACCCTGCATGAAATTTCCGAAAAAAAACATATCTATCATGAGCCGGCCCACCAAAAAGTCTCACGCACCTACAACTGAAAAGCCACAGGATGTTTTCCATTTCGGTTTGAGGCAGCCATTTGCAAGGAGTCTTTCAAAGACAAAGTTGCCCTCAAGATTTTTCTCACCTCGCTACTTAATTTGAGCCATGGCAAGAGTAGACACCAGACAGATGGCTGACGCTAAATTGCAAAACATTTGAGTTTGTGTTATTGCTTGTGGGCCGAGCATAGCAGCAAAGTTTGATGACTTATAAAACATGAAACTCCAATAACTCGGCTCCCCAAGGTCAGAACTTGACCAAACGTCTTATGTGTGATGTTGATCCCACCCTGAAGAAATTCAGAGGAACTGTTCACCCCCCCTGCTTTTTAGAGCTTTAATTTGAGTTTTTGTCGTCATTTGGGGACATGAAAGCAAAACAAACAAATGAGAATGTCTTATTAATGGATGCTCAACATTGTTGAAAAGCCTCACGCTTAGACAGTAAAAGGGTAGAGCAGCATTGATGAGCAACACTTGAGTTGATACATTATGGCCAATTTGTGCGAAGCGGCGGCACAAGACTGATTGCAAGCGTCAGGCTATTTCCCGCACAGTTGTGCCCAACAATTTACACATTGCTCTTCCTCCCTTTATTTATTGATTTGTTTCAAATCAGGACTAAGTATTCTGAAAAAAAAAAAAAAAAAGCATGAACGTGCTGTGACTTAAATCTCCTATTGACGTTCACAGCAACCCTGAGCAATGTTGGTAATGCGATTATGGATTACGGCATGCACCCGTTAATCACCTCGGCAACACGGACAGAATTTTGGATGATGATAATGATAATGACGACTAGTGTGAATAATTTGAAAGGAGAGATTTGCTCCCATTCCACCTCGGGCTGCTCGTCCATTTTCACCACAAGCTTCGCTATTTTATTCACTGGTACATTATTGAAATTATAAATACAGTCAAACCTCGGTTTTCGAACGTCTCTGTTCTCGAGCAAATCGGTTTTCGACCAAAAATTTCGAGTTTTTTATGCCTCGGATGACGACCGAATTTCGGTTCTCGAACAAACTGAGCGCACGTGAATGCGTCACTTGACTCCTCTCGCCTTCCTTACACGAGGAAGTGACGCTTCCTCGTATAGCGTTCCATTGCGAACAGACGTCTTCAATAAAGATTTTTTTTTTTTTTTAAAGATTGTGGTTTCGGTTTTTGAACAAATCGGTTTTCGAACAGCCTTCTGCAACGGATTATGGTCGAAAACCGAGGTATGGCTGTATGGTTAGGTATTACTGTAAAACACAATATGTGTACCCGATGCCTTGCCATTTGCTGGCTTTCGCTGTCAATCGGCGCCAAACTTAAAACCAGGTGTGTGGTTGGTTGGCTTGAGCTGGACATGCCCGAATGTGTGTGTGTGAGGCAAAAAAAAAGGCATACAAGTCTGCAGTAAACAATCCAGTACAGTATTATCTCCCGAGAGCATATGGGAAAATGTTGAAAAGTTGTCAACTCTATCTCGCAGTGTCAACAATACTAAAAAGCTGGTGGTTATTTGGGATGGAAGGGATCCACCCGCACACACAATGCGCACCCACTTTCGGGCGTGTTAGTTGTGGTGTTTGGTTCTCCACTGCTTGGGAATCACAAACCACACAAGCGCCCCTCTTCTATGTCTCAACCACATACCCCCCCCCCCCGGCAGCAATTTGTTTTTGGTTCTTCGATGAGCCTGCACAGAGCTTTAGCCGAGGCTGTTTCTTTAGGGTAATGTTGCCATGCCAACCATACGCTCATACAAGCAAGTGTAAGAAATGAATTCTGAATGTGAATGCTAAAAGACATCAGACACACTCTCGTGCACTTGCTTTACTCCCCTCGCCGTCTGTCATCACAAAAACCCCGTTCAAGTGGAAATTATTGAAATGAATTGCGACTATAACCACACAACTGAAAAATTAATGCGTATGAATTTTTTTTATAATGCACGTAATGTATTCCCCGCTCGTCTACTTCAAAACAAACTCTTCAGCTTGGAACACCGAAGTCTCTGACCTTGCATTATTAAAGGGGTGCTCATCCCCAAATAAACATGTTTTTTTTTTGCTGCTAAACTGTACAAACGGTTGTTGGCGAATGCTGTCGACATGTCCTTTCCTTGTCATTATTTTGACATTTTAGTGCACATTTGTTGAAATCTTGAATTTGGGGCAAAAAAACAAACAAACAAAACAAAAGATTTTCTGGAGCGATCTTCAGGTGAAACTCTGCACTGCACGTAAATTTGGCTTTCTGTCCTCTGATTGGACAAGCAGCGAATTCTAATATCATTTAACTGCCGAGATCTGGATGAAGTCACTCTGCCACTGTGGAGTCCAGTACAGTATATACTAGCTTGAGAAACTTCACCATTCACAATAATCTCATGTAGTTTTTTTTAACTTTTAAATCCAAATAAAATATTAAAGCTTTATCTATCTTCCTTTTTGTAATTAGATGGATGGATGGACAGAAAGAAGGAATGATTAATACTATGGATTGCTGGATATCTGCTAGCTAGCTCAATAGCTAGCTAACTAGCTCACTGGCTAGGGTTAGGGTAGTTAGCTAGTTAGCTAGTTAGCTAGTTCGCTAGCTCGCTAGATAGATAGATAGATAGATAGATAGATAGATAGATAGACATTGGTTTGCTCAGCCAGATTTTTTTTCCCAATTGTTTTTTTTTTTTTTTTTTAACTTCAACTCAGAGACTCAGAGTTTTCTTCTTCTCCTTAACCCGAAACAGGTCATCAGTTTGTGCCGTGATCAAGAGTCTTACGGTGACTAAGTGTGTCATTCTCACTGTGGAAGTGACATTCTATCCTGCCTCAATTGCCTCGACAATATCTTTTCTGCATTCACTTGTTAACGCTGAGGTGAAGGTGGCGTGGGTTGGAATCATTTTTCTACTTTGACTGTTGCCTCACAATTGCTCCTCTTTTTTTTTTTTTTCTCGCAGCAGTGTTCCCCGAGTTGCCGTCAGTCGAGTCCATCTGCTTTCAGCATCTCCACCCTGACAAGCGCTGTTGCCATGGAGAGGACGGCCTCACGACCTCGGCTAATTAAATGTAGGTAACATTTCACAGATGGTAAATGGCGCACGGAGTCATTCAGGTTCCTCCACATGAAGCCACTTGCATAGTTTTGGGCCTTCTAACATCTGGCCCTGTGGATTTGATGGGGCCATTAATGTTATGATGTGGATTGATGATTTTTGGCAGTGATTTGCAAAAGGACTCACACACTCACATTTCAATCTTTTAAAATTTTTTTTGTCTAATTAAATGTATTTTTAAAAAGGTAGTCCAAATAAAATTATCATCTTTTATTCAATAATTATTCTTTTGAAAAGAATATATATTAAAATCGTGAGAAATTGGTGAATTATTAATTCTTGTGGGCTTATTTTCACATACATTATTTTATTATTTGTTTAGGGTTTTTTTCATACATATAATTACAGTATCGTGTTCCCTCTCAGTTTCCTGAGTCATTTGGATGAAAAAATATAATTCATTCATTCATTTATTCATTCATTTTCCGGTCCGCGTATCCTCACAAGGGTCGCGGGGGGGTGGTGGAGCCAGCCATCTTTCAGGCAGTACGCGGGGGACACCCTGAACCGGTTGCCAGCCAATCGCAGTGAAAAAAATATAATAAAATAAATACTGATGCATATTTTTACATTCACATTTAATCATGACAAAACTCAACCATTAATTTACGACGAGTGGAAAAGGTGAAACCAAATGAGAAGCGCAAGACACACTCACAACGTGCTGCAGGCCTGGAATCAAATCTTTCATCTTTTTTTTTCTTTTTTCTTAAATGGCCTTTTCTTGTTACACAAGGCTTTTAATGATGCAAACTCACAGCGAAGGATAGTCGCGGTTGAAAGCAACAACACAACAATGTGGAAAATTTCATAGGAGACATTGTGCTGTGCCTGCAAAGTTCCCAATGAATGGCCGTGAGGAAAATGCATTGAAAATTACAGTGAAGTGGAGCTCTGGTAGCAACACCAGCGTGACCCTTGTGTTCAGACCACAATAAAGGAGTCTTTATTTCAATCCAAAAAAAAAAAAAAGATGATCACTTTTTAGAATATACAGGAGAGTGGAATCCTCATATAAACCCTATATGCTGTTTTTGCGCATGTGCAAGACGGCGTCTCGTGTTTATTTCGCAAACGCAAAAGAGCGGGTGCCCACATTGTCATGAAACGATGTGCAGTGCGGCTGCCCTGGCTATATTTGTTGACAGGCGAGGCATTTGTTTAATCATATCTCAGCATGCTTCTCCCCCTACCCGTGCACGTGTTGAGAATTTCAACGACATTGCCGACTCAATCCCAGTTTTGACTATGCTTGAAATAACTCATCGACGCCGGTAATCACATCGGAGTCTGTCTCTGCATGCAATTGGTTTTATTTGATATCTTCTCAGTTGCACGGCTAACCTTTAGGAAGATTAGAAAGTGAGAATGGTTTCATCCTGCCAAAGTACAAATATTCACTCCCCAACTCATGCGCTTTCCATCGACAGGGAGATTTTAACATTTAGATGTTGTTTCGACATCACTACGCTGCTCGAAAACATTAAGAGTTGTCTTTGTTGTTTCTTCCTGGCGAGAAAGAGTTGCACAGTGCAGACACAGCACAGAATGCCTTTGATAAGGTCTGATCAATTGTATACAGAGCGTGCAATAACCGAGCAGGGAATCACATGCTGCTTCAGCGAGACAAAAGACGTTAACCGATAATATTTAGCAGGCTGTTTCGGTCCATTTCCATCATGGCTTGCCGTGAACCCGATTTTGAATCTCTGACATACACACACAAAAAAAAGGCTGAACGGCAGTGGCCATCCTTAGCTTCCTATTTGAGTCCTCAGTCTTTTTTTTTTTTTTACGAGTTGGACGACTTCAATAAAAGCAAGTATATCACAGCAGAGGCCTTTACTGTCTCCGTTCTCAGTGTCTATGAGAGCGCGATTTAATAACATGAGAAAACAAAAGGCAGTTATTTGAAGTGTCCTTTTGGCTCACTGGTTTCTTTCGTTTTAATTACCGTAATTTCCGGACTATAGGGCGCACCTGATTATAAGCCGCACCACTAAATTTTTAAAGGAAAAAAAAATTTTGTATACATATAAGCCGCACCTGTCTATAAGCTGTAGGTGCCCATATTGTAACATGAGATATTTACAAAGAAGGACGGTACACAGGCGGCCGTTAGAAAAGTCTTTATATAGGCCGCTTCATTAAATAAGCCGCAGAGTTGAAAGCGTGTGACAAAAGTTGCGGCTTATAGTCCGGAAATTACGGTAGTTTAAGATTAAAATTTGTGCAAGTTTTTTTTAAATTGCAACTTGTGTTGACTTTCAGAGAATAATGTCCTCTCGCCAAGTAAGCACCCTTTTAATTTGGAATAGCCTAGATAGCAGAGGCGTTTGTCTGTCTTAGTTCCCTGCCTACTTCCTTGAATGAGAGCAAGATTTAACTACATAAGAACAATATGTGTGGTGTCCCTCTGGGTAGTGTCCTAGGGGCTCTTTTGTTTTTATTTCATTCAAGAGTCACCATAATATTTGACCTCTGTATTTAAATCAGAAATTTCTTGCAATTGCCCTTCTTTCGAGGGTTATAACCAAAGTCAAATGCCCGCAAAAATGTGTAAAACCATTCGGGAATGGCGTCATCCCAAATGCCCCATTAATTTAGGTCTTGTCTTCAACATCTTCCCATCCTGACTTACAAAAAGCTGCGATACGTGTTCCGTAATATCAGAATCACCACAGCATAGACTCGATACAAAGATAGATAGAATGAGATAAATGCCAGATTCGAGCCGGTCTGGTGAAAATAAAATAAATCGATGGACGACTCCTTCACGCTAATAAAGCAGGCATTGGAGCCTGAGAAAAGGGAGAGTGTAATCTACCAGGCACCTCCTGGAGGCAACGTTTGTCATGTAATTCTCAGGCACGCTCTCCCTGGAGGAGGATGGACGATAGACGCACCAAACAAATAGAAGTGAGGGAATGCATCAAATCTTAGGTTATCCCTCTCTGCTGCAATCTTGTGCGGTAGCCTTTGTGGACGCGAGAAAAGCAAACGCCGTTTGATCCTTGGGATTTTCTCTTCTTCCCTTCACAGGCCATTTGATTGTGAGGAAATATTATAAATATATATATATATATATGCTGCCATGTGCTGCCATTTGCTGCCATTTGCATTCATATGAGAGTCCCCGCTTGCACTGTCTCAGTCTAGACAGTGAGGCCCACACACCTGGTGGAAGCTCATATGTTTCATTTACCGAACATTCCCCTCTCTTCATTATAAACAACAAGGAAGAAAAATCTACTTCAAAATCTGCTCTCGTATTGATACTTGTGTTTCTGATGACTCATCCCTCAAAGATGAGTGAATGATCTTCATCATCACAATTAACATAACATTCTCGTGGGAAAACACCGCCGCCCTTGGCAGGCCTTAGACTGCGGACAGCAATAAGTGGACTAAAAATAGAGACGGACATTATTATGTATGGCAGATGGGCGCTGCGTGCGCAGTCTATTATATTTCATACATTGCACGATAAGGAAAAAGCGATCGTTTCTGTCTTTTGGGTGATTTGACGAAGTCACGGAATTCATTTGTCTTGTGCTTGGGAGTTTTGCAAAATGTGTTAATCATTTTTAAAAAACGATTTACAAATGTATTCTTTTAGCTTTTCGACTTGTCATTTCTTCCTGTTGGTTTTGTGACATTAAGACATCACGGCTGATCACAGCAATCCCCAGATAAACTGCTGTTCCATTCCAATCCTTCAGGTGGCGCCCCAAGCTAGCTGGGTCATTAATATCCCCGCAATGTTCCTGTTTTTTGGGGGGTGGGTTTGCCAGCTCTGTTGCTTTTTGTGTACCATTGTCATTTTTGGAGTAATATCATTAGAATATCTGATTTCCTGTTCCTGCTCACTGTCTGTTTTTGGAACAATGTCCCCAAATTATCTCTTCAAATCAAATTCTAGTGTGGCTCGCATATGCTTATTATTTCAGAGATAAATCGAGTCATATGAAGTCTGCCCGCAAACAAGTGACCAAAAAAAATGACATGTTCAGTATTATGTTCCTGTGCTCTGCTCGAATTGAGGTCATTGATACAGTTTAAATTTTTCGCCCTGTCGCTGTAATTTATCCATTTGAATTAAACAGCACACCAGGCAGTAAGAGATAACCTTCACCTTGCAGTTTTCCTGATGCTGTTTTTATTTATTTTCATACAAAATCATCACCGGGGTGTGTCATTACCTTGGCAGTCGCAGGCATCACAGCGGTGGCACTTGATTGCACCTCAGCCCCTTAGGGAGAGGTGGCGGAGGGTTGGTGGTGGGTGGGTGGGGGGCGGGGGAGGGGGGGGGGTATCACGCACCCCCGCTTGCCGTTACGCACATTCTCCCCTTTATGGGGTAGGAGGAGCTTGTTGCATCGGGATGCTGCTCGATGCAGCAGTCCCATCAAAATCATTTGTGTCCTCCCCGCGCCCCCCCCGCCCCCCTCTCCCTACCTCTCCATCTAGAGCAGCTCTGTTATCACTTCTCATCGACGCGTCCTGGCTCTTTGCTCTCTCAGCCCTGACTCATGCCTCAAATATGAGTCGCATCACCCGGAGACTGCGCGCCGGTGCTAGATAGGTAAGATCATTTGCGTATTCATGACTCAAAGGATTTTGATGGTAAAAGTGAAGCTTTTTGCGATGGCTACACGGGTGCTTTGTGCATGCAGACGCATTCAGGTGTGCCGCTGGAATCCAAAAAAAAGACACGATCACAACAAGCGTGCCTTCACTGTTGGCTGAACTTTTTGCATGTCTTCAATTTGTCAACTTTTAACAACAGTGATGCATTTTCTTATTTGTAGGGAATTCGTCCCAGACTGACCATCGCAATGCATCTCACGGCCGCGCTCTTGTTTGTAGCCGTAACAGGCGTCGCCGGAGGTAATTCGACTTGAAGTCACATGGTCAACTCGAGGAGCTTTTGTATTCTTATTGTGTCTTAACGACGGCATGAATAAAACAACGCATTTCTCTTTTCCTCTCATGAGGTTGGGGATGCAGCTGCAACGCAGAGAATGGCTTTTGTGAGAAGACCGGAAAGTGCAGGTAGTGATGTTTGCGATAAAAAAAAACAACAACAAAAAACTAATATCCTGTGTTTTTAATGCATCATCTGATCTGGAGTGCCGTTTGATTGTTTCTCTTCCATCAACTGCCAAATCGGCCCTTTGTTTGCACAAACAATGGATTTTCTGGCTCTTATTAAAGCCTCATCTCAACACGCTGGCATTATGGGGACAAGGGCGGCGTGGGTGTATTAATAGTTTAGGATTGTTCCCTTTTTTTTTTTTTTTTTTTCGCAGGTGCAAACCAGGCTGGCAGGGAGTCCACTGCGAGCGTTGCATCCCCTTCCCGGGTTGCCTGCATGGCTCCTGCGAGAAAGCGTGGCAGTGTGTGTGTCAGCAGGGCTGGGTGGGCAGCCTCTGTGACCAAGGTGAGATCTCATTAAGTGTCACACACACACACACACACACACACACACACACAGCGGCAGGCGAGCTTGGGGCTTCAGGTGAGTCACTGAGCTCCAGGGGACATGTGAAATATCCTGGGATTTATTTTTAGAGGGGGTGGGGAGGGGGTGAAGGTTGCTCAAGGTGACCTTGGTCGTGAAACAAGGTACTCGAGAACACATTCCCCCATCATAGGGTATGCGATTTGGGAGTTATGGCAGAGAGTGCGGCAGCGGTGGAGTGGAAATAAAGGACACGAGGAGAGATGTTGCCAAGCATGTGGGACGAGAGTGAGGGAGAAGGAATAAATGGAATAAAAGAAGGAAAGAGACCGATTTTTTTTGTGCGTGTCATTGCAGATACTCGCCTGTGCTCATCACAGCCTTGTTCTGGGAATGCCACCTGCATAGAGACCGGAGAGGGGGGATACTTGTGCGTCTGTCCCCAAGGTTTGACCGGACCAACCTGTCAGTTGAAGAGAAACATCTGTCTCATTGATGGGTATGAGAATTGAATTCATCCCCCCCCCCCCCAAGTTTAATTTTTAACTTTGGAGCCCAAACTGCTGCCATTAATGACTGTACAGGAATGTCTTTTGAAGTAACATATCACATTCTAAAGTGTGACCAGAGGTTTTCTGTTCCATAAATTAAAAGACACGCACATCGCACTTCTTGTTGTGCTGCCCAACAAGCAAAATATAAAAATCAACCACAATCGTTCCATTTTCTATCATGCGTCCGCTCGTTATTGTCGCGTTTAAAAATGAAAATGACGAAATTAAAAATGGCAGCTTGCTAGTCGCTAATGTCGCCGTCAACGGTAGTCCCAGAAGAATCAAATCAAAGTCCTTTCTTTGCAAAATGTTTTTTTTTTTTGTCATACTATGACTTGACAATAGTACACAATGAATATGATCTGTGAAAGGAAAATCTTTTGTATTCAAGAAAACCCCACCTTAAAAATGAGTCCGTTTATGCCTTCACCGTGTAGACTGTGCACCACTCCTGTGTTGAATTTAAACCCTGGAGAACCCACGGGGTCAAATTTGGCCCCTATAAATTCTGCTACTCAAATGCCACCCTTAAATCCCAAAGGGTCAAATTTGGCCCTAATCCTAAATTAGGATTAAAGCATTGAATTTTTGGAAAAACATATATTTTGGTGTTCAGTGAACATTTAGCAGTCATTTAATATATAATTCATCATTTTCCAAAGAAGAAAAGGGTTCTTGGGTTCTCCGGGGGTAAAGGGAATGAGAGGAGCTGCTTCCATTGGCCGGCTAGCAAGTAAACTGTGTTCACTCCCACAGTGGCGCAAACGGCCGTCTCCAACAGTTTGCATCTACCAAACTACGACAAGAAAGAAAACTCCACCCACGCGCTTTGCTCTCGATTGCGCTGATTCCTTCAGTTCTCAAAGTCTCTCACGGATCATGATCCTGAATCAACATGAACTGGATTCAATTTGGATGTCAGTTGACCCGAGAGAGCGAGAATTCAAATTGGAATTTTAGTGCTTTGCCAAACGTCTTTTGTCCTCTGAAGGTGACCCCAGACTCCTAGATTAAGACACAAATGAACCTCAGCCTCACAAAAGTGACGATTTAAAGTGGACATGTGCCAGAAAGTTGAATTTTGAATTGCTTGTATACAAATAGTTGCCTCTCTTGAGTGCCAGCTTGCCCGTCAAGTGTGAAATTACACGACCAATTAATTTGATGTGAGCAGCTCACGTCAGAAAATAGTTTTGGCAACACCTTGCAGGCACCTCTACTCCCCCTCCGCCAATGCCCCCACCCCCACCCCCACTCCCACTCCTCTCAGATTAAAACATGGCTGTTTAGAGAGGGTTATTGTGATGGTTGTTTCTTTCGGGTTGTGGTATAATTTCTCTGTATTGAAGAGTTTAAAGACAGTCTTAGAATAAAAATACTGTCATTATTAAGCCTGCCGAGAGTATTTTTGCTCTCCACAAACTTTGACACATAAATGTGAGATCTGAGCACTCTTCAAAATGCCGTGTGTCTGTCTGATCGCCTTCCCGTGAGACCGAGCCAAGAGCCCCCCCCCCCAATTCAATATCTTTCACTTGCATGTCAGAGATTTGACAGTGCTGGTATAGGCTGAATCTTGTTACACTAAAAATTAGATGCGATGACCTTCACTTGGCATTCACAGCGCTTTGTCTTTATTTAAACAGCGTATTCCAAATTCAATGACCCCCAACACAAACACGAGACACAATTGCAATGCGTAGGGAAGACGTAGTATTACAGTCACACGCAGACAGCAACGCCCCCCCAGTGCAGAGGACGTGACTCATTGATTCTGCTCCATCATTAAATGTTTTATAAGTGTGGCCGCTCTATAATGGCTCCAGAGTCGCGAATATGTAATTTCTTCTGGTTTTAATTTCAGGTAATGTAATTGTAACCTGTCTCCAAGTAGATTAGTTCGTTAAATTAACTTCTGTGGATTTTCTGCACAAATATCGAGGTAGCTTTTATTATTTTAAGTGAGATGGACTACATTGTGAAATTGAAAAGGTTCCAGGACAGGGCCCCTGAGGGACCTCATAAATCAACCCTCTGTTTATAAAAGCAGCCTATGACTAAAGAGTAAGGTTTGATACTATCAACAAAAAAAAAGTCAGGCATTGAAGGAAGTTAATCCATCAGTATGAAATGTGCAAAAAATGATGCAAGATATTCAAGTCAACTTTTAAAACAAAACAACACACAAGAAATGACTGTTTTTAACAAGTCAAGAATATTGTAGACAGACTGACAGGCAAGGCTTATAAAGTGAACCTCCGGATGTGACAAATTGAACAAGCTTCTCACCTTGACAGAAATCAAGAGTGAGGAACGATCGGATGAGAACTGAGGCAGGAGAGAGGTGAAAAGAACCTCTGGCTCCTGCTACTCTGGAGTTATTTTTAGCTGGATTCAAAATCAATAGATTATTTCTACGTATCTACCTATCCGTCTGTCAGTCCATCAACCCATCAATCCCTCCATCCACAGTATTGACTTATCCATCCAAACATCCGTCTGCTCATTCAATGAATCCAACATTTTTTCACCAAGTATGCTGAACCCCACAAGAAACTTGTAGATGGTAGTTGCTGTGAATCTAGTGAAATGAAAAAAACAAAAAAAAAAAACAAGGGGCCCCAGAATACTTCCCTGAGGAGCGTCATAAACTTGCTCATGATCTCTAAAAGGCATTTTCAAGACAGATGAAGACAGGTACCGTGGGAACAAGTATCGTTTGCCTCTGCTGACTAGGCTTCTTCGTATTAGATCATCAAAATCATGGCTCCTGCATAAATATAGGACGACTATCTTTGACAGTTGTTGGAAACGTCAATGGAAAGAAACCCAAAAGTGAAATTCAGAGGTCACATAATGTGTTTTCAAAAAGCAAGAAAAGGGCGACCCATGACCGCTCTCGAGAGAAGAGAATGAGAACTAAAACAGGATGACAATAAAATTTGGCTTCTGCTACTTTCTGCAATGGCGTCGGATATTCAAAATAAACCGGCTTCTCCCATCAGATACATGGGAATACTGTAATCCTTCAACGTTATTTTAAAAAGCCCATCACAAGAACCTATAAATACAAAAGTCTTATCTTAGAAAGAACGCCTACCCTCTGGGACATCATAAATGATTCATTTTTTTCATATACAATATTTCTTTTTCATTTTTAACAGTTAAATCCAGCTTTCATCTCAGCACACAGAATGACCGAGAAATTAAACATATACTGTATTCAATATATGTGGTCTTCGTCTTAAAGGAAACAAACAAAAAAGAAAGAAAAAGGGCCCTAGGACATGACCCTGAGAGACATACAAACAACCATTCACACTCACACCGTCACGTGGTGGGAACCGAATCCACGCTCGCAGACGAGTGAACCACTGCGCACCTTCATGAATCTGTGCGCATTATCTTCTCCGTTCTGTCCTCCAGCTCTCCTTGCCAGAATGGAGGTACTTGTACCGAAACGGAAGCTTCCTGTTTATGCCCCGCTGGATTTTCTGGCAACCACTGCGAGATCCCTCCTGACATCTGTCATTCCAACCCGTGTTTAAACGGCGGCAACTGCACAGACCACGGCGCGACCTACGCATGCTCCTGCCCACCGGGCTTCGTCGGTTTGACTTGCAACGACACCGGCTTCTCCCCGTGCGCCGCCGCACCCTGCGCCAACGGGGCCACGTGTGTCAGCCACCCCGACGGAAACTTCCGCTGCGTTTGCCCCAAATGGTTTTCGGGCCGGCTGTGTTCCGCGCAGCACCGGCCGAAAGCCAAGCCCAAGCAGGCTGCCGCCAAGCCCGCCGACCACAGGGTGTTTTCGCTAACTCCGCAGCACTACTCGATTCCTGCCCACGCCTTCCACAAGCTTCTCCAACCGCCCGAGAGGGATCTGCTCAAGATCACGCTTAAAGAGACGGTGCACCATTCCCCCGGCGTGCTGTCCAGCCACGGTCAGCTGGTGTGTTTCGGCATGCTAGCCCTGCTCACCTGCCTGGTCATTCTGGCCACCACGGGCATCGTGATGTTCGGCCGCTGTGAGGCGTGGCTGGTCAACGCCAAGTACAGCAAGCTCGTGCGGCAGCAGCGCGAGCACCTGCTGAAGGAGGCGGGCGGGGCCAGCCACGAGGACACAGAACACTCGGTGAACATCATCCTGCCGGAGAAGATCAGACTGAACAGCTTCGGGAAGCACTATACCTCCATCTGACCTCTGGAAGGTGTTTACAGCGAATGTATAGCAGAGGTGGACCTTGTCGAGATACGTTTGAATGTCCATTCCAGCACAAACATGGCACTTGATTGTAAGTACTTGAATGCAGGGGTTCTCAAACTTCTTGGGTCCAGGGACCCCCTTACAGGGGGAGACATTTCTCCAAGGACTCCTTCATAACACCGATTAAACATAACGAGAATGCGCACCCCTGAATGCCTCAGGAATTATTTCTATTTTAAGCGTTTCAACCTACATGAACTGTTTAAAAGAAAGGAACTTAATCCAATTGAAATAATTGCAAGATTTATCTATCATCAGCTGGCATGCACTGCTTCCACTAACAATAGGACGTGACCGGAAAGGAGCTCGTGTATAAAAAAAAAAACAAAAAGTATCATCGGTGTTGCAAACATGGCGAGTTGGTCGCTATATATGCCACTTTTCCAATCACTCAACGTCAAACTCAAGGCCCGGGGGCCAAATCTGGCCCGCCACATCATTTTATGTGGCCCGTAAAAGCAAATCAAACAAGTCAACTTTCATGATACTTGCCAAAATCCGTACCAAAATTTCAAATTTGCATATGTGATAAATAACAGAGATATTTTACGCATTTTCTTGTGACCAAAACCGCTCATTACAGTAACTAAGACGATAATAAACCATTATCCTTGACTTCTTTATATGGTTTAACAGTCCGAATGGCCCTCCAAGGGAAACACTACCTACATTGTGGCACGTGACAGAAATTAGTTTGACATTCCTGCTAAAATGGCTATTTTTGGAAGAAAAAAAAAACAATTCCTAAATTTAATTCCTGATGTTTTTTGTAATCAAAGCAAATGCACGGATTTATCCACTCCTTCGAAACTTTTGATTGGCCCAAAGCAAAGCTAAAGCGAAACAATGCACTATCATTTATTTCAATGAAATTTCCAGTGCCCCAAGTTACCGCTCTCTGAGCCCCTGGGTGTCTGAGGCCCCCGGTTTGAGAACCACTGATATAATGTGTGACAGTATATGAAATATGGTATGTACTAAACAGCAAGGTGTTTTGTGTCATTAGTTCAATATATGCAAACATGTTAGGACCACATTGTGCATTTTCTATGCTGATTAATACAAAAATTGCTTTCAAAACATTTGGGTACACCTGCACAGTCTAATAAGTCTAATATAAGGGCAGTATGGAAAAACAAAAAAACATGCTTTCCAACTACAGTTCTCTGCTTTGCCCCCAGTGCAAGTGAACTCACAACCACAAGCCAAAATCAATTTCCACATCAGGAGTTTTGACCAGATTCTCACAAAAAATCTCTTATTTCGAAAGTGTGTATTAAATTGGTAGGCCTTAGCAATCATCTGGACCCAAGCAATGCTCAGTCTCCAAAAATCTTGGTGACCCCTTGTTATGCATCGATTCAATTTCAAATGAAGCAAGTGCTTATTAGAAACATAAAGAATCATTTTCGTGGAAAAATAGTAGGTGGCAAATACCGCTGAATGATTGCAACTCCCCCCGTGTGGACATTTCTTGTTATGTTTTTTTCTAATTGTCCCCAATTGTGAATGAAAATTGCACCGTCTACCCGTCTTACTCTTTATCCTTCCCGTCAGTTACTGATCAGTCTGGACCACATTTGAAGTTTCTCCCCAACTTTACTTACCGCTTAGTGACAGCTCTGCTGAGCTCCAAAATGAAGGTTGGATCAAAGGCGCAAACCATCTTCCTCGAGGCATCCACCCGCTCCTCCTGATACAAGGGGGGCAAGAAAAAAAAAGATTTGTGACTTGTAAATGTGCTGATGCTGTGTGTCACTTTGTGATAAAATCACCTGTGTGCAGCACACTGCATGGGGGGGGGAAAAAAATCAAATTTATGAGCTAGTGACAAATAAATGTGTTTGTGGTTGTATACACAAGCAGAGTCATATGTTTTCAGAACAGTTCCCTCTTGTAATGTGCGCTGTTTTAGAAACGCGACTGCATTAAATAAAGGATAATATTAGTGAGTGACGTGTATAAGTAATCGACACTTAAGTGGGCAGTGTGCAGATAAATTAAAGCTTTTAAATTAAATGGTGATGGTATGCAAAGAAAAGGGGCAAAATATATAAATAAAGATGTATTGTGTTGTATAAAAACGTAACAGGTGAAATTGGGACACGTATGTATAGAGAAGAAAACAAATGTAGGATGATAAATTATCAGCACCTGGTATTATATTCTATAAATTAATTGTTTCTCATAAACAGGATTTTTTTTTCATTTCAAGTTTCCTTTTGAGCAATCTATTTAAAAATATATATATATAACGATTTAGTACACATCCAGCCATGCTTAGAACATTTATATTGACTGAAATGAGTACAACATTATTCAACTATTCAATGTTCTGCTTTGACTACAACTATGAGGTTCTTATAATCTTAAAATCTATATTTGCTGTTGTGCTTTTTTGTCCGAGAATATTTTTACTGGCTGTACGTCGTCTTTAATAAAAATGCATTTATGAACAAACCCAAAAAAAAAAAGTGTCCATCAGCGATTGATGTGATTGAAATCTCGACCTCAGGTTTTTACTACACAAATTATCACCTTGTTGCACTTTATCTCGGTGCATCTTTCAAGCTTTTTAACAAGATTATGTCTACAAATCACATTCAGTTGAGCATCTAGATGAGATGTCAAATCAATTTCAAGAGAGCTAATGCGCAAAACAAACACATTATTTAATAAGAATTGAGTACTGAACTGCCCTCCACGCGTGGTTGGCACACTGATGGGGAGAAAATTCGAAAAGTCAAGTCCGGTCTTTGTCTCCCTCTGGTGGACAAATTGTCACAACAGACGTGATAAAAAATATTGGAAAGTATTAGGAAGCTTTATGTTTGCATAAAAGCGTTGTTTCAGTCTATTGTAATGACGAAATATTATGCACGTTTAAAGGAACACTTGGATGTGCTGAACATTGAATTGCTGTCGGTAATAATGGTGTCAGCGCGAAAATTCACCCCCTAATTCTGTTGTGATTTCAGGTCGTAGTTTTCGGCCATTTAGCAACGCTACCGTTTTGTTCGACTCCATAAAAGCAGACAGGGAGGAAACATTTGATTTTGTAAAATCCAGCACACCCACGCGTGAGCCTAGTGGCTGTGGGTAAAAAAGAGTAAGCAAAGATAACACCTAAAATCGAATATATAATTACCTACCGACAATTAATCTTACGAAAAAGACCGCTCAGATTGCATTGTGTTTGCGTATACTGTAGCTGCTCATTTCTTCGTTCGCTCTTAAACAAGCCATCTTGTTTACAGCTTCATCGTTTTGTAATTATGTTAAGAGGTTGAAGTGGGTAGAGATGTCCGCATACATTTTGGGTCCGATTGATCCCTGTAGTTTTGATATTATTGTCGATATATTTACAATGATTTTGAATGAAGAAATGGTCTTGGTCCCTGCTGTGACTTCCACCAAGACACGTCG
Organism: Hippocampus abdominalis; assembly: GCA_018466805.1. Lineage (NCBI taxonomy): Eukaryota > Metazoa > Chordata > Actinopteri > Syngnathiformes > Syngnathidae > Hippocampus > Hippocampus abdominalis. Next base: position 13,904,619 of record CM031705.1, on the reverse strand, counting down.
GGAGGGGGCGTGGCCATATTGCTCATTTCCGGAGGGCGTTTTTCAGGTCGTTCGTTATTTATTGGGTTCTCCAAAACAAAGTGATAAAATTGAAAAAGCAAGCTAATATCATATTCCTAATTTTAAAACTATACATAAATTGAGCTTGAGAGAAATATTAACTATCTTAGCCCAAGTGCCCCTTTAAGGATACTGTTGTATTAACAAAGTCTGTTCTACATACAATCTTTCAATGAATGGTTCAAAACGTTAGGTGTAATCTCCACTGCAGCCACAAGATGTCACCCATTCATTGCCAGGGCCCTGCGTACAGTCATCGTGTACCAAATGAGGTCCCTCGGTGCCAGTTTCTCCACAGTGGTATTTTTATGTTGGAGGAACATATTTATTTATTGACGTGATCTGTCACACCGAATATTTTCATTTTGATTTACGCAAACAATTCATGAGTGCAACCTGAAATTTTTTTTCAACTTCATGCAAACTAATGTCTTAAAGTGAAGGAAAACAATTATTTCAAGTGGCCCGAAATTAAAATAATTGGCTTCCTGTTTAACGCAAATAATCCTCTCGCTTTTACCTTAAATTTTAGATTTATTTTTAAACCATACTGCATTTGATTGTTGGAACATTTGTTAAAGTTGCAAATAAAGATTTGAAGTTTTCATAATTTGACATATTTTCACTCATTCACACCTAAGTCTTCAATATGCCAAGCATGCACAAATTTGGAATGTGGTAGGAAATGGGAGTAACAGGAGAAACATCCGTGCAAGATGTGGGAAAGGACAGGAGGGACAGAACAGGGATTTGAACCCACGACTTCGGAACGATGAGGTAGATGTGCTAAACGGTTACCATCTGTCGTTAGACCAATAATTCAACTAATATGAAATTTAATTGAATGCATTTTTTTCCCCATCACTGAAAAAGACAACCAAGAAATGGCGGTAATTATTTCACAGATTAAAAGCGGGTGCTTTAACAAAGTGTTTTAATTTGTGAAAAAATTGCAGATCTTTGTTGGTTGTCTTTTTTTCCCCCACATTTGCAGAAACAGAGAGTTGTGTTTTGGTTGAGGGTGGACTACCAGCTGTTCCTTAAGGCAATCTAAACTATTTGGCTGGGGGAAAAAAAAGAAGCACCAAATAAGAATGGCTGACTGGTTGGTTAGTCATTCGAAATTTCACAGGTCATGACCTGTTAATATCTCACATTTTCACGTTGAACTAAAAAGGACGACTTGCATAAAGTTTGAAAGCCACACAAATTATTGAAATAAATGGTTGGCAATTAGTTTACAGAAAATAAATCGGACTACATGAAAGGAATTATTTACATCAGCAGAAATATTACGTTTCACTGATATCAATAACAAATGATTGCAACACACGAGCCGGTAAACGTTTCAATTAAAGGTGTCGGGCCCGCCGTACACCGAGCGATGCGGTCAAATGCCACTGAACTGAAAAACCACAAACCAACTCAAGTCACCGACTCAAACATGCTCACCTGGCAACCCAGTACACATTATGCGCAGCCTACTTCTGCATTCGGCAAAATGCGTCGAAACACTTCACTTATGATTAGGAATGTGTTGTAACTGTTAACATGTACACAGAGAGCTTTGTGTGTGCCGGGGCCCGGGGTCCCCCTGCCACACACTTTCATGTGTCTACTTATGATCTCTGGCGGCTCGAAAGGGGCCCTCTCCATCGAATGGCTCAGCTCCTTGCCAAGTATAACCTACAAGTCGAAACGTAGCAGCACACGTTAACCCCTTGACCCGTTGGCGTGACGGATGAGACGCAACATGCGCGGGTGCAACATGCACATGGAAAGAATCCGGAGTGCTTTACTTTGAGGGGTGCACACATTGGATCGAGTTACTGTATTTCTTCATCTTAGGTTGGCACCCCACTCTCAACTGTCTGTTCCCAGCACTTCAAATGATTTCCAGATGAGCAGTGCAGTCGGGACACTTTACTCACACTCGGACGGCATCAAACACAAATTGAAACATTTACTTCATTACCGAGGGTTAAGCGTCCAAACACAAGCCGTCGTGTTTTTGTCCATGTTTTTAATTACTTAATGTGTTACATGGCGAGGACGAGCACTTGCGGGAAAAAAACCAAAACAATCACACAAACAAACTAAAATAGGTCACTTTGTTAGCTGGTTGGTAAGTGAGATAGAAAGTTAACAAATTAGCAAGAGGTTAGATAGGTTTTCACTAAGTAATTTCATGACCTAAAAAAAAAGTCAATCATTTAGTAATCTAGTCAACAAAACGATTGTGTCCAGTCAGCAAATTTGGTACCTAGTAATTTAGCAAAAAAGTTACAGTAATAGTTGAAAATCTTTGGTAGCTGACTTTTGTCAAGGAAAAAGGTAAATACGTTTGCAAGTTAGCCAGCTAGTCAGTGGTTATTTAGCAAACAACTTAGTTATTAAGTCAGCAAGTTGTGTGGATATTAAGCTTGTTAGCAAAAAAAAAAAGTAAGCTTGCAACCTTACTAGCTTACTAGCTAACACTTAGGATTCTAGTCACCAAATTAGGTGGCTTTTCATTATCTAAGAAAACAACATCTCTAGTTTCCTTTTAAAAAAAGTAAGCAACCATGTTAGCAAGTTAGAGGGTTAGTTATCGTGCTAGCAAAGCTTTGTAATTTAGCTCTGCAGTTCATTAGCTAGCTAGTGAGTAAGTAGGCACAAAAAAAAAGACTAATTAAGTGAGTAAATCTGTGAACAAAAGGTTAGTATTCGACAAGTACAGAAGTTCAGTAGTAGGTGTCTAGTTAGTAAGTTACTAATCAGCAAACAATGTTCTTATTAAGTGATGATATCCATTTAGCAAGTCGGCAAAAAGAGTAAGTTAGTTAGTTAGCTATTTAGTTCGTTTGTTAGTGAGCTAATAAACAGGATTATTATGATACTTTTATTGAATTTTAGTTAATGAGTAGACAGCAAGCTAGTTATGAAAATGTAGTCTAGTCTAGCTAGTTTTTGATTTAATAGAGCAGATTGTTGTTGTTGTTTTTTTAGTTTTGATGTTAACAAGTTGGTCAGCTGGTTATTAGTTATCTTGTTTTTTTCTCTTTCATTGATTTTGATTTACGCCACTACTAATAATGTAGTAGTGTGTAAATGAGGGAGCCAGTAGTTACGGGTATTTAGCTGTCTAGTTAGTTTGTTAGCAGGATTCCGCAGAACAATCTATACGTTGTCATTTTCATCGTCGTACACACTACAGATTCTTGAAGCTGCCACAGACCCCATTGTGTTTGAACAAAAATATACCGCAATTGTTTTGTTTTGTTTTTTCCATTGAATTTCATTTTTTAAACACATTTATCTTCTGTTTTCAACATCTGACTCAAATATGTTACGGTCCCATCATCTGATGTCATCTTTTGCATCCAACACAAATATGATTTAAGCTACTGAGTAGGCCTTGTTGTTTATGACACCGCTGTTGGGGGAATAAAAGAAAAAAAGAAGCAAGTGATTTCGCGACTTTCTGGTTGGTCACAGAGAGCGGCACTGCCGATGATCAAAACTGTCACTGGAAACAATGTGGTCATTCAAACAAACACAAATCCGGCACTCTATACTTTGTAACTCAAATTACAATTTGTGCAAGATATGTCATTTATAGGAAAGAAACTCTTATTTATCTTATTACATTTGAAAATAGATATCCATATATTCTATCCAATACTTTGTCTATGGGCTTGTTTTCTGTTTTTCTTCTCCTCAGCAAAAGAGGAAAACTCTTTGCTCTGTGTGCGTGTGTGAGAATTTTGTTTTTGTGTTAAATGATCAAAACCGGTATTGTATAAGCCCTGCGATTGGCTCGCAACCAATTCAGGGTGTCCCCCGCCTACTGCCCGAAGACTGCTGGGATAGGCTCCAGCACCCCCCGCGACCCTAGTGAGGATGAAGCGGTTCGGAAAATGGATGGATGGATGGTATTGTATAATTTACTTTGGAAAAAAACCCCAATCCTTTTAACTTTTGGACTGAACTTCATTTCAGAGTTGATACTTTTGTTTGTTTGTTATTTTTTAATAAAGTACAAAAGTTGAATCAGTGCTTCTGCTTTTACAACAGTCCTTTACACAAATTTCTGTACAGTACTTCTACTTGAGCACTGTGTGAGCCCTTTTGCCACTTCTGCTTTGCAATTAAGGCCATTCATTGTCATCTGCCTTGTTCTTGTCACAAAACACATCGCTGATTGCATAAACTGACATCAAGTTAGACAGTTTCTTTTCACCTGAGCTTACGCTCAACGACATGGACTATATTCTGGTTTATTCTGGTAGTAATGCGTTTGGTTTGTGGGAGACGCCAAAGACAGGATTGTTTTTTGAGTCACTGCTTGAATTTACCGCCGAATTTATTTGGCCACAACACCAAAGCAGATGTTTTTAAACCTCAGGAGCCCGATTCGTGTCAAACCTCAACCGACTTGAGAATGTGCGCGAAACACAAGACAGGCGCCGTGGGCAGCAGGCTAATTAACATTTCAACTACTTGATGCTGATCTATGAGGTGCTGCTGGTTGCCAGTATGTGTGTATGTGCAGAGAGGATGGGGGTTGGGGGGCTAAATCAGTAAAGTCTCTGATACATTTTGTCAATATATCACTCACATTAATAGGAGCATGTGTGATTATCCGGATTCAGTTGTAAATGGTACAAAGGCTTAGGAGAATGCGGCTTGTTCGCTGCAAAAATACATGAGGTACTCCTGCACAGTGCAGTGGAGAAGCGTTCACAAAGATAACAATGCTCAGTTGTGAGATATTCATTCACGTGCGGTTTGCACTGTCTCGTGGGTTTTCTTGTATTCTGGGAAGTTTATTTGACTTATCTTGAGAGGGCCAAAATATTCGGGACACGTCTCCCGAAGAAAAATCACCACTTCCAAAAGAAGTCTGTTTTAATCAAAGGAAAGCTCAAGATTTATTTCTTGACACAGTATTGTTTGGGAATAGGTTGTAATAAAACACAGAATATGTATTGATTAAGAATGAATATATTTCAGAACACTCATTTGTTTTTCTCACTTGGAAAAACTTTCTTTTCATGCATGCACTTTATTTGAAAACATTTGAAAATATTTGTTAAAAATGTGAATATGCAAAAGTGTTTATCCTGAACATTTGTATATTTGTTTCTGTATATTTATGCGTGTCAAATATGTATTGATTAAGTAACAGCAACGGTCAGTGTTGATTTGAAAACATTTAATTTCACAAAATACATATTTTAAAATGGCTATCATTTAAAAAAACATCTTTAATTCAAATGCATTGATTTCAGAATATTAAAATGATTCCTCAATAGTTTAAATGTGCAGTTAATGATACATATTAATGATTTATTATTTCTTCTATGTTGTTAAGTTGTACATATTTGCTATTTGAGACATTTAAAAATACACCAGTGTATCCCCCCCCCCACCCCCCTCCTCCCAAAAATGCTACTTTCATCATGAAAAAGTCTTCTGCATTGTCTGTAACTTCAACAAATAACTCCAACAAGTGCCCCTGGTAAAGAACATTCCCACAGGAATGCATGCAGAGACCTGTTTTGTCTCATGGTGCAGGAAATTGAGGACTTTTTGTTTTCTTATGCAAAAAAAAAAAAAGAAGAATCCAAACAAAACATTAGTTTCTATAAATACAAAGTGTCGTGTTAGAACCAGCGGCTTGACGTCAAGAAAAAAGAAAACAGCTATTCATAGCAAGAACGAGCAACAGTGCGTAGAGGTAGATGAAGACATTTTATTGAATGAAAAAATATACGCATAAAAGCACACGTACGCACGTACACACAAACGGTCTATATATATATATACACACACACACACACACACACACAAAAAGTGATATGGACAAGAGAGCAGCAATCGAAGCTCCTCAGGATCACATAACATCAGTACCGGTTCTCCGGACGGACGCCGTTTCAGAACCGAACTTCACGACAATACCGAGGAGCGCATGCAGTGATGCGCACTTGTCCACATCGCGAGTCAAACGCAAACTAACCTCGTTTTTTTGTTGTTGCCGGTACAGTATATTCCAAAAAAATTTAAAAAACGGCGTGGAGGGAGACTCACACAAATAAAATACTACAGTAGGATTGAAGAGGAGTTTTTTTTTTTTTACCCCGAATTTGCAGCATTTCGGTTGTTTCCTAGCAGCTCTACGTGCGTCTACACATGAATGACCAGACTGCTGCCTCGCACCAGCCTTTCCCGGTACCGCTGCAGCCAGTCTCTGAGCTCGGAGATCCGGTAGCCCTCGGGTCCCCTGCCCCCCTGGTAAACGATCTTGCCCTCCTGCAGAATGTAGAGTCTGTCGAAGTAAGCGCCGTAGGCGGCGTTGCAGGGGTTCTCCATGCCGTCGACTACCACCGGGCACCCGGGCGCTTCGGAGCGCATGAGCTGCGCCGCGTGGAGCCGGTCCTCCAGGCAGCGGTGCTTGGGGATCTGATAGGGCGCGTCGGTGCTGACCCAGCCGTCCGGCGGGTGCGCCTCCTCGATGTACACCAGCACCGAGTCGGCGATGTCGGCGTGGTCCAGCACCAGCCCCTGGAACGCCTTGAGGCGCGCCATGAAGGGGGGTCAAGTGCAGCTGCCGAAGTTGAGGATGAGCGGTCTCCTCTCGCGGGCGAAGTCCAGGATGCGCCCGCGCCGCTCGTCCTCCAGCCGCACCACTTCGGTGTTGGGCGCGCCGCGGCCGAGGTGCGCCGCCTTGAGGAGGTCCAGCTTGTGTCCGTGCCACACCGCCTTGAGGGAGTCCAGCGTGAAGAAGCGGTTGGAGTCGGAGATGCACAGAGGAGGGTCCATGGTGTCGCTCTCCTCCCGCTCTTTCATCCGGAGGAAAAACCTCCTCCGGATGCACAGAAAGTCGAGGAGCCAAAACATGAGCGCGGCCAGCAGGAAGCGGGGCAGAAGCACCAGGCACACCAGCGCGTTCTTGACGGCCTTCATGGTGTTCATCGTGCGCCCACCCACCCCCCACCCGCCAACCCCCCGAAAAAAAAAATGTGTGCCGGCTTCAAGTTGGGTGACTTGCAACTTCCCCCTCTTTTTATAGCAGCCACAGGTCTCAATGATGCACACCCCGCCTCCTGCACAGCGGGGCCGAGGCCTCACATGGCGAGGATTACCTTCTGTCAACTCCGCTGCTTTGAGCCGCTGCCAGACAACATGCGGGCAAATGATGAGACCCATCAAAGTGAACCCCCCCCCGGCCCCCCCTCCTCCACCCCTCCAAAAAAAAACAAAAAAACAAAACTCCAGTCGTGCATCATGTGTGACATCAACCTCAAAGGAGACATTTCATCTGTTGCGGCAGAATTGTTACTTTCAGGCTGCGGCAATCGACACTGATGGGTTAAAGTTGGGGGAAAGTCAGCTGCACATCAGTGACACCGCCCCCCCACCCCCCCTCACCACTGCTGAGACAATACGTGCAATTATGACCCATTGAGCCGCCTTGACAATATTTTCAACAAGCAAACCTCTTTTGCAGAGACATGCAATTTAAATCATGCAGGCGGCCACAAATGTTCATGGGGGCGGGGGGCTGCGGAGGACCATGTACTTCCTAACCAGATTTATGACAAAGATGCCATTTTGAACACGTACAAAACACATGCATATGTCTGTTTGATTTTTTTTTTTTTGGTTTAACCCCCATGCAGTAATTATCCCAAAATTGGACATTTCGGACACTTTGGACGATTTTGGACTGTTGGACAAATGGACACCACAGACAAAACAGTGAAAAATAACTCCACGAAGCTGAAATTTTGCATAGGATGTATATCAATGTCTTGGCCAATTCCCACTGAACATTTTGAGGGGTTGAAAGTGAAAAAAAATGAAAAGTGAAAAAAGATGTTGCACATTGGAAGAGGGACATTTTTGGGACATAATACCCTTCATGCAGCCACTTAAAAATACTGCATGAGGGTTAACCAATGTGTATCGCAGTATCTTAATATATTTCATGAATCCATGCTCAATGCCTGTGCTAGCCTTCAACCACAAAGGGTCTGAACAATCAAAAGTAACCCCATATTGTGATTTTTTTTTTCTTTTTTCCCCCAGAACAAAAGGCAGTCTTGCATACAAATCAGGACTTTTATCAGACTCCTTCAGAGCTTGCTGATGAGCTGATCATTTGAATCCGACGTGTTGCAGCAGAGAGAAATGGAAAATATGCAAGTTTGACACACGAATCGCAGCCATCGGAGTTCGTCTCGAGATGTTAGCTTTAGGCTAACATTGGGCTCGTTCGCTTGCTAGCTAGCTTGCTCATGAGTCCAAAACATAAGCGGCTTGTCATTTATTATAAAATATTGAATTGAATTGAATTGAATACAACTTTATTGTCAAATGTGCTGTACCTATGTGTAACATACAGCACAGATGAAATTTCTTCCCCCTCAACATAAAACAAGAGGAGCCGCTGCGGGTGTCCGCGCCGCCATCAAAAGAAGCACATTTGACAATAAAGTTGTATTCAATTCAATTCAAAAAGAAAAGTTGACCAAAAAAAATGACAAAATAATACAAGACAACACATGAATATGACACTTTTTTTTTATTGTTTCCCAGCCCAGGTGGATAATTATCCAAAAGAAACATTGATTTTTTTTCTCTCTAGGCATTGTTATAACATCCGGCGACGCAGCAAGAGTGCACCATTTTAAGTGCAACCGTGGAGTGTGTTTTCAAATGTATACAGTCGAATGCCATCCACCCAAGATGGTGAGCGAGAAAAAAAAAAACGCCAAAGCCAAGCGACCTCGTCAGGTAATCCCTTTCAATTCCGGTAGCCTTTAACCCCCATGCAGTAATTATCCCAAAATTGGACATTTCGGTCACTTTGGACGATTTTGGACTGTTGGACAAATGGACACCACAGACAAAACAGTGAAATATAACTCCACGAAGCTGAAATTTTGCATAGGATGTATATCTATGTATTGGCCAATTCCCACTGAACATTTTGAGGGGTTGAAAGTGAAAAAAAATGAAAAGTGAAAAAAGTTGTTGCACATTGGAAGAGGGACATTTTTGGGACAATCCTTGTGGACGCAATGCCCTTCATGCAGCCGCTTAAAAATACTGCATGAGGGTTAAGCACATTTGACAATAAAGTTGTATTCAATTCAATTCAATTTACTTTGCAGTTTACAAGGTGGGATACAACTTGAACTGGAAAACCACTCGCACTCACATTAACGCTGATGGGCAATTCAGTCATCAACACATGTCTTACACTCAAAGATGTCAGGCTACTTGATGACAAAAGCAGCGGTCCACCAACCTTTTTTGCCCTACGGACCGGTTTAATGTCAGACAATATTTTCAGAGACCGGCCTTATGAATACAACGGCCGGAAAAATACAACAAAATAATACGATATGACCTGCATGAAAACTGCGGTCTTTTCTAAACATAACAATAAACGCCAATCATGACACGGGGAACATCCTATCTGGCTGCAACACTCTCTTGTCACTATAGTTACGTTTAAACGCGCCTTCAAAATAAGATACACCGCAAATACAAAGCGCATGAAAAATACGACTCACCATCGCCGCATATTATGCAGAGTGGGCTCGGTGCGTAGGAATCTCTTGTTGAGATAAATCTGTATGTTAAGTAGGAAATCCTTTATCTTGAAAGTCGGAGGCTCCTCTTCTGTCTCCTGGCTGGGCCTTTTCCCCTTCCTAAAGAAACTTTTCAAAGATGCTTGTTTTTTTACTCATTTTGCGAGCTCCTGAGTTTCATTTTTGCAGTAACCTATCATGTGACCGACAAGCACGCTTTGACCTGCGTCAAGAGTGACACATTGTAGATGGATGTAACGGAGAATCCGGTTTTTTTTTTTTTTTCAAAATAAAATATCTTTCAGCTTCCGAAATACCGGTTGGGAACCGCACCAAAAGCATTTCAGAGTGAGTGATACTGACCCTTATAGGAAAAAAAATTACATGGGGAAAAACACCATCAAATGAAAAACAGCAAGGACAGCGGTAAATGAACGCGACATTTTTTCCCATGTGAGAACACGCTGCAAACAAAAGTTGATTGCATCACCACCGTACCCACGAAAACATCAGGAATGCACGAAAGCGAGGAACCACTCCAAGCCACAAAAACAATAAAAAAAAAGCTGTCGACTTCACAACGGGGATGCTTGAGTCTTGTTACTTTGAATGTCTGCTGACTTCACATTACCTTGAGGTTAATATTCATCTCACATCCAACTTCTCTTAACAGTCCTTGTTCAGGTTACACCTTCTTTTTTTTTTTAATATGTCACAAAAAAAGCCAAAGAAAAAGCACAAATAAACATAAATGAATCGTGTGCGACGTCACGCGCACAAATTTGAACTATTTTATAGAAAGTAAAACTTCAGAAGAGTTCAACATTCCGCTGTACTTTGCTCATGTCGATTAATTATTGTTGGTTAAAAAAAAAAAGATGTTTAAAACAAATCTGGAGCAGCATGTATTTTTTTTTCCTCTTCTTTCATATCCTCAGCATGCGTTTCTTGTGAATGTCAACTAAAGGAACATTAGCATTTCAAAGAAATAGTCTACACACACACACACACACGCAGACGCACACACACAGGAAGGCACAACTGTTTCCTTAAAAAAAGTCAGATGGCGTTGTGCATGTTTGAAGAAATTAAAGCCAACATCAGGAATCATTTGATATTCGTTGACCAAAAGAAACATGGAAAAAGACAAAATGTCCGAGTAAATAAGACAATACTTAAAAATATTGTTTGGTGCCACATTAAAGGAACAAAAACAGAACTCACTTTTGTGAACAACTTTTTATTTGTTATTTTTTAATTTTCTGTTACGCAATGAATAAGCACATGTCGCTGGCGTTGAAGAGCTCAATGGACTAAATAATTCATCTGGCTGAGACACTGATTGGCTGCTAAAAGAGTAAGAGGGCGTGATTTAAGAAGCTGTAACTAATCAGACTCGCAAACCACCAAAATGATTGATGATTTGTTATGAAACTTTGCGACTGAAATAGAATTTTGCATCGCATGCATGAACATAGATCAGGAGAATCGCCTGGATGCCTGTTCCTGCTTTGCGCCCCATTTAAAATGGTTTGAATGACAAATGAAGGGCTTGTTGAATTCCCCGCAGGAACATGTAGTCCGACAGACTCACACTCAGGAAATGACTCAAATGAAAACACGATATGATTAAACAATGAACCGAGAGGTTTATTGAAGGACTGTTACTTCCCACCTAAACTCTTTCCGTCCCTGTTTACAGCTGAGGAACGGGGAGTCTGCAGGAACAGGAAGCCCAACAAAGAGAAAACGAGTTTAGTTCGTGTGATGTTCGCTCTCCAAGAGTGACACCCGCAAGTGTTTGCGCAAATATGGGTTTATTTAGCTGGCTAATGACTATTAAATGAAACTGTGAAGCAATCAGTCAATAAAGCCTGTCCAAGCTGTGCTCCAACGCTTTTGTCTTTTGCCTTGCTGTCAGCCACTGGCGCCTTCCGAGCACAAATGGCGTTTGCAACCTTGCTCTCTCAGGTAAGCTTGATGCTAGCTAGCTAGTACGACAGAAAATGGAGGTAGGGCAACTTTGAACAAGTGGTTAAGATTGTCACCTGGTGAAAGACACCAAAACTTTACTAAAAGCACCAAAAAAAAAAAAAAGCCACTCTGGATTCTGTCGTTGATGGATTGTGGAGGTTAAAGTAAGTTATTTTAAACTAAAAAGGAAAACCTTTACTAAGTTGATGCGGCTACATTGGCGCCTCAATGTACACCCCAATATGTTTTCAAAAAAGTGAAAATGAAGCTTGGTAAAGTGCTTTGGACAACAAATGGTGTCGATAAAGCGCAATATAAGTGGACTCCATTGACCTTCATGATCAAATTGGATTTTTTTTTTTGTTCTACGATGTGTTTTTGGGGCAAAAATCCAATTAACTGTAACCGGGATTCACTGCTTGAATGGATAATGAATAGTGAATGTAGAGTGTTGGTGCAAGTCCGAGCTCTACTCCACATGAATAAGAAATGGGCCATAGAAAGTCCGAGAGAGTCACACTAAGCAAATCGCTCTAAAAGTGCACATTATTAGCTGCAAGTTCATTCATAGGCATTCTTTTCCTAATTAAATCAAGGCTCAGGTACAGAGACAGTCATCCAGACTCACACTGAGGACATGACTCCAACAGCACTATGTTGTCGGATAATGAGCTGAGAAGTTTAGTCAGAGGCATTGCTTTCCCAATTAAGTCGCAGCTCAGGAGCAGGAACAAAGAGGAAGATCAGGAATACTAAAGAAAGACACATAATAAAGAAATGACTGTAAAAACAACATAAAAGGATGGATGAGAAGTTTAGTCATATCTGGTCATCAACTTCCATCTGGAATGGACCATTGCAAAAAAAAAAAAATGACAGTTGACGACTCAAACATGTACATTGAGCGATTTGATCGACTGATATGCTGCGACGGAAACGTGTGACGCCGGTTTTGAGGCTCCACTTACAGTACATTATTGACATCCATCCATTTCCTGATCCGCTTATCCTCACAAGGGTTGCGAGGTGCGCTGGAGCCTATGCCAGCTGTCCTCGGGCTTGACACCCTGAACCGGTTGCCAGCCAATCGCAGGGTACACATAGATGAGCAACCATCCGCGCTCACAGCAAGGGACAACTTCGATTGTTCCATTAACACGCATGCATTTTTTGGGAATGTGGGAGGAAACCGGAATACCCGGAGAAAACCCACGCAGGGACGGGGAGACATGCAAATTCCCCACAGAAAGGCCGGAGCCGGAATCAAACCCTGCACCTCTGCAGTCGTGAGGCCGACGCGCTAACTAGTCGACCACTGTGCCGCCATTATTACTACCAAAAAAAAAGTGGGCTCAAGACACATCCTGTACATCGGCCGGAAGGGCCCAGTGTGTTCTGCTTTCTCAGGCAGAGTCGGCTGCTGGCTAGGACATGACATCGTATATGTTTGTATTCCCAAGAACATCTTTTAAAGGAAAATGGGTCACTCTGAACTGAACTTTTCTCGGAACTTTCGTTACAATAATGCCTACAGCAGCAAAACGAGCTGTCTGAAGAACAGATTGTGATTCCAGAATTGGACGCTTCAGCAGTCACCAAGGAGGATCTCCAGCATGGTAACCAAGAGACGAGAATCCATCATCAACGCCGACTGACGGAAGCCTCGACGGCGTTCTTGTTTTACGACTTTCTCTCGGCTCATCCCATCGAGGTCACCACAGTGGGCCACTAGCAAGATTTGTTTTTCGGGGAGTTTTTTTTTTTACCCTATTGAGGTCACACAAAGCCATGATGTTAAACCGTCTTGATGTGCAAAACAGTTGGGAGTATCGTAGTGAGTCCTTTTTCACTAGAAGTGACTGAGCACTCATTATGGCCAGATGGTTACTATATCATTGACAAATAAAGACTACATGGGGGGGGGGGGGTGAAAAAAAAGTTCAGACAAGCCATGAAGGAAATGAGTGTTCCATTACGAATGTTTGTTGGCTTTTCCAACATCAACAAGTGCAGTACAAAAGAGTTTTTACACACACATGCCAGAGGTTCAACACTGGTATGCCCGAAGGAAGCGTCCACAAAAATTGCCAGCATTGCGCTCACTTTTTCGACACGAGTTATTGTGTGACAAGATGACTCACTAATCCCAAACAAGATTGTGAAGACAGATGATCAAGTCAAAGCCTGACTCACGATGGCGAAACGACTTTCTCTTCGTCACTCGTGTTTCTGATGTCTTTGAGTCATTTTGATTTGTTAACCATTTCTAGCGAGGTTTAGGATGATTACGTGTACACAAGAGGATGTTTTTTTCATTTTTTTCCATTTAACACTATATATAAGACCTTCAAAAAAAATCAAAGACACTTTCTCGAAAAAGGCACAGTAAAATCAGTGTAAAATTGAAGGGGGGGGAGCGGGACAGTTTTACAGTATTTGCAAATCACACTTGAGTTTTAAAGTAAAAAAAAAAGCCACAAAAACAGATAGAACTAAAAGAAAATAAACAATAATACACACAAATATTTTATGTGTAAAAAGTAATACAGCAGTGGGCATGTTTAAAAAAAAAATTAAATAGTGTTATATATTCATATATTTAAATTAGAGATTCTTCTGCACCATGATGTTTGGACTAATTAGATACATTGTGAAATATTTCTGGGGAAAAAAAAAAATTCTACCTATTTTGTATTTTTATTTTTAACCTCAAGAGGGCGCCTTGGATGACATGGCAGGTTCCTGCATCTTTTTTCATTTTCTATTATTTATATTATGTACATTTTTGGTGCGTGCGCCTCAACCAGGCTTGATAAATGTTCCTTACAGTCAAACCTCGGTTTTCGAACGTCTCGGTTCTCGTCCAATTCGGTTTTCGACCAAAAATTTCGAGTTTTTTTATGCCTCGGATGACAAACAAATTTCGGTTCTCGAACAAACTGAGCGCACTTGAATGCACCATTTGACTCCTCTCGCCTTCCTTACACGAGGAAGTGACGCTTCCTCGGGTAGACGAGGAAGTGACACTTCCTCGTGTTGCTTTCTATTGTGAGCAGACGTGTTCAGTCAACATTTTTATTTTAAAAAGAGCCTGGTTTCGGTTTTTGAACAATTTCGGTTTTCGAGGCAGCCTTCTGGAACGGATTATGGATGAAAACCGAGGTTTGACTGTATTTGAAAATTGTGAAAATCCATATCGATTATGCTGACTGTTTCTTATCTACAAGAGATAACATTTCTAAATCTTGCTAGGAATATGCCCGGGTGCAGTTGAGGACGACGTGGTCTTGTATAGAACCTCAGTTCCAGTTAGCCACAAAGTCACTACTTCTTGGGACTCATCATTGCAAAAAAAAAAAAAAAGACAACATGCATCCTGGGGCAACATCCTGTAACAATGAGGGTACATGAGTCTCTCCTCACCTCACCATCTGGTACATGGTGCCCACTGCCAAGGACAAGCGCAGACCGCAGTGCACGATTGGCTGCGATCCGCCATTTGAACCCTCGGGACTTGAATGACTCTTAGTGGTTGAGGTGAGCAGATAACATCGTTCCTGGCAAAATATGCCGACAAGCATTCTTCTTTGGTTAAATCCCACAATACAACGCCATCGACAAGGCCTCTGCTTATGACCTAACTAACACCAACGTGTTACAACAAAGTCTGCAAAGAAAGTCTGCTTCGGTATTCCTCTTCTCTTATCATCTTCGACCTTACAGAAAGTGGAAGGGTGGGGAAAAAAAATCTCCCAAAAGCAAGCATGCAGAATTAATCCGTTAATTCTGGCAGAAATGAGGTGTACTGGCGCCTGGTGTGATATGATGACATCATGTATGATGAGGATTCCAGCTCCGAAAAAGTCTTGGGCATTTTTTTTTTCAGGGGCATTTTCCAATTTGTTGAAATTAAAATATGAGCGTCAACTATGTTGATGAAAACTGATGTCCGATTCCCCTAACCATGCCACGTGATGTTTCCCTCTGAAATTTTCTTAAATCCCGCAGCTCACTTAGCGGCGAATATTTGCCAACGTAGGTGAAGTTGATTTTTCATCAGGACTTGTTCAATGTCGCAAACGGTCGTTTGTCGGACATTCGACAACAGTTTTAATGGTTGCAAACATTTCCACTACTCGCCGAGGAATTTTGAAATGTTCAAAATATCGTGATGACAAGAAAAACTGTTTTGGACATTTTGACAGATTTTAGGGTGACTGGTTAGCATGCCGGCCTCACAGTGCACAGGTGCCTGTGTGGGTTTTCTCTGGGTACTCCGGTTTCCTCCCACATTCCAAAAACATGCATGGCAGGCTGGTTGGACACTCAAAAAATTGTCCCTAGGTGTGAGCGTGACCGCAGATGGTTGTTTGTCTATGGGTGCCCTGTGATTGGCTGGCAACCAGTTCAGGGTGCACCCCGCCCACTGCCCGAAGACAGCTGGGACAGACTCCAGCACGCTCGCGACCCTCGTGAGGATAAAGCGGTTCAAATGATGGATAGCCAGATTTTAGCAAGGACCATGCAAGTTGACACACATGATTTTGCTTTCATGGGCCACATAAAAGGATGTCAGGGACCAGATTTGCCCCCCGGACCTTGAGTTTGACACCTATGACCTAACTCAACCCTAAAATATATCCCCCTTTTTTTATGTGCCTGAACCTACTGTCGTAAATAACTTTGTTGTGTTTAAGATGTTTGAGCAGCTGAATAAATCCAACCCCCCCCCGCCCCACCAAAAAAATAAATCCGCGTTTCATATCGATGAAGTTGACATCCTGAGAACGTCGTCTACACTCTACCATGACCCCATAGATTCAGGTCACGCAGGAGACGTCTGTTCAGCGTCTGCTGTCTTCACATCTGGACAGACACGTTAGTCATAACTGGATCAAGGCCAACTGCTTTTTTTTTATTTTTTTTTTTTGGACACAAGCATTCCGGGTCGAGCCAGCACATGGTTGATTGGTTACGCCATAATCTTTCGTTACAGTAAATCCATGTCACATTTGACTGCCGGGTAGAACGCAGACCCCGCGGGAAAGATGTAAATTGTCTGCGCCATGACTCAGACAGCAGACGGCGGGAGTCCAACCGGCATTTTCCTCATTTAGTCGCCGATCAAAATTCAGTCGTAAAGAACCGGCCTTAGGTTATGAAGTTTCTCATAGCAAGACAACCCAACAGTATCTTTTGGACATAAAACTCCATCTTGGAGGTGCTGGAATGTGATATAATGATGTTGCAGCTCCGAAAAAGGAGAGCTGTGGTGTTGGTTTTTAGAACGTATCTCAACTAATACAGGCACTCGAGAGACGTTCAAGGACCAACTCCGAAAAATGTAAATTAACGATACCTTCAAAGACACGAAAAAAATCGAAAATAATCCACCAGAACAGAAAATCGAGTGAGGAAATCGCAAAATCAA
Source organism: Hippocampus abdominalis (assembly GCA_018466805.1). NCBI lineage: Eukaryota > Metazoa > Chordata > Actinopteri > Syngnathiformes > Syngnathidae > Hippocampus > Hippocampus abdominalis. The sequence continues at coordinate 13,887,570 of CM031705.1, read as the reverse complement.
TTCTATTGGGGGTTTGTAAATCCACAACAAAGGAATAAATAACATTAAACAAGATAGGCCAGTCTCTTACAATGGACAACATTTTTTTTACTACTGCTCGGTTCAAGAAGCTTTCATAACTAACACGACAGTCCCAAGAGAAATAATATTACAGTCAAACCTCGGTTTTCGTCCATAATCCGTTCCAGAAGGCTGTTCGAAAACCGAAATTGTTCGAAAACCAAAACCACGCTCTTTTTAAAATAAAAATGTTGACTGAACACGGCTGCTCACAATGGAAAGCAACACGAGGAAGCGTCACTTCCTCGTGTAAGGAAGGCGAGAGGAGTCAAATGGTGCATTCAAGTGCGCTCAGTTTGTTTGAGAACCGAAATTTTTTCGTCATCCGAGGCATAAAAATTTCGACATTTTTGGTCGAAAACCGAATTGGTCGAGAACCGAGACGTTAAAAAAACGAGATTTTACTGTATTCAGTTTATATATATATATAAAAAGGACATTTCAGACAGAAGGAGAAAAGCTCCTTCAGGCTGGGAAAGTCAACTATCATGTAACCAACAGCTGACTAGAACACAACCCCCCCCCCCCACCCCGCCACGCACCCCAACCGTACTCAGACTTTCACATTTGTTGCTTTTTTGGGGGGGGGAGGGGTGACCTTTTGAACATACTGTATTTGCTCCATCCCTTGCAGGCCGTTTTCCCGCTCTCTCGCCTTCATCGCCCCCTCCCGCATCAGATGCATCTCTATCATCTTTTGCCTTCTCACAAGAAAATAGGAGGGGAAAAAAAAAAAAAAAAGTTGCCACCTGCTGCGACCAAATTCGCTTTGAGGAATTACTCTTTTGTTGCCGCGGCTGTGAACACCGAGAGGCGTATTCTCTAACCTTCTTACTTTTTACCTCCTATAAACTTTCCTGGAGTTCTTGGCAGCGGCTTGTGGGTTCATGTGAGGACAATGCAGATCTGAAAAGGGAGCTTTCTTTTTTTTTTTTTTTTTCCGGGTGCTTACTTATTGACATGGCGGGGTTCCAGAAACCGCAACTGATGAAATATCTCAACAACGACCTGGCAAAACAGATTTATAACTAGCTTCGATTTCTGCCTTCGGTCCTTTCAAGTCTCTCGCCTAGAACAGAAAAGAAGAGCAGATAAGAATCCCGGACTTCACCTTCCACACCCCCGTCGATATCAAAGAACACGAGTGTTTACGCTCAACTGGAATGAGGCAAATAACAGTTGCCTGTGGGTTGTTTATTTCTCCGCAACTTGCCTGCCAATGACGGATGCACTAACATGTTAGAATAATCGGTTTCATCTCGCTAGTCACATCGCGCTCAAAGTATTGTTGGATATTTCAGTGAGTGTTAAAGCAAAAAAAAAAAAAAAAAAACCCCCCCCCCCCCACAAACAAACAAATTAAAAAACAGCTCAACCGATCGCAGCATAAACAGTCGTGACAATGCACGTGTTCTTTTTTTGGGAGGAGGGGGGGGCTAAATGTTTCATGGCCGACACATGGGGCTCAACGCGCTTGACGTGAAAACCGGCGCATCTGGATTTTTGAGCCTGTTTAGCGGCATTTGCGCTGGGTGTTGCAGCGAACTGAGGGTGCTTCATTTGACACGCTCCTGGTGCACCTGACAATTTGTGGGGGGGGGGTGGAGGATTTGGCCTCACGTGCGAAAACATACTAACGGGGTGAAATGCGGTCTTCAAGTGCCCACGTCCTTGCGGTAATCTGTGATTTTTCAAGGGAACAAAGAGCCCAATCGATTGCCAGCGAATGAAGTCGGCTGTGTTCACACCCACAATGGCGCCAACCTGCGCGCATCTGGGGAAAATACCAACACTTGATGTAGCCTGCCCTTGCATGAAATCGTCGGAATGCATTAATTCCTTCAATTACACAATAAAGAGTATTGTACATCTCATCACAGGGTACCGCTCGAGATTGTTTCGCCAACGACACCAATTGTATTATGACACAGTAACTGCACGATAATGACTACAATGCAAGATAAGCAATCACAATTCATGACAGTATCCATGAAGAAAGGAATTCTTTTGATGAAAACAGTCAACTATCAATCCATCCATTTTCCAATCCGCTTTATTCCTCACAAGGGTCGCAGGGGGTTGCTGGAGCCTATCCCAGCTGTCTTTGGGCAGTAAGCGGGAGACACCCTGAACCGGTTGACAGCCAATCGCAGGGCACACAGAGACGAACAAACATCTGCGCTCACATTCACACCAAAGGACAATTTAGAGGGTTCCATTAATACGCATGCATGATTTTTGGAATGTGGGAGGAAACCGGAGCACCCGGAGAAAAGCCACGCAGGCCCAGGGAGAACATGCAAACTCCACACAGGGAAGGCCATAGCCCCGGGATCGAACCCATGAGGTCTGCACTGTGAGGTCGACGCGCTAACCACTGGACCACCGGGCCGCCAACAGTCAACTACAGTGAAACTCCTCGACAACGAAATCATGTTTGCAGCAAGAAATTTTTCACAACAGGGGGTTTTTCACTGTAGCAAATTTAAAACAGGAAAGCGGGAATGGTGTTAATGCATGAAGATTTTTTTCACACTAGGGGGGTATTTTCACCCATGTAGATTTCGTTGTAGAGGAGTTTCACTGTACTGGTACGATTTTCAACATTGATGTGGGTATGTGGCCGTTGATGTCTCAAAGATGGACTATTACGGGCTCATGCGGTGAAGTGGCAAGAAACAAGCCAGACTGGGCGGAACAAATACGTTTACAGAGCTCCGTTGGAAAACAACCACAGACGCACACAACACCGAGTAGTGCCGCGTGATGGAGTTTATTCGAAGGATGGCTGCTATCTTAGGAAACGTGGCGATATTTGTCTGCGTCGCCCACGGTTCTCTCCCGAGCTTACATTTAACCAGACTGAATATATCTCAAGACAGATCGCACTGCCCCCTACCTTCTGTTTCTGGGCCACTATTGTCTGGTCTCTCGGGGTGACTGGCGAGTGCTCGCTCAAGTTAGCGTCTCAAGAAGTCTGTGGCCTTATTTGAACTCCTTCAGTCGTGGTGATAGTGCGCCAGTCGGAGGGTGTCCTCATGTGGCTTCTCCCCACTGAGGCCTGTTTGAGCTTATTAGTGTGCGCCCGTCTGTACACTCATTGATGCCAGTCCTCGGGACAGATGGTGGCAAGACAGGGTGAGTGAGCGCGGCACACATACACACACACACATATATATACACACACACGCACGCACGCGCGCCCGCAGACACACACTCCGTTTCATTTTTGCTGTTACGTCTGTCGTTGTTGTATTTCTGCCCCCCCCCCCCCACCCCAAAAAAAAAAATCGGTGATCTATCGAGCAATGCTGTCAACTTTGTATGCGATAGTTTTGAAGGGCGACTGTTCGTGTGACTAAACAATCCTTTGGTAGCGCATTTGCATCAGCTCATGAATCTTTCTAATGTCACTGCTCATTTAGCAGCGCACGGAACCATATTTGGTAAGCGACGTGATCGAAATGAACCGCCTGCGTCACTTTGAGGCAGGAGAAGAGTCGGAATCACATTTTTGTTCTTGATGGTTTGAATCGCGTTCATCATGTGAACCGAAATCTACGGTATACCCTCAAAAGGGAGGATCAAGTTCACGTCAAACCGACTGCACGTTTTGTTTTGTCAAACGGAGTTTGTCGTCATTTTGTGAGCCAACGATCAAAAGATAATATGCGTGGCATGAAAATATGAAGTCGAGAAGTTTCATTTTTCTCAGTTGTATTTTTTCCGTGTTTTCTTTTACCCGTCAAATTGATCGTTTATACATGCGCAGTGTTTTTGTGCTTGATTTGCTTATTGTCATTACGTTTTTAACCCTCATGCAGTATTTTTAAGCGGCTGCATGAAGGGTATTACGTCCCAAAAATGTCCCTCTTCCAATGTGCAACAACTTTTTTCACTTTTCATTTTTTTTCACTTTCAACCCCTCAAAATGTTCAGTGGGAATTGGCCAAGACATAGATATACATCCTATGCAAAATTTCAGCTTCGTGGAGTTATTTTTCACTGTTTTGTCTGTGGTGTCCATTTGTCCAACAGTCCAAAATCGTCCAAAGTGTCCGAAATGTCCAATTTTGGGATAATTACTGCATGGGGGTTAAAGGGGGCGGCCCGGTAGTCCAGTGGTTAGCACGTCGGCTTCACAGTGCAGAGGTACCGGGTTCGATCCCAGCTCCGGCCTCCCTGTGTGGAGTTTGCATGTTCTCCCCGGGCTTGCGTGGGTTTTCTCCGGGTGCTCCGGTTTCCTCCCACATTCCAAAAACATGCATGGCAGGCTCGTTGGGCACTCTAAATTGTCCCTAGGTGTGAGTGTGAGTGTGAGCATGGATGGTTGTTCGTCTCTGTGTGCCCTGCGATTGGCTGGCAACCAATTCAGGGTGTCCCCTGCCTACTGCCCGAAGACTGCTGGGATAGGCTCCAGCACCCCCCGCGACCCTAGTGAGGATGAAGCGGTTCGGAAAATGGATGGATGGATGGATGGGGGTTAAAGGTGCAAGTGGTTTGCGGGGTGACGTCTGGCGATGAATGAAATATATTAACGGAAATACAGTATATCATGTAGTAATAGTTGTCGTTAATTGTCAGAGTTGTTGTATTTGATTAGTTCTCAGTTGTTTCAACCACATAAAAATTTTGAATTTTTGAAACAAGAGAGGGGGCAAAAAAAAAGTCTGGAGCAAAGTGAAAAGGAGTGTGTTGAATCTTCACCTTCTTATTGTTATGATGTTTTCAAAACAAACAACACATTTAGATAGACAATCCTTTTCGGTCCCAACATGAACAAAATGTCAAACAGTTTAGGCGGCTCAATTTTTGGAATAATAATAATACATTTTATTTATAAGAATACATTGTTTTAAATGATAAAACTAATCATAGCCGCCAAGCTAACACAAGCAAATGCTCCAAAATGTTTTTTGTTTTTTTTGCTTTTCTTTTTTAAAACCTGGCTTATATATTTGTTCATACTGTATTTCAGGTTGTTGTTTTTTTAACCAAAGTGAACCACACATTTTCAATTCCGTTAACTCGAATATGGGAATAACAGTAAAGGGTAAAATGTGAACGATGATTTCTTGTTTAGGACATTCTTGTTTTTTATTTATTAATTATTAAATATAGCAAAGATTTTGACATGTAATTTTTTTTACATGATCTGAGTAATGTTAAAGTTTTGCAGTAATTATCATTCCAAGACATGCGCTATCGTACTCTCTTTCTAATTTAATTCAATTCAGGATGACTTTGAACTGTTTTTTTTTTTTGGGTCAGGTGCCGTAACTTTTTGTTGTTGATGTTACAATTCAAGATTTATTCACTTCAAATTTGCAATTGTGTTAAATTCATTTTCAGTTGTAGTCAGAAGCCGTTTCTGATCATTTTTAATGCTATTTCATTTTGATCAAATATTTGTACAATATACACTGCATTTTTGGGGGAAATTACAATAACAGAAAGTCTTGCAGTCTATTCGAATTGTATTGCGTTTTGGATTACAGAGTACATGCCAGTGTTCATGTGAAGAACCAGAAAGCATTTGGTGTGAGCATTGCTAGGAAGGGTTCCGTCTTTTGAAAAATGTAAAAGGTTAATCAACGTGAGGTTTACTTGTTTACCAAAAAAAAACTAAAGGGGGGGGGGGGGGAATCAAAGCTCCGCTGTCCTCATGAGGTCATTGTGCACTCAACAGTGTTTAATAGGATGTGTTTTACTGCCTTGAGTTATCTCTGCGGGGTACTGCCGAAGCGCTGCTCCAAACGTCAACTGGCAGCGTTTGGGAAGCGAGTGAGGCAAAACCCAAAACGTCTGACTCAGTCAGGCAAAGAGAAAAGCCGAGAAGGTTCATGCAGATGCTACTTGAAACATGCGGTTAGTTTATCAATGGGGCCTTTTAACGTTTTTTTTCCTTCTTTTTTTTTTTGTGGGATTGCAAAAGATCATTTTTTCAAACATTCGGGGGACAATTTTTCAATGCGCTCTTGATTTGGAACGGTTTCAGACAGACGGATGACTTTTTGGGCTGTGTTCACATAAAAGGCATTTTCCATTCATTTCGTCCCGGTTCACTGATTGAATCAAGTTTTGCAAAAGGAGGCGAGAACTTGATTGTGCACGCAAACACACGTGGGAGCCCAACTACTAACTGGGTGCAACCACAATTTCGAAACGCTAAATTGGCAGACAATTCCTTTTTCAAATTGTTTTTTATTTAGCACATGAAATGTGATTTATCAAACCCGAGACAAAGTGCAGTGGCTGATTTTGCATCTTGATAGAGGGAGTTTTACCCTTTCATGCACCCTGTAACCTGATAACCTGATAAGCTGTCCACTATAGTAACCCTCTGTCCCCGAAAGGGTTCAAATAGAGTTGCAAACGATCAAGTAAAGCAGTGCCAGCGTCACGGTGCGGTGAGACCGAACGCGAGTTGAACGAAAACGCGCGGGGTGGCGTGGATGCCGATGAGCAATAGCCATGATGCTAGCTTGAAACAGGACACGAATTATTGCCCTGCGTACTATGTTTGCGAGGTTGGAGGGGGAGGGGGGCACTCGCTTCGAGCGGCGAATAGTCGGGGCTTCTCGTTTTCCTTCGACAGGAAATAAAACGAACATCGCTCTTAAATCTGGTGACCGAGAGTTTGTGTTATTACGATGCCGGCACAATCTTATTTGACAGTTCAACAGCAGTAAGCAAGTCCAAGCACCCCCCCAGAAAATGTCCTTTTTGGTTCGGTCCCGACTCAGACCACAATGAACGCCCCACTTGTTTTTATTTCACCACGCTGCGTGTAGCTGTTTGTTGTTGTTATTGTTTTGTTGTATTTTAAGATCGGGCCGCCCGAGCCCGGGCCCTAAAATGTCAATCATTGCTTCGGGTTCGGGTCGGGTCGGGCTTCTCTCTCGCTGCCGTTTTTTTCATAGTCTCTCTGCTTCTCTCTCTCTTAAAGTGCCGCGCTAGGCCCTATTTTCAACCCCTCAAAATGTCGGACGGCCTTAAATTTTCCCCGTCCACTCTTAAAAAAAAAAAGCCGTCAATGATGGAAAATTGTCGGTTAATGTAATCTCTTCAGAAACTGAAATATAAAAGATGTAAACCTTTATACAGTCTTCTTTAACTTAGATTTCGTTACAAAAGACAGGCTTTGTTATCAGAAATCACCCCTCCTCCTCCCGAGTCCTCACTAATAAAATATGAAATAATAATAATAATAATAAATGTTATTTATAAGCGTCTTTCAAGACACCCAAGGACACTTTACAATCAATCTCGGGTTCTCTTCGGGCTCGGGCCTGCGAATCAAGTTAAGTGATCGGGCTCGGGTCGGGTTGGGTTTAAATACCCTCGGGCCCGGTCGGGTCGGGCTCGATTTTTTAGGACCGATCTTAGCTCTAGTACTGTACATTCTTGACATGATAGGCCAGGCGTGTCCAACTCATTTTTGTCACCGGCCAAATTGTAGTTGCCATTTACCTTGGAGGTCCATTCTGACTGTGAAACCATACGAAGAAGTCAAAAATAATCGTTTCTTCAACTATTTAAGTGACTATAATGAGGGGTATGGTCGCAAGAAAATGCTGACAACAGCTCTCATTTATTTACATGTGATCATTTTAAATTTTGGTACAGATTTTAGGAAGCATGATGGAAGTTGACATGTTTGTTTGGCTTTCGCAGGCCACATAAAATTATGTGGCGGGCCATATTTGGCCCACGGGACTTGAGTTTGACACCTATGCGAAAGGCTGTTGGCACAGAGACCACAAAAAGCACACATTTCCGTGATTTATTATTTTTTTCCCCCACTTGGACTAGTTTGCAATCTACCGGTCGAGCACAAGCACTCCTGGATGACATGTTTTCCATGCTGCTGTTTTGGTTACCAATTTCGCGGTCAAATATGCTCAGCCATGTCACCATGATAAATTGAGTGCCTATGAACGGAGAGAATTTGGCCATAGCAGCAAAGGAAACAATCTCCTCCCTTCCAGGAAGAACCAAGATGCAGTTACGGGTTGGCAATCTCAACTGGATGAGAGCAAGAGCCGAAAAATTTGAACAGCAAAAGTGAAGCAGAAGTATTTGATGGCGGGAAAGATAGGCACATTCCATGTCAGCACACCTTTTCAGCACTCTTTTGGTCTTGAGGTTGAACAGAATTTGGGACAAGGTTGTTCTGTGTTAACATGGGAATAGTTTTGGCAGCTGGTGAATTTAATATCCTGCATTCCTGACTTGGTTAATTATCCTCATAATAAATTCCTTTCATGATGGTTCTGCTGGGCGGCATCAATCATCAGCCATGATACTGTTCAGATCCCGGACTTTAGATGCCAAAAACAGAATACTATATCAACACGTACGACACTGTGATAAATTGTACTGTGATGTATCACCGTTACAACACAAGTTATGTTTCGAGCGAATATGTCTGTGTTTTTACAATAAACAGACTCATTTAACAACTTTATGGAACAATCTGGAAATACAGTACAGGTACATTGGTTGGGAGTCAAATCGAAAGAGCTCTTTGATGACGTGTTCGTTCAAGTCATGAAATGATCATATAATAATGAACAAAATGGCAGCCGGGTGTCTTCAAGAAAAAGATTTTTCGGACATGAGAGAAATGTGCTCAAATGTCAGCCTCCTGATCCCAAAACGGGGCCCTTTCTCGCCCAAAAATGTGGCCAGCGTTGCGAGTGTGCGTGTGGAAAAGTGGCAGGGAGAAAGAAACATAAAAATTCACAACCAGGCTGACAAGCTCTGAAAATCAACCCCGTGGAAAAGTGGCTTCTTGTGTGGGAATGAAAGACGTTGCGGCCAGAAAAAGGGCTAGGGGAGCAAAAAAAAAAAAAAAGACCCAGCCCCTTCCAATTCATTCAACTTGACTTCGACAGTTTAGTATTATTTTTCATTTTTTTTACTTTTCACTCACCATACTTTTTATTCTTGCCCATTATTCATTTCTTTTTTTTTTTTAATACCTTATATGTTTATGTCGAATTCGTAGCTTCGTGACTCAGTCTAGTGTCATCGTTATTTCTGTTGAACATAAACATGATTTAGAATACTTGGCATGTTACGAACTGGGAAGAATTTCCTTGAAACGAGATCCAATTAGAACAATATGGTTGGCAACAGTTGAGTGAAAGTCAGCCGCTAATGGGCTATGGGCGAGGTGTTTTGGATAATGCTTTCAGAGCGATAGACGGAGATTTTTTAATTTTTTATATTTTATTTTGTGGAGGGTTTGACATAGCAGATATAGCTGGGGCACAAATGAGTTGACGTTCAGATGCTTGTAGACAAGAAGCCCGTAACAATTTAAAATTCAAAGAAGAATCTGTAGCGCAAAAAGTATGAATTTGTGTGTTCGTTTTTGTTTTGTTAGTTTAGTAATGTCTCAAGAAAGTACCCGACGCCAGTACAACTCTACGATGGGAGACAACTTCACGCCAACTGGTGCGTCCTCGCAGGCAGTCTGCTGCGTGGCCTCATGCCGGCTGTATTTAGAGCAAAAAGTCACACTTGCGTACGCTGCTAAGACTGAAGCTGAAGGTCAACAAGCATGTATGCTCGGCGCTTACAAGAGGAAACAACTCACCACAGACCAGCAGATTGTGCTTCTGTGTATTTGTCAAACAAATACTGTCATTAACCCTCATGCAGTATTTTTAAGCGGCTGCATGAAGGGTATTGCGTCCCAAAAATGTCCCTCTTCCAATGTGCAACAACTTTTTTCACTTTTAATTCATTTTCACTTTCAACCCCTCAAAATGTTCAGTGGGAATTGGCCAAGACATAGATATACATCCTATGCAAATTTTCAGCTTCGTGGAGTTATTTTTCGCTGTTTTGTCTGTGGTGTCCATTTGTCCAACGGTCCAAAATCGTCCAAAGTGTCCGAAATGTCCAATTTTGGGATAATTACTGCATGGGGGTTAAATGAACCAATGCACAAAATGCTGAAAGCGGTCCAAAACGGCTAGCATGACGCACAACAAAGATGAGATGACAACAATGGATGGACAAGTGTAGTCTACTTACAAAATTAATTGGAAGAAATTTCTGAACTAGAACTGAAGTCGAGACACGTTTTCCATATAAATGCCCTAATCCGTTCCAAGACCCCGTCTGACATAAATGTTTTATAAAGCATAAAAATGCATCAAAAGATGTAACAAATACATGTTACAATTAGATGATTGCACAATAAATGAGAGTAGTGCATAATGTAAAAAAACAAAGAATAAAGAATTAAAATGATAACTTTAACTTTTAACTGCGCCCTTGTCGTTTTTTGCCCTCTTGAGTTCAAATTTGGCAGATAAACACGCAACAGACAGACGATGCGACATATATATCTTCCCTTCACTTGCACTTTGGCAAGATAACAACGTGAACTCCCTTGGCAGAGGAGCCAAACAAACTAAGAATGACCCATCGACCAACAATAACCGCAGTTCTGAGAATCTCACAATGTGTCCTTCGTGGAAGAAAAAAAAAAAAGATGAATGCTTGTAAGATTGAGTTTCAATCTACTAAAAGATGTTGTCGACCTCTTAAGCCTCCTACACAGCACCCAGAAACTTTTAGTACAAATCATTGCATCCCGATGGACCGGTTACATAACAAGTGCACACAAGTTTACTTTCAATTTGCTCATCTATATTTCCGTGATTGTGGAGGAGGTGAGACCATTTTCTTTTTCTTTTTTTTTTATGGAGTTAGCGCCTACCTACATAGCAGCCCATGTGTTGGAGCTGACTGCGAGGAAAATTTAAAGAGAGAGCTACAAGGAACCATGAGGTGTAGAAGTTTTAAACTGCAAACAAATGATCCGATATTTTGCGTAATGGGTGTGATGGATAACCCAGCAACTGTAACGGAAGTCGATCTGGCCTCAGTCAAAACGTTTTCTCGGTAAAAACGCAGCATTGCAACACTGCATTGCCACACATTGGAAAATTGGTGGCAATCAGGCACTGAAATAACTTGAATGGAAACATTTCCAACTAACCTATTAGCCAATTTCTGTGCTCGAACGTAACTGAGGCAAAATGGTTTTCGGAACTCCTAACGAGACTTGCGAACCAGTGCTCCGATATTTTGGCCCATTCCTAGAAAGTAAACTGTTGCCGCCGTCTTCGGTTTTGACGGGTATTTATGAGCCTGTTCCAAAGGCGTTCAAAAGGATTTTTAGATCGGGGTTCTTCAGAATAGTCCGATGTTTGGTTCGGGGCCAGTCCGGGATTATTTAACGTTGTATTTTGGTTCGTTATACTGTCGAGGGAGAGGAGGCGCGCGTGGCTGTTTTTTGGTTTGGACATGTCAGCAAGCAAAGCAGCTCCAAAACTTAACTGAAAACAAAGTCGATGGTTTGTTCAAGACAGAAAAAAAAAACAAAAAAAAACGACACAGAACTGGAATTTTCAAAAATACATTGTTGATGGGGCTGTGTTTTGTTCTTGCTTTTTTTTTTTGTGTGTGTGCTATGGAATATGTGTGTGTCCTGAATGAAGTTTCGATTTCATATATTATGTGACGAGGAGATTAATCTACGGTACTTGTAAGGGTTTAAAAGCTACCCAAAAATATAAGGACATGTTTGGTTTGACCGATTAGAAAAATCGACATTTCGAGCGTGAAAGTACTCAAGTTTGCCAAACATCCTGAGTAGGTTTGGGTGGTCTGGCGCACCACCGGGTGAAACGTAATGCAATCCAAACAAACTGCTTCTCTCATTTGCAGCAGTTTCCTCCTTTTTTTTTTTTTTTGATGAGGAAAAGTCAGTTCAACCAAGGTCCTGGAACACTAAACAGTCCAATCTTTGTTTCAGGGCCAGTTGTAGGATGTCGAATTCTCATAAGTCAAGTTTAATGTCATTCATGACGTCAAACGAGAAGTTGTGCAGCAACCGGTTCAGGGTGTCCCCCGCCTACTGCCCGAAGACGGCTGGGAGAGGCTCCAGCACGCCAGCGACCCACGTGAGGATAAAGCGGATCAGAAAACGGATGGATGGAAGTTGTGGAGAGTCTACACTGGTTTGTTATTGCGCAAAACGACAATAGCTCATATGCCGGTAATGGTTTGTTGCTTAGGCAGACGGCGCGTATTGATTTTGCATTTAATTGCTTGCATTTGTCAATTTCAAAGTTTTCTGGGATCTCATTCTATTGATGTACAGTGAAGAAAAAAAAATGTCCTTGAGGTAATTCAGGGGGAAATTCTCTCGTCACAATCCTTTTAAGTCGTTAGCATGGCGTTGCGTGAAGATTAAGAGCAGAGCTGAGCACCTTTTTGAGGAAAAAAAAACGACATCAAAATGCGAACAAATTGAAGTTGACCGCTATTCGCGGAACAGATTTCACATTGATCAATATTTAAAATCAGTTCTGCAAATCAAAATTTTTTTTTTAACCCTTTCAGAGACAGCTCATCATGTTATCAGGTTACAGGGGGCATGAAAGGGTTCATTAAAACTCCCAAATGCGCCTCATCATGAATGTCCTTGTCATCGCATGTTGGAAAATCCTCCACAGCGGTCGTTCATCCAACCAAAAAGCATTCTCTCTTTTGAGGACAATCCCACATGACAAGACCTTGTGGTTGTCCCCTTTCCATTTGTTTCATTTTCTACTTTTTGCTGATGCATCTTTTGAGTCCAATTGAGCAGATGGTGAAGACACAGTATCCCTCGGATGTCAACTGATGAGGAAAATCTGGTCCAAAGTATTTTTTTTTTTTTTTCCTTTGAGGAGAATTTGGAGGCAAAAATCAGCAAATGACAATGTGATGAAGTGTGATCATTCTGATTTGGTTTGTTGCTTATAGGGGATGACCGTCGATGTGCCCCGTCCTTGTTTTCGATTGAAATCAGGAGTAGTGAGTGTCAAGATGTGATGTCGCCACGTCCTTGCAGCATCACTGGGATTTATCGCTGTGACGCAATGCAGTATTTTGGGTTCCTTGCTCCTGATGCTCTCCCAGCTAAAGCCTCCTTTTTTTTTTTTTTTTAACGTTCCTATCATCAGTGCGGCTTTCATTTCGCAAGGAAGTATTTTTTTGTTTTTTGGGCAGGGGGGCTGCAAATCTAAATCTGCATACTTGTGTGTCCCTGCTGTGGATTCCAAATGGAATTCCGCTCACATATTTCAAGTCCAACTCGTCTGTCACCGGTCCTAACTTGTTGACATTCTGTGAGCAAGCAGGGGGGGCTAGGGGGGGGGGCCGAAAGAGCAGAGCGAGCTAATGCTGAGCAGAACGATACAGAAGGGAGGCAGCTGCGTATTCGGCGTTTCATCTCTAGCCGAAGTTCAGATGAGGACACGCTCTCACACTGACTGCCTCGGGATGAGCCACACTTATTTTGGAAGGCAGCAGACAGGAAAGAAGATGGGTGCGTTTCCAAAAAAAAAAATTAAAAAAAACGCACCGCATCAGAAACAAGTTCTGCAATATCTCAGTGAGGATAAAACATCAAGCCAGGCTACAGTGTTGCAGTTGAGAGCACATAAAACGAAGTCAAGACCAAGACTGACTAAATAAATAGAATTTGCGGGTGTCTGTTCATCGTTAACAACATTCGTGTCCTCGGTTCTGTCCGTTTAAGTGAGATGAACCGCACTGCGCCACAGTTCACAGAGACCATCTCTCTTAGCAGCGCTCTCGGTTCGTTTGTTTGGTGCACACCAGGAGTTCATTCACACTTGCCCAAATGAACAGTACTAACAGAGCAATCACACCAGGAGTCTGTTGTAACCAAACCTGACAGGGGTGAACATAGTCACAACCTGACTGGACCATTGATATCAATACACAGGATTTTGTGACACTTTCGATTGGCCATTTTAACAATTCTGTGTCTTTGAAGCGTGCAGTTGTTCACACGTGACACAACTTTCCAAGCAGTCTCAATTTGCTTGTTATGTGGACACTGAAGTTGATGCTACTGACACTTGATCAAACCAACCGCAGTAGCGGTGCAATCGCACCACAATTCGTTAAAAGTGAACCAAAGTTACAAACCGATTGATTCTATTCTCAAGATTTTGAACGTCACTTTCAATCTAGTTTGCGTCTTTTGTCCTGAACTGCATCCAGAGGGGATTTGCGAGTGGACCGAGACTCAGCACAACTGCATCGAAATTCATTCTTCACTACGTAGCAATTCAAAAATATGATACGACAGCACTTGTTGACCGAAACACTCGCAATGAGATGAGATCAGTAATGATACTTTCAACAAACTCAAAAACTGAAAATGAATCGCTTACGTCTGACTTAAGACATGACAGGAGCTTATGGTGAAATATTTATAATATCAGCAATGCTATTGGCAGAGCTTTGAAAACTACTCAATAATAGCTTAAAAATATTTTTTCCACATACTATTACATATAATTGTACATATAATAATTTAGAAAAACCTTGAAAAAGGACTGCCTCCCTCAAACTGCCTCCTTTAGTGCGTTATGAAAGATATAGCTTTTAAAATGGAAGTCTAAACATGACATTCAGATTAATAATTGTTTGTGGAATATGAATCAAGCAGCCATTTTAGGAGGCGGCCATTTTGCCTTGGCGTGCCTGATAATGACATCACAGTTGCTCGTGGGCTTGTGTTACAACCAATCACGGTTTTCTGAGTTGGGTCACATGACATTTGCAAGCTGAGCTGTGAGCGGTCATTACCAGAGCAACTGTGATGTCAGTTTCAGCTGACATCAAGTGGCAAAATGGCCGCCATCTGAGATGGCCAAAAAAATGGGTGGATTTTGCTTCCTGATTCATATTCCACAAACGCAATATTACTGTAATTTCCGGACTATAACCGCGACTTTTGTCACACGCTTTCAACTCTGCGGCTTATTTAATGAAGCGGCCTATATAAAGACTTTTTTAACGGCCGCCTGTGTACCGTCTTTCTTTGTAAATATCTCATGTAACAATATGGGCACCTGCGGCTTATAGGTAGGTGCGGCTTATGTGTGTACAAAATGTTTTTTTCCTTTAAAAATGTAGTGGTGCGGCTTATAATCAGGTGCGGTCTATAGTCCAGAAATTACGGTAATCTGAATGGATAGGACATACGTAGTATTGTCAAGAAATATTTTGAGATGACTTCCCTATAATGGTTTTGATGGCAGAACGTAATTTTCTACCACTTTCCTAAAATCAACCCTAGTGGGCAGCGTGCAGATGAAACTAATTGTGGCCGCTTGTTTCCATGACCTTGTTTTTTTCCAGTTACAACCCACAGCTTGTGACCATAGCTGAGCGTGAGAATGGAGACTGACAAGTGAATCAAGAGCTTCGCCTTTAGGGTCACTTCTTTTTTTCTTTTTTTCTTTTTTTGCACCAAGAAAGACTGTAGGCATGCGGACTCTGTGCCAATCCGCCTGTTGATCTTTAGAATAAATTTCTTTTTCCATTTCTATTTCACCAAAGTGCTAGCTTAAGACCTAGTTCAATTTTAAATCATTCCAACAAATAATTCTAACATCAAAACCTGCCCAAAAGTGGACAAGGACCAGTCTTGAACACAACATGACTGGTGGAAACGTTCTCACAGTTTACCATGGCTATGTAGGAACCATCATGAAAAGATTTTCGGGCCGGTGGTGGATCCCCATATGGAGTAACACATCAGAGGCGAGGAAAATCGCTAAGAGAAAGAGTTCATCAGAGACATGGCAGCTCTTCCGTGGTAATTGTCTTGACACTTAAATGGCTAAAAGGCTACGGGCCCGGGGGAGAGGTGGCCCCGAACATAATGGGAGGCATGTAATGAGAAGTGGGACGTATGTAGGGGGCTCGGATGTGCTCGGCATGAGAGCGGGCACCCTTAATTGTTAGCTAGCTTTCTCAGCCTTTATTATTATTGCCGAACATTGATTCACCCCGATAATGCTCAAAACGCATGAACGGCAGTTTCATTGTCATTTAATGAAACCCCCCCCTCCCCGCGGGTACCTCCCATATGTGTTGCATTAAGCGGTTAGCTTAAACTTTCTATGATCTACTGTATCCTCGTGGAAATTGGGGGGATGGCTAACCTAAAACAGCTTTCCGCCCGCCCTCTTTCGTTAGAATATCAGCCGGAGTGCGAGCCCCGGGGTCTAATCACCCGAAAAGTTGTTTTGTGAGCGCGAAACCGCGGTCGCAAACCCGCGCAAAATCAAACATCAAATGAGAGGAAGGCGAAATAAAGAAGTCCGCTAATTCATTTGCAACAGCTGACCTACTTAATAGGAGAGTTTAAGGAGGCATTTGTTTGTCATTCGCTTTTTTTTTTTTTTTTTGTAGACATCCTTCTTTCACACCGAAGGGTGCCCGCTAAATGGCTCACGGTAAATGAAACATGAAAGGATCATTTTAATGACGAATCACTTTTACTGTGAGGTGAAAACTGCCCGGCAACAGAGGTTTTTGTTGAAAAAAAAAAAATGGATTGGACATGATGTTGTGATTTGCGGCAGCCGACAACTATATGAAAGGAAGTATTTCCTAGAAACTTGGAACTTTTACTGGAAGAAGCTTAGACAGCATGATGACTCACTCCAGTTTGGATTTTTTTTTTTTGGGGGGTTGGGGTATGTACGAGGCTGCTTTTTGGCCGATTCCTTCACTGTGCTTCAAGTTATCTATTCATTTTGTCTCGCAATTACACGCATTCTCCCGACGTCTCCTGCTGTGCCAACAAATGGGAGCTGATCTAGTGTGCACCCTTGAAACCTGATTGCCATTAAGGACCACGGCCGCCTTTTTTTCCCAGACCAAACAAAATCAACAAGACATTCACGGGGGACTATTCCGTGGTGATTACGTTTTATTCTGTTTCTTGCTCGGATGAAATTGTCCGCCTTGAATGTTCTTCAAATATTCTCATAGCGTCTCCACTCATGTAAAAGACGTTGCTTCCTAATCATATTTAAAAGAAAAAAAAAAATGATGGTATGGAGGAAGACTTGTTACAACCCACAGTGAGAAAGCGCTTCACAGACGCATTCCGATACGCAATTCGAAAAAGACCGACTTAATAAAGCGCCTGAACATGCGGGCAAAGTCTGCGCGCTCGCAAACGATACAAACAGAAGTCAACCGGAGTAAAAACAGAACAAGGGAAGACGAAGTGAGGTCGACGGAAAGGCTTGATGATTCAAAAAATGCGCGGTTGCCTTTGGATGTACGTTTTGTGTCGGTGTGGTCGTGAAATGAAAAGAGGGACGAGGCGCTCAGGAATGGACTGCAACTTTGGGGGCCAGGTCATGCAGTGCTTTATAAGCACAGTGAAACTCCTCTACAACGAAATCATGTTTGCAGCAAGACTTTTTTCACAACAGGGGGGTTTTCACTGTAGCAAATTTGATCTCAGATGTAAACACACACACACACAAACGTATGTGTACACGCACACACAAACGTATGTGTACTCTTTATTTTTGTTCCAATAGTGCATAAGCATGAGCATACGCTTATTTGACACTTCATATAGTCGGTGTAGAAAGAAAAAAAAGGGAAAGAAATTGAGAAATGTACGATCAGCATTCACTTTCACTTACATTTTTCTTGGATAATGTCTTTTATTTGCTTCCTCCGTCTTTCATTTTGCTCAGTTTTACTCTATCTTCCAGCATCCGAGCGCTTCTTGTCTTAGCTGCTTGACATCCAAAGGTCCGTTTTGTTGCCATTTTAGCAATGCATCGTTCTTGCTGCGTCTGAATCGAACAATAACAAATACTTCCTGGACCCGGTGGCTTTTCTTTCCACCATCTTACTGTCTCTATATACCTCGACCTCCCCTCGATCGCTACCCAAGACAGCGTTGCTCAGCTGATGTCATGCAATGAACTTTTAGCCAGCCACGGGACGCTTCGTCGTCGTCGATGGCCATAGTTAGCGCGATGGAACTCGCCTTCTCTCTAATTAACGCTCCAGTTCGCGTAAGCTTTTTAGATAACAACTAAAGCATTCCAGGAAACGTTCGTTTATTTGACTGCCCGTCGAGCCACAAGCAATTTACTCTGAGCAGCTAATCGGATGCATTCCACTCTCTCTTCCACAGATCTACACACATAGACAGTGAGGTCCCTCTTGGCCAATCGGAGGCCAGGATGATGCTCGGTAAGCCAATGGCAAGAGCAGCTGTGAGTATGTTGCGTTCAGAAAACTCGGAGCTATGTAAACCAGGGTTATGGTTGCTTTTGCCGTTTCCGAACGAAGTAGTAGAGGTCGCAGTTGGATTACACTTCGTTGTAGTGAATCTCTCGCGAGGCAAGAGCAGAGAAAAAGATTTCGTATAACGCAACAGGGTTTTTTTTTCGTTGTATAGGGGCGGCAGGAGAATGGGAATGGTGTTAATGCATGAACATTTTTTCACATTAGGGGGTATTTTCACCCATGTAGGTTTCGTTCTAGAGTAGTATCACTGCAATCAACATGATCGTGGAGTTTATTCTGAGTTTTACCGGAAGCAAAAAGGATGGATGCCAAAACAGGACAGAAGTCGTGGGGGACCTCTGGCAGATTCTCGGCGGCACAATTTCGTATAATAACCCTTCTAAAAGCTTCCTAATGGTTTCCGAAATGTAGTCAGTCAATCTCCCGTCAAGTTCACCCAAAACCATTAGCATCGGAATCAAATATATAACTTGATGACCAAAAAAAAAAAAAAAAAAAGAAAATCCATTGAAACCACTGCGGTCCATGTGCTTCCGCGGCCGGACTGGGTTTCAAATCAAGAGCTTAATGTAATTCTCGAGCCAGCACAACAGGATTTGTGTTAGTTCCAGAAGGGGTCATTGAGGTTAAGAGCTGTTAAGTAGTAGTGTTTAAATCCTTCCTAAGCCAAACCACTACAATGTCAGGCCCCCACACTCCTCTGGACTCATTTCACCTCAGGGTGTGGTGCCGGATGACCCTGAAGGCAAAGCAGGAGGATTTAACGCAATACAACTTTTTTTTTTCCCCCCCTGCTGTTAAATAACACCTCAGGCAGGTCCAGTTGATGATTGACGAGAAAATGATGTTGACCATCAAAATTTAAGAAAAGTTTCAAAAGAAGGTGGCCTATGATTTTTTTTTTTCCACTTGAGCTCATTGATTCCCAACCAGTGTGACCAGCAGTTGTGACGTGACTCATGATGATGCCCAAGTGGCTCATTGGCACTGTTTTAGCCAAAGCCCCACCAGGAAAAAAAAAAACAACAACAACAATCAGGAAAGCTAAAATATTGAAAAACAGTTAAAGTATAACTCCACAATTGAGTACAGTAATCCCTTGTTTATCACGGGGGTTACGTTCCAAAAAGAACCAGTGATAAGTGAAATCCGTAGTAGTGAACTTTATTTTTTTACAGTTATTACACAATAATTAACTATATATATACAGTGAAATCAAAGACCAAACCCTGTTTTCAGGCCCAATTACAAAAAAACAAAAAAACAAATGTTTTCAACAAATAACTATAATAGTTTTTGGAAATACTGTACTGTTGACACGCGTTCTGATTTAAACGGTTAAAAGCATTCAAAAACTGCACCAAAAAAAAAATCAGTGAAACAGTGGAAAGTGAACCGCGTTAGAGCGAGGGATCACTGTTTTTACTCCATTGCTCTCAGTCTTAGTAATTGTCCAGCAATTATGTTCAAACATAAATAACAAATTTAGAAACAAATATGTGAAATCACTTGAGATTGGGCTGGAAATGATTATGACTTTCCACAAATGATGTTGCTTTGTCCATCTATCAAGCGGAACAATGAAATGTTCCTCCATTACATGACAGAGGTGACATCATTGGCCTGTGTATCGACTTTCTGTGACAGGTTTTTTGTTGTTGTTTTTTTTTTGGGTGGTGTGCTGCGAGATGTGCCAAAAATAAAAGATGTGCCTTGACCTCACTAAACGAGGAACACAGATGATGAAGCACACTCAAGTCCTCGCCCAAGGATGCTAATTTGCATTTGTTGCAATTAACCACGCAGATTGATTCAAAACCAAATATAATGAGTCTGTTTTCATGAAGGACGACAGCATTCAGAGAATTATTACTGTTGAGAATGTGAAATCAGAGAATTGGGACAATATCAAGTTGAACGACGGCCCTCGACGATGACTGCAGTTTGAAAATGGTTGTTAATAAATTTGAGGATCAATGAGTCCATATATGTTGACACGTCTTATTGTAAGAAAGCTTTCATCCGACATAGGTATCCACCGTCAGATTGCCGAGGTATTAGGACCTGCTTTCGGTGCACCCAAAGGTCAACGCCTCCTAATGCACCGGTTAAGAACATGACGTAGTCCCCCCCCCCCCCCCACCACCACCACCACCACCACCACCGTTAATACCACCACAACTGCACAGGATGAGACGGGAAAATTAATCAATGGTAAAGCCCTATATGTAAAGACGAGAAGGAACCCCTGATTAGATCCATATTCACGTGCAGAGATAGACAAGCAGCAGGAGGACAGCAGGTCGAAGGTCGCAGGGTCCAGAAAGAGTCATTTAGGGCACAAATGTTTGCTCTGAATTCTTCCAGATTATGAAAGTATATTACTTCTGCGCCATCATCGACCATTTTGGCAAATACGGTGAATTTTACGTTTAAAACAATGCAAAAGCAAAAAAAACAAAACAAAAAAAAAAACATTAAAAACACAACCTAAAAAAAACACTAGGGGGCTAAAACTTTTTCTGTTTGTAAAATGTGAAGTTCCAAATGGCATCATTATTGACTTAGTTATCGCACCTTTAAAACATCAACCATTTTGGTTAAATATGTACGTTACGGGTTACCACAAGGTTAAAGGGGATGTCAACAATTTTTTTAAATATGTATTATGCGGCCCCACTAGTTTGTTAAATGTTTGTGAAATATGACGACGTGGCAAAATCCTGCCATTTGTTGTTTTGTTTTTTTTTACATCTCAGTATCTCAGGGGGTAGCTCACCTGTTTTCTGAGTTTGGTCTTATTGGTTGTGACCTGAGCCCTGAACAACTATGATGTCATTTTTAGTCGACGGAAAGCTGGATGGACTCTGCTGCCGAATTCATATTCCGAATTGCCAATACATGAGCGTGCAAGTCACTTAATTTATGGGACAGCGGTTACTACAGAGAACAGCTAATTATGTGATGAGGCTACAGGGTGCATGAAAGGGTTACGACGAATCAATTACAACTAAATTTCCTATTGGTTGTCGAATGCTACTTTAATTCTGAAGCATTCTTTTGTTTCAAACGAAACAGACAAGTCGATCTCTCCTTTTTCCCGATGCTGCTTATTCTGTTCAGTGCGGCGCGGCGCTCATATCTAACCGTGTTCCGTCTCTACCCTGCAGCGGTTGGCAGTCGGCCACGGGCCACATTTCGAGACAACAACCATTGACGCTCACAATCACAATGTCCCCGGAGTGGGAACCGAAGCCACGCTTTCTACATCGGAAAGACAGGCAAGTGCACGTACCCCCCCCCCATTAGTAACACGGGTGGGGAGTGCTCGCGTCGCCCATTTTCAAGACCGCTGATCCTCACGAGGTTTTGCGGGTGAGCTGGAGGCCATCCCGGGACGATCCCTATCCTGGTCCGCTTCGCACTCAATCGCAGGGCACATTTACGGTTTAAACATCGGCACTCGCATTCATCTCGTGAGTCTGGCCGAGTGTAGCAGAAATCCACTCTAAAAAAAAAAAAAAAACAATAATAACAGTTGAAGAATCCTTTTGGAGTACTGGTTGAAATTAAGTCCAGCTGGTATGGCTTTGTTATGAGAGTGAGGTTGACCAACGTGTGATTACTGCGCCCGACTGTCGTGGGTTAATCGTCAATCCGTGTGACCGGCTTGTTGATCGTGACAGAGAGAGGACGCGGGTCGCGGGTAACGAGTGGCAGGAATGATTTCCTTTTCCTAG
Organism: Hippocampus abdominalis; assembly: GCA_018466805.1. Classification (NCBI taxonomy): domain Eukaryota; kingdom Metazoa; phylum Chordata; class Actinopteri; order Syngnathiformes; family Syngnathidae; genus Hippocampus; species Hippocampus abdominalis. The sequence goes on along the minus strand of CM031705.1, from coordinate 13,865,584 downwards.
CGTGTGAGTTGAGAGGGAGGGTGAGGAACTCGCACGGAAAGCAGCGAGCCCAAGTGGCTGGGGCATCGGTTGCCTCTTTAAAAAAAGATGATGATTATCTTCCATGTGCAATTGATACGAAAAGGACCACTGTTTTAATCTGTGGGTTAAACTTTTTTGTTGTTGTTTTTTTGTGGGTGTTTCTTTTATCTTCTGTTGACTAGTCAAATCTCGGCTAAATCCTTCACTACTGCAGTCATCTCGTTACCTCTGCGTCCCGCGTCCTAAACGCATAATTTTCCCGCGGAATGAACAGTTCCAAATATTGTGCGTTTTTGGGACGCAAGGAAATTTATCAGTCAAAACAACAAAAAAATACTACGGTACATCTTTTTTTTTCCAGCAACGCAGTGTCGCAGTTCGACAATCGCCGCTATTGTTGTTTTGATCTCGCGTTAAGTAATCTCGCGTGACGAGATTTCCGTTCTCTCGAGACGAGATCGGCGAGATCGGCCTTCAACCTTGCGGAAAGCAGACGATTGCCATTTGGCAAATTGTGTCACGTTAAAACAAGCGTTACGAACAAGTGTTGCGAAAGTTTATTGCGGAGATATGTTTTTTTGCGATAAATTAACTTTGAGAAAGTCTTGCATCATTGGAAGCAGAGTAAAGAGAGGAAAATTTATGAACTCAAAGACTGAACCATGGGATGAAATAAGAACCTATTTCTCAGCAAATCTTGCATACCCTAATTAATGACATTTTTGCAGCATTTGTTTAGAAGAAATAAACCTATTATCAATGTACAGTCAAACCTCGGTTTTCGTCCATAATCCGTTCCAGAAGGCTGTTCGAAAACCGAAATTGTTCGAAAACCGAAACCACGCTCTTTTTAAAATAAAAATGTTTACTGAACACGTCTGCTCACAATGGAAAGCAACACGAGGAAGCGTCACTTCCTCGTATAAGGAAGGCGAGAGGAGTCAAATGGTGCTTTCAAGTGCGCTGAGTTTGTTCGAGAACCGAAATTTGTTTGTCATTCGAGGCATAAATTTTTGGTCGAAAACTGAATTGGTCGAGAACTGAGACGTTCAAATACCGAGGTTTGACTGTATATTGTTGTTTGTGTTATTATCATATGCAATTGAATAAGTAGACCATTTCAGAATTTGAAATTTGGGACTTTCTAAATGCCTAATGGGACTTTTCTGATCAGCGAGTCCCTGGGACTCGCTGGGGTTAAACTGTAAGATGATCACTGCTACTGTGATCCCACCGTAGGAGACCTCCGCATCTCAAAGGATTGATTAAGAAAGACAATGTTGACAAGACTCTGCGGAGGGCGCTTAGCGCTCGTGGTGTGGTCCGTCTCCTCGGAATGAACTGTATCGGAACAGAAGCGGCTTTGTACACATCCTGAATGTATAGTTGGCAGTATACCTTCATCTGGAATTCCTTGGCGAGCGACACAAGGGCCCGCTGCGGTGATGACGTCGTTTTTATATTGTTCCTGTCTGTCTATCTGCCATGTGGAATAAACACGCTTTTCAGGGTTTACCAATCTGAACCATACAGTGGCTTTTTTTTTTTTTTTTTTTTAAACGCTCAAAAACGTTTGGTCACGACTTCTGTTTGGTTTAGCTCTCTGGGACGCAGATCGCATATGAATTCAGTCTTCGCCAAAATGTAACCATTAAATTGCAATGAGAGCTTTCTGAAGGTTGTAATTTAACGGTAGATAATGTGTCTGTGGTGCGACAGACCTCCTTTTACGCCCCCGAGGAACTTTTCGGAATCTTGGATTTCCCCCTGTGGCGGTGATTATTTGCCCAGTGCAGATTTACCTCGGATGAACCAAAGTATTTGGCTGTGGGTAGATGTGGGCGAGAGACAGAGAGAGAGAGAGAGAGAGAGAGAGAGAGAGAGAGAGAGAGAGAGAGAGAGCGCACACACTCTAAGCAGGCTGAGCAGCAAGATGCTGATTTATAATTAGAGTGAATGTCGGTCCAATACCCCCGCTGTTCTGCTGATGGCTCCATTGCACCGAGACGTCGCTTTTCTGCTGCGATCTTAATTTGAATTCTGCAGCACGACAACACATCTTTCTTTCAGAGTGTACACATGGCCCTGGATGTCGCACACAACGAAGACGACGGGGCACACCGTTCTTTAAATTTTGGATGTCCTAAGAATATCAAATTCAGAAAGATGGAAAATGGCGTTTGGAGACAATGTCGAACGCAGAGCGATGACAGTTCTGGACGAGTATATTGATCAAGGAAGTATATTGATCAAGGAAGGAAGAACATCACTAACACTGATATTCACTGATGACTTATTTGTGTGTACAGTTTAATATAATAATAATAATAAATTTTATTTATAAGCGCCTTACAAGACACCCAAGGACACTTTACAATCAGGAACAAAAACAATAAAACACAATGCGGGTTGAGCAGCGGCAGCCAAACGCGCCAGCGTTCACTCAACCCGGAAGTCAGTCAAAATCATAATAATGAGGCTGCAAGCTTAACTAGTTAAGAAAACGAGGCTAGGTACAAGCTGCCGGTTTTTACGGGCGACTTCTGTTCTTCGTTCTTTTGTCTGTCCAATTAACCCAGCGGCAGCGCTATGCAGCGCTGAGTGGCGTGACAAAAAAAAATCCCACCGTGCCAAACATTGTAGCGCCTCTCAATATGACACTAGTTGTGAGTTTATTTAAGATGGTGGATTTAATGTTTTGCATTCGTATGACAATTGACCAATGGCCTGCACCCCCAGAACGGTAGACTGGCCAATTCTTGCGCAGTACACAACAAGCATCTTTCAGAACGACGTCGGTTGAACTTTTATTTGATATATGCTTGGCTCTTTTAAACAGTAATTATGGTTATACAATGCGGTTTACCACCAGCACGAGTGTCAAGTTATTCAAATTGGTTGAAGAACAGTTTTTTTTCGGCCCCTTTTCCGAATGGAATGAACCCAACTCAAACTACAAAACAAAACAAAAAAAATTTAAACCTGGAGAAACCACGGGGGGCAAATTTGGCCCCTATAAATTCGGCTAATCAAATGCTACCCTTAAATCCCAAAGGGTCAAATTTGGCCCTTATCCTAAATTCGGATTAAGGCTTTGAATATTTGAAAAACATATATTTTGGTTTCCAGTAGAACATATAGAAATCATTTAAAGTATAATTCCTCATTTTCCAAAGAAGAAAGGGGTTCTTGGATTCTCCAGGGTTAAATGATGCATTGTCCATAGTTACAGTTACAGTCATTTCAATGAGTCAAACCAATCCTTGGTCTGCTTTAAGGAATAATGTATGGTTAATCAAAATGGCTTGAAGTCATCTGACCTCTGTCGTTCAGTAAGTTAAGAATCACAGGCAAGATGACGAACCAAAAAAAAACACAAAAAAACAAGCTCTGCTCATTTGTGGGCGTGACCACAAAGACAGACAGTACAGGAACATGAAAACAAGCCTTATGAATGACAAGAGGGATTCGGCAATAAAACCCTGACGGAAATACTGTTTGCTTTTCTCAACTCAACTTTATTTAAAGCTGCATATTAAGCGCCGTACATGAAGTAAAAATCTGAATGTATCCCCTTCATTCAACTCACACTTACAGACCACCGCTGATCGATGCAACCGCAACTATTTCACACTCGACGGATGCATTTGCGAATTCGCCCGACCGCGACGCCACGCAAGAGGTCCGCTCGCCTTTCGCGAGCGCTGTAAACAAAGTCATGTTTCAGGCATCGAAATCTTTGACAGAGGACAACCTCTCACATCTCCGTCCTATCGCCAGCGCTCCAGCGATTACGGTCAATGAAAATGTGGTGATGTGAAAAACGTTTTGAAAAGACAATGCACGATGACGACCACAAGAAAAAAAGACGCTCCATTCCTCCAGTCGTTGGCATCAAAACATCAAACCTCGTGGCTGACGAGGGAGTGAAGCACACGGATGGTAAACATCTGAACCATGCCAGTATTAAATTGTGAAATCTTGCATTGTATCATTAAATTTAATACACCTAATATTTGCACACTCTTAAGCAAATGTTCATCCAAGACATCTCCGTACATCGGTGCATTCGTCTTTCCTTCAATCCTAACTAGTCTCCCAGTTCCTACCGCTGGAAAACATGCCCACGGAATGATGCAGCCACTGCCAATGCTTATGTTAATGTATAATACCATCTGGAAATGATTATATTCATTGAAATAACGAATATTCACACACAAGCAAAAGCGTCCGCATTGCACAACACAGCGCTCTGTAGATTGCTGGTGATGGTGGGGGGGGGGTTGATATATGAGGGGTCAAGTACGGAGCATGTGTGGTAGCATAGAAACCATACGAAAATGAACCCAATGGGACCAGTCGGAAAAACAGCTTGCTTGTGGGAGGCGAGCATGCCGTATAGTCATTAGTGCGGCGTGTTGGTTGCTAGCTCCATTCTTGTGCAACATGCACGTCTTGGGTATTAAATACAAATTTGTACAAGTGACAAATGTGTACATCGGTAGCTGAAGAACTGTGGTCGTTCCTATGTGGGGCGGTGGTGGGGGAATAATGGTGGCAAAATAATCATTTTAACTTATCTTATGTGAACTGTAACGGCGGAAAACCTCTATTAGCTGTATATATTTCAGTAACGGTCTGAAGTGTCAACCAAGTGTGAAAAGCAGGTTCACTACTGTCACAAGAGAAACTACCAACACAATACGTGACGAGTGTGACGACGTCCAAGTGTCTCTGAACAAGAAACTGAAACCCGAGTTACTCCTGATGCTGCGTCACTGGGTAAGTGAATGAAGGGAGTGTCTTTAAGCGCTTTGAGTACCTCAAAAGGTTAAAAATAAACAATTTAAAAAAAAGCGCAAACAAGTGAGAGCCCATTCATTAATATCAGGAACGAATAATCACTTTCAGGGGAGAATCATTTTGCTCAAATTCGCTATCGGGCTCACTCCTCACCCCCGCCACAAATCGTTACTGAAAGTATGATTTTACAATCGTTAGCGAGTGGTAGTTTAAAAACACAACACTTAGGTACACACTCGGGTGACGTCATTGCCGTAGGAACGAAACTCGTCGACAAAAACCCTGTCATTGTACAAACATTCTTCCGTATTCTGGCCAGCATTGCGCACCTTTTAACACACACACACACACACACACGCGTACATCAATGTGGAAAGCTCCTGAAAGAATTGTCAATAAAATGTAAAGATAGTAGAAAACGAAGCGAGAGCTGGTGAAAAGTGCTGATTAGATTACCCTGCTGCAGCTGCGGCGAGATTTTTGGGCTCGTCACTGCGACCAAGTCGGCTCGTCTCCTCCTCACCTCAGCTGCCCTCTGCACCTCTCCGTGCGGAGCGACACTGCCCCCTGTCGAGTTGCGCCGGGACTGCGTTGACCGTCTCCTCAACTGAGGGCGTCTGAGGTGAAAGACGCGCGCCACCAGTGCACGTAACAAATACAGCACTGCGGGGAATTAGGAGACCAAAACGAAACCAACACTGGAGTATTGGTGGCAAAATCAGAGAAATGTATCATTTTGCAGTGACATCGATTTTTTTTTTCTAGAGCTGATTGAATAAAAAGACCCCCCTGCCCCCGACACATTACCTACGAATCCCGCGAATTTGTGATGTATTTATGTTTTTGTCGTACACATATCCCAAGTGGACTGGAAAGTACTGTGCAAACACCAGCCATAAATATCCAGTTAATACTTTTTTGAGTCGTCGTAAATTAGTCTGCATTCCATATCTTATGATACAGTCTATTCACCGCAAATAATATGACTATAACAAAACAACAGTTTAATCAAGCCATTTTATTACTGACTCAATATAGATGTTGACATTTGTTGTTCATCGAGGTCAGGTTTTTTGCAATATTGGTACTGCATAATAGTTGTAACAGTTCTTGAGTACAAGAGCTGGTCTACCTCACAATTCTCATTTTCTTGCTTCCTGATTCTCAGTGGTGGACTATACGTGTGTGTGCGTGTGTGTGTGTGTGTGTGTGTGTGTGTGTGTGTGTGTGTGTGTCTCAGGGTACTCTGGCCTGCTTCCACATTCCAAACGCAAACACGTTTGGTTTATTAAAGACTCTAAAAATGCCCATTGATGTGAATGGCTGTTCGTCTATTTGTGTGACTGACTGACAACCAGTGTAGGGAGTACCCTGGCTCTCACCCAAAGAAAATTAATGGATGGAGTTCTTGAAGACACCAAGTCACGAGAGGCGTTGTTTGGCTTCCATTTCCACCAGACAGGCATAAGTCCACAAATGTGGGAGGGTGAATACATTTACATGCCATTACATTTTGGTCTCCAGCCAGGAATATAACCAAAGGAGGAAAGCTGCACCAACAGTTACATTAACATGCAAATATGACATTCTTAACCATACCATGGCGGCCTGTCGCTGTTGGCTCCATGCCGCCTTTTAACGTCCAGGCGGGCAGGTAAGGGCACGTGAGGCACAACTGCATAGACGGCCGTGGCCAAGGAGACGCTTTGCAATCTCATTAAAGCAGACGTCTGCCAAGAACCTGCTTTTCAAAATCAACCTTGTATTTCTAATCTTGGGGAAAGCTATGAGACTGACATGGTAACTTCATATGGTAACGACTGATCCATCCTCTGTCAGGTTACGTGATCTGGAGCCAAAGGAACCACATTTTGGCTCACTTGAGCCAAAATGGATGCTACGCGGCTCACTGTGGCCGTAGAATCACGTGATGTCTCCCAGCCAAGCATAAATCTGTAAAATTATCATGTTAATTTACCATATAATGGCAGAAAAAATATATACTGAAATGTCATTAGAAAGGACACCCGGAGTCCAATTGTCTGGAGCTGGAATAGCATTTCACGGGTGACACGAGTAGATGGACTCCACGGAACACAGTTGTGAAGCAGTTCTCCAAAACAGTGCTTTTACAAACAACTCCAATATTAGATACGATCACGCGCAGCTCGTATTTGGCAGGCTGCAGCCAACTCGAGACGAGCCTGTGTGCAGTGGAGCCTCCCCTCCTTTTCCTCAACACTGCACATTACACATCAAGCCAGTCACCGCATCATAATTATACGTTTTTGCATTTCCTGCACTGTCAATTTGAATCAATGTCCAGTTTTGGGGGAAAACGAAGGGATGGGAATTTGGATAGAATGTTTAAAAAAAAAAATCGGATGAATCAATTCATCGAAAAAAAAAAATATTTGACAGATTTGTCGATTGTCAAAACAGTCATCAGTGAGCACTGTTTCCAAAACAACTGTACTTTGCATAACAACAACAAAAATGTCTCACCAAATTGCAATTCATTTATTTCACAAACACTGTCCAAAAGTCCAAACTGCAATGTTGTCAGGCTAGTCCACCAATTATATCACTCGAGGTGACCTGAGGATATGTTCCCTCTGACAAAATTGAGTTTTTTTGAGGTGAAACGACTAAAACGCGTCGCTTTAAAGCCACATCTCGTCTTCCGTCTGTCACATCCGTGTCAGCTCAGGATAAAAACTTCTTTGGGAAACACCAAATGTCCATTTCCCCTTAAATCACGCCCCCGCCATCCGATCCGCAATCGGCTGCGATGTTCCCCCCCTGAAGATTTTAATACAGTCACAGCAGTGGGAGATAAGCTAGTGCAGCCAACTGTTACACAAGTACTTCAACAACGGTGAAGCAAAAATAAAAACAGCACGCAGGAAGTGGAGTGTATTACAAAAGAATGAGAGAGAGTTTCATTAACATGCAAATATGCAAGTATGAAATTCTTAACCATACCATGCCATGATTCTTATGGCAACATCACTGAACGTCAATGTAATTTCAATTTGCTGTTTCTTTCAAAGTCCTCAGTTTTGACTTGAAATTCAAAGTTCTTAATAGTTGTGAAATGCCTACTTGGACATTTGCAAGAAAAACAAGTCTCAAGATTCTCCCATGGCTATATCAGTCCCCAGACCTCAACCCCACTGAAAACCTGCGACGTGAGCTAAAGAGGAGAGTGCAGAGGAGAGGACACAGGGGGCTGCTTGATTTCAAGAGATCGCACAAATTGAGGAATGACTGGGGATCCTACTTTCTGTATTCTCCCATCTTGCGAAACATTAAAGTGCCATTTTGTGAGAGTTGTACAATGTATTACCATCAGGGGTGCTAATTATTGTGGCACACATGGTTTGATGTAAATGATTTCTTAATGTGGGATTTTTTTCCCCCCACTCGATAAACGCACATGAATTAAAGGTTGGATTTTCCTCCTTTTTTCTATTTTTGGTCCTTTAAGGAAAATGAATTTATCAGAAACTAAAAAGTACATCTCAAAAAGGGGTATCAATAAGTACAAGTAGCTGTTCGTCATTTGTTTTCTACCAGGCTTCTCCTCATTTGTTACATTGTGAACATCACGTGACCAAATCGTGATGTTCGCAAAGCAAGCCCGTGGGTACACTTTGATGACAATTTCAGTCGACAGCAGGTGGCGATGCTGCATAAAATGTCAGCCTCCTTGGATGGCTGAAAACGGATGGATTACTCATCTAATTCTTATTCCACAAAATCAATATGAATCAGAATTTCAGTTTAAATTAGCTAATGGGGGCAGACACGTACTAGCATTTATGCTAAATCCGGCGCATTTCCACTGTTTATTCATGTATTGATTAATGTGCACTGCCCCAAGGAAATACTGTACATGCACATAAACTATTGCAAAGAAAATGTTTTGACTTCACTTCCAATTTGCGTTTTGTAAAATATTACTAGTTTAATTACCTTTTTACAACCTTCCATCCATTTTCTATAAATTCTCATACGGGTCCTCACGTGAGAGATGGAGACTTTGGGCGAAGGGCGTGTTAAACCCTGAAATTGTCGCCAGTCGATCGCGGAGCACATTTAGACAACCATTCAAACTCACATTGACACTGACAACAATGAACACGACATGCACGTGCTTGAAACGTATCGGTGGAAGCCAGAGTTACAGGAAAATCTCACAAAATCACGCGGACAAAATTCGAACTCCAAAGGAGGCCTTAGCCAAGATTCAGACCCGGAACCCGTCGACTGTGAGACGGTTGACAGCTCCAGCCACTTGTGTTCACCGCCGTCCCAAAATTTGGGACAATTTACAGTAGTTAATTTTGGAGGCATGTGTTAAGACATCTTGTATTTTATTTTTATGTATTAGTTAAGTCGTTTGGAAAAACTTTTTTTTAACCAAAGTTAAATGTTACTGACCATTGTGTGGACCAGCTTTTGTTCTATCAAAAACCTGTGGCTCCCCCTTGTGCTTGTAACTGGTCATTACAAAAGATCAATGTTTACAAGTCAAGCTGTTCGGTGTATTATGCAAGATTTGGCATTTAAATTACAGTCAAGTAAAGCCAACATGGATGCATGGTTAAAAATATATATTCAAATTCGGTCTTTATTCATTCTATATAGTTGTACACTCCTAAACAGTGATTAGAACACATGAACATGGATTTAACAGCAAAAATATGCACTCTTCAAAACCATCCTGCTAAGCAAATTGAGGGCCGGTCGGAATAAAATAAGATGTGCCAGATTTACGTTTTCACTTGCTATGGAGGTTTTATTCTGTACAGGACAAATTTGTACAAAATTCATCTAGATATATAACACTACATGAAACAAGGTAAATCATATATACAATATTAAATGAATCATATAGTACAGGTCACATACAAAAGGACACTTAAGTTATGTTTTGGAAGTAAAATGAAAAGATCTGCGAAAAGACAAGCCACCAAATAAATTTTTATTCATCTCTCTTTATCCAAAGGACCTTTTTGTGTGCACTAAAAATAACTCATAAAACCCATAAAAGATCATGTCCCAGCAAGCATGGGTTACTTTTTTTTTTTTTTAAGAAACAAGAAATCAAGTTTGGTTGAATGGCATTCCTCCGGAGTAAAAGGTACATGTTTAACATGGTACTTTTTGAATTTACAACTTTTTGCATTCAAGCAAATACAGTATTAGTACAGTCAAACGAGCCAAGTCACAATGACAGTTCACTGTTCAGCATCTGTGTGACACCGGCTGGTTTTTGGGCCGGGGTGGCCAAACTAGTTCACCTGCAGGGACGGGACAACTAGCACACCAAATATGAAGAAATCGGAGCAAGCTTGATGCGTTAGTCGAAACAACAAGTACTCATTCTCTGATGGACCGACGTTGGCAGACCAAACATGCTTGACGAAGGGGACTTTTTGGTATTTCTATTTTTGTATTAAGTGCCTCTATACCTAGCTAGGTTACTAGAGCTTGATTTAATAATAAATTAGGAGCTTTTTACCAATCTATTCTGGATACTTTTAACTCTTGACCAAGTTTATAGGGAGCTGGAGTCACATTCAGCAGTACCATTGTGTGAACTGAGTGGGCATGACAGCCGTCTGGTTTTCAAACTTTGCCTGTGAACACAAGGAAGCAAGCATACATAACAGAGGCAAATGGCACATGGAAGAAAAAAAAAAAAAAAAAAAAAGGAAAGTGACGGATGTCCACAGGACAACGTCATCTTTCTTCGCTGCCTACCTGGACATTGCAAGGCGACTGACAGGCCTGAGTTTGGTCGTTAAGTGTGCTACACTAAAAAGAAAAAACAACAACAACAACAAAAAACACTAATGACCAAAACCAAAGGCAAGTGCCCCTGTTTGAATCTGAGATTAACAACACACCACAGTCTTGGCACTGACAAGATGTCCGTTAAAAGACAGAAAAGAGAAATCAACGACAGGAAAACATCGTCTTTGATCTTCGTCTTCCGTGCGTTGGGAGAACAAAAATCCATTTACGCTCTGCGTTCCTGCAGCTCCACATCCCCAGAAAGAATATGAGAGCTGTCGCCGTGTCGTTAGTTGTTTTGTTTTTGGGTTCCGGCGACAGAGTGGTGGGAGGAACAGGTCAGTCGACACGGAAACAACTCCATGGGCTAAAAGACACGTGGACACGGATGGACGTCCTTCTCCAAACAAAAACAAAAGAACCTGAGAAAGCAGAAATCTGAGGAACGTGAATACGGAACTTCTGTACTGGTCACAGGCCCAATGTGCTGCACTCAAAAGAGTCAGCCGGAATGGACGACATCTAAGGACATGGAGGTTAAAAAAAAAAAAAAGAGGGGGGGCAGGGGGTGGAAGGATGATGGGTGTCCATGGCCATGGATGGGCAGTTAGGTGGCTGGATCTAGAGTCCATCGCGGGTGGTCAACATCTCTTCAGGTCTGCGGTGGGTCTCCAAGGCTTTTGTGGTGTAGATGTCCTGAGGCAACTCAGACTTGCGCCGCACCATGGGCCGCTCCTTCCACTGGCCGTGCTGCAGCTGTGACACGGAGACAAGTCTGATTGAGTGAGCAGTCTTATCCTCCCGCTGAGCTACTCGGTCAAACGAGAAGACTGCAGCAAGCGCAGTCCTTGAAAAGCCATCATTGATTTGACAGCGAGGAAAATCTCTTCAAGCCCCGACAGCATAAATCCCAACATTGAACCCTTGATACACCCAGCATTTGTCCAAATTTTGCGTAATCGTCTCTCACTGGCCGACTCTTAATATAATCGATGTAAATATTTGTATGAAAAATACTTCACGGCCATAAATACGAGGGGCAGTCAAAAAGTAAGGAGTGCAATTTAACCCCCATGCAGTATTTATCCCAAAATTGGACATTTCGGACACTTTGGACTGTTGGACAAATGGACACCACAGACAAAACAGTGAAAAATAACTCCACGAAGCTGAAATTTTGCATAGGATGTATATCTATGTCTTGGCCAATTCCCACTGAACATTTTGAGGGGTTGAAAGTGAAAAAAAAATTAAAAGTGAAGAAAGTTGTTGCACATTGGGAAGAGGGACATTTTTGGGACGTAATACCCTTCATGCAGCCGCTGAAAAATACTGCATTAGGGTTAATGTAACCTTCTAACCTGATTTCTTTTTATCTCAAAATGTTCATGGTTTGTGCGTTAAATACTTGATTGAAGGTTTAATTAAAAAAAAAAAAAAATCAAACTAAACAGTGTTGTGAGGCCTGTCCTCTTGTCGGCCATTTTGGAAAATGTCCATTTTTAGATGCCCATCAGAAGCACAAAGCTCTGATCATAGAAAACATGTTAAGACTCATGCAATGCTTGCCAGAGCAAACGCAGCCCGTTGCGCTCGTGAGGCTTTCAAAATTCGGGGAATTTACAAGGTTGGAAACTTCACTGGAATAAACAAAATTAAACGGTTCTTAATCGGGAATCTGAATGGCAATTAGGGGAAAACCTATTGCATAATTGTGACAAAAACAAATTTTCATCCAAGGGCAGTCGAATATGACGAGCCAATTGCCAAAAAGGAGTTCTGCAAAAATGCAGACTGGGCATCGGAAGCTTGCCACAGGATCCTTTTTATTGCTTCTTATGGCAAAATAAAACTCTTCTATTTAGCCTTAAAATACCTCAGTCAAATCAAATGGAAACCGACCAAAAACTTTCCAGAAATATTTCACCCCGTTGGAAACCCAAGTTCTCCTTCCACGATTTGTCTACACATTGTTGCAACGAACAATTTTAATGCGCCGCAATCAGAACCCGTGCAGTACTGTACAGCGGGGAAATCAGCAAACGGGGACTCGCCCAACCCCTGACTGAATTCAAAATGAGGCTCAGTTGAAGACAAAGACTCGAGCTGACTAGAGTGACCCCCGTATTCGTGTTTGAGCATGAACTGATGACGCCAGCTCACATGAGCGGTGAAACACAATCTGAACAGTTGAGCCGTGATCGATTCAATGCCCTTGAGGAAACACTCAAATTGCAAAATGGGATAACCACACAAGGCTTCAAATAAATGTTTTACGTCATCAGAGATCATGAGACACCCTGCGCTATAAAAAGGGCCAAATTCAGACACGACCACATTTGATGCACGTGTACATACAAAAGCCTTTGGTCCTTTATTAACTCCATCAGTACCAGCCAATTCTGGACCAAGTCTGAAAAGACGTTTAAAAACGTCTTTGGGAGTGAATGAGTTAAAAAAAAAAATAAATTAATACATTTCCACAGGGCGCATGTCTTGGTGTGTGGGAGGTGGACGGGTGGGGTGCGGGGGGGCTTCAAAACGGAAAGAATTTAACAAGGGACAGATAAATCGAGACAGAGAGAAGCCAGGTTTACCTGAGTCGCGCCTTCCTCAACTGTCTTTTTTAACCTCTGAACATCTTCTATCAAAGGAACATCCGTCTCCATTGCTACTGGACTATTGAAGTCAGAGGGATCAACAAGCACAGAGAACTGAGTCCAAAAGAAGGGGGGGGGGGGGGGGGGACGACGACAACAAAACAAAAAAAAGGGCAGGGGGGCCAGGGTGGAGAAAAGATGTTGAATGGCATGCAGAGAAGAACGACTAATCAAGAAGTTGTGCACAAACTACTAAGCTTCCTTTTGAGATTCAAACACAAGACCCTTACTTGGAAATGTATCTGGTTTGGAAACAAGTACCAATAATTTAGCTCAAAGGGGCAAAGTAAGCGCCAACACCATTGGGTCTGGGCTCGTATACACCTTGGAGGACTTTTTGAGATCAACTCGAGCGTTTGTCACAAACGCGTAGCTGTGGAAACCAATAAAGCTAGTGGAATATATGACCAATGTATTTTTTTTGTTACTTCACATGTTTTTAAACAGAAACTGATGCGCGATAAACAAATACAATTTATTGATATAAAATAGATTTTTTTTCCTTAAATATCTCAAAGCGTCACACGTGAACGAGACCTTGCCAGTTTCTGTTGAAAGGACTTCATTTATTTCTAAAACCTTGACAATTCTTCCCCTCTATTTTGTTACCCTTTCAGTAACCAGAGCAGCAAAAATAAATAAATAAATAAAATAAAATACAAAAAATACATTTAAAAAAAGGGGTGCTCATCCCTCTATCCTCAACGTGACTTTTATTTTGAAAAGTTGCGAGACGCACCCTGCTGGAGAGGAGCTGCCAGATTTCAGAGTGCTATTTTGTCAAAGTTTGAAATGCGGCCTAGCGAGCTTCTGGACAATAGCGACATCCATATTGCTGAGATGCGGTCAACTTCTTGTCGGAACCAGCGAGAAAAGCTTTTCCCTGTCACTTCTTTTGTAGGCTGTTAGTAAAGCACTTCCGAATCTGGGCAGGCTTGCACAGGGGCGCTCTCGTTCATGTTCGCGACCCCGATCCAAGTGCAGCGTGAAAACGGCCTTCCAAAGGAAATCATGGCGAAGACACGTCGCTCACCTGTGGATTCGACTTGGCGAGGTTCTCGATCTTGATCCACGCTTCTTCGCGCTCCTTCGACTTGGCCTTCTCCCTATGGGGTCAAACATTTCAACGGTATTACGACATCATCGGTTTCTAACTCCAAAGGACCTCAAAGAACGAGACTTGGAGAGAAATGACGCCGCCCACTTGTTTTTCTCGGCTCGAAATTGCTGTGTGCAGTCGTCAAAGAGCTTCTGATTCATCTCCATGAACAGCTTCAGAGCGTTGTAGATGAGACCGTGGATGGTCCTGCAGACAAACGCAGGATAATTGAGGACTTGCTAGAAGAGCGTCGGCAAGTCTGTCATCTGCCCGGCAACCGACGAGACGGCCGTCGAGTTGCTTTTGTATTCGGCGGTGCACACTAAAAACGTATTGGCTTACTTTAACTTGTAGCAATGTTTTGCTTAGCAAGAAGTTTCGAGCCTGAAACCCTGGTCGCAAACTTGTATTAAAAGTAGAGCTCGAGAGCAGATAAATGTCTTTCATTTGTGCGCGTAGAACAGGTGCTCAATCGTCACATTTATCACAGTTTGGAGGGTTACATAAAGACGTATGCTGCATTCAAGCAATTTGATTCATTACATCCCGACTTGTTCGATGAAAAAAATTCAAAATAAAATCCCTATGCAATTAGGCATTCCTACCACAAACAATTTGAAAATTTAGCTTCCGGAACTAGCGGGTGTTATTTCCTTACCCCCTTTAAAGGTCATCACAATTATGAGTCCGTGACTTTTTATTTATCCTCGAAGGGAAACTAAATAATACATTTGCTTTTACTGTAACTTATTTTGTAACGTGTTAAATGTTGACCACTGGGCAACCGTTTTCAGCCTGGTCATCTTCCCCCTTCTGCGAATCCTTAAGGTTTCTCTTTTTTTCGCCCCCTGCCCTCCTGTGATGGCCTTTTGAGATTTTTCTGTGATTAAGGGAGATATAAATAAATTGGGATTGACTAGCATCTTGTAATTAAATAATTGCCGCTTATTCTTTGTGCTAAACTACAGTAGATTACGATATTTTAAAATATTTAATATTTATAGTATCCAATGGTATTACGTTACAAAGGGGTGTATGCGTAAATACTGATCTTGTCATTTCTCTCATGGGACAAACAAAGTCTCTCGATACATCGGTAGATCTATATAATGGACCCCTGGCATACTCGCCATCCGCATTTGCATATTCATGTTTTTTTTTACCCTCAATATTTTTTTTGGGTTTAGTTTGCATTGTGTAGAAAATGCATATTGAAATTTTTACCATAAACTTTTTTTCATTTTTAGGAAGTGCATCTTGTGGTATTTCAGTATTTCTTTGCAGGGGCTTGGTCCCTCTCCCCTGCAAATAGCCGGGGGATTTCCGTAGTCCCAAGAGTAGTATTGTCACACTTGCGTTCGCCGCGTGATAGTTGACGACGCACTTGTTTCCTACGGGTGTCACGCGGGGTAACGGCTAGCAGAGGCGATGCTTCTCACTTGTTCCAGTGGGTCTTGGAGTTGCGGTACAGAGCGGGGAACATAATTGGGAGAATCTTGGCCGCGTTGTCGCTGATCAGACTCATGATGTACTCGTTATTCCAGTAGTACAGCGCTCGCTCTGCCACCTAGAGAGGACGCACGGTGCATCTCAGCGGGGCGGCTCGATTAATGAATGGATTTCCCGGGATGAGCGCTTTGTGTCCGTTACCTGGAAATGCGGGCTGGACACGCATTTCGCCAGTTGCCGGAAGAGAGGCTCCTGCACCTTAACAAACTCGGACGGCTCGATGACGTCCAGAATCTCCTCGAGTTCGTTGAGGAACATCACCTCCTTGGGACTGTGTGTTTTGGGCCAGTACTTGAGGAGAGCCATGACCACCTGCGGGTGGGAGGGGGAGAAATGTCAGAGAATAATTGTGAAGAATTGGCCGTTTTAGACGGTGCGAAAACAAGACATGAATTCAACATACCGGCTCAGTTAGAGTGCTGTCCTTTTCCAAAAACTGCACCACACAGTAAGCCAGCTGCAAAAGACAAAAGTTCGATTTTAATATTTTAACATCTGCAGTGCATTTGCTCTAATTTTCTTTTGCAGCATTCAACCGAGCACGACAATCACTTTCACAACGACCGAGTCTAAACCGTTGCCTAACAGACACACACTGTACCTGTGGATGGTAGACACTGAGTGACTTCACTTTGTGTAGCGGTAATAAAACCTTCAACAGGAAAATCTTGTGCTCTTCTTTTAGAGGTAAGGCAAATCCATTGATAATGCTGCGAAAACAAGCAAAGAAACTCATTAAGATCTGTCGATTTGAATTATGCAACTGGGTGTGTGATCATTGTTGCCTGACTATATGCCCCCGCCCCCAAAGTCAACTGGGATAAGCTCCCGCTAACCAGAGACACTCATGAGGACACGTGCCACAAAAATTGGGGGGTATTTAGTAGGGTGGCGGGGTATCACACTGAAGATGAAGTACAGTCAAACCTCGGTTTTCGAACGTTTCGGTTCTCGACCAATTCGGGTTTCGACCAAAAATGTCCATTTTTTTATGCTTCGGATGACGAACACATTTCGGTTCTCGAACAAACCGAGCGCACTTGAATGCACCATTTGACTCCCCTCGCCTTCCTTACACGAGGAAGTGACGCTTCCGCGAGTTGCTTTCCATTGTGAGCAGACGTGTTCAGTAAACATTTTTATTTTAAAAAGAGCGTGGTTTCAGTTTTCGAACCATTTCGGTTTTCTAACAGCCTTCTGGAACGGATTATGGACGAAAACCGAGGTTTGACTGTAGTTCTTTTGTAGTGAATTATATTAGACTGTGCAGGTGTTGGATGTTGGGATAAAGTGGAAAAGAATGAAGCAAACCTTCCAAGTATTTCCAGTAGTTCAGCAATTCCATTGTGATGTTCTGTCTCATAGATAAACCTGAAAGTACAAGGGCGTTTTTTGTTTTTTTTGCCATTATTACAACACTGTTAATCTCGTTACCTCATATAATGGCCGGGGGTGGGCTGTCATTCATTTACTCAACTGCAGAGAGTACCGCGTATCTATTCGGTCTCTAATTTTGAAAAGTGAACGTTTCAATGGAAAAATGTCAGATTTTGTTCCATGAAGGGTGCACAATGCATCCACTAGAATTGAAAATTTTTTGCTTTACAGACCTAACGTCTGCTGTTAAGGTAACGCATGCTCGAGTACTTTGACGCATCATAGTACCACCTGTTTTTGAGGTACGATTTTTACTACTATGTAATTGGGGACGGCCATGACAATGGAGGCCACTATTTGAGGAAACGCAGTATCCACTTTCGATTGACTTATTGCCCTAAAGTTTAAAACAATGACTCAAACTGCACCGACCTATAGAAAATGTTATTGATCTGTTTTCTGATGTAAGCTCTCAGGCCGAGGAACTTCCCGTAGATCCTGTGAAGAGTCGTTTTGAGGAAGTCTCGCTCTCTGGGATCTTCACTGTCAAATAGTTCTAGAAGCTTCAATCGTAAGAGAGAAGACACGTCACATTAAGCATGCATAATCTCACAAGGCCTTGAAAATACCTTTGTTGTTGTTGTTGTTTTTGTTGAACTGAATGATTTTCCCATAGTGGTGTCAAGTCGTTTGTCTGAACAGACAAGTGCTTCTCTTCCGTCTTACCTGCATAACAAATTTCTGGTCGATGTATTTCTTTGCTATGTTGGGCTGAAAGTCGGGCGATTCTAAAAACCTAAGGAAAAATTCATAGACGAGCTGCAACAGAAGCAAAAAAAAAAAAAAGGGGGCAGAATTGTGAGTCAAATACTGTACGTGTGATGTCATGCGCTGCTCATGAACCATAACCGCATCTTTTCTGTGTGGGCATAATTCAAATCAAAAGCTAACAATTTTTCCGCGCGACGTACTGAATAGTGACGCGCTCTTGCAAACACAACAGGCAATGGAGTGAGTGAACCCGTGATGCTGTAATCAATGAAAGGAGTAACAACCTGGAGGTGTGGCCACGCCGCTTCAAGTGTCGGCTCATCCTCCTCGGGATCAAATTCGGCTCCCGTGGGATTGGAGGAAGGAGGCAGTGTTCTAAACATGTTCACGGCAAACTAAAGGCAGACAGAAAATGAAGAGAGCATGAATTTGGGATGAGACGAGGGACCAAAAGAATGACTGTATTGGGTTGTTCTAATTTAGGGTGGCTGCTTGAACACAGACTAACCAAAATGTCAACACAAAAGCAGCTACGTAATGAGATTAAATTCAACAGCTATAGCAGTAACTATTTTTGGTCATGAGCTAGAAAAAGATTTAATCATGTTTAAATGGTTAATTGTCGTGAGGCCCTTTTCTGTCAATTCCCTCCTGATTTTTGTGTAGATTTTAGGGCAAAATTAGTCATAAGGAGGAGGGGGCCATTAACGCAGTGTTTTTCAACCCCTGTGCCGCGGTAGGTGTGCCGCGGTAAATGTCCAATTTGTATGCCTGTGCGGTCTATGGCCCAAAAGGTAATCATGTAGTACCCTCCCATGCCGCTAGGGAGCAGCAACAGCTAGCCAATTGCCTTGTGTTTCGACCAGTAGAGACAAGCGAATTTGTGCCAGCACGAATGCAGGACGACAGTGAAACAATAAATATGAAAGATTATAAAATACTTTTTTCTTTGTGCTCATTTGATTCCAATTCAAGCTGTTATAGCGCCATTCTTCAATGTGAAAAACGGTTATAGTAACAATATAACACGTTAATTGTTCAAATAAGCGTTTTTGTTTTTTTTACATTTTCAGCTAGATTTTTTCAATGAAAGAAGTGTGCCTTGGCTCCAAAAAGTTTGAAAAACACGAGTTAATGGACGGTTTTAACAGCATGCCATGAATGGCACAATTGGGATGTGTGTGTGTGTGTGTCATGGAATTGTTTAAAAAAATAAATAAATAAATAAAAAAAAAAACCCTGCTATTTTGAGGATGGATTCAGGCCTCTTCCAAGTCTGGATTAAAAAAAATGTATCCGTATCAGATCTTTGCGAATGCAGCGTAAGAATACACATCTGAAATACTCCCAACAATGCAAGCTTGCTCAAAGTCAACAAAATACAATTGGTGACACATACGCAAACATTTTCAAACCCCACCCATACACTGAGCAAAAGCACCGACTATGAAATATGGTGCGCATATGCTCCGTGCGACAGACGCGTCCATCATTAAATAACTGCAGAAGGCGGCCGCTCATTAACCAAACAACTCCGTAACATTAGGCCAGACGGATGAGGAGCAGAATACAACTGGCCTCTAGAAAGAGTAAATGTACAAACCCTTTATCTTCTCATCTATCGGTCAAAAGTCGATTTTATTTATAAGCTCCTGGAACTGTGGGCTGCAAGGGGGTTTGGCTGACAATAATGCGTGCGTGTGTGTGTGTGTGCGGTAATGTGGCCTCTCGCATGTCAACTGACTCCCTTGTGGGGCTGCTGTAGCCGACTGGGCAATCATGGGACAGTGCAGGTGGTCCACCGAGACACTCTCAGCCTTGTTCGACAGGACTGCAAGGTATACAGGCTTGCTGTGGCAGCGCCACACATCAGACCGGCAAAGATGCGTGAAGTGATAACGGAAACTGAAAGAAAAGGTCGACACAAGACTATATGCTAATGTCGGCGTTGGTGTCTGAAATTTCTTTAGACTGGCTGTGGAAAAGCCGTAATGAGGACGGCAGGCAACAGACAGCTGCTTATGCTCCAAATGTCAACTTGGGCACTTCCTTTGTGAGCAGGGAAATCCCTGTGTTGGAAACACGACCTAATAATCAGAGCGCATCATTACAACCGCACTGCAAGAGACAAGAAACTGTTTTCTGACATGAATTATCATCGTGAGAATAGGAAATATTTGACAAGCCTGCGGTTTGTTAAATGTTCCCACTTCGAAACATATAGGCTACGCATGCCCACATAAACGCATGCACATTTCACTGGAGTCGGGACAAAACCTTGTACAGTCAAACCTCGGTTTTCGTCCATAATCCGTTCCAGAAGGCTGTTCGAAAACCGAAATTGTTCGAAAACCGAAACCACGCTCTTTTAAAAATAAAAATGTTTACTGAACACGTCTGCTCGCAATGGAAAGCAACACGAGGAAGAGTCACTTCCTCATGTAAGGAAGGAGAGAGGAGTCAAACGGTGCATTCAAGTGCGCTCAGTTTGTTTGAGAACCGAAATTTGTTCGTCATCCGAGGCATAAAAAAAACCTCAAAATTTTTGGTCGAAAACCGAATTGGACGAGAACCGAGACGTCCAAAAACCAAGGTTTGACTGTACTTCCAAAATACTGTCATACTTTAAAGACCCCAAAACAGCATCTTTGTTCAACCAATAACATTGCATCAACAAAGAGAGAAATCCATTTTCAACATTTTAGATCGGTCACCGATTTGTAAAAATAATTACGACTAGCAATAGCCACAATAGCAAAGATTCTTGAAAAGTATGACATTTACCAGATTGTGACTTTTGAGGTTCCAGCACGGCACAGAAAAAAATGCCACTTT
Source organism: Hippocampus abdominalis (assembly GCA_018466805.1). Classification (NCBI taxonomy): domain Eukaryota; kingdom Metazoa; phylum Chordata; class Actinopteri; order Syngnathiformes; family Syngnathidae; genus Hippocampus; species Hippocampus abdominalis. The sequence continues at coordinate 13,844,704 of CM031705.1, read as the reverse complement.
GAAGGAGTTTGCATTTTTGTTTTTTTACTCTTTTACCAGAAAATACCGTGCTCATGACAGAGTACTTCCGGGACAGTGCAAATTGAGAGTTGACCAGGTTGCCAAGCGACTAACTAGTACCCCCCAAAATTTCTAGCTTTATTCCCATCATTACAATGACAGTATTGCTTGTGGAAATGCGCCGCACAGGTGCAGAAAAAAAAGCGGATCCTTTTTTTCACCATTTAACTCATTCACTCCCAAAGACGTTTTTAAACGTCTATTCAGACTTGGTCCAGATTTGGCTGGTACTGAATTGAGTTAATAAAATATCATGTATGGTGGAAATTGCAAACTGAGCTGCATGCCTTGAAATGACGCGAGAGCCTCTGGATGCAAGTTTTGAACTGCTACCGCCGTTGCATTTTGCATTTGTGTGTTTGACTGTCCCATTCAATAAATGGCCAAAAGTGTCGACCAACCCATATCGTAATTTACCATCCAATTATGGCTTTGTGCACACTGCTATTAGAAGGTTAATTAAATTGATGTCACACAAACTAAAACTAAAGCGAACCAGCCCGCCAGCCCCTATTCTATGACCGACTTTCACCCGCATCATCGTCTTTGGAAAACAAACAGACCCTTCCGAACTCTGCCCAAACAGCCAGGCGCTTCACTGACCATGTGAACCACCTCCGGGTAGATGGGCTCTGTGATGACATTCCTATTGTGGGTGATGTACTCCACCATCTCGCTCAGTGCCGCCCGCTTCACCTCCTTCCATTTCAGGTCACTCAGCGGGTCGGACAGGAAGTCAAAGAGGACGCAGCACTGCCGCAGCTTCTGGATGAATAGCTTCTCTTGCTCCGCGGGGGCCACGTCTGCGGGAAGAGCCAGGCAGGAGAACAGGGTCAAACATGGTATCTCGAGCGACACCTGATAAATGAAGCGGTTGGGAATATGGGACGAGGGGACGCCATGTTTTAGCGAGAAGGAGGGCGAGCTCAAGGGGAAGGACGGGGTAGGACCAACTGTCAAGAACGAATACGAAACAGAGCGACTGAATGCGAGAGAGATGCGAGCTGGCAAATGAGTCGTGAAGACTCAAGTGTCGGGACTATTCGAAACCCAGAGCAGGCGAATGGACATTAAGAAGAGAGATTGAGGACGAGGGATTTGAGAAAAGTGGGTGAACGGTCACGGCCCAGATGCGCGTAGCACGCGACAAAGGGGAAGAAAAAAAATGGTGGTCGCTATTATTGGTACGTGGTTGTTACAGAACTTCCTGTTTCGCTTCATTTCCATGTGTAAACAAACGAGCAGAAGAAATGACACAAGGGACACGGTCGTTTATTAAACGAGTCAACAAATGCAAGGCAGAGTCGTGTTCTAATTGTTCTTTTTTCCAATGGCTCTTATACTGCCACCTGTATGATACTACCGACGTTATTTATAGGGTTATAGTTCTAGGGGGGCAAGGGTCAACCCAAAATGTTGAAAGAGCCATATAGGACAAAAAACAAATATGTCTGGAGCCGCAAAAAAATAAAAGCCTTCTATAAAACTTACACTGAAGGAATCACATGCTGTATGTAGGAGACTGGACTGTCTCAGAATTCTTTGCTATTCATTCCTTTATTGTGTGTTCACAAACGCCCCCATAGCATTTATTTTGTGATTTCCTCGCTTGATTTTTTGTTTTGGTGCATTATTTTCGCTTTTCTTAGTGTCAGTGAAGTGATCATGAATTTCCGTTTTTTTGGAGGCTGTCTTTGAACGCCCCTCGAGTTGAACGAGATGAGAGAAGGCACGGAGTCGGACGCAGACGTTTCTGTGTTTGTGGATAATAAATAATAAAGTGTAAGTTTTTAAAAACCAACACCACAGCTCTCCTTTTTCTGAGCTACAACATTATTCTATATCTATTTGAGCTATATTAGCCTACTATCAAAATCTTTTTCCATTTTCAAACATTTTTTTATAAAGCTCCAGGGAGCCACTAGATGTTGCTAAAGAGTCGCTCTGGAGCCGCGTGTTGCCGACCCCCGTTCTAGGGTATTTCATAATTTACAAAAAAACAAAACAAAACAACTCAGTCGATCAAACAAAGGAACTGAAAAAAGTAATTAGCCACAGTAAATTCATGATTTAACAAGGGGGCAAGTAGTTCTTCACAAAAGGGTCAGGTGGCTTTATCCTAAACATTCAAGGGGGTGGGTTGGGGGTGGGGGGGGACTATATAGAAACAAGAATTTTAGAAGGTGGCAAAATACTTTTTCAAAGAAAGCACTGTACATTAAAACCTGTGTTGTAGCACTTGACGTCTCCAATTTCACACAACGCTAGCTTGCGTCACTCATTTAGATGGACAAGAGAGCAAGTATCCGGTGTCACCGAATCCCCCCCCCAAAAAAAACCCAGCCTATTGATGTCCCTTACAGAGAATTGTGGACAAAAGTATTGAGCCAGAAATTTGAGTTCAACTCGTGTCCAATTAAAAGGGCTTGTTAGCGTGACAATTCGAGAAGGCTGGTGGCGTGGAGGGACACCATTTTGTGGCACGCCTCTTTGGGGAATAAGAGAGATTGCCAAATCATCAAGTTGTAAAACAAGCAAGGTGATCTTGTGATTCCAAGCAGTGTACAAACATGCCTCTGAGGAATGAAAGGGACACTTTAGAGTTAGACCGAACATCAGTTTGAAAGGTTAGGATTTCATGATGACAAGACACCAACACGCGATTCCCTCATTCACGAAAACAGCAGGCCTCAAAATGTCATTTTTGCAAGGCATTAAGTAGTATAATTATGTCATTAAAAAAAAAAAAAAGGCAGGGCACTCTCATCTCAAGACACCATTGCATGTCCAAAATTGACATCTAAATCTGGTTCCGTTCTGCATCGCTCCCGCGTTTACATAAGTCCTATCTGACTGCGGAATTAACTTTGAGCAGTCCCCAAAATACTTTTCGGCACGTTGTGTAACAGACAGAGACTCTGAATGGCGATCACAACATCGACAGGAACCACAATGTGACTTCTATTAATGTAACCCCCTTTTGAGCGCTGTAGGGGGGGGGAGGGCATGTGCGAACACAGACAGACTAGTTTATCGTGGAGAACAGAGCAGAATTACACCGACTGTCTGATCAAAACAAAAGACGGCGATAAATCACCAGTCACGTTGGAACCGCTTTTGCTCGGGTGTGGCTGAAATGAGAATCTCTTACGGTCAAAGTAAAGAACCGACGGATAGGATATTTACGTACTTAGGATAAGAGAGAGCAACTTGTGATTGGATCGAGGATTTGTGCAGCTTTGAAGGGAAACGTTTGCAACACAAGCAGCATTAACACAACCACTGCTGCAAGGTGAAGGCCTTCTTGTGTGCAACACTGTTCGAAATGCACAAAGGTCCACCACAACATGGCTCAGCAGCCACACAACTCACTATTACGCTGATATGCTGTTTCCCTTCACTGAGCCTGTCCCACCTTGAGGTAATCTTTTTTTTTTTTTCTTTGAAAAAAATGTTAATGGCTCACCTTTCGAATGTCGGATGCATGTGCAGAAGCAATTTTGATGGCTTCATTAACTCATTAGTGAGCCTGCCACATTATATTACGGGTTGTGCTTGCCAGCCAACTAGCAATAAACCCGGACTTTAACTCATTCACTCCCAAAGACGTTTTTAAACGTCTTTTCAGACTTGGTCCAGAATTGGCTGGTCCTGAATGAATTAAGTGTGTCTGCCGATTCTGAAGCTTCTCCCTATTATTTAGCCCGTTTCTGAAAAAGCAGATCGATTGTCGCCTTACATTCACAGGTGGCAAGTTTTGTACGTCCGAGTGGCCGATCAAGTATCATATTCCCATTCCACATCAAACACTACTAAAGGAGAGGTGATTTACCAAGAACTAAACAAGCGTACCTTTTTCACAGTACAATTCACAAAAAAAAACATGTCAAAAACATTGCTTGTACGCAAGGGTCATAATGATTGAGACAGACACAAAAGGCAGCGGCTTGTGTGGCTCAATAGAACGTAATCAATAATCGCCCTGGGTTGCAGCTGAGGCCGCGCTGCAGAGTACAGTGGCGCCTTTCAAACTCGACAGAGTCCTTTGTACAAAGTGTGAGAGGGCATGTCTGGCATTGCTGCGCCCAAAGAATGAAACGTTCACACGTGAGCGGGACTGTCAAAAGGGTTGCGGGAAGGAATGAAGGGATTTAAAAAGAATCGCAGTTTCAAGTCTGTCCTACTCCCCCAATTATTAACCTGCATCAACTGCCGCAGATACATATTTTCCCCCCGAAAATAATTATTTTCAATCAGAAACCAGTCCGACATTTGAGCATTTTATGGGCCACTATGGCCGCTTTTCAATTGGCTCCAAACAGTAATTTCATAAGTGGCAAGGCTTTGCTTTGCGGTTGGAGAGCCCGCAATCAAGTGAATGGGAATTTTTTTTTTTTTACTCCAAAATGTCAATATTTCATTCAATAGGTCAGCTGAAATTATAAATATGCTTCCTTGTTGTTGTAAAACACTATTATGTTTATTGTATAGACTGTATTTTTATAACTTTGGCGACGGCCGGCTCAGTCTCACTGGTGTAAAACTAGAAAGTGGGCGTTTGCAGCGTCGCCAACGGCCTGCATTTTACAACGACCTCATAGATGGTTCTATAGTAACCGCTCCAGCTATCTCGTGCCCTTTTCTTATCAACAGTGGTACAGGTGATGCAAGGAGCACATTCCTCGGTTGAAAAGTTTCCAACAGGGCTGCACAATATATCGAAAAAAATATTATCATTGCGCCAAATAGCCTGTCCAGTATATGCATTGCAAAGACGTGCAATAAGTTTCTTACAAAATTGTATTCTTATATGCGACCTTAAATGAGCAATGCCTTCCAAAGGATGAAGAGTATCGAGGGGACAATTAGTTTGCTAAGGATACACTGAGCTTGCTTATTTTGGCACATTATTAAAAAAAAATTAAAAAAACATTCTTGCATTTACCTAACAAAAATGTCATTTCTTTAGATACACATTAAATATTGAAAGAATATCATAATATTCAACATCCATACCGGATATTTTTCCAATATCGTGCAGCCCTGGTTCAATATGCTGAAAAGAATTCGGCTTTTCCAAAAAAAGTGTATAAATGGTGAAAATGATTCTTTCATGTGGTTGTTTTCTTAGTGGGGATTAAAGATGGTACAGTGAAACTCCTCTACAACGAAATCATGTTTGCAGCAAGAAATTTTTCACAACAGGGGGTTTTTCACTGTAGTAAATTTGATCTCAGATGTAAACACACACGTATGTGTACACGTTTTTCTTTGTATGGGGGGCAGGAAAGTGGGAATGGTGTTAATGCATGAAGATTTTTTCACACTAGGGGGTATTTTCACCCATGTGGATTTTGTTGTAGAGGAGTTTCACTGTAGTCTTTAACAAACAAGTCACAACAGGGACCGGGAAAGTAACTAAATCGACCTTGCTCTTGTAAATTAGCTCCTCTCTGTTTGCAGAAATGTTGTTAATCAGTCCCTTCAGGAATATTCAAAGCCGCAAATGAGACAATTCACACAAATTAAAATTCAAACAACGCCTGTGAATTACGCACAATTGTAATTTCATCCAAGAACAGCAACTTTTCACGGCGTGGACCAATCATCCAAGCTTTCTGCAGGTTTCACTAATCATAGCAGTCCCCTGCGCAAACTTAACACTACGGTGCCAAATTCACACCCTGATTTTTGGCGTGAAGCAGCAGGCACGTGCAACTTCAACGTCTCACATCTCCCGACACAAGAATCTTAAGACAGCGCAAAACACTTTTCTGAACACCATCTCCTTCTACCATCGAATGCAAGTGATCGAAGGATGCGCACCAGTTGCTGTGAATTTAGGCATGTACGCGAGGGATCCGGATGTGACTTTCAAAAACATACAGTAGTTATGTGCCAGTCACTTCAAATGTGCCATGAACTTGGGATTTATCTGATTGTTATTGTGTTTATGATGTACGAGCAACCTTGAAATAAAATGCTACAGAGAAGGGGGACACCGGTGTGAGAAATGTCTCCGAGTGAGGCAGAGGAAAGAGAAATAAAATAGGTTGTGGTTATTTTGCCGGCAAACTCTCGCGCGTGTGTCATTTTGCCATACACAGCTCTGACCGGTCAATAGTCGGGGTTTCCACATCAACTTTCTTCCGATTCCAGCTGTGGCTGTTAGGACAATCAATGTCCAGTAATTTTGTGGTTCCTAATTATAACCTTTTTTTCCCCCCAAAAAAATCTTGAATTTTTAAACTCTAACCCCAACCTCATTATTTTAAATGACATTTGACCTCTTTTTATTTATGTACTAATCTTTTTGTGTTTCACTAGCTACATTGAACATGTTCAACCGTTTAATTTTTCAAGAAACATGTGAAACAAAACGGCTCATTCACAACTCCTGACTGGCTGAAAGAAATTGTAAACAAAATTTAAAAACAAATAAAATAAGGTTCAGAGCGCAATTTAAATCTGTGACGCGCTGGAATAAAGCATCACTTGCGGGGGCGACCACTCTACCCACTCCACCACGAGCCGGCGCACTTAGACCTGTACAGAATTTGTACCTGGAGTTAGGTGGCAAGTTGGTCACGTTTTTGTCCATCTCTGGTGGCGGCTATTTTGTCCTTTTCTGTCTACTGAAGATCACATTACAATTGAACACAAGAAAAGTTGGACACTCCAAGAGAGAGAAAAATGAGTGGATTTTGCTGCCTAATTTTATGCCAAGACCGCAATATTAATCAGAATTCCATGTCTGGGGTACATAGAATATATTGTCAAGAAAATGTTGGGGTTGACTTACCCTTTCATAAAAAAATTGCAACATGTAAAAATATGGAGTTTTATGCTGCCGCAATATCAGATATTTGGGGGCACAATATTCACAAGCCCAGTTAGTCGATGGGTCTAAGTACACAAAATTCGTGTGACTTCCTCCTCAACAAATTAATCGCAGAATTAGTTTTTCGCTCATCCATTTCTCTGTCCAGTATCTTGCCCTAATTAAAGGCAAGTAATTGGCACACTTGATTCATTTGACACTTATGAGTTTGAGAAATGTCTTTGACGAAGAGTGCCCTTGAAATCCTCTGAAGGGGAAAGCAAGCACGAACGCACATACGCAAACTCTTCATTCCTGAGAATTCATAACTTGTAAACAGAAAACCAGCTAAGACTCTCTTTTTTTCTCAGTCACCAACATGTCAACTGGAGCCCGTCCTGGTTCTCAAACATCACTTCCGTTCGCGTCACTGGTCGTCGCTGGGGGATGGGCAACACAGTGTGGCTAGCTAGTTAGCCAGCAAGTAAAACGAGCATTTAACGTACCCGCGTCACCTACAAAACGTGAACGGCAGACGGTTAGCGGCCCCGCTCTCGCCGATGAGTTCACCGGGCTTGATTTTACGCAGCTAAACGCGCTTAGAGCCAAACTGCGAGTGGTGGAGGAAAAGATGAGCACAGCAACACACGCACACACACATACACCTTTCTCCCTTAATTCCCCGCGACAACACAGGAGGAATCATTTGTCCGTACATACCTCTGAAGTGCATCAGGGCCACCGGCTGAAAAGGCCCGTTGGAATTAGGCGCATCCACAACCATTCTGTCTGCAGATTTATTGCATGTCAACATGTAAACCTCAACCAGGAAGGCGATCCACTCAGGGTGAGAGGCCAGCCTCCATTTTAGCACAAAGCAGATCAGAAAATGAAGCTGCCTGCCGCTGGAGGGAACTGGCTACTTTGTGACGTCGCGAAATAGGGCAGCGCCCATTGGCTGATTTCGGATCGTTTCGACGCAATAGCGAAGAGCGCTCCCGTAAACTAAGAAGGCGATTGGCTGAGACGAGCCAAAGGGGCGGGATATGTTCTGGATTTTTTTCTTCTTTGCCTTGACTCCGCCCCTCAGTTACTTGTCTCTGGTGACGCTGCCTGGCCCAGGCAGCCAGGAATTTGCACACATTAAAGAGCGGAATCGATTTGTGTGTATTCCACACTTTGCCCCATTTGGATGGATGTCTGTATCACTTTGGTGAAGGATTTGCATCTGAAAATTACTGACTGTCAACGTATTCAAAGAGAGTCTTTAAAAATGTTTTCCTTTCTGTCCTGGGGACGGAATGATATCCAAAAGTCATATTATCACGAATGAACCTCACGATATGGTAACTATCACAATATTGTCGGGAGGTTTGCAATATAAAAAGTCTCATGATACTGTATAAAAAATGACAATATTGTAAAAAAAAAAAAAAAAATCATGATATTGAAAGAAAAAAAAGCACAATACTGTACTGTGTTTTGTGCAAAATAACAGCGTGACATAGAAATACGCTTAGCTAGTCATTTTTATGTCATGTGTTCCTATTGGCCCAGTGGCGAAATGTAGCTTCGCAGTAGTCTGTTTGGTTGAGGCGGGTGAAAATTAATGGGGGGTTTTCACAGAGATGTGCTGATTTTAATATTGTAACATGACAACGACAATCTTGTGGCAATTTTACCATTGTGATATTGTCATTATTGTTATCTAACATCCATGCATCCATTTTCGGATCCGCTTTATCCTCACAAGGGTCACGGGGGTGGTGGTGTTGGAGCCTATCCCAGCTGTCTTCGGGCAGTAGGTGGGGGAACACCCTGAACCGGTTGCCAGCCAATCGCAGGGCACACAGAGACGAACAACCATCCGCGCTCACACTCACTGCATGTTTTTGGAATGTGGGAGGAAACCGGAGTACCCGGAGAAAACCCACGCAGGCACGGGGAGAACATGCAAACTCCACACAGGAAGGTTGGAGCCGGGATCGCACCCACGACCTCTGCACTGTGAGGTCAACGCGATAACCACTGGCCCACCACAAATATGTACTGTAGGCTAACAATACTTGGGCCCCCACATGTATTTGATATGCCCCACTGACACTATAATACTGAGCACCGAGAGTGCCGCCTTTGACATTAATAAAGGCAGTGATCACATTGTACTGATCGGCCAGGCACTTTCCTAGTATTTCTAGTTTCGTTGTTAATTTCTTTTAGTTAGTCTTCTCGACAGTGGTTGGTTTAACTCCAAGTTGTACTACTTTGGACATATTTGACTTGGGAGGTTTCACTGTAGTGGAAAGAGAAAGAGGGGATAAGAGTCCAAGTGCATCTATGCAGTTCTGTCCTCTCTGCAATGCTCCAAAGCTCCTCAAAGAGCAACTACTTGTTCTACATTCCACAGCCATGACAACAGGCAACAGTGTTTTGAAAGCTGCCACTTACTGTTTGATTGGATCAGCTCAGAGTAGAATCCGCCAACGCCATTTAGACTTGACTTATTGTGCACTGGATAGAGAATTCCCCACCCAGGGTGAAGAAGACGACTATATACGTTTCTGCCTCTTCAATAAATCCAATGGACATCCCCCCCCAAAAAAACACACACAATGCTGATCCAACTACTGGCTTGTGACAATCCAAAAATAAACAAATCAGTGGCTCTCTTTTTACACCAATTACCATCTAAACTAAACTAAAATAAAGCTTTATTTTTACTGTTTAGTAAAAATAAAGCTTTATTTTAGTTTAGTTTTAAACTAAACCATTTAGTTTAAATAGTTTAAACCATTAACCATTTAACCCATTAACCAACCCATTTAACCCATTTTAGTTATAAAAAAAAAAAACTAAAACCAAAATACTTGGCTCTCCATAGCACCGTCATAAGCAACACTACCATGTACTGTACAAGCTAGGAGGCTCATGTGTTCATCAAAAACAACAAATGTATTCACAAAAAGTCCTGTATATTTAATATTTTTGTAAGCCACTCTAACATTAGGCACAGTTTCAACATAAATGCTGCACTAATATACACTGAAAATAATGTATTGTATTTTATTCTGGCAAGTGGATGCACACAATATAATCATCTGGATTTATATAATTTTTAAGTAGATGTATAGTCTATATAGAAAATGTATCTGGATGATTTTAGTTCGTGCAACCACTTGACAAAATAGATTCAACACTCAGTTTTTTTTCAGTGTGACTCACTAATATATTGTGATTCTAGTTCATGTTTAAAATGAATTTTATTTCAAAAAAAAAAAAAAAAAAACAGTCCATTTTCTAGGTAGAATTTGCACTTCTACCTAGAAACAGAGCGTGGCAGCAGAGTCTATAGTTGCCGATGAACCATCAGTCCTTCAGGCTCATGAAACATGCAGTGTTGACCTACTGACTTGTTTCGTCATCACAGAATGCTACACTCAAACCACTTAATGCATTACAATACTGTGTGATAACATTAGAAAACAAAAACATAATTGCTCATTCACGTGCTCACACCTAGTGACAATTTTGAGTGTTCAAACAGCTTGTCATGCATGTTTTTCGAATGTGGGAGGAAACCGGAGTAGAGTACCCCGGAGAAAACCCACGCAGGCACGGGGAGAACATGGAAACTCCGCACAGGAAAGCCGGAGCTGTAATCTAACCCGGTACCTCTGTACTGTGAGGTCGACACAGGAACCACTGGACCGCCCTAATATGAAACCAATGCAACTAATCATGACAAGCGGCTAACAAGAATCTGGTGAGTTGAGTAAGTGAGACTGAAGACGAAGGGAAAATTACTGTGACGTCAACAGCAAAGAGAAACAGAATCCATAACAACCATAATAATGAACACTTTGACGGCAAAAATCAAAGCTATTCCTAAAGACAAGATGTTAGTTGCAACATTGTAAGTGGGCTTTCGGCACGACTTTTCTCCATCGCCGACTGCTGACGCCAAGCACACTCAAGGATTTTCCTCGTCATGAATGTGTTGTTATTTTTCCAGACCATGGATTTAGAGGTCAGGGAAACTGCTTATTTGAGTCCCCCCTTTTCACAAATGGTGAGTGTGCTTTTACAACTAAACATGGAGTTGTTTGCCAAGTTGTTGATCTTTGCTTATCTCACTCGTACATTCAAAGAGTTTTTTTTTTTTATAAATGAAACAAATATTGTACATATTAAGAAAGAACATATTATATGAAAATCAATGATTTAAATATGTTTAAAATTAAATGTTTTGAATAAAATGCAAAAAAGAATTGAATGAAATCAATTAAAGGTGAAACAGTGGTAGGGGTGGCTCACTGTCTCAAGTTGGAACATCACACCAAAAGTCCTCTGGAGTACACAACACATATTCTTCCCGAGCCTCCTTTGAGTACAAAAGTAAAAAAAACAACAACAACAAAAACAAGAGTGCAAGATTACAGGAAACCACTTAGGTCACATCCGTGTAATGCTGTGTGGAAACAAAGAAGCCATGAAAAATAGATGTAAACTGTCAAACCTCAACCTGATTGTCTTGCCTCGGAATTGGCATCAATACCATAAGCACAAGTTGAGGGAATCAACACCGTGAATGAAAACGCCGGCGTGCTTGCTAACCAGTGGTATTATTTATATCACAAAATGCTTCTGCGCCGTCATGGATGCTCCCTTTAGGTAGGACACGACGACCACACGTGTCTTCCACTTACATCAACCCAGACTCAGCATTATGTTGCAATCTTGTGAGCCTTGTGATGGAAAATATCTGATCTGCTCTTGAGATGCAGCTGATTGCACATCATTTGCATCACAAATAAAGCCAGTGGGCAGCAGCCTATCAATTATGTAGTGCGACCTCAAGGTTAAAAAGGTGGTTATGAGGATCCACCTGTGCGCTAAATTGTTAATATGATTGCCTCTGTTGATGTCGGGCAAACACGCAATCTCCCATAAAAGGTCAATAAAGGTCTGCCGTGGAGGGCCACGAAGTATTTGAAATACGAGCAAAGAAAAAAGCGCACATCTAACGAGAAACAACTCAGTAGCAGAATCAAGGGTAAATGCATCAGACAACGAGGCGGTGGCCTGGGGGAGTTGAAGGAAATTTGTCTGGTGTACTGACTGGGTGAATTAATTTTGCTGCCCAAACAGAAGTTTTCTATGATGTAGGGGGTAGAGGAGAGTGGATGCCAGGGCCCCCTTTTCCCCACTGACAGTGTGAAAGAATTATTTAGAAAAAGGATGAAATAATGGTACTTTTCAGAAACTTGAAGTTTTTAACTTTGTTCCAATAATGTCTGTACTTATTTATGTGTGTATTTATGTACTTTCTGTCTGTGGTTGATTCAAGTTTCCATTTGTTAGCATGTGTGTTGACAGTGAGCTAATCATGACAAATACTCACTAGCTTGAATTTGTATGATAATGTGCACCCTTGAACACAAAAATGGTTGTGTTTTACTTTTGGAATCTTATTTAAGGCTCGTACTTGGCTGTTTATTCTGCAACCTGTACGGCTGTCATGTATGTTAGGAGCTAGCTTGCGCTGTTTACATGCAAAGAGTCTGTTATAGCGACTTGATTTGGTACAAATTGGCACACATCAATGATCATTTGAGCCACCTATGGCTTTCTACATAACACGGCAGTATTCCTCACAATATTAATCATTTTTATGTCATTTAAGTGTTCATGTTTTTGTGTTCGTCCATTCTCATGCTATTTTGTACGGAGCATGGAGCTAACCAGATACGAGTTTGCCATTGGGCGTTTCCTTTCGTCGTGTAACAGTCTTGCCCAGTGGAGGGGAAAAAGTGCTTTCGCGCCATCTTGAGTATGCGCCCTATATTTATCCATCCATCCATCCATCCATTTTCTGATCAGATTTATCCTCACAAGGGTCTTGCTGGAGCCTATCCCAGCTTTGGGCAGTAGGCGGGGGACACCCTGAACTGGTTGCCAGCCAATCACAGGGCACACAGAGATGAACAACCATCCGCGTTCACACTCACACCCAGGGACAATTTTGAGTGTTCAATCAGCTCACCATGCATGTTTTTAGAATGTGGGAGGAAACCGGCATACCCGGAGAAAACCCACGCAGGCAAGGGGAGAACATGCAAACTCCACACAAGGAAGCCGGTGACTGGATGGAACCCACAACCTCTGCACTCTGAGGTCGACGCGCTAACCACTGGAGCACCGGGCCGCCACCCTATGTTTAATGTCTCGTAAACATGGAGGATACCGTGCATGTTTTCGGAATGTGGAAAGAGACCGGAATTTGTTGTGAAAACCCATCAATGCACGAGACCCGGAGAACTGTGTGGAACACCTTATTTTGGATCCAATGAGACTGTGCAGGTGTCCCTAATGAAGTGACCAGTGAGTGTATCACCAGCATACCTGCGAGTGCATCCAGTTTGTGCAGCTCTCTGTTTGTGCACAGGGCAAAGCATGAAGAGCTGAATCTCTTCTCCCTCCTAGCAGCTGAGTGTGAGCCCGGCTGTTTTACTCTCATCAGCTGAGTGGCGGGAGGTACTTTTTTGTTGGAGGGCTGTAGAAACAAGCAATCAGGGAGAAAGGACACAAGGTAATTCAATGTTGAGGGGAAGACGTGATGTGCTTAAGGGTCAAGTTCCGCTCGCAGTCAGATCGGGTTGTTCTCAGCAGGGAGGAATCCAATCGCCGACTATTGCAACTCTGGGCAGAGTTTGCATATCCAAGGAGCTGACAAAGCTGTCACACGAGTCAAACAGTTGCGCAAGCAACCAGGTCTTAATGACACTCAAGATGACATAGATGCATCCATCCATTCGTTTTCGATAGTACTTGTCCTCAGTGGGGTCATGAGGGAGCTGAACCCATCTGATTTTGGGAACTAAATGGGGATTATTTACTCTTGCCTGGTCACCACCCAATCACACAACGCAAAAGACAAACAACCATTTAGAGTTCCATTCACACCTATGGACAATTTAGAGCAGACATTTGGGGTGTTTACAAGGGGGAAACTATTCCAAGGACAATCATAATCATTACACCAAGTAAAAATACTGTAACTAAATGTTGTATCCCTAAATGCCACAAAAAGGTAAATGTTCCTATTTTTGAGAAAAAAAAGTAAACATGTTACGATTAGAGGTCCAGTACATGAGAAAGAAGTCGAGTTAATTTTATTTGTTAACATGGCATTTATAGGTATGTTCTTTTTTAAAATGATATATGGCATGCCTCCATATCTAGTCTTCAATGACCCAACCTTATATGTTTGGTATGTGGGAGGAAGCCAGAGAACAGAGAGAACATAAAAAGTCCACCCAGTACTGCCCTGCAGTATTAGGATGGTGGACAGGGTGGGACTATAAAGTCATAAAATCATGCTGTTATGTCACATGAGAAACTTCGTCAAGGATAAATGCCATTGAACACATTGACGACTTTGAATTGTGCCATGAAAATGATTAAATACTTGTTCATGCCAAACTGAAAATGATGAACAATCCGCAGAAGTATGTGGAATGTTTTTCCACCTGATTGTCAGGATTATAGGAACGTGTATCAAACTGAAGACACAATCCGACAAATAACTTTAAAAGCACGTCGGCGAAAACACCCCAAAAAAAACAATTGACACCGGTACTGTCGAAGAGGATATTAATCATAAAAATAATATGTGTCCTGTGGTTTACCCGCCACAAAAAGCGTGATGCGCTTAAATGTGTTTGTGGTAATGTTATTTTTTTTCCAGAGAAAACAAACAACACAGTGTCACTTACGTCATCACCTGCGCGCCCATTTTCACTTGAAGATTTTTTTGTCTTGCCAGACTTTGTGGCATCCTGAATTGAACACACACACACACACACACACACACACACACACACACGCACACGAAAGCAACTCGAGTTTAATAAGTTGACAACGAACAAAACGAGAGACACAAAAGTGCACTTTACCTTGTCTCTTTTGCTCTTCTGAGGCATAATGGAGGCTGGCGGAGTATCAACAGGTCGCAATATCCCGACGGACACACTCAATCGGCACACCAGCACGCACTGGCGTGTGTCTGTGTGGCGGCTCCAACGAATGAATGAATATGACGCACCATGTGACTGATCTCGGGCTGGCTACTTCCGCGGAGGCTGATGGCAGACAACAGTGTGGAGGAACTGCCGTTGAAATGAAGGAGAAGTTATTCTTTGTCAATTAAAAATAGCCTAAACGAACGTGTGGAAGCGGAACAAGCAGCTGATCGTGTAGCTTGGAAGCGACTTGATAGACTTGCGAGGCCGGTTGCTCTATCTATGGCCTGTCGCCAGGGGGCAGTGTTGAATCAGGAGTACAGTAATCGAAGCTTTTGAAACAATGTTTGCAAACCAACGATCTACAACTTTATAGTCAGACACGACTACTCGTCATAATTTATATTCCAATGGATATCATCTGGATCTTTGATATGTTTCCGAATCGGAACCCCCCCCCCCAAAAAAAAAAGTTATAAGGTATTTTTACCCAAAATGATTGAGTCCCAACTGCCGTGCCACCATTGCACCGTATCGTGCTAAGAGATATCATCAGTTTGTCTAATTTCACTTAACTGGTCCCAAAAATATATTTCTGTGCCCAGGCTCTCGTGTTCTCAAAACGATTCCCATTCCTCTCAAATTGTGTCATGTTTATGATATTTCCGTTGTTCCTTCCTGGTAGAAGCTGTCCACTTGTATTAAACGTGCACTTCCATAGGGGAGCAGTATTGTAATGTCGCTCTCTTGACAAGTTAGAGAAGTGATCAGCTTTTGCTTTCTATGGCGAGTAATGTCATCTTATAGTGACAGAGAAAACGAATAGAGGTACCTCTTAAAAACACGTTACCGCCTTTATAAAAAGTACATAAGCAACCAAAATGGATGCCTATTTGGATTGATTTGAGCAATAATAAACACCCATGTGGTTATTATACAGAGTGGAACCGTTCTCCGTTATGGTTGTTGTGCCGTCCTTGGAATCCATCTTTATCTCGCTTCAGCGCCGCAGTTCATCATCACCAGAACGTTATTACTCGGTGATATGCTGCCTTTCATTTCCTGGCCCACCAACATCAGTGAAAGCAGCGCTGTGCCCCCCCCCCCCTCCAATGCGCGTGTACACGCATTTATGGATGTGTTGTCAACTCATAGGATCGTAGATTTTCCACATACCATGAGTCAAATTCACGACACAAAAAAAACGACACATTGTCATTCACAAGAACGATCTGTTCAATTTTTGCTCAATTTTGACAATCCACCGCTGACCCCAACCGAGAGAAACCTTCAAGTGCAGAGCACTCGAACTTTTGAAAAATATATCAGTTGGACATTATCAACAAATTCAAGTTCAAAGAACTCGAAATTTGGAGAAAGCTTTTGAGTAACTATATCAAAAAATATAAGTTGAATATACTAAATATTGAGTTTAGGTCACTCGAAATGTTGAGTTTAGGTAACTTGGAATTTTGAGTTTAGGTACTTGAAATGTTGAGTTTAGGTAACTTGTAATGTTGAGTTTAGGTAACTTGTAATGTTGATTTTAAGTAACTTGAAATGTTGAGTTTAGTTAACTTGGAATGTTGAGTTTAGGTAACTTGAAATGTTGAGTTGAGGTAACTTGAAATGTTGAGTTTAGTTAACTTGTAATGTTGAGTTTAAGTAACTTGAAATGTTGAGTTTAGGTAACTTGTGATGTTGAGTTTAATTAACTTGGAATGTTGAGTTTAAGTAACTTGAAATGTTGAGTTTAGTTAACTTGTAATGTTGAGTACCGGCTCGAGGACCACAACACTGATGTGTGCATGTGTGTATACGCATAGCTGGCTGGAGGGAGACGTGAAGCAACAACACAATATGTGCTGTCTTCCAATAAAAGGGCATGAAAAATGAATTAGACTTGCACACAGAGTTGTTGTTGAGGTCAGATTTGCGAGCCTCCAATAAATTAGGTTAATAATACTTCACGTCGTCTCCTCTTGTTTATGCAAATTAGAATTTTGTTAGCACCTGCCTTGTGTTTTTTCTTTTTTTTTTGTCATTAATGGAAGTGTTGACTGTACCATGGGTGTATTATTTAAGCTTTGCTGCAGTGGTCAAAGCTTTGATACCCCACGGTGCTGTTATATAGTCGGTAGAGTGTAAGCTGTCTTAACAAGAAACCTCAACAAGCTTTGTCCTTTTTTTTTTTTTTTTTTGGTATGAGCAGACAGCTAATCCAATAAGGCTAATGACTAGACTTGCATTACAAGAGGTTTTTTTTTTTTCCAGGAAGGAGGAAAAAGAGACAAAGTAAAAGGAGAGGTGCTATATGGACAGCTTGTTACGGCGGATGAAAGAAGAAGAGGAGATGAGGGAGAACAGAGGAAAAGCAGAGGAGGACAAGGAGAAGGAGCGCTGATGGGCCTTGGTTGACTTCACCAGAGGTGCACAACCTCATTGTGAACATACAGTTCCGTGTGCAAGAGCCTGTAAAGATTGCCTCTCTCACAACAACTCTCATACTCACCACTGAATTATTCACACACACTATTCAAACACTCTAACACAAACGACTAACTTTTTCGCTCACACACTACTGAAACACTAACATGCACTACTAAAATGCACATTGGTGCAACGCTATCACACCCGCAACCGAAATGCTCTCATGCAAACACCTGAAACACTCTCACACATAACCAAAACATTCTCTTACATACCGGTTAAAACTCACACACACTACTAAAACACCCTCAGACACTACTGAAGCACTCATATACATTACTGAAACATTCTCAGGCACACTACAGAAATACTCTCCCACAGGCTACTGAAACAGTCTCACGCACAAACTGAGACACTCTCACACAAACAGGAGTGTGTGTGTAAGAGCGTTTCAGTTGTGTGTGTGTATTATGTCCCTGACCACCCCTCACAACGGTACACACGAATCCATCGATTGCAATACGGCATGTGTGAGACAAATTGCATGAGCCATCGACCAACCATGGCGAAGTCGATTCATGTTTAATTCATGTTTCCCTTCCATGAGAGTGAATGTGAATTAATGCAGTGATCTTTGACAAACACTTACTCCCACAAACAAGTCCAAATTCATCTCAGCTCGCGTGGATGATGATCTTTAGCACGCAATTACTAATTCATGTGCAAGTGCAGAGAAATTAGAGCGTATGAGCCGTCACAAGGCACAAATAAATTGCTTTCGAGTGATGAGAGTGCACAAACGCACAATTGAAAACATCCACATCATTGACAGCCGCCCGGTAAGTTCTTGTTAAACAGCCCCTTCATGGCAATCTTTGATATTGAATAATCATAAAATATGACGGTAGCACATTTCGCTTTTTGGTCTGACAAATATGAAGTTCTGGAGTAGAGTCTTGGCTCTAGCTTTCCTGTATGGAGTTTGCGTGTTCCCCCCAACATTATCTGGATCGTCACCAGTCCTGGGTGAGCCTCGTGACAAAAGACAGACACAATTTGGCGTGGTTCTCAGATGAGCAACAGAGGTTGTTGATTGGTGCTCACTTTTTCCCCTCACCCACCAACTTCTAATATTATGGGTACCTCATTACTATATGAGTCAAAACATTAGGCATAATTGCTCTCATTTAGAGCAAAGATTGGTCCTAAAAAATCGAGCCCGACCCGAGAGTATTTAAGCCCAACCCGGCCCGAGCCCGATCACTTAACTTGAATTGCAGGCCTGAGCCCGAAGCAAACCCGAGATTTCATATTTTATTTGTGAGGACTCGGGAAGAGCAGGGGTGATTTCTGCTAACAAAGCCTGTCTTTTGTAACGAAATCTAAGTTAAACAAGACTGTATAAACATTTACATCTTTTATATTTCTGTTTCTGAAGAGGTTACATAAACCGACAATTTTCCATCATTGACGGATTTTTTTTGAAGAGTGGACGGGGAAAATTTAAGGCCGTCCGTCATTTTGACGGGTTGAAAATTGGGCCGTAAACCACAGCAGCAGTACGTCCTTAAGAATCTAGCGCGGCACTTTAAGAGAGAGAAGCAGAGAGACAAAGACGTAAAATGACGGGTGGATACTCGACAGAGACTGGAAGAGTTTATTTAGTACAATACGTGTTGTGATGAGGCGACTTCTGTTTTTTTGCGAACCACCGTCTCTCGTGGCCAAAACTATTCACGGCCTCGAAACAAAAACAAAAAAAAGTCAGTGAGAGTGAAGCCCGATCCGGCCCGAACCCGAAGCAATGATTGACATTTTAGGGCCCGGGCTCGGGCGGCCCGATCTTACCTCTACTCTCATTTTGCCTTATAATGTACAATACAACACTAAACATTCCGCTTGCAAGTAGCTTTGACATTTTTACATCTAGCACGATGGAGCAACACAGACTACGGAAAAAGAAGAAGAAGAATGAAGAATAGCACGGCGTGTCCTGGCCGTGCCCCTGCCAATGACTTGCTTGATGGGCATGAAAGAACATTATATACCGCCCGCTTCAGGAAACCTTTCATCCCGCGGGATTCAACTTTCCACTTTGTCTAACCTTCCAGAGAGCCTCTCTGTCCAGTGACCTTCGCATTCCATGCCACTTCCATTGAACCTCACCTGCTCTGCAGCCAAGAGACGGTGTGATCTTTTTTTCTTCTTTCCCAGGAGTCCTAAAGGCCTCCCGAGAGAGCTCCCGAATGGTCCGCCCTGCTGCTGCCAAATAGTAAATAGACCACATTTTCCCTCCGAAAAGGAAAGGAGAGAGAATAATATCTGTGGATCTGCATTCAACACTGCAATGCAGAACCCAATCTTCCAGTTATCACTTCAGAACAATTACACATAAAATCAGTAAGGAAACAAACATAATGACTATGGACAGATTAAGATAATAGGCTTTTATTCATAAGGCGTGCCAACGTAATCACATCTGTCTGATTTTTAAATTGGATTCAGACATCACATACAATAACAGAGCTAAATACTGGACTTCAAAGTAAACATTTTGACCTTTTCCAAGGTCGAAAGGTAAATGTTTTGCTCAGCAGCAGAATGTCGATTTGTATCTGTGAATTCATATCAACTCGTTACTTACCCTAACCCAGTGCTTCTCAATTATTTTCTGTTATGGCCCTCTTTAACAAGAAGAAAAGAATTCGCGCCCCCCTCCACTGTCTGCCGCCTCACTAACGCTAAACATAACCCTAACCTTACCTTAACTTTAACCTTAACCCCTAAACCTAACCTATAAACCTAAACCCAACCCTATCCATAACCAAAGACAACCCTAAACCTAACCCTAACCCCTACCCCTAATCCTAACCCTACGCTACCCTAACACCCTAACCCTATACCAAACCCTAAAATAACCTCTAACCCTAACCCATAACTGTCACCCAAACCCTAACCAGAAACCACCAAGCCCAAAACCCAAACCCTAAACCTAAAATAAACCCTAACCCTAACACCCTCACCCTTACCTTTACCCTAACCCTAATCCTTAATCTTAACCCTTACCCTAACCCTCACCCCTAACCCTGACCCCAAACCATAACCCTTACCCTAACCCAAGTATAACTCAACCCTGACCCTAAGCCTAACCTCTAAACCTAACCCCTAACCCTAACTTTAATTTTTAACCCTAATTATGAACCCTAACTCCTAACCCGAACCCTAACGCTTAACCCTAAACCTAGGCCCTAATCCAAACCAATCCTAACCGCAACAAGCCCTAACCCTAACCCCTAACCCGAACCCCAACACTTAGCCCTAAAACAAACCTGGCATCACACCACGACCCCCACACCCCACTATTTGAGAACTGCCCCAACCCAACTTTGAAGGGAAAGTGTCCTGTCAAACCGGTCCATACAAAATCAATGATGTAATATAGTAATATAAGTATATAGAATATTTTTCTTATATCAAAAACTAATTATTAAAAAATGGTCTTTCATTTTCAGTCTTTTCAATGGAGAAAAATAATTTGACAGTTGACAGTTGAGTTGCATCTCAAGACACCACTGTTTATCTCGGACAATTCCATGTGAGGCTGGCGCTATATACTGTAAATATAATGCACTTACCTAAAATCAACCAATTAAATGTTCAAATCAAACTCTACAAATGAAGAATGAAAATCTTTTTTTTTCTTTCAAAATCAGTCACTTTCAGATTTTGATTTTCGATTTGTAATTGAAATGAATGATACGTGGATTTGAGCCTATCACTAGTTCATTATTATTCCACCTTGACAGAGGTCATCTTCTGCTTTGAATAAATTAATTCTACTTTTCTGCATGGGAAACTTACTGAAATGGTTCAAATGAAAGTTGCTACCAGGCTCCCCAATTCTTTTATCTCCAAATGTCTTTCCTCCGACTTAATCTCATTTCATCATCCTCATTTCATCCTGCTTTTTTTTCTTTCTTCTTCTACTTTCCTTGCCTTTCAGCTGAGCTCCTTTCAACTGGTGAGTTACTCGGGTCATAGAGGGATACAAACTGCCTGGCATAATCATGGGAATACGGGCCCACTGGAGACCGAAAGGCCAGCCTTTTTTTGTGTCGATAAAAGACTACGCTGGCGTCTCCAATCAGATAGCATCCAACTTGACTTATAAATGTGTGGCCGCTTCGATGGAAATGCAACTTCATTGTGACACGGGGACAAGGGAGAGATGACGACAAAGTGTCAGACTTGCTGTTACATTCTTGGTCAGACTCAAAAATGGGAGTTCAGAGAAAAAAAATCTTGGATTTATTTATTTATTTTGTGGCCACAGCGATGACTGGCTGGGTAACATTTGTTACATTGTGCATTCACCTCATTGTGCTGGAGAGAGCCAAAATGTTTCCTCAAACTGCAGAGCAGTAGGTCGGGGGAGCCATTTTGATCCACGCAGAAGCTCTCTGTGAAAGAAGCCGATTCAGTATTTATTGCGGGAGACGCACGCGGCACGAGGTGGCAGTCATGCGTTCAGCAGCAGCTAGCTCGCCTCATAACACTGATGACTTAAGACGAATTTTGACTGAATCTTCATTATGGCACACATATCTTTCAGCATGGTTCACCAAGACTGACGACAAAAAAAGCAATATCGTTTATGAGCTCGCTCTATCAAAATGAAAAGACCTAATGTGTAGGAATGAACTGACTTTAAGGGAAATGCAAAGAAAATCTATGGTCAATCGCACTTGTACTCATAATAATAATAATCCGCACAAGTCTATGTTTGACGGGCTGTTGTTGTATAAATGTCGCTGATAGGATCTTGTCCACATGATTGACGTTGCATTGTGCCTCCTGTGGTGTGCTTTTAAGTTGTCATGGCAACCATTTTTTGTTCTTGCGGATCAATAAATGGACGTTGTCATCCACTGAAGACTTCAGTTCATAGACAATATAGTTCACGCACGTACGGTATATCAAAGAGATGACTGCTGGGCTTTGTTGCTAACCAAATCAGCAGCACCTATAGAAGAATTAAAACCCTTGTTATTTGCACAGTATTTAAGATGACGAGGAGACAATGTTCCAGTTGACATGCGATCACTCCACAATGTTGTGTGCCTTCTAGGAATGTTCCCGCTGTCCAGTCTACAGCAAATCCACACATAACCGCAGTTAATCATTCACTAAATACGCGTACTATATTCCTTTTTTCCCAATCCCATTTATTTTGGTGTCATCTTGGTGCCAAGAAAACAATGTGACGTGAGTTGAGCTTCATGTGGAGAAACGTGGCGATCATTCCCTTTTATTTTTATTTTTTTTACATGTTGCGCTTTTGCTAAAAATGTGAAACATTTAAAAATCTGACCTTTTTTCATGCACAGCCGCTCCTAAAGAACACGATCAAAGGCTAATTTTCTCATCAAATGCCAAATGAATTCCAGCCAACTCGGTGCTGGAAAATGTTTTCAAATGTTAGCGTGGTCTTTGTGAGGGAAAAACCTGGCGCTTGCACTGCTCATCTGGATTTATAACACTTGGCAGTGATAACTCTCTCCAAGGCAGGCTGAATATTGATTTGGAGGTTGAAAGTGACTGCCAATAATTAAAATGGATTCCCATATCTACGTGGAAATTAAGAACTGCAGATAAGAAGATAGGACTTATCGCTAAGTAGGATGCAGTCAATCTTGAATTACAGTTCCAACTACTTGAGCTTCTTTGGGAAGACACGACCACAACTCATTGTTTTCATAACACAAAATCAGATATTCCATTGATTTCATTGTACATCACTGACTCCATTTTTGAGAGGTGGTCACAGTATTCTACTTGTATTTTGAGACGTGAGAATTCGCGGCCTGTTCAACTATAATGTCCTTTAAGAGACAGCAGTTAGCTAGCTAGCTAGCTGGCTAGCTAGCTAGATATCATGATTTGTGGCCAATCTGTTGTGTCTCAAATTAAGTTCTTGCCACTGACCAATGGAATTTCTGCTAGGAAGTAAAAAGAAAAACAATGGAAAAATAAGCTTCGCTCACGTCTGTGCAAACGTACGAAAACCTAGCCTTGAAATACTTGGTGTTAAATTATTAACTTGAAAACCAAATAAGATATTGAGTGAAAATATGCCGTGCGATGAAGTGGAAAATATACGCATGGAGCATTTCACATTCTCCATGGGTTTCGTCTGGTGAAGGCTTCTTCTACCCACAATGTACAGTTCAGCTCTGCTGGGGCCTCGTGTGCTACACGCCTCGAAATATGCATGTGTTTCTACATGCAGGGAGAGAGGGCAGGCCAAGTGGTCAGGCTGCTTTGGAGGCGGAGGGAAGAATGTCAGATCGCGTACACGCTTGTGCATCAAAGTGTAAGCCTGCATCGCACAGCCCTTCATTTCCCTTGGGATCACCTGCATAATTTAGGTTCTCCTTTACAAACAACAACAAAAACATTGTTTAAATATATGTATGTACTTTTGGTGACATTTCTTTGGTGGTGTGCCTTGAGATTTTTCAAATTTAAGATATGGCTCAGTAAAGAAAGGGAAACGGTGGCCTAAACAACATCACTATTTCCTTTCCCCAGGCATGATGTGGATATTCATTCGAATTATCACTGACGAAGGCGACGTTTGTTTGCATTAAAGACTCCCAGCGGCATACATCATTTGGACCATCTTAAATTGTCTTGCCGGGTTAATGAGCTTTTTATTTGTCCAACGCTGTTTAACGGTACCTCGCTTTTTATACTGTACATTACAAGGCCATAACGTGACCTCGCACATCTGTGATAACATATGCAAAGTTATTTAGGAAGCAGATGCTGTGGAGGTTGCCAATCAGTAGCCTCCATTACAGTTGATGATTTATTTATACATGTTGGGGCTGCCGAAGAGGGTAATGCAAATTAATTGCGTGCCTGAAAGCTGCAGTAAAGACGCACTGTCTTTTTTGCTCCATTGCTCCCCCTACAGTTGAAGTGTCAAACAAAAAATCTGCGGTACAACATCACACTGAATGCTGGGCAACATTACAAAGTGCAACATCAATATATTAAGTGATTATATTCAGTGAAAATCTGCTAATTTGCTATTCACTAGTCACAATTTTAGTGATGTGTTTTTTGGGGGGGGCTTGGGGGGGTATTGTCAGCTATCCATGGAATAACTCACCTATTCGTTGCTCTCTGCACATTTTTTGTGCTCTTTTTGTAAGGCTCTAAGATGCCACAAGATGCAAGTAGTCGACCGAATTGGCGTCAAGGAAGTATGTTAAAGTTTCTCTTTACACTCATCTGATTGACTGGATCGAAATCAGTCGATATTTTGCCTTTTATGCACAATCGATGACCGAATGTGAAGTCACAATGATGTCATTGTGGATATTGATGACTAGATTAAATGTTGATTACAATGTACTATTCATGTCTATATAATTAAAGACATATTTTATTGTACAGTCAAACCTCGGTTTTCGTCCATAATCCGTTCCAGAAGGCTGTTCGAAAACCGAAATTGTTTGAAAACCGAAACCATGCTCTTTTTAAAATAAAAATGTTTACTGAACACGTCTGCTCACAATGGAAAGCAACACAAGGAAGCTATCACTTCCTCGTCTATCCGAGGAAGCGTCACTTCCTCGTGTAAGGAAGGCGAGAGGAGTCAAATGGTGCATTCAAGTGCGCTCAGTTTGTTCGAGAACCGAAATTTGTTCGTCATCCGAGGCATAAAATTTTTTGGCATAAAACCAAATTGGTCAAGAACCGAGACGTTCGAAAACCGAGGTTTGACTGTACTTTGTTACGTTTGAATAAAATAGATCCTATTTATACACAGTCAAGTTTGCACAACCAACACGTTCAACTGTAAACCGGACCTTTGTGCTAAATGAATGATAAGCAACCATACTGTGTTGGGAAAATGTATTATGATAAACATATCATGAAATAATGATGTTATTGCTTTAGATCTTTTTTTTTGTGTGTGCAGCAGCATTCGTACAAACACTTTAGACAACTATGAACAGCAGTACTTGCCATCTTTGTTCCCGCCAACCCAGCAGGCGTTGTCCTGGCTGGTCCAATTATTATTTTTGGACCACTAAAGTCGCTGATTCCGGGTTTCCACGACAAAAAAAAAAAATGTAATTCTTCCAATACAAGCTTGTGTGCCAGCAACAGCAGTTCGAGGTCAAATGATAACTTATTGTTGCTTCAAGCCCAGACACAATCATGACATACGCACCCACTAAACTCAACGAAGACAAATGTGAATGGGAGATTTGTCGTCGACATGAATAATACATTGGCAGTACTTTGCAGGCTATTAGAGACTCAAGTGCCCGAGAAAAGACGAAAGCGGCATTGAGAAGAAATGATAGCAAGGAGTGGCTATCGGGTCACAAGTTGTTTTATCTTGTGCGAGCTGTCGAAAAACCCTAAAATAGTTGCTCCTGGCCTCACAGGTTTTTGTTGTCGTTTGAACTCACACTATTTGGGGTCACGTGCTGAGTAAAAGGGGATAGCTTGAGGGTTAAAATCCACAATCCACACATGACTGCCATTTTGTCTGAAATGTTTTGATTCTTCTCGCCATGGATCTTTTTCGACACCACCCTGCCCTACACACACACACACACACATAAATATGAAATATGGTCTATCTCCCCAATTATAGACTGCAGGTGGCTTTGACCATCTCCAGCTGAGCACAGCTTCTCATCATCACTGACACACATTGAAGCAACGGCCTGAAATGTATGCAACCTTTACTGTATGTGTTGCTGTTGCGGATTAACATAGTTTGACATTGAATACATGAAAATTTCACGCGGGTCACTTGCTCTAAAAAGGATAACTCTGCAACATTTATTTTATTATATGTTTCATGGAAGCCTCAAATGTATCCCATGATCACACCGAGGGCCAATTAAGATTGCTCAAGTAACTCACTGTGCATGTTTTTGGAATGCGGCAGGAAACCGGAGTACCCAGAGAAAACCCACGCAGGCACGGGGAGAACATTGCAAACTCCACACAGGACGGCCCGTCCCAGAATCGAACCCTGCACCTTTGCATTGTGAGGCAGACATGTAAACCAGTCTTCCACCGTGCCGTACACATTCTTAAATGTAGTGCAAAATGCTCTTCATATTCCCATATGTAATTGAATTATTCCGTCCATAGCCAGCAGTCTGCTAAAGTGCTCTGGATGTTGGGTATGACTTTTTTTTTTTTTTTAAGGTATTCTTGCCTTTTAGTCCAGTAATGCATTTGATCATTTTATTGAGTAATGCCCTTTTTCCCCTTTCAGTTGGCGTAACAACAAGGCGAGCCTGCGCTTCAACAAATGTCAAACACTCCACAGCGCTCCTTGCGCTGACAGCGCATACATTTCAATCCAGCCGCCACCTCTTCGACACTCAGACACACGCAAATACTTTCAAGTGCACACAAGAGCGTACATGGAGAGCAATTTACGGAACCTTTTAGGGTAAGTACTTTACTGTACCACAGAAAACATACAAGGAGCAGCAGCATACAATACAACACGGAGACAGATACATTTGATGGCTTTCGGCGCTTCCCAAAGCTGGAGTGCATTCAGTCGCTCTGCTCACTGGCCACTTCATTAGGTACACTTAATTGTGCGGTTATATTTCTACAAGAACTGCATCGGTAATATTTTTTACATTGCTATTGGAATAAAGTAATCGAAATATGCATAATAGATGCCAGTTAGTGTCTGCGGTTTAGTAAATAATCAACCACTGCATTTGAAAATATGGTGAAAAAAAAACTAAAATAAATTCTGATTTTTTTTTTTCCTCACAGTGTCAATCACAACGAATTCGCGGGATAAAATATCCATATCACCAGGTACATTACTGAAGCGACACACCAAACACATTTTATTATTGTTACAATAAATGCGTACAAAACACTTGACTGAATTTCAAAAGTCTGTTATTAGCTTTTTTTTTCTTTGATTATTACACAACTGTTCTATCACGATATGTCCAAAATGGTTAAATGGTTGGCAAAATATCACTCGAATTTTGGATCATACAGGACTGTGATACAGCTCTTGTCGTGGATTTCAATACATTTTTCGAGTATTTTATATCTAAATATATTATGAATTAAATTAATTACTTTGATTTTATTACAGTATTATTTTTTGAATGAAGCAGCATAGTGGCCTAGTGAGTCTAGCTCACCATGGTGCCGAGTGTAATATTTAAAGTCCCTATAAAGTGCAAATCCATCTTGTAACACACAGAAGAGAGTAAAGACCCGAAATTGAATGATTAAAAACATTTTTTTCTCCTCACTCCCAAGTGCTACAAGCAGGGACGGCTGCAGTTGAAAATGGGCATTTTTCACCATTGAAGCCGCCTTGATTAAGCACCAATCGAAGCGTCTATTCTCTTTCCCTTTAAAATCGGAGCACGAGAGGCGCGGCCCTTGACACGGCGGATGTAGAAAGTGATTTCAGTGCAAGTTGAAGTGCATACAAATTATGATGAATTCCAAGCAGACTGCCGTGGGCGGATTATGTTAAGTATTTATTATTGAAATAGAAGACATCCACCGCACAAGTACGCAGAGCGTAGAATACGTCTCCTTGTGGCCCAATAAAAAAATGTACAAATTTTGATGCACTACCTGAGCCTATAGTTAGAAGTGGTTGCAGTAGGCGTAAAGTTTACGGTAGTTGTCTTTCAGCAACCAAAACATCAGGTCTGTCAGACGCATTTCAAAGGAAATGCCCTTGGTACGCCCACCACGGCGCAGCAGGCGCTGCTAAATTGCCAAACAGTCAAAACTAAAATCAAGATAAGCCAATTATCCTACTGGATCCACCGCACCCCGCCCACCACCTTTTCCAGCTACTCCCCTCAGGCAGGCGCTACCGATCCATGCGCACCAAATCCAGCAGACACTTACACAGCTTCTTCCCTCTAGCCATTAACTCCCTAAACAGTCACTGATTTATACTCCACCGCACCTTGTTTATGATGATACTAATGCAGCGTGTTATACCGGAGTCAAATTCCTTGTGTGTTCTACATACTTGGCCAATAAAGATGATTCTGATTCTGATTCTGATTTTTACTCTCAAACATAGCCGCGCCATCTACAAATATAAAGCCCTAAATGTCCTTGATTCAGTACTACATAATTCTCAGTTTTGCACAGGTTTTCAGCATTTATAAAGTACAGTCAAACCTCGGTTTTCGAACGTCTCGGTTCTCGTCCAATGATTCGGTTTTCGACCAAAAATTTCGCGTTTTTTATGCCTCGGATGATGAACAGATTTCGGTTCTCGAACAAACTGAGCGCACTTGAATGCACCATTTGACTCCTCTCGCCTTCCTTCCACAAGCAAGTGACGCTTCCTCGTGTTGCTTTCCATTGTGAGCAGACGTGTTCAGTACACATTTTTTATTTTAAAAAGAGCGTGGTTTCGGTTTTCGAACAATTTCGGTTTTCGAACAGCCTTCTGGAACCGAATTATGGACGAAAACCGAGATTTAACTGTATTAGGTAACAAGTATCTAAATTCACTTTACAGTGTCTTGAACTGGAAATTTGATCAAGATGTCGCAAGATTTTAAGTCAAGTTTTTAATTAACAGTAACAGTAATTCCTTTGTGAAATCGTTTCAGTTTTTTTTTTCCAGCTGCTATGCGCAGCACACTTTGAAAAGCGCTGCATTAAATCAGGTGTACCTAATGTTGTGGCCAGTGAGTGCACATCCCTGCTGAATGAATCATCCATCGTTCTTCCTCCCGTTTCCGAGATGAAGGCTATTGTTCTGACTTTTCCGCATGCAAGTCTTTTTGTCAGGCAGGCATGGTATGGCACTGAGCAATTGGGTGTAAAAAATAAAAACATCGACCATATGTTCATATGTTCACAAGATGGAAAATTTACATTGGATTCATTCTATTTGATTCTATTGACTATTTTCTGCGAGCTTGTTTGGTCTTCAGGAGAAACGTCTGAACTTGATGAGTTTCTGGAAGGCCTGCTTGAACTCGTCATTGAACATGGTGTAGATCACCGGGTTGATGAGCGAGTTGAGGTATCCCAACCAGGTGAAGACGTCAACGAGCACCGGGTGAAACCAACACTCTTTGCAAATGGCCATCACCAAGGTGCCCACGAAGAACGGAAGCCAGCACACGATGAAAGCGCCCAGGATAATGCCCAACGTCTTGGTGGCTTTCCTCTCGCGAGCCGCGCACAGTCGCTTCCTTTCCAGCACGCTGTCGGCCAGTTTCACCTTCACGCTGTTCACAAAGAGAGGCGAGCTTCCCGTTCCTGAGTGCACGTGGCCTTCTTGGTGGACGAGGAATTGAGAGAGCACAGCGACGAGCCCGCCGAGGTCTGGATGAGCTGCGCCGTGGTGAAGCGCTTCCCGGACGACGTCGGCATTTTAAAGATGCGGGAGCGCGCCGCCACGTAAATCCGTCCGTAGAGGATGACGAGAAGCACCGTGGGAACGTAGAAGGCCCCGAAAGTGGAGTAGAGCGTGTACGAGATCTGATCCGTATTCACCAAGCAGTCCGTCAGCTCCTCGTGGGCTTTGGCTTGCCGCCAGAAGAGCGGAGGCATGGAAATCGAGATGGAGATCACCCACACCACTCCGACCATGACCCCGGCTCGCCGCATGGTGCGGCGTTTGGAGTATTCCAGCGCGTCCGTGATGGCCCAGTAGCGATCCAGGGCGATGACGCACAAGTGGAGGATGGACGCCGTGCAGAAGGTGATGTCGGACGACAGCCAGATGTCGCACACGATCTGCCCCAGCGACCAGGTCTTGCTCACCGTGTACACGATGCTGATGGGCATGACCAGGATGGACACCAGGAGGTCGGTGACAGCCAGCGAGCCGATCAGGAAGTTGGCGGGCGTGTGCAGCTTCCTGGTCAGGAAGATGGTGGCGATGACGAAGGCGTTGGACAGCACCGTGGCGAAGGTCACCAAACCCAGGAGCGTGGACAGGGAGATCTGGAAGCCCAAAACGGAGGCGTCGCTCCAGTAGGGAGACGCGGCGGTCGGGTCGGGAATCTCCGAGACGTTGCTGGTCAAGTAGTCCAGGGAGCTGTTGTCCACCTCCATCTCGCTCGTGATTCTCGACAGCGTTACAAGAGCCTCATTGCACACAAGAGTGCACGGCTGAATCCCCCCCATGCCTCGTTCTTCATATCAACCCCGAAGCTAAAGTCTAATTCCATCATTTCGTGTTCCGAGCTAATGTCCCTGTAACTGAAGCCGACTTATTTGTCCATTTCAATGTTAGAATATCGATTCAGGGCTGCTTGCGTTGCGGTCGGAGTGATGGATACTCATTTGTATTCAGCCGCTGTCCGACGGCCACTTTTGTTCCTCTCGCTTTCCACTCCTCTTATCTCATCTCCAAGCTGCAGCCAACCGGCAACAGCACCTCAACGCCGCCGAAACCTCGGTATCTATCAACCACTTTAATGGGCTCCTCCGTTTCAATAAGGCGAGGCGCCGCGCCGCGCGCGGTACGATGATGACGACAGATAGAACGGCTCGGCTTGTTGTCGGGCAGCTTTCTCTGGTGGTGGAGTCCACGTGAAGCCGATCAACGGTTACACGATCCGGTCAAGGCTTGCGCCCGTACTTCCTTGGTCTTTCTCTGCATGTGAGACAAAAAGAGAGGAACTTAGTTTTCATGAAATGGCTTCTCGTTATCGCCACTTTCATGTATTCATATACAAACAAACAAAACCACCCACATGAATCATGACCAAACTCAACCTGTAAATGGATCATTGGGACCCCCCGCCCCCACCCCCTGCCCCCCCCCCCCCCCACACACACACACACACACACAAACACACGCACACACACTTCATTTATTTATTCTCATCGCGAGCCTGATGGCTAGATTTCCGCGCAAGGTTAATGTATGTTCAATTCCGCTCAGACAGTTTTAGTCTAAATGGAATGAACCACAAACACAAAAGCTCCCGTTTTATGACTCGATTGGCTTTTTAACCCATGAGCTCAAGCATTCAGTGGCGCACATTAAGAAAGCACCATAGGCATCATAAAGTAATCGCAACTGGAAAATGATGCGAATGTTATTTTCCGCGTTATGAAATTGTTGGAGCAGCCCGGCGATTCAGTGGTTAGCGCGTCGACCTCACAGTGCAGAGGTACCGGGTTTAATTCCAGCTCCGGCCTCCCTGTGCGGAGTTTGCATGTTCTCCCCGGGCCCTGCGTGGCTTTTCTCTGGGTATTCCGGTTTCCTCCCACATTCCAAAACATATGCATGGTAGGCTGATTGAACAATCTAAATTGTCGCTAAGTGTGAGTGTGAGCGCAGGTTGTTCGTCTCTTTGTGCCCCTGTGATTGGCTGGCAACTGGTTCAGGATGTTCCCTGCCAACTGCCCGAAGACAGCTGGGATAGGCTCCAGCACCCCCGCGACCTTTGTGAAGATAAAGCGGATCAGAAAATGGATGCATGGATGGATGGATTATTCAACTATTGTTTAAGTTACTGTCATGGGGGGTTTGGCACCAAAAAAATGCTGACAATATCCATCCATCCATCCATTTTCCGAACCGCTTGATCCTCACTAGGGTCGCGGGGGGTGCTGGAGCCTATCCCAGCAGTCTTCGGGCAGTAGGCGGGGTACATCCTGAATTGGTTGCCAGCCAATCAAAATTTAGAGTGCCCAACGAGCCTGCCATGCATGTTTTTGGAATGTGGGAGGAAACCGGAGCACCCGGAGAAAACCCACGCAAGCCCGGGGAGAACATGGAAACTCCACACAGGGAGGCCGGAGCTGGGATCGAACCCGGTACCTCTGCACTGTGAAGCCGACGTGCTAACCACTGGACTACCGGGCCGCCCGCTGACAATATCTCGCTTATTTATTACATATGAGAATTTGAAATTTTGGTCCATATTTTGACAAGCATCATGGAAGTTGACATCTATGATTTGCTTTCGCGGGCCAGATCTGGCCCCCGGGCCTTGAGTTTGACACCTGTGCTGTACGGTTATGGGAAAAAAAAATGTTTTTAGGATGTAGCCTACGTTTTACCAATACGTTCAACCAACTTGCCCAAATAGGTTCGAACGACATAGCTCAGTCAAAAATATTTACTCCACACTGGGAGTTCCACGCTTCCATACTAAACAACCATTCATTCATTCATTCCATTTTCCGAACCGCTTGATCCTCACAAGGGTCGCGGGGGGTGCTGGAGCCTAACCAGCTGTCTTCGGGCATAGGCGGGGGACACCCTGAATCAGTTGCACACAGGGCACAGACGAAACAACCATCTGCACTCACACTGCCACCAATGGACAATTTTGAGTGTTCAAACAGCTTGTCATGCATGTTTTTGGAATGTGGGAGGAAACCGGAGCACCCGGAGAAAACCCACGCAGGCCCGGGGAGAACATGCAAACTCCACACAGGGAGGCCGGAGCTGGAATCGAACCCGGTACCTCTGCCCTGTGAAGCCGACGTGCTAACCACTGGACTACCGGGCCGCCGTACTAAACAACCAATCAAAACAAATTGAAACATTTACCGGCAGAACCGCGCTTCAAAATGAGCATTTTTCTCTCGGGGCCGCTCCTTCCCCATTCACTTGGTACAAAAGATGCACAAGGCATTTACAACAAGAGCCGCGCAATCACCCTGACTTAGGTTTAATTAAACAAGTCATGAACAAGCAGCACGGCAAAATTGTAGTTGGCACAGCTGCCTCACAGTGAGGTTCTGGGTTTGAATCTCAGCCCAATGTCATGCATGTAAGGATCACTGGGGGCTCTATATGATCCTTAGGTGTCAATGAGTGTGTGCCTGGTTGTTTACGTGTGCCTCACCCACTATCCTTATCAAGAGAAGTACAATAAAAAATTGGTGGATTTATTCCAATGCAAAATTTTAGAGTGCATGCTTGTCACAATACATTGAAATACAAGTCGTCGTTAGTATGGTATTTTTGCATGTGTGACAAGCAAAAGCAATAATATGTGCTCATGTCATTTAAGGAATGTCGGAATTACAATTAGATTGTTCCGCCCTTCAATAATGTCATGCTATGATTATTTAACGCAGTAGACTATAACAGGATCGGGATTCAAAAACCTGACCCTCCGGTGGTAGGTCCATATGGATTGGGCTTCGACACCCCATTTAATTATTAACCCGCGCTATTATCGCAACCCTAATGAGAATATAGCCATAAAATAAAATGGATGGATAGATGATGACTGTCGATTAAGAGTGTGGAAACTCTTGAGGCAAAGTTATACTGCACTGTCTGGAAAGAGAAATTCGCCCATCTCATCCATCCATCGGTTTTCTTGAGTGCTTGTCCTCATTAAGGTCATGGAAAGCTGCAGCTTATCCGAGCTGACTCTGGGTGAGAGTTGACTGACTGCAGCAGACCCTCTTGAGGTTGAGCGGATCAGATAATGGACGGATGGATCATTTTTTTTCTCGTGTCTTTGCAGATCTGGAAAAGGTCTTTACGAAAACCGATTCATTTTACCGGTATCAGTCGTTTTCCGCCATAGAGGAAAAAAAATTATCGCCAAAAAGGGAACAAATGGGAGATCGACCTGCTTCCAGAAACAAATCCTGTTGGACCTCAGGAGGTTCCGTTGTATTCCAGTCTCACCTTCATCTCATGTGATAGATGACTGAATGGCCTATCTGTTTACATATCAGTCAAGTCAAACACGAGGCTTATCTCCCTGTGCTCTGGTTTACGAGACAATGAGATAATGAGGCTGCTAATGGATGGATGAGAGGAAAAGATTTCCAATCAAGAACAGGCCCTGTCGAAATTGGGGTGGATGCTGCTTGCGTGAAAAGACATTAGTTCCTCCATCTGGATTTTAAATTAAATGACACCAGGGTAGGGCGCAAACCAGGAAGCTCCTCCAAATTCTAAACGGAAAGTATCCGCCGTACAATTCAGTACATCACAGCTCCATTCATGGATAAATCCAATTCACTTCTCCTGTCAGACTTGGCCCGAGTCCCACCAGATGCTGTACAGTAATGTCTTCGTAGTACAGAATGAACCAGCGACTCACCCCGTGAACCAGGCGGACTGACGAACACTGCATGGCCCTCGCTCGAGGGGGGTCGGGGGGGGATAATTGATTTAACTCAGCAGAGGTAGAGCCATCGCCGCTCGTGTGTCAGCGCCTGTCTGCTGTTGACTGGAGCATGCACTAAACGGTAGCGGGCCGCAACTCTAATGAGTGTGTGTTCTCTGTGTGTGTGTGTGTGTGTGTGTGTGCGCGTGTAGAGAAGAATACGTCAAAAGAGAAATACAGTTGATGATGGGGAATACGGATGAGAATTTAATGGGAGTCAGGAGACTAACTATGGTGCAATATTGGGCCACTACATTAGGGATGTGACCAAAGCCGGAAAACAGATGAGCCGTGACGTTTGAAATGCGAGCCCGTGGGCACTTTGCGATGTCAGGAAATTTTGAACATGTGAAACCTGGGCATGTTTAGTTGAACACAAAGCTATTATTCTTCTGTTGGATGAATGGCAACAGGTTGATTGTACTTAGGGGATGCTATACAGTGGCACCTCTACTTACGAACGTCTCTTCATACGAAATTTTCAAGTTACGAAACGCCTCAACAGGAAAATATGTCCTCTTGTTAAGAAAGAAATTTCAAGATAAGAAAGGTTAAAATACAGTATGGGCTGCTACTCACAGCTCCGAGTTTTCTGAACGCAACATACTTATAGCTGCTCTGCCATTGGCTATTAGTCATCATTTTTATTCTTTATTTTTTGTTTTTCCCCACAACTCTCATTCATTGTGCAATAATCTAATTGTAACATGTATTTATTACATATTTTGATGATTTTTTTATGCTTTAGAAAACATTTATGTCAGAATTTTGGTGGGGCTTGGAACGGATTAGGGCATTTACATAGAAAACATGTCTCAAGTTACAACACTTTCTAGTTAAGAAATAGCAGAGGTACCACTGTATGTTGTAGGCATAGATCGATGAAGAAAGATACATTCTTTGGAGTAAAGAAATATTTTACCAACAAGTAAATTTGGATAATTTCTCACGGCACACCTGATGATCTCTCAAGGCACATTTGTGGTGAACCTTTTTTTATCTCTCAGCCTCAACGAAAAAAAATCCTTTGGACTTGTATGCTCTTGAAACTTGAGGCTACTCTCCGCTATACCAATAGTCTGGAAGGCTCCAACACTTGTACTATTGCATATTTTATATGCCCATTCTTCTCCGTATCCATGCCATCTATTATTCATCTTCTGAATGGTCGCTGGAAAAACAAACCACTGGAACTAATTTATATTGCGGCGTCAAGCATCACGGGAGTGGAAAGTAAGCATGTTCGCTAACGGGACACTTGGTACAAATGAAATGTAAAAATAAAAGTGGACATCTGGCTCATAAAGAGGCGCGCCAATGCTCAGCGAGCATCTCAAAGTGCGACTGTGTCCAACCTTTGTTCCGGCAGCGACGTGACTGTGTTTCACCTAAATGCATTTCCGATGCTGAACAGAGCTTGATCGCAGTTCCTAATGACTTTGCTGTCTGTGATTGTCATATTAAATATGCGATTGTAGTTTTCAAGGTTGTTGTTAAAATTGCCTTGTCGTCGATACGCTGAAACCTTGATGTCATGTTCTGTGTGTTTTGATTGTGTTTCAGTTCCAGCTGGTGTGAAGGGGCGTTTTCCACCCAGCAGGCGCACCTGTTCCGCGTTTCCCCATCAAGCCTTGCCATGTATTGAAGGACTGCCAAGCTGCCTCGTCCCTTGTCGGATTATTGAGCTTGCTCGCTGCTGTGATTCAATTGTTTTGTTTTCTAGATTTCTCGTTATCTTTCATGGTCTCTCTCGTTTTGTCATAGACCTTTGGGAGTATTTTCAATATTTCTATTTATCGATTTAGATCTTTGGTTTCGGGTTACTGGACTTGGGATATTTCGTTGATTTATTCTCGGTGTTCTCTTGGACCTTGCCTTTGCAAGCGCTTTTTGTGTTATGCCTTTGGGGGGGGGTTTCCCGCCTCCTTGTGACCAGCGATTTCAGTTTGGAATTTGTTGGTGTGCTTTTCTGTAATATTTTTCTTATCGCACTTTGTCTGTGCCTGCATTTCTGGAATCCAAAACATTATTTGATTCGGTTGAGAACCTGACACTTTAACAAAATCCATAATTGGTGACTTTAAAACAAATATTCTCAGAGGAAATCATTTTAATTAAATTTGACGCCGGGTCAAACTGTCGCCGACATCACAATTTTAGTCCCGCTACAGTCGACTGTGTAAAAATGATCAAGTCAGACCACAAGTCAGAATTTAACGCAACTCTAATTATCGCCACCTAATGCAAGATTATTTTTACTGTTAACGTTTCACGCACAGAAAAAGATCCAGAAACAACCATCTTAAAAAAAAAAAAAATCTTTCAGTTGTATTATTTGTATTCGAGTGCTAAAAGTCTATCCAAACCTTTTAGGAGTGAGATGAAAAATCATGTATTATTTTTTTTTGACGGGCGATATTTTTTTTTGGTACATCTGTGTTTGCAGGTGCCCCGGAGCATGGAGAGTAGGTGTTCTTCTCGAGCTGCGTAGGCATACGCGCACATGCACCATCTGCACCCCCTCCCCAACCATCCGCCTACGTACGCATGCAAATGCAAGTTGAAGAAAAAAGATTTTATATTTTTTTTACATTGTTATGGAAATGCAAATGTAGGCCTTTTGAGGTAAAAGTCAAAGTGTGCCCGCGGTGTAAGGCACAGGTGGGACAAAACGCACCTGGCGAGCCACATGCGGTTCTTCACCGTCACATTTTATAGCTTCCAATCTGGCCCATCATTCCGACACATAAAGGCAACCCAACATTTTACAGTTACAATAGAACATAAAAACCAATCAGGCATACCTCCACATCCATTCTCTGTCCCGCTTCTCCTCTCCAGGGTTGCGGGGGGGGGGGAAACGGAAGCCTATGTCGGCTGACTTTAGCCGAGAGGTAAGCGCACAACGTGGACTGGTCGCCAGCCAATCGTAGGGCACCTCTAGACAAACAGCCATTCACACTCACGGTCTTCAATGAACCTTCTAAAGCTTGTTTTCAGAATGTGGGAGGAAGCTGGAGTCCCCGGAGAAAACCCACGCAAGTACAAGGAGAACATGGAAACCTTTACACGGGAAAGCCGAATACCGTATTCGAACCTCCAACCTCAGAACCGTCAGGCAGATGTGCTGACGGCTTTGTGTATGTGCTGTCCCAAAAACGAATCAATCGATTCAAGTTATAATACGAATCAAATAAAAAAATCGGGTCTGACTGGAATTCCTGTTGCATAGATCTGAGTGATTGCGTGGGCTGTTTTTTGGGGGTTGAGGGGGCTCTGAATGCTCATCGACTTGGCTAAAGGAACAATTTCTTCTGACCTATTAATGATGGCAGATATCTTCGTCAAACTCTGTCTCAACAACTTTTACTGACGCTTATTTGCATAGAGCGAATTAAAAAGCAGTGACCTGACATTGTATTCTTCAATTTCTTCAAGTAAGTTGCTTGAGAAACAATACTTTCCAACCACGCTTAAAAATACTTCACGGACGTGACCCTTGGAAAGTGGGGCAGGTACGAGTACAGATCTAGGACACAAGAGTGGCCCTTCATTAGTCTATAGGATGAAGTTGACGCAGGGACAGATACACACACACACACACACACACACACACACACACACGTCCCCATAGGTGGACCATTTCTGCAGCAGATACCACCTGGAGCCCAAGTGGCCTATTTCGAGAGATATGTCAGTACCTCCGCCATATTGGATGTGGCCATCTTATTATCATCGCATTGGCCAACTGATGCCCATGACAAGTTCCAGTGAAAGACTCAAAGCTGACTGAAATTATTGTCAACCTGTTCCCAAACAACCGTTATTCTGGACTCTCCTGAATATTAACGCATTCAATCCCAGCCATTTTCACTGGAGCAACCCCCTCAATCCCAGCGTTTTACTGGATTTTGATTGATCTGGCAAGGCCCACAGAATATTTGGTTCTAATGCTATATAAACATGGAGCCTACCAAAATAAAGAGTGGACTCTCTTCTTTCAGCAGAAAAAAATGTGGTTTCTATCTTTTTCCATTCTTCAGCAATCGGCATTACAAAGCGGCTAAGTTTCATGAAAATGCAGATTCCTGGGCAAAAAACTGAGAAAAAGAGCTTTTTGTAAAAGCATGCAATTCATTCACGTGAGGCACCACTGCCACCTACTGGTTGCTTTTTTTTTTTTTACATGATTTACTATGCAAACGGCTTATTCTCATTCACAGATTGCATCAGACCATCCTCCTCTCTATGACGCAAAAAAAAGAGACTTAGACGTATAAGTACGTCCTTGGTAGGCGGGGCCTAATTTTAAAAAGACGTACAAGTACGTCTTTCGGAATGAAAGAGTTAACTGCCGCTGGAACTCCCGTTATCTCCCTACTTCCACATACTCCTGTGCCTCGTGTTCCTGTTTAGGAGCTAGTCATCTCCGTGGTAACGTCGCAATGTGTCTTGGCGTGCCGGCTTGGACTAAGGACACACTCTTGATCAAACATCGCATTACACAACCTATTATGGTCACTTTTTCACTGGCTTTCTCAACTAAACTCTCGCCTCTCCCAAGTGAAAGTCCAGGTACGCTTTGGCTGCGCGTGCCTTGAAAACGCTGCAGCTGCTGGACAGTGCGCTTGGTTTTTTCACGTCTGCCCCACACCTGATTGCCCCAATCACATTTGTGGCGAAAAAATTCCATCATGGCATTCACTCATTTTTCACCCTGGAGGCACAAAAATCGAGGAAAATTGAGCCCATAGATACAATGAGCACATTCACGCAGGAGCTGCTGTTGGCCACAGCTCACTGCCAGACACCCACATGCATGCTTGCCAACGTCATCCCACCAGTCCTCACCTCGCAACGACACATGTGACACCACAATAAGCACAGTATTTTCTTGGCATGTCTTGTTTGCAATTCTTGTGTGTGTGTGTGTGTTAATGTGTGTGTATGTACTAGTCATTAAATGCAGGATTTGCATAAGTAGCACATAACACCTGCGGTCCAGCAAATGTTTTGTTCATTTTATATTGATTCAAATAGCAGGTATCGTATTATTTTGACATAGGGAGATTTTTTTTTCTTTTTTCGCGACGGTGTGTATGACGGATATGATCCTGACGGTAACTACTGGGATCACGTCACGCCGAAAAGGGGGGAAACTCCGAGAGGATCAGAAGACTGCATTGAAGCATCAAATCAAACGGATGACTCATCGCACCGGGTGTTTCTCATTATGGGAACGCAGGAGATAAATGTTGAGGGAGGTTTGAGAAGTTTTGCGGTTTTCCATTTGAAAGCGATCGAGTAGCTCTATCAAACGCAACCCTGTGATTTAATCCCATTTCATCCAATTTCATTTCATGGCTGACTTGAATTGTTTTGTCAATGAATAAACCGAAGATTAGGCTACTCGAGAGCACCCGACCGCTCCCAAATTGTTACTTTCTGTTAAAGCCCCTGATTTTTGTGTGCTCCTTGCACAACAAAGTTAAAAACACATTCCGTATTTTCCACACTAAAAGGCGCATTGGATTATGAGGCGCACCTGCAATGAATGGCCTACAGTTTTTTGTCATTTTTTAATATATTGGACGCACCGCTTTATAAGACGCAATCTACAATGTATCCACTAGATGGAGCTATGCTCAAGGAAATGCCGACAGAACGCTACACTACACTACACCCTGATTTATATCATGACGATGAGATGTCGGTAAAACGTATTTAATAATAAAGCAGCGACACAGTTCACTTAACCAACAGCAAGTTATAACATCGACTCGTTAACGTTGAACTCTTTTGCCCGCTGCTCTATTTCCGTGTTCAACTACGAAACCGATTGCCTTAAATTTGAACTCTGCATTGTAAATGTCTCGAGCAAGGAGCCATTTTGGGGTTGACATATTACCGTAATGACCATACACAAGGCGCATCGGATTTTAAGGCGCGCTACGAGCTTTTAAGAAAATGGAAGGCTTTTAGGTGCGCCTTTTAGTACGGAAAATACGGTACTATACATCTGGGTCTTCTTCAAAAGTTGCGTCAGAGGAAGATTCCGACAAATTTGTGAGCTTACTCTCGATTTTGAACGGATATGTAAATATGGAAGGTTACTCAGACGGGTTTCACGCAACAAAACTTCACCTTTCCAAGCCAAGCAAAGCATATTTTTCAGAAATCATCACAGTTCAGTGGGCAGTTTGTGCAATAAATAATATTTCACTCCATAGTCGAGTGGAACGTTTTCCCATTCAACCGGGTTTTTGAAACTATTCTTCCAATGGGAAATAATGGAAACAGTAATCATCTCTGCCAGGTTCAAATATTCCCAAACTTTTTTTCAACTGTCCAGGCAACGTTTTCAGGAACATCCATTGTTTCACCGACTCGCCCCCAGGTGTTATGATTACTGCGGTG
Organism: Hippocampus abdominalis; assembly: GCA_018466805.1. Classification (NCBI taxonomy): domain Eukaryota; kingdom Metazoa; phylum Chordata; class Actinopteri; order Syngnathiformes; family Syngnathidae; genus Hippocampus; species Hippocampus abdominalis. The sequence goes on along the minus strand of CM031705.1, from coordinate 13,803,779 downwards.
ACATATGACAACAGATTTGCTTTCACGAGCACAGCACTGACAACCGTCCATTGTATGGCTACAAACAACTTTGGCTTATCAATGACGATCTTCATCTGCGTGATTGATCACATGGCCACATCTTCACCACATCTCATCGATGCACCGCCAGGGTGGGTTTCATAGCCCGAAGGTAGATTTTATTTTATTTTTTTTGCAGCGCCATCTGCTCCGTCAACTCATGTGCGGACAACTGTAAACACTTAGGAAGGCCTTGGGGGCCAGCGATGCGACGCCGGCACAGTTGAAAGGCACCTCAAAGCGTTTCGTCGTGTTTGTAGTCATGTTTTGCTGCTTTTGAGGCACGTTCAAGACACAAAGTGACGCTAAAATGATCTCACATTTGCTTCATCGCCGTCCTGCGCCTGTCAGACCTCAAGTAAACAACATTAAAAATGGAAAGAAAAAAAAAAAAAAACGAAAACAGTGAGGGACGATGTGTCCCCCAAGTGTGTTGATAACGATGCCAAGAAACATAAAATGTCATTCTTCCTTAGTTACAGTTGCTATGAATGTGTCGCGCGGAAATGTTTGGAGTGATATTAGCATTTAAATTGCTATTTTGGAAACGGTGGAGGTCAGTGATGGTTTTAAGCACACTCTCTCTGGATTATTTATCACATTTTTGTGACAGGCTTTTGTCAAAGTAGCCAAAGGATGAAAAATTATACAACAAAGCCCAACGTTTTACTTCTGGACTACACTCTGAAGTCCCTACTTGGGTTTCGCCACACAACAGAATTTTGAGAGTTTGGGATTTTTCATTTTTGTTCGTATTTATTTCATGGTGAATTTTATTTTTTTAACTTCAGCTAGTCTTAATTTGTTTTTAGAGCAAGTTTTTTCCCCTCAAAAATGCTTTATTTTATTAGATTTTTTTTTGTTTTAGCATTAGATGTATTTATTTATTTATTTATTATTTTAATATGAGGAGTGTTTGTCAAGTGTAAGATAATTTAAAACAAAGCTCACAAAATTAAAGAGTTACTACAAAAAAAACTACAAAAACGGTTTTACCTTATGGAGGGATGAACAACAACACCAAAATAAAAAAAAATGAACGAAACCGAAAGCTCATGTATCATATTAAATGGCAAAGATGAAAACAAAGAAAACATTTTTCTGAGAATTATTGTTAGTTTTAGATAGTTTTATCAACTTAAGATGTACTTTCAGTTTGCATTTTTTCACCCTTTCATGCACCCTGTAACCTGATAACACGATAAGATGTCCACTGTAGCGGCCACTGTCCCTGAGAGAGTTTAAAAGGATTGTGATTTTATATCCCTACTGAAAATGCTTTCTCAAGTTTTTAGGAACTGTAATAACAATGTTATAACATATATATTGTTAATAACAATGTTATTACAGTTACCAGAAAGGTAGCGACCCTATATTTGACACTTGAGAGAATGCCAGGAAGTAAATTTGTGAGTAGACAAGATAATCATTTTTTTTCTCAATATATTTACATAGTTTCATTAATCATCTAATAATTAGACACCATATTTCTTTTGTTTGAGAGGGCAGTCCTCATCGCGTACAATTACAGTGCTGGGCCAATAGGCAATATAGATTTTGTTACCATGATAACTAGGGGCAGAGCTAGGGGTCGTTCCCCCTAATCTAAAAACACAAGCCTGCGTACGCGTATGAGGGAACACCATGACTGAAAACTATGTGATTCCTATTCCAGTGTATTACCCTTGTCAACAATTTCTTTATTGACGATCCTAAAATAGCGGTGACGAACGATGACAGAGTGACGGACTAACGACATCGGACTGGGTCAGCTTGAACTAATGATGGACTGACGATGACGAACAGGTGGCCTGGCCTCTGGGGAATAACAAATGACGGGCCGGCATAATTAACTGACCGCTCTGTTAATTGCGCTGCAGCAACGAAACGTGACTTGTTCAATCAGATGTAGTCAGATTACTCCACTGTGGAAAGTAGTGCGTTAGATTAGCCTGCTTTCTAGTACTGCAAAAAAAAAAAAATGCATTCGTTTCTAATGCATTACCGGCATCACTGGCCAAGTACAGCTTGAAGTGAGCGACGTTACGTATGTGCCATGTCATGTTTTGACCACATGACAAAATGACAACAGGAAGCATTCATGTTTTCAAGCTGCGAATCCAGTGAGGTTGTGTCAGCTATGTAAATGTGAAGCACATTCTCTGCTGTTGACAAAGTATTATCTAGCTTCAAAAACAGCTACCTAACACCTGCTAAGTACTGGCAAAACTGCTCGTCAATTTTAGGTTGACCTTGTGAAGTTACTTTTAAGGATAAATGACTTTTTCCAAGGTAACTGGCAGCACTGCTTGTCAACACGTCATGATGTTCGCTCTCACGTAGATGCTGCGCACGGGTTTTGTTACCATGACGACCAGGGCACATAAATCAAGGTACCACTTTGTTCTGAAACAAGCCAGTAACGTATTTTGTTGTCCCCTTTTACATATAGTTTTGATTTGTCGTATTTTTTTTCTTCCCTCCTGTTGATGTACCTCGCCAGAAGCCTTAAACGGTTTCATTTTGAAAGCTTATCGTGTCACCGATTTAATGTGATGAGGCGGAGCGTCGTTTTTCCGGCGTTTCCAGTCACCCTTGACTCTTGACAGCGATCTCCGTGATTTGCAGGCCGAGACACCACGCGACCTTGCCACCCCGAGCTCAAGTTCTCTAGCATCCACTTCCCTTCTGGAGATCGAAATCTTTGGCTTTGTTTTTCCACCACCCGACATCAGCCTTCATTTCCTCCACTATTAACGATGAAGCCACGATTTGTGAAATTACCGTCGCAAGCTACAAATGAGTCTCGAGAACAGCCCCTCGTTTATTCAACTATTTCCTATTCCATTTCATTTCCACGAGATGCGTGTCGTTAACTATTTATCAGCGGTGCATGACGCGACCCGGCGAGGATTTTCCAGCCGTTCTAATGGCTCGGATTGCTGCCGTGTTCACATCTGAGCCACGGGCGAGAGCAGAGAGCGTCGGCGCGGTGCACTCAGCGTACTTTTTATCATGCCGCTTCTCTTTGGTTTTTGACAAGTCACTTGCACACCGCTAAGTAACTTGAGTTCCTCAACTTTGGACTTCTGACATCACTCCAATATTCCCAATATGAGGACCGATCATCGGGAGAGGGGCAGATGACAGATGATGATGATAAGACGTCGTATAAACCAATCGGATGGGAGTGAACAAAATGAATCTCCAAATGCGCCCCTCACTCTTCGTGCTTATGAGCTGTTCTCGATATCCTTTCTGCAGAATTGAAATGCAAAGTGTAGGATGTAGGGTGAGCAATTGTCTCAGTATTGATGACACAATAATGCTCCCGCATCCATAACAATCAGGCAAAAGTCGATGGGGGTTTCCACCGCCTTTTCAAAGGTCTTCTCTGGGAAAAGACGTTTCATTAGGTACACAAGCACAGTCCATCATGCAAAGAACAAATATGTGAATTTATGGATATGTAGAGAATAAATGAGATAATCATACGACGTTTCTATTTTTATAATGACTATTTTTAGTGTATTCTTATTAATGGCAAACATGCGTGGGTGTTTTTGAAAGTGTTGCTCAGTTTCTATACTGTGCAGCTCCTTTCATGACAATGCCATATTATTAGGAACACCTCAGCGCGTAATGCGGTGCACTTCCAACACCACTGCAAAAAAAAACAAAGATGATGCTGACTTTTCATTTCGTCTTTATGGCATTATTTACCATCAAATATTTATAGTTTTGAAAAGTGTCGTATAATACAGAGATCTCTATCTAATAACACAGTAATAACACAGTAACACTTTATTAAATGCAATAACTCACATTTATTTGCCTGTGCAGGTGTGCCCAATGTTTTTTTTTTTTTTTTTTAGTTCTTTATTTATTTTGGACTGTGCCTAATGGCAACCGAAACGCACAGATGTCTCCAAAGGAAGAATAAAAGGAGAACAATGAACACTCACCATGCTTTGGAGGATGAGTTTCTGCCTTCCTGGATGCTCAAGCCACCAAATCAACCAATCAGGGAATCCCGGGGAAGCGGAGGAGTCCTTTTTTACGCACGCACGTCCCGAGCAAACGCACCAACGGAGCAGTCCGGCCGCCGCGCAGCCGTTTGTGTGCGTCCTGTTTGCCTTGCCATCACGCGTGCCGCTCCACATTGCAGCGCGCGGCGTGGAGATTGACGTCGCGCCACGGCTCCTCGCTCCTTCATGCGTAAACCGAGCTGAAATGAGTCCCGGACAAAGTCGGCGTCCCCCGATCCACCACGCAGAAGACGTTCTCTCCCTTCTCGGTGGAGGCAAAGTACAGGCTGGGTGGATATCAGTGTCTCATGTGATGGAGGGGGCCGTCAACTGGTTGCATTCTGTGTGTGTGTGTGTGTGTGTGTGTGTGTGTGTGCACGTGTTGGAATATGTGATGGTACGTTACCAAGGAATCCTGCAGGAGTCGGTAGTGAGTGAGTGAGTGAGTGAGCGAACAACAAATTGATGGCTAACTTGTTATAAAATCAGAAGTCAACAATAAGGGCTTGTTATGAATTGGATATGACAATTTGAAATTTTGGTTCAGACTTTAGCAAGCATCATGCTTGATTTGCTTTCAAGGGCCACATGAAATGATGTGGCGGGCCAGATCTGGCCCCCGGGCCTTGACTTTGACACCTGTGAGTTATACAGTATGTTTGATGACCTGCGCATTTCCTTTCCCCAACCTTTGGCTTCATCATTTCCCGTAGGTGAAGGTTTATCTTTGGACATCAAGTTTGTCGTAGAATTTGTTCAACTTGTCTTATTGTTTGTATTCACGACCTTCCTGCTGCCCTCTAGAGGTTGTTGCTGAAATCACCAGCAATTTTTTTGCGACTCTTTCTTTCCAGCGCTCAAAATGTCAGTCGTTTTCCTTGGGCTACTTTTCTATTACCGAATGCTTGCTTAGAGCAGGGGTGTCAAACTCATTTTTCTCGTGGGCCACATTGTAGTTACGGTTTCCCTTAGAGGGCCGTTATGAATTTTGGGAAACCATATAAATATTTAATTCCCTCCACATATTACATACAATACAAGTCATAAATAATGACTGTTATTGTGGATTACATATGACAATATGTAATATGAGAATAGGACATTTTGGTTCTTGACATGCTTGAGTTGCTTTCGCGGGCCACATCAAATGATGTGGCGGGCCTGATCTGGCCCCCGGGCCTTGACTTTGACACCTGCGGCTTCGAACCTATGTTGTGGAATGGCTCCGATTCTCGCAAGCTTCACCGAAACAAATCAGAGCTGTGATGAGTTAACTGCATGAGGACGATTGTATTTTTTTTTTTATTCTCGCTTCTAGTTAGCTTTCGGGTTTTCATGTTGGTTACGCATCTCATTCTACTAGCTGGAACTGAGCGCAGGCATTCGGCGCTATTCATTCGAATAAATAATGTGAGTAGTTTTCCAAATGTTCTCAGAATTTTGCTCACATGACAAATTATTGGATTCAAACAAAAGTTGTATCTCCGATCCAGGTGTAAATGTCCTTGAAACAAAAAAAACCACAAATACTGATCTCCTGTTTCATATTTCTCCATAAATGCCCGATTCAAACCCATCCATCCATTTTCCAAGCGGCTTATCCTCACGAGGGTCGCGGTCGTGCTGGAGCCGAACCCAACTGTCATCGGACATTAGGTGGGGTGCACCATGAAGTGGTTGCCAGCCAATTGCAGCCAGCTCAAATCAAAAGGTATATTTTTAACCCCCATGCAGTATTTATCCCAAAATTGGACATTTCGGACACTTTGGACGATTTTGGACTGTTGGACAAATGGACACCACAGACATAACAGTGAAAAATAACTCCACAAAGCTGAAATTTTGCATAGGATGTATATCTATGTCTTGGCCAATTCCCACTGAACATTTTGAGGGGTTGAAAGTGAAAAAAAATTAAAAGTGAAAAAAGTTGTTGCACATTGGAAGAGGGACATTTTTGGGACGTAATACCCTTCATGCAGCCGCTTAAAAATACTGCATGAGGGTTAAAGTGTCTCTTAGGGGAAAAAAGTAAGTTGTTTGTGCAAGGAGAGCATCTTTTAGAGAGGACATATGTGGAAAAAAATTCCAGCACAGTCGCGCGAAAGTGTCTTTGCTGAAATGTCGTTTCTGTTTTGACACGGGGTGGGAGGTGGGGGGGGGGGGGGTTATTTCTTGACATTATACCTTTTACTCGTCTCCTTTGCAGAAGTTAAATTATGAGGCAGCAGGAAGCAAACGTGAGAAAATGTCACGGCTGATAAATTCTCACTGTGACCTGCTTTAATCACATCACACCGCTGAGAAATTTACTGTGTGTGGCCATATTGAGTAGAGGCGAAGAAAAAGTAGCTGCCAGGGGGGGGGGGGAAAAAAAATGATCGTGACCCACGGCGATGCTTAACTTTGGATGGATGGTGACAATTTGGACATAAAGAGTAACCTCTGTGACACTCTATCAATGTGGTGGCATTAAAAAAAAAAAAAAAGTATAGTTTCTTCCGTACGACCTTAACCTGTAAGAATTGTCACTTCTCAATAAGAACCTGTACACAAAGTAAGGCCGTTCACAAAGTAACCAATCTTGTCGATTCATTAAAAAGTGTTGATTGAGCTGGCGTTTCTCAGCCTTCTCCACTCTATTCAATCTTTAATTGAATCGATACGGTGCTCCTTGAAAGCTAATTAGACGGCTCCTCGAGTATAGAAAATGTTAATGAAGAAACTGAGCGCAAGACCGAGACATGAATGTGACCGAATGGTCGCACATGGTTGTGCGGCTAGTTTTCATGAGCGGCTGACCGTCAGCAATTAGTTTTTGTGCGATTCAAAATAGGTCGTTTGGTGCCTCCGATTGCCGTTTCCCGATAAGAACACCAGGAGTCACAATTTTTTTTTGCATCGTATGTGCGCGATGTTCAAACGCCGAGTGGGCGGATGTGAGACGCCGAACGGGAATTTGTTTGCGATTGTCCAGTTCAGTCACCCAGCGGGCTTCAGAAGAGGGAAAAAGCCAGCGCCTCGCTGGAGGTAATGGCGGAGAAGTCAAGGAAGAAAAAGAAGTATTGAAGCTGGCGCTCTTTGAATTGTGGTTCAAAAGTCTACTGATGTTGCTCTTTGGAACTGCTGGTTAGCGTACGTTTTAATCGGCCAGCGCGGTAAAGACTTGCAGGAAGTGTATACAGCACAAATTTGATTCGGACATCATTCAATTACCGCAGTAAAAATAACTTTTTTCTTCGTAGAACTACAAATTAACTGGAAGGAATTAGACCCTTTTACACGAAGATAAATGACGCCTGACGTGTCACTTATTTTCCTACATTTAATTTGTCGTTTATTTTTTTGTGTGTATTTTTTTGTTATTCAATTTTTCCCCAAACAAAATAGGATTTAAATTGGGTGTCACTCATTCAATACAAATCTCGATGTCATTATTCAAACATTGGAGAAAGTTTCTTTTTAAAAACAACCCGAAATTATTAAACACAGTCAAACCTCGGTTTTCGAACGTCTCGGTTGTCGACCAATTCGGTTTTCGACCGAAAATTTTGAGTTTTTTATGCCTCGGATGACGAACGAATTTCGGTTCTCGAACAAACTGAGCGCACTTAAATGCACCATTTGACTCCTCTCGCCTTCCTTACATGAGGAAGTGACGCTTCCTCGTGTTGCTTTCCATTGTGAGCAGACGTGTTCAGTAAACATTATTTTAAAAAGAGCGTGGTTTCGGTTTTCGGACAATTTCGGTTTTCTGGAACGGATTATGGACGAAAACCGAGATTTGACTGTATTTGGAATTGAACAGAAATATTCCCTTTTTAAACACAACCCTAAATGATTGAATCCTTGGAATTGAACAAAAATATTCCCTTTGGGATTAATATGTCACAATAAAAGTGTCTGAACGCAATTTCTAGAAAAGCCACTGCTTCCAAACAAATCTAATACCATCCCTGAAAATGTAAACAGTCTAAAACGCTTCAGGTCGATGCCAGACAAGTTGCAAGCTTAAAGAATTTGAAATGACTCTTGGAACTGCTGAAAAAGAATCATACACCTTTTGATCAGACCATTGACTTCATATTACCACTCCTCTCTTCCGCCCACCGTTTGTCAAATAGCAGCCCAAGCGAGAACGTTTTCTTGCTGACAGAGCAGTAAAGCTTGAATAGTTGGGAGAAATGCTGGAAAGAAAATGAACCGATCAATTTGACCTTTCATTTCAACAACCTTGGACATATTTTGTCCAAGTGTTCATTAGAGATAGCGTTCTTGCTGACACAGATCGTGTAATCTTTGGGAAATATCTTGGAAGTAAGTAATAATCAGATTTCCCTTTCTCCAGGCACTCTTTCGGGGAATGCCGAGTCCCAGGGGACATCCCCCAACATGTCCCCTGGGACTCCTCCTGGTAGGATGTGCCAGGAAACACCTAACCAGATGCCCGAGCCACCTCATCTGACTCCTCTCAATGAACAGCGGCTCGAATCTGAGTCCCTGTCGCATGAACATGGTTCTTATCCCATCTGGAAGGGAGAGCCACTCTAAAGAAGAAACTCATTTCCATTGGTCGTATCTGGGATCTTGTTCTTTTGGTCACAACCCACAGGTCATGAACAGAGGTGAGCGTAGGAACATGAATCGGCAGACACCTTGTCGTGTTGCAAGGTGGTAGGTAGAGGACCCCAAGAAGCAAGGAGGAGCAGGGTGGACTTGACAAAAAGTTTTTAACAAAAATACAAACACAAAGCAGATACAAACAATGACCAACAGCAAGGGGGGCCCTATAGTGCCACCTGTTGGTCACAAACAGAACCGCCCTAACACACCTCATTTTGTCACGTCACAATCATCATATACTACTTCCAACTTCCACTGGAGCCTATCCCAGCCGTCTTCGGGCAGTAGGCGGGGGACACCCTGAACCGGTTGTCAGCCAATCGCAGGGCACACAGAGACAAACAACCATCCGCGCTCACATTCACACCTAGGGACAATTTAGGGTGTTCCATTAACCTGCCACACATGTTTTTGGAATGCGGGAGGAAACCCGGAGAAAACCCACACAGGCACGGGAAGAACATGCAAACTCCACACAGGAAGGCCGGAGCTGGAATCGAACCCGGTACCTCTGCACTGTGGAGTCGACGCGCTAACCACTGGACCACTAGGCAGAAGTAATATTTTCATTCATTCATTCATTTTCCGAACCACTTTATCCTCACTCGGGTCGCGGGGGGTGCTGAAGCCCATCCCAGCTGTCTTCGGGCAGTAGGAGGGGGACACCCTGAACTGGTTGCCAGCCAATCGCAGGGCACACAGAAACGAACAAGCATCCGCGCTCAAACTCACACCTAGGGACAATTTTGGAGTGTTCAATCAGGTTGCCATGCACATTTTTGGAATGTGGGGCGAAACCGGAGTACCCGCAGAAAACCCACACAGGCACGGGGAGAACATGCAAACTCCGCACAGGAAGGCCGGAGCTGGAATCAAACCTGGTACCTTTGCACTGTGAGGTCGACGTGCTAACCACTGGACCACCACCAGGCAGAAGTATATTTTTTCAGCGATTTCTTTTTTATTTCAATTTTCCCACGGCGGATTCTCAAATAAACTATTTGGCCACTCCTGTAGGCTGAGGCGACAGACAAGATCCATTTCGAATACATAGTTTAGATGAGAAAAGTTATCATCTATTGAGTAGATAGATGTATGTGTGTGTGTGAGGGGGAGGGGGGGGGAATGGAAAACCCCCAGCTGGCTCATAAAAACCATTTGAATGAGAGATGTCCATTCTAGCATACGCTGATGGAACAGCAAATGAACGACGATGGGAAATGTCGCCCATATAAGGAACGTTTCGCTCCTACACTTGTCCTGAATGACTCATTTAAATAAGTGAAGTCCCCAAACCCAATAACATACCCGCACATTTATATACACCGTGACAGCCGCACAATAACCGTGCCGTCATCTGTCAGAATAATGCGCACATCATCGGAGGTTATTGCGGTGATTAACGGGCAATAAACCTCAAAGGCCCGCGCACTAAAGTCAACCCACTTTTTCTTTATTTTCCTGAGTAAGACTCCTGGATCGCAAGGGGCTTGACGCATAGTTTTGTACGTCTGCGTTTGCGGCAGGATGCGGTTAATGATCGGAATCGACGGCCGAGATCTGTTATTGTCAGCGAATCACGACATCGGTTTGATGCGGCATAACCTGAGCGCGACGTCACGGTATTACGTGCGGCGTGACTCACATCCGTACATCCGATCCATCCGCAGCCACTTTTGTATTTCGACTTTTCTCAACGATGAGTCGAATGAACAGCGAGTTCCATCCTAATCAAGACTATCGGCACTCAACGGGTCGAATTAAATTGAGTTTTAGCGAACGCGGGCTGTTCATTCTCCGGCTCCTTTCCATTATCGCCAAGCTCGGCGAGAATGAATAACCGAAAGTCATTATGAGTTGAACCTCGTTGATGGAACCGTTTTTCACAAGTACCGCGCACAAGAGCCGTCTTGAGACTATTTGCTTTGCATTTGTGGTTCGGCCACGGCGCTCGCCGCCTAAAACTACTGGACCGCGTCGCTTAATGTTTGCATTGGGGTGGTTTGTTCAGTGTCAGTGCCTTTTTATCGACATTTGGTGAAATTCCAAAGAATTCTCTGAAAGTGAGTTGCTGTACCATGACGGACCACTGGCGTGACAAATTAAATTTCTCAACCTGCAAGTCTGATGGATGGGTGCTGGAGTCTTGAGACATGATAAAAAAAATGTTTTTCATGAACCTGACCTAGGTGTGTCAGAAAAGATTCAGGAATGGTTTCACAAAAGAGGGATGATAACAAACGTCAGGTTTTCCCCTTTTGAAATCCCTGCTGGAGTCAAACTTGCTTTACAGTGAAACTCCTCTACAACGAAATCATGTTTGCAGCAAGACATTTTTCACAACAGGGGGTTTTTCACTGTAGCAAATTTGAAACAGGAAAGTGGGCATCGTGTTAATGCATGAAGATTTTTTTCACACTAGGGGGTATTTTCACCCATGTAGATTTCGTTGTAGAGGAGTTTCACTGTACCAGCCTTCTCTGGAAGGATTCGTCTAAAATCCACCACGGCTCATTACGGAAAACTTGCCCTGAGCATCCAACAGTTCCTGACCGTGCTAAAAAAAAACAACCTCTGTGTCATTTTTTTTCTTCTTTCCCAAGCTCAAATTGGTCATAAGGTCATTAGGAAGAGCTGATGTTAAGATTTGAATGACAGCATTGTGCACGGGTGTCAAACACAAGGCCTCGGGGGCCAAATCTGGCCCGCCACAACATTTGATTTGGCCCGAGAAAGCAAATCAAACACGACTTCGATTATGCTTGCTAAAATCTATACCAAAATGTCCTAATTCTCGTCTGTAATATATAAGAGAGTTTTCTTGCTCCCCAAACTCTCATTACAGCAACTTAAACTATAATTGAATAAATAATTTTTCTTGACTTCTTCATATGGTTTCACATCATCCGGCGATGGTGGTTAGCACAACATGCTTCACAGTCGACGGGGCTCCTGGTACAAATATCAGTTAAATTCCTCTGAGTTTCGAGTTTGAATCTTCTCACATGGGTACTCTGGTTCACCTCTCACATTCCATAAACATGCATGATATGTTCATTGAAATTGTCCATTGGTGCGGACGTGAATGGTTGCACGAGTGAGGAGTCTGCTTCTCGACTTGCTTTTATAGGTCATGTGACTTGAGATAACTTCTGTTGTGAAGTGGCACGATACAAAATAAAACTGAACTGAAGTTCCCACTCCGTGACGGTGTGAATGCCAGTTTGTCTCGCGACAGTATGCGCCCTACGATTTACTGGCGCCCAATCCAGGGTGTGTTCCCGCTCAGCCAACGTCATTTGTGATAGGACTGAGGACAAGCGCTATGGAAAAACTGAATGGATTCATTAACTATCAAAACACATATTTAACGACTCACTCCTGTGTTTTTCGTCATTATAGCGCCATCTGCTTCATCCAGCATTGCCCCTGCAATTACCTCTAAAACAACTGGCCGAACTTGACTCTGACTTTCCTCTTTCCGTGTTCGACTGCCGAATGCTCGCTCATGTGCATTCGTTCACATGCAGATTATTTCCAGCATATTCTATTGACATTTAGTCACATATGGCCTACGCTCCATTCAGGGTGTGTTCTCGAGTGGAAATGACGAACTACGATCGCGCTCTACCTATCCCCAGACAAGTTCTGTCGGTTTGGATCAGGCCACGCACACCGGCTTTTGCGTGCGGGACGAGACATAAGCGCAGTGGCGAGGTCTTTATTTTCTTGCCTTTATTTTTTAAACCCGATGAGTCATCAAATAACATTTCAGTCTCATCTAAAAAAAAAAAAATGGTTCCAAGTGATTCTCAATGTGTACTTCGCCCAAATTCTTTTTTTTTTTTTCCCCAAACAGCATTTGCAAAGAAGTTGGGACATTGTCCATCAATCCATTTGTTTTCTGGAGCCCTTGGAAATAATTGATAGTTAAAATAAAAGGACGCAATAATTTTCTAGGGGTTTAAATGAAATGTTCCAAGCCTTCAACATTATGATAAGAATTATTGCCACAGTGTTTTTTTTTTTTTCAATTCTGAAAACAATTCTACCAACCTCATGTCAGTCCATTTCCAACCGGCAGGTAACACCGTCCAACGCGCTCCAAGGAAAATGTTATTCCGTATACGATCCACAGATGAGCTAGTTCTCCACTGACTTCCAACAACTTGACTTTTTTTCTGTTTGGTTGGTTCTTCATTTTTGGTTGCATTTTCCTCCTCATTTCCTGTCACTTTCACACTGACTCAGCGGTGTGTCACATTTTATGCGGTCCCCATTTCCTGTTCCTTTGGAGATCTTTCAGAATCAATGTAGTTTCCCTGTGGTTTTCTTTCCGCCATGATGATAATTAAACTACTACAAATTAAAGTTCAAGTGTTCTTGGGTCGCTCGCTGTCATGATCTCTGAGCAGCTTTCTATCCTTTGGGTTTTTTTTTTCTTTTTACAGAGATTACAGTGATCAGATTTTATAGAACCACAATATAATTTTTGTAATTTTTTTTTTTTTTAATGTGAGTGTAATGAGATTAGCACACGGCTGACACCGGCAGTGCATTGCCAAAGTTCTAGCAGGATGGTGACATTTTGAGTTAGCCCTTGCCTCCGTGAATTGGATGCGTTCTTTCAAAACGCAATTATTGTCAGCCAAGTCAGGAGAGACGACAGTCCACAATATAGTGTTGATTTTATTAAGCGGCTTAGCCTCAGGTTTATAGTTGTTTATTCAGAAGACACACACTCAGCAAATTCCCAATGCACTCTTGAAAGGGACTGGGTCTCTTTTTACATTGAGTGTATTGTTAAGATTCCTTTTTAATGATCAAGTTTCATTGAAAATCACCCCACAGGATGCTTTCTAGAAGTTACTCTGTCGAGGTGGAATTATTTGAAACTCCGAAAGTTGCTTTATGAATAATACGAAAACAGTGATCGGGAGAGTCAACTTCTCATACCTGCTTTTTGTTCTCACCCTGGTGAATTCGGTGTGTTGCAGAGGGATGTGTAACATTTTGGGGAAATATGGAAAGTTTCTGCAAAGGAAAACTTGTTCGCAAGAAGTTGGGCGGCGGGATGGAGTCCAGGATGGAAATTTTGGTGAATGATGTTTGCCAAGATGGAACGCCAACAGTGAAGGGGAGAGGGGGGGGGGGGGGGGGGGTCATTGATTGTCAGCATGTCACTGATGTGTTTGTAGCGGAAGAACAAAACATCACCATGTTTGTCTGTGGGGATATTTTTCGGGTATGGAGGCAATACCTTTGGGGATTTTTAGAAACCACAACATTTTGCTACATATCGAGTGGAAGTTGTGGATCCAGGGGTTTATTCTGGGTAAAATTGCTGGTATCTATTCAAAATAGTTTGCACCGGTGCTTGCCTTTAGCTGTCATCAAAGAAAAAAATATAATTAATTAGAAGTGAATGGGGCGGCCTGGTGGGGCAGTGGTTAGGGCGTTGACCTCACAATGCAGAGGTCGTGGGATCACGATCCCTTAGCATCCTATGAGTCTTTCACAAAATGTGTATAAAAAAATAAAATACAGTCAAACCTCGTTTTTCGGACGTCTCGGTTCTCGTCCAATTCGGTTTTTGACCAAAAATTCCTATTTTCTTATGCCTCGGATGACGAACAAATTTTGGTTCTCGAACAAACTGAGCGCACTTGAATGCACCATTTGACTCCTCTCGCCTTCCTTACACGAGGAAGTGACGCTTCCTCGGGTAGACGAAGAAGTGACGCTTCCTCGTGTTGCTTTCCATTGTGAACAGACGTGTTCAGTCAACATTTTTATTTTAAAAAGAATTGAAGAATTTGAAGAATTTCGTGAACAGTTTCGTTTTTTGAAGAATTTGAGTATTATTCGGTTTTCGAACAGCCTTAGAATGGGAATGTGGAGTGCTGGAACATTTTAAAACGGATTATCATTAACTCATTCAGTACCAGACGAAGGTCTGAACCGAGGTGAGTTAACCAGCAAAAGTCCCAAGGTCTGGTCTTGCCGCTGGGATGGCTAACCACGCCAGGGTGTGTAAGAGCGTGTGCGTGTGCGGTCAGCCAGGTTGGTTGACTTTGCTCATGAGGTGTCCTCCCAACTGGTCTTGCTGGGAAACCACGCCAGCGAGCCAACTATGAGGTATACGCCGTAGATTTCCCACCATCTGAATTGGTTAATCTCGCTGGATTCTCCTCTTTAGTACTCTTGAATAAACGTTCCGCGGAAGGCTGCCGAGTCGACCCACACCCGACCCCTTCAATCTCCCTGGGAACTCGTGCCGCAATATTTGGCAGTTGCAGACATCCAGACAAGAACTAATGTGAGGTGAATCTCATCCAGGCTTCATTTGCCACTGGGAGATTTCTTACAACTTGAGTGACCTTGGCTAATGTGACAGACATGTCTACATCTGTATGCTCAGCCTTACAGGAACGGTTGTCTGGGGGGGGGGATGAAGGAAATATATTCCGCGAAAAAATGAATAATTGAGCAGCAATGGTGACAGAGTGCTTAGCACTGCTGTCACATAGAAAGTAGAAGTATCAAGTTCCATTACAGCTTGCAATGCTCTTAAAACTGACTTTGAGGCCTTTCTTCTGCGGAGTTTGCCCATACCAATTGGCCAAGGTGCTGTTTCGAGATCTGCATTTGGTTCTGTGACATGTTTGAGAGTTTTGAGTTAAGTACAGGCAAGATGCTGAGTATCCCAAAAGTCACGATGGACATTTTTCTATTTCATTTCATGTATCGGCGTTTTACATCTTACGCGTTTTTTTTTGTAAGCATTTCATTTTCTTGCAAAAGGATCACCAAGTGAAATTGGAGGAGGAGGATTGCAAAATTGCCGACTGAAGTTCAGCGCGAAACAAGGCAATGTCAATCAGGACACTGAGCCAGCATCAAGAAAAGCTCAATTCGGCGGATGCTTACGGGGGTGATAAAAGCTTTACCTGGACTGACTTCATGAGCTTCAAAGCCTGCAAGAGGAAAAATGTGTTCGACGACATGAAGTCGGTCTGGGCAAAATTGATCACTCGCCGAAGCATCTGCTGAATCAAGCTTTTGTTGATGAATCCGTTGGCACAGAGGCAGACCTTTGGAAAGACTTTCTCTGCCTTTGTGTGGACGATCCTGTTTTGAGAAATTTGCCACGGATGGCGTAAATTGTGCACCGCACTGGGGCATTGTGACAGCGCTGGCCTCCAATATCAGTGGGCGAGCCATCGGCAAAGCAATGAAATGCTTACGAAAATTGCAACGCATAAGTTTGCACACTCTGTTCTGACGACAGAGTGTTATCTAGCTTCAATAACCCTACTTCTAAAAAAACTAATATGGATTGCAGCACAGTATGTACTCATGTTGTGGGTTAAAGAGAAAGTCCCACCAGATTATGTGACTGCAGAAGCGCTAACCACTGGACCACCAGGCAGAAGTAATATTTGCATTCATTCATTCATTTTCCGAACCGCTTGATCCTCACTAGGGTCGCGGGGGGTGCTGGAGCCTATCCCAGCCGTCTTCGGCCAGTAGGCGGGGGACACCCTGAACTGGTTGCCAGCCGATCGCAAGGCACACAGAAACGAACAACCATTCGCGCCCACACTCACACTTACGGACAATTTGAAGTGTTCAATCAGCCTAAGCGATGCATGTTTTGGGAATGTGGGAGGAAACCGGAATACCCGGAGAAAACCCACGCAAGCACGGGGAGAACATGCAAACTCCACACAGGGAAAGGCCAGAGCTGGAATTGAACCCACGGTACCTCTGCACTGTGCAGGTCACCGTGCTAACCACTGGGCAACTACCGGGCCCCGCCTTGTTATATTTAGAAACAATTGAAATTACACATGGAGAGTTTTCCTATTTCAACATGATGTCAAGTGACTGCCCTTGTTTTAAATATTAGTCAAAAAGGTATTGAAGTGGAATCTAAAAAGACACATTTTATTAAATAAAAGTAATTATGGTCAGACAAAAATGTTGTCTCATTCACTCCCAAAGACGTTTTTAAACGTCTTTTCAGACTTGGTTCAGAATTGGCTGGCACTGAATGAGTTTTAATAAAAACAAACTTTATTCTTCAATGCCACTAATGAACCCTTTCATGCACCCTGTAACCTGATAACATGATAAGCTGTCCACTGCAGTAACCGCTGTCCCCGAAAGGGTTAAAAACGCACTTCCAATTATGTGCCAAACCCGGTTGTCTTTATTACTCTAAGCAGGCTTCTTCATATCTGTTAAAGTAACTTGTAATCTAACTTAGTTACTTTTAAAACCAGTCATGATCTTACTTTTTGAAGTTAACTGTGGAAAACACTGATGATTACACCTTTTTGTGTGTGTGTGTGTGTGTGTGTGGAGCCTCAATTCAACAACTCAAGGACCTCCAGTCGTCCCGCAGCCCAATTTGAGAATCACTGGCTTCCACAACCTCAGTGACGGCATTGTCAGTCAGAGGAGCCAGCCACCTCGAATCCGGCAGCAAAGTAACAGAGGCCCATTGAGATTTTATATTCCAAGCCTCGCTTGGAACGCAGGCATCTGGTTCTTGGTACATGGAAAGGCACAATTATTTTTTTTTTTTATAGAGTGTTTATTTGGCTTGAGTCACCACATTCGTGTTTCAGCGCTAATTGGAGTAAATAATCCACAGTGATTAAAGCGTGTTTTGCGTTTTTTTTGTTTTTTTTTTTGCAGTGTGGTTCATTTAAATGCAGAATCTAAATGGAAATGTATGTAAATGAAACGGGCCTCCAAGAGATCGTGCTGGATGTCGCAACTCACAAAGATATTCTCTTCTCGTTTTTTTTTTTCCCCCCCCTCACATTCAGGACATGCTTCGCAGAAAATAACAGAAGTCGAACAGCAGGTGTTGCAATGCATCCAAACGTGCGCCTGAAATAGTTTTATAAATAAACAATGGGACAGCAAAAGGACTTGACTTGGCTCAGGACAGTCACATTTGTTATGTCAGAGATATGAAATCGAGGGTGGGGGGGGTGGGTGGAGTGGGAAAAATAAGCCTTTTTCTGTCAGGATCGGAATATTTCCTCATCAGTATGCAGGAAACGGTGACAGTGCGAATGATATGAAGACAGCACTCACCACAGCGGAACAATTTAACCTCCTTAAATAGGCTTTTAACCGTCATTACTGACATGAGTATTGGACTCGACTGGATCCCCTTCTTGGATTTAACGGGAATTTCTGAGACACATGAATCTTTGTAAAGAAATTAATGAAGGCGGCAGGGTCCTGTTGCTAGCCTTTATAAAGAAATGAAAATACAGTCAAACCTCGGTTTTCGAACGTCTCGGTTCTCGACCAATTCGGCTTTCGACCAAATATTTGGAGTTTTTTAAGCCTCGGATGACGAACAAATTTCGGTTCTCGAACAAACTGAGCCCACTTGAATGCACCATTTGACTCCTCTCGCCTTCCTTACACGAGGAAGTGACGCTTCCTCGTGTTGCTTTCCATTGTGAGCAGACGTGTACAGTAAACATTTTTATTTTAAAAAGAGCGTGGTTTCGGTTTTCGAACAATTTCGGTTTTCCAACAGCCTTCTGGAACGGATTATGGACGAAAACCGAGGTTTGACTGTAGTAAGAAATAAATCCGCTTTCATTGTCCACGTGGGAAATCCCAGCAAGCATTTTGTTCCAGTGCCGCCACGGATTTTATTCTCACCAAAGTTTGAGCCTTTAACAGCCTGCTATCAGTACAATTGTAAACACAGATGAAACCGATTCAAGCTGATTAAATCACTGCTGTCATTGCCGCATGCCAAGATATGGCCGTGACTACATTCGCATTCAGAAAATTAGAAAACAAATATTTTCCCTGCTTGATTTGACATGGTTGGGCCTTATTGGGTTTGCAAAATCTTAAATATGAAGCTCAATGTCAAAAAAATGCTGACAAACTCTCCCTCCACGGCAGTATTTGAGCAGGTCACATGTCAAAGAATGACAATTCCAGCAGCGCAGGATATGAGGAGGACAGAACAGCGCGTGGTTGCTTGTGATAGCATCTGCGCGACGCGGACTGATGCAACTGCCCGGCAATAGTCAATCTCAATGCGGAAAATAATCTCAGTCTGGAATCCAAGTCTGGTTTGCGACACATTTGCATCCATTAATACAGCCAGCGCATTTCAGACATTGTCATCATGAAAGCAGAAAGTAGCATTTTTTTTTTTTAGATTCGTAACTTTATCTTTCATATGAAAATAAGCGAACCCCTGCAAATAAAAACTGTGACAAAAGCATGTGACTCCTTGATATTACGAAACAGGGAAAAAAAAAAAATTTCACTCTGAAGTCGGTGAATAGGAAAAGTTTTTTTTCAGTGCAGCACTTCTTGGCCTGGAAGTGTGTTGTGCTCAGGGAATTGAGAGCAGGCACGTCGTCATGGCTGAACAGCCTCTTCTCGCGACAACTCGTAGTTTGCGGTTTGGGTTTAAAAATATTACCAATTCACGATTCAGCATAAATGGACATTTTTATGTTATTTTCTGTTAAAGCTGTCAGCCATTCGCTGAAAAGCTGTCAAATTTGCACTTTCCCTGACGCTACAGGATGCATCTCGAAAAGCCTCATGCTGCGGAAAGATACAGGGTTTTGGGGTGCAACTGTACTTCAAACCGGGATCTGAGTGGCTGATAAGTGGCTACGATTTGCTAAGCCACCTTTCAAGACAAACTAGCATTTAAAGGCTTGGGAACCAGGGTTATTCTAATTGATGGGATTCTATTATTTCTCAAACAATAAGACGAAATAAACACTAATTGGTTGTCGAGGCAAAAAAAATAATTTAAAAAGCAAAATTCGATCCACTAGCTCTGTTTTGCTCCCTCGCACAATCGATTTCGGTTGAAGGGATATCGGGTGGGATTTGTCTCCCAATGTCACCTAATTCGGTTCTCGACCAATTCGGTTTTCGATCAAAAATTTCGAGTTTTTTATGCCTCGGATGACGACAAATTTCGGTTCCCGAACAAACTGAGCACACACCATTACTCTCTGACACAAGGAAGTGGTTCCTCGTGTTGCTTTTCATTATGAGCCCATCATTTCCATTTTAAAAACAGCGTGGTTTCGGTTTTCAAACAATTTCGGTAACAAAAGGATTATGGACTTTGACACGAATCAGAATTAACTGATCCAATTCCTTCATTTGATCTCCTCATTGTCATTAATTTCCTTAACACATTCACCACCTTCTATAACTTCCTTGAAATAGCACGAGTACCGATGGGCGGCAGAGTCCTGGGGCAATACTTCGCCGAGCATTAGAATTAAATTGAATAAACGAAATGAAATAGCGGTATCCGTTATGAATATGAGAAAATAAACATATGATTTTCATATATTTACAAACAGAGTGGGGGCGTCGATTACGTGCACGCAGTGCAGGCAAGCGTTCGTGTTAGCACATCTGCCGCAGAGTACTGAGAACCGGGATTATGATTTGACGAGATGTGTTGCGTGACTGGCTGGCGACCAGTCCAGGGTGTAGTTCACCGCTCACGCGAAGATAGGGGTGCACTGTAAAAGCTGACTTAACATTTAACCAAACTTTTAAATTGCCAGGGTTATTCTCTATTATTGGTTATCTTGTGAAGACAATCGATTTTTTGAAATAAAATGTCACCTAATTAAAAAAAAAAACACACACACACACATTATCTCTGAAAGTGGTACCCATCAAAGGTAAAACTACACGAAAGTTGTACATTTATAAAATATAGAAATACATAAATAGATAAACGAAATAAATGCGGTATCCGCACACATATGGGTAAAAGCATTTGTTGAAATGTAGACTTTTTTTCCTTTTTTCTGTATTGAAAAATAATCCATTCATATATTATATAACAAGGGTAGGACTCGATAAGTTTTTTACTTCTTCCTACTTTTTTGAACGTATAATTTGTGATGATGACTTTTTCTTTTCCTTTTTTATATCTTGCTTGCCTTCACTTCTTGTCAATGTGTTGCTATATTGTACAGTATATTTAATATATTCAATAAACAAACAAACAAAGCAAAGGTAAGTTTGTCTACACATCTGACTTTGCGCTTTGACCATTTACTTGTCGAACTTATTTATGCACTTACCACACTGAAATGCTTTTGCTTTACTTCTATTAACCCCCATGCAGTAATTATCCCAAAATTGGACATTTCGGACACTTTGGACGATTTTGGACTGTTGGACAAATGGACACCACAGACAAAACAGTGAAAAATAACTCCACGAAGCTGAAATCTTGCATAGGATGTATATCTATGTCTTGGCCGATTCCCACGGAACATTTTGAGGGGTTGAAAGTGAAAAAAAATTAAAAGCGAAAAAAGTTGTTGCACATTGGAAGAGGGACATTTTTGGGACAATCCTCGAGGACGTAATACCCTTCATGCAGCCGCTTTGTTGTCAGTTTGATTTTTTCAGTACTCAAGTCAATCAGCACTATGCCTGAAATTGTCACACAGTTTTGTACAGAATATGTAGGGATCATTAGCATAGATGCCAAAGCATAAGTAATATTGATTTTGAAGTGACAGCTGCTACAAGGCATGTGGAATAAATCGTGACATAAGAGTCGATGATCAGTCCGATTTCCCTCACCGGCATAAAATCAGAAATAGCTTTGATTTTTTAAATTATTTTTTTTGGTGTGTGGATAAAGTTATATCAATATCAGCAAACCCGGCTTTAATTGACAGTAATGATGATAAGACGCAGCACAAGGCACCACTTTGATGATGATCTCAAAGATATGAAAAGGTAATGGAGTTGCAGAGACATCACAGCGAGGCCCCCGAAGGAGAAAGTCATGAAGTCAAGATAAGCTTGTTCGACAGACAGCTCCGCAAACCCAAACAACGTGAAGACATGTGACGGGAAAATAAAGACAAAACCTGAAGGAATCTTCCTTCTTTTCCCTCCACTTTCATCTCTCATTTCCTCTATTTTGATACTCTCTGTCCCCTCAGGAAATTCCACCGCGGTTCCCAAGTCGCATTGTCATTAAAAGCTCACAAAGTGTCAGAAAAGCATGAAATAGAAGGAGGGGGGGATACATCTCCAGTGTTGACTCAGACTCCTCTGAAACTCTTTAGTATTCTTGCGATGCTCTTCGGCAAGACGGAACATGATGACTGTTTCTCCTCGCCGCTGTTCCGTCCCAGAGGTCTGACAACTAAAATGCCAACACTCACCAGATTGTTGACAAGCTGCTCCGCTATTGTTTGGAATGAAGAATCATTATCCAATTTTCTCTCAGTGTGAACTGAGAGTGGCATGAAAAAATATATATAGACACACACACACACTTCAGTCATTACATGTCTTGAAAGGCGCTTATAAATCATATGTATTATTCTTCTTCTTATTATTATTATTATTATTATTCGGAATGGAATGGAATTTGCATTTTGGCGTCTCACGATCTTTTAAACATAATCGAAGAAAAACGATTAACATGCAGAACGGTTTAGTGCGGTTGCAAATTCCCGACGTTGTGAAAGTACCCTGAACGCACCAAGTGGCTTGCGCAGCAAATGTGCGACGTGCACACGATGCTGCCGTCCCCGAGCGAGCTTTAAAATGTCTAATGACACACACTAAACACATAGCAAAATTTATTACACACCCGGTACCAGTACATTTAAGTACAAGGCAAAAATCGACCGTGCTAATGCTTAAGTCAATGGAAAATCCCCTTCGACATGCTAACGGAAAAGTAGCCGTTAGCCCCGGGAATGATTACACACGTTTTCACCCGATGTGCCTACAATGTTGGTTTTGAGTACTTCATATTTTGTTTTTGGATAAATACAAAGTTCTGAACTCAATTAAGAATTGTTTTATTCATCTTGATTTTGATCCAGTGGTTTCGGCATGCAATCTCCCCAGCCCGAATGTTCACTTCCAAAAACATGATGGCAGGCTATTTTGTCCCTAGGTATGAGTGTGAGCGTGGATGGTTGTTCAGTGGCAACCAATTCAGGGTGTCCCCCGCCTCATGCATGCACTCCAGCACCCCCCGCGACCCTCGTGAGGATTGGGAGGATGGATCTTGATTTTGATTTTTCCATAATCTCCCAGCCCGAATGTTCACTGAATATTTTACGCAGTAACTCATGCACCAGTTTGGGAGCTTCTTTTGGGAACTCTAAACTGCGGACTGTACTTTTAGAAACAATGTTTGACAAACATTTATTTCAAGGGCAAATATAATGAAATGGGGTACAGTATGGTTTGGATATTTTGGGACACTTGACCCTGCAAAAGAAGCAAAAGGTGCATATTGGATGGAATTGGACTGACTCTTAAAGTGTGCTGAAAACCAATTCCACACATCCAGTAGCTGTTGAGTTGATGGTTCTCCGCTGTGTTGTCCTGACACTGTTTGTTTATCACTTAAAAATAGTGTTTTCAGCTTTTTCCACCCAAGACCGTCTTGCTGCAGTGCAAAACAGCACTCTGGAAACATTAATAGAATAAAAAAAGAGCCATCTTGACAGCTTTAAAGCTCCGCAAGGCCGGAGAAGCGCTGCAGAGTCAGTTAATAATTTACTCCCGGTCCGTTGTTACGACCTGTGAGCAGGTATGCGCCACGTCTGGAAGTCGGCAATATTCCACTGTGAATTTTATTTTTCTTGAGCTTTTTTTCAACACTCATCAATGACACCGATCAGCGTAATCGCAGCCGTAAAGTACGACACGGCGGTATTATGCGACAGATGACTTTGTACTTTGAGCCAGCAGATCTATGGCAGCCCCTTTTTTTTCCTTTTATATTTGAATTCCAACAAATTCCCAAAACCCTGTAACCCCTTGATCCTTCCCCCTCTCTCTTATAAAGTGGTCGATACGGTTTACGCTCTCTGGGTCCCTGCTTGGAGCCACAGAGAAATGTCAATCGTAAACGCATCGGCCGCAAAGATCCAAAGACTGACCCTGAACCGTGAAAGCGTCCACACAACAGCTGCTGATGGGAGTGCGGAGGATGAGACCGTGTGATGCGATAAAAGGAATTTAGATGATTTCAGCCTTTCGCGGTGCAGTATTCCCATTTTTTCTGCCGGCAAAATGCCTCAGGACATTACTCGCTATTTCAGTTTTTTTAGGCCCCTGTTGTGTCTTTTTTTTTTTTACTAGAATTTGCAATTCTTTCTTCGCCTGTCCTTCCGGTGCCGTGGAAGGTCTCCGCTGACTGCGGCTTGCCTTGCAAGATGTATTCCGTATTTTCCGCAGGATAAGGAGTACCTAAAAGCATTCAATTTTCTCATAAGCCGACAGTGCGCCATATAATCCATTGCGCCTTATATATTGACAAATATTTTGAATTCTTGGACGTTGTATTTCAAATGTTCTATAAAGCGCTTTGTTAAAGCTGCACCTGTTGTGAAAGTGCTGTATAAATAAAGCTGAACCGTATAGTATTGTATTCCCTTTAGCGTAGCTCCATCTAGTGGATGCACAACGCAACCTCAGCCACTATGGTAGCCTCTATTTTATGCGCCTCATAACGCGGTGCGTCCTATCTATGAAAACAGTTTCAAAATAAGAGATTCATTGAAGGTGCGCCTTATACTCCAAAGCACCTTATATTGCGGAAAATACGGTACAGTCAAACCTCGGTTTTCGTCCATAATCCGTTCCAGAAGGCTGTTCCAAAACCGAAATTGTTCGAAAACCGAAACCACGCTCTTTTTAAAATACAAATGTTTATTGAACACATCTGCTCACAATGGAAAGCAAAACGAGGAAGCGTCACTTCCTCGTGTAAGAAAGGCGAGAGGAGTCAAATGGTGCATTCAAGTGCGCTCAGTTTGTTCGAGAACCGAAATGTTGTTCGTCATCCGAGGCATAAAAAACTCGAAATTTTTGGTCGAAAACCGAATTGTTCGAAAACCGAGGTTTGACTGGAAGTTCAAAAAAGCCCAGTGGAACAGCTGAACTTTATCTGGGGTTAATGTGCTGACTCCCATTTAACATGACCCTCATCCCTAGTTGTAACACCGCATTCTCTCTTTTTTCAGTTGAGCTGGACAGCTCATACGTCACGTTTTTACATGATTTATGATGGTCTATTGTTTTTTGTTTTTTTTCATCACAAAAAAATGGCATTTGAAAATAGTTGTGTTGTTTTTATACCCACTGTACTGAGTGACTGACGCACCGACTAACTTACCTACAAATGAGTTTTAGACTAGCCTTTGTGTACATTTTCTTTCACTGCTTTTTGGTTAAAAAGTTGCCATGTGTGTCCCTTCAAGCAACGACAGCAGCGCAACTGAGAGTCATTAACATTAATTGACACCAGTTGATTAGGAGGTAATGACAGTAAATCTGGAGTAATGATCTCAGTGAGGGCAAGAAAAATATGGAGTCATGCGGTGCGGTTCGAAAATGGTAATCTCTAATTAAACCTCATTACGATCACTTTAAGCCAATGTTTAAATATACTTGGGGGCATAATTATCCAACGTGACATTTAATGGGGACCAACTGAAGTGATAAGCGCACGATGATCCCACCGTACTTGAACTGTTCAGTCTTAAATCGTTCAATATTTTGCAAATAAAAGTTCTGATTTTCTTCAAGTATTCAAACCCCCCTACCCCAAGGTCTGCCTTCTCATCTTGCTGACACTTTGCATACCCCTCAGCGCGTTTACTTGAGTAATGACATCTGATTTCTTTAGCGCCTTAAACGTTCTCTGTGCATGGAAGACATGTCGGGGTGCTCCACCAAAAATATTCTGTCTCCTGTTTTTCTTGAATTTGGCTGTTCTCGTGGCCAACCTTTCTCTTCGCCACAGGTTTTGAAAAAGACACGAGTAGGATTGGGCGACGGGATAGCTTTTCTTTCCACTTCCGAAAATTTTACAAAAAAAGCTGCCTTGAGCCTGCACTGTGGTAGCCGATCAGTGATTCAATTTGTTCTTAAAATAGAAAACGCCTAGGGCAGGGGTCGGCAACCCAAAATGTTGAAAGAGCCATATAGGACCAAAAAAAAGCCGCAAAAAAAAAAAAAAAAACCTTTTATAAAACTTACAATGAAGAAAACACATGCTGTATGTATGTAGGAGACTGGACTGTCTCCGAATTGTTTATGTTATTCATTCCTTTGTTGTGTGTTCACAAACGCCCCCATATAATTTATTTTGTGATTTCCTCGCTTGATTTTTTTGTTTTGGTGCATTATTTTCACTTTTCTTAGTGTCAGTGAAGTGATCATCAATTTCCGTTTTTAGGAGGCTGTCTTTGAACGCCTCTCGAGTCGAACGAGAAAGAGAGAAGGCACGGAGTCGGACGCAGACGTGTCTGTGTTTGTCGAGGCTGTTAAAAGCATAAATAAAGTGTACGTTTTTAAAAAAAACAACACCCTAGCTCTCCTTTTTCAGAGCTGCCACATGTAGCTATATCTATTTGAGCTATATTAGCCTACTATCAAAATCTTTTTTTCCATTTTCAAACATTTTTTATCCACTTAGCCACTAAAGAGCCGCTAAAGATGCGGCTCTGGAGCCGCGTGTTGCCGACCCCCGACCTAGGGCAGAGACATGGCAAAAAAGGCGGAGGGAGGGGGATACACTAACATGAAACAGTGACGTCAAGTAGGGCCGCTAGTTTGAGACCCCCTGCTTGAAATTCTTCAATGAATCTAATGGGAACCTGCAAAAAACGACAGGACACAGGGCAGAACATGCAAACTGCACACGGGAAGGCTGGGAGTTGAGACATTCGAACACAGTCCCCAATTGTTATTTGTTTTTATTTTAAAATGAACAGTAGGTAACAAGCAGAACAAAAGTGTACCAGCATCTTATCCGTTTCAGGTTGACCAGCTAGCCATTGCCAAGATTGCCTTACACGGGCAAAACGTCGCTTGAGGTCTTAGCGGATTCGTTTTTTTTTTTTCAACCAACATTGTGCCATTCTGGCCCAACGAGCCTCCAAAAAAGGTAGCGACGGGCACCTCGCTTTAAAGAGGATATGTATTAGCACTCTAATTCACCTGGAGCTTGATCCTCACTAGGGTCGCGGGGGGTGCTGGAGCCTATCCCAGCAGTCTTCGGGCAGTAGGCGGGGGACACCCTGAATTGGTTGCCAGCCAATCGCAGGGCACACAGAGACGAACAACCATCCACGCCCACACTCACACCTAGGGACAATTTAGAGTGCCCAACGAGCCTGCCATGCATGTTTTTGGAATGTGGGAGGAAACCGGAGCACCCGGAGAAAACCCACGCAAGCCCGGGGAGAACATGCAAACTCCACACAGGGAGGCCGGAGCTGGGATCGAACCTGGTACCTCTGCACTGTGAAGCCGACGTGCTAACCACTGGACTACCGGGCCGCCCCGCGAACGTGCTTGTGGGACAGTATTAATCCCCATTGCGTTGCATTGTTATTTGTTTTTATTTTAAAATGAACAGTAGGTAACTGTGTGAATTTTCGCAGACGTTCCCAAAATATGCAAAAGTGGACCAGCATCTTATCCGTTTCAGGTTGACTTTAGATGTTGCCTTGTAGCTAGCACAATTGATTGTGGTTATCAAGATTGCCTTACACAAACCAAGGGCAAAACGTCGCTTTCTTTCAGAGGTTATTATGAACTTAGCGGATTCGTTTTTTTTTTTTCAACCAACATTGTGCCATTCTGTGCCCAACGAGCCTCCAAAAAAGGTAGCGACGCGGCACCTCGCTTTAAAGAGGATATGTATTAGCACTCTAATTCACCTGACACCATTGTCACCGCTAATACCCGATTATCTGGGAAATCGAGGCTCAGAGAGACACACGTCTTGGCTTCCTCATTAGAAGCACCCTCCAAGGTGAATTATAGATTGCGCACGCGCGACCTCGTGAGCGGGAGATCGAGGTCAGGCTTCGCTTGATCTCGTCGCGACACAGATCAGTGCAAAGATAAGTTTGCGGCAGCTTTTTCTGCTCGCTAGCTCGCCTTCATTGTCTTGTGACTTGTTGTAATTGTCATAAACTTGTGCTGGAGTTTTTTTCCTGGACTCAAATTATCCTCAGATGAGGATAGTTCGAGAGTGGGTTTTTTTTTTTCTCTCCCTCTCCCTCCCTTGTGGTTTCTTTCTGACTTTCGGGTTGACATACCTGTCAACTTTTCGGAGCGCCAACCTGTATAAACTACCAAAAAAATCCTTATAAAGAGCAAAAAATCCTTATAACATACCAAAGCATTTTATATGTCAAAATAACGGCTGAAAAAAACCCCACGAAATTTTCAATGATATTTATTGTAGATCTCCATAATACAATGTCTGGTTAATGTCTAATCATCATTCTAATTAGTGGCATTACTGTGTTCAGAGTTGTATTCCTGCGTTACTTTTTTCACCAACTCCAAATGCTGACCCATCGGCAAAAAATAAAAAATAAAAAAATACGGACATTTTCAGAATCCATATGATTTGTGCGATACGGCCATATACGTAAGATTCACCACAAAATCCGTGTGAACTATGGCTAAACCGTATGAGTTGACAGGTATGGGTTGAGTGAACGCTGGCGCGTTTGGCTGCCACTGCTCAACCCGCATTGTGTTTTATTGTTTTTGTTCCTGGATTGTAAAGTGTCCTTGGGTGTCTTGAAAGGCACTTATAAATAAAATGTATTATTATTATTATTATTATTATTATCCCAGAACAATCTGAGAACTTGTTTCCATCTACTGTACAAACTGTCTTATTCATTTCTGCTTCCGAAATGACCGACGAGACCTAAATACAACCGCCTCGCTGTAATCTCTCGACTCGACATGACTTCGGCACGTTTGACTGTACATTTTCTTTCATGTAAGAATGAGGCCGATGTATTATTAAGTCGCCAAAGGTCGATGGGCAGCAAACATCCTATGAATTATACAAGGTGGTATTTGAGTTGCAGCCATACCTCGCTATCTCCACGGTGGCTGCCAAAAAGACCCAATCGACACGCCGATGACTTGCGTGCTTCACCAGACAATCATTTGGCTTTGACGTGAAGTAAGCGAAGTGCGGGGCCGAAAGATGCTGCCATTTCTGGTTTTGCTCGACTCCATTCACATATTCACTGAGCCGTGAGCAGGAACAACAGCATAAACTTGACGCAAATGTCAGTGTCAAAATAGAAAAAGTGATAAATAGTCTTCTGGGCTTGTGTTTCTTTTACTTCTTTAAGATTTTTCCGACTTTGATGAGAACTTGATTTAAGATTCTAAACATGCAATAATATAGGGGAAGTTCTATGGTTTTTTTTTTTTTGTTTTGGTGAGGCGGGGGAAGTCCAAACAGTGCAAAAATGGCTTGGAATATTTCATTTTGCTATAAAAGATGAATATTTTGCATCCGTCTCTTGAACCGACACAGGTCTTATTAAAATAGCCTTAACATCTTTTGTTGACGTCCAAACACGTAACCTAAAGCAGTGATTTCCAAATGCGGCTGCCGTAGCAACCTAGTGTGCCATGAGACATCATCAGAGGTGCTTTGGCTTATTATCCGTGAGTCGTGAAGGGCAGAAGAATTACGTGCCGTTTCATTACATGGCTGAAAGTACAATAAAGCCGTGGGTCCACCGGTTGCCGTGCAAACAACAGAAGAAGGAAAAGCGTTTCATGCATCCTGTAACCTGATCACATGATAAGCTGTCCACGGTAGTAACCGCCGTCCCTTAAAGGGTTAAACAGGCACAGATTTCACACTGGGTCCATCAATTTGAGAGTAAACTGATATAGGATCACCATTATTTTAGTATTCATATTTTCATGAAATTTTTTTTTTGAGGGGGAGAATGGGGGTGTGAGATTTCTCCAATGCAAAATGAGTGCCTTGAATCAAAAACAGGTTCAAAAATACTTTGTTTAAAAATCCATCACCCTCACCACACAAATCATATTTTTACCCTGCCTTAAATATCCATCCATTTTCCGAACCGCTTGATCCTCACAAGGGTCGCGGGGGGTGCTGGAGCCTATCCCAGCCGTCTTCGGGCAGTAGGCAGGGGACACCCTGAATCAGTTGCCAGCCAATCGCAGGGCACACAGAGACGAACAACCATCCACGCCCACACTCCCACCTAGGGACAATTTAGAGTGTTAAAAGCCTGCCATGCATTTTTTGGAATGTGGGAGGAAACCGGAGCACCCGGAGAAAACCCACGCAGGCCCGGGGAGAACATGCAAACTCCACACAGGGAGGCCGGAGCTGGAATCGAACCCGGTACCTCAGCACTGTGAAGCCGACGTGCTAACCACTGGACTACCGGGCCGCCGCCTTAAATATCTTTCACCCTAAATGCCAAACCTTACATGGATGTTGCCCGAACAATAACCGTTAACCTTGCACATCCTAAACCACAAACTCAAACCCTTACATGAGAGGTGCCCAAACTGCGGACTGGGGGCCATTTGCGGTCCACTATGCATTTATGTTGGCCCGCGACATGACAAAAAAGACCCCAAATAATATTAAAAATGACAGAAAGCCAATGAAAGTAACTAACACAAATGATATATAACTGTTTTCATGACTGACTTTAGCGCGTTTCAAAACGTTTTCAATTTTAAAGTGGCCCTTTCATGCTTCCATTTTTTTATGCATGCGGCCCGCAAAAGGAAAAGTTTCGGACACCCCTTCCTTACACAGACTAAGTCTTGCCCTTTTCCATCCTAAAACCTGACCCCGAATCTTTTCCTTTCCTCGACTCTAAACTCTAAACCCCTAACCTCATATTTACTGTACCCTAACCTAAAAATCAATTCGCACCTTTACCTTAGCCTCATCATAAATCTTGAGTCTTCACTACCAAAACCCAAACTCTTAAAAGTACAAAATCCCTGACCCTGACCCTGACCTTGACCTGACCCGAACCCCGAATCACCGTCCCTGGAAAAATCTTTCACGACAAGCTTTTTATTCATGTAGCTCATCAAATTCTTCAATAACAGCTATTTGAATTCATTAATCAAGACTCAGTGACGCAATTTAAAGTATTTCTCAACTACGTTAACAATCAAATCAGACAGATGAAGCTTTCAATGCATGACCGACGAAGCATTAATATGAATAACAATAACTTTTTTTTTTGTTCTTTTTTTTTTTTGGGACAGCACCAAGCTCCATTTTATGCACGCTAAAATAGTTACAGAATGTTTTTGCGAGACCGCGACCGGTGTCACAAGAAATATATTTCAAACTTAAACTACGAGCTTATTTCATATTAGACTACACAACCTGTGGCCATTACAGTCTGACATAAAAAAAACAACAACAACAAAAAAAACAAACAGCATGCATTCACTATGACCCTGTGCGAAGCTGTCAGAAAATGTTACATTGACGTAAATGCATGGTTGGCTGCGGTAAAAGGCAAGGGGGGCAGTAAACTCGGAGGCTCACATTCTCCCTTCTTTGTTTTAAAAATATGACCACGTGTATGTGGTATTTATTTTAGTCAGTTAGTGAGGGAGAATTTGGTCCTGAGCGTCCCCGCACATCCCCAATGTTCTCATGCAGAACACCTAATGAGTCAGACGCTTCAGATAATGTGCGCAGCATATGTTCCCTCTTCACATACACTCCTCCACATACTGAGCATGCGGTATATTCCCGGAGTGCAACATCCGCTTTCGTTTTATGTAAGTGTTAATATAAGGAAAAGAAGACACTTTATGGAGGGATGCAAACTTAGCCCATTTTGTAGGCCTATAGGAAAAATAGGGATGACGCTGATGGGACGTAATTGCGGTTTGAGCTGAAGATGTGATGAACTGCAGCGAGTGGGTTGAATACTGATGATTTGATCCGGCTAATATCATGGTCAGATGTCATTTAAGCAAATTATTTTGATTCATTGCATGATGTTCAGTGAAGAATTGCATCATTATTCGCGTTTCGTTGCAGGATTTTCAGTCCCACATTAATCACGGATGGTCGCAAATTAATTGAATGATTTTTTTTAAAATCCATTTGTGGCATTATTACCTGGGTAATGGCTTGGCTTGATGCCATTGTGGTTCATCGCACTGATATCAACACCTCATGTTTTCAAAATGTGCCACAACGAATGAGGAAACAGTCCTGGATACTCGCGTCAGCAGAGCTCACTGAGATCAAAGTGACAAAAGTCGGTGCGTCCTTAGAGAGATTCAAAATGTGAGACACCCTACACGTCAACGGAAAAAATTATATATGTATGTAAAATGCTTCCTGCTATGTGTGGCATACTCGAGATGACCAACATAGCACATCATACACTCTCAATATGATGTAGTACCATGACTGACCTGTGAGAGGCAGCATGGTGCAACAGCGCAGCCAGGCCCGTGGTAGTAGAAGAAATAGAGGAAGCTTGGCTAACTTTTAGCATATCTGGTAACTACATACAGACTCTTTTCCTTGTCATTGTTTATTTTGTTGAGTTGACTGTAACGGTGAGCTTATGGGGATGTTCGATACCACTTTTTCTATGTCTGATATACCAGTATGAGTACTCAACTCTTGAGTAGACTTCGAAACCGATACCAAGTTATGTTAACTGTTTTGTTAAGCGCTTTGGTACAGCTGCAGCTGTTGTGAAAGCGCTATATAAATCATGGATGTATTGTATTGTAAGTACTGATACAACTTTTGAAACGTACATTTTTCATCAAAGCAGTGACATACAATTTTAAATAATATTTTACATTTTAAAAAATTCTTCAAATTGCATTAACCCTCATGCAGTATTTTTAAGCGGCTGCATGAAGGGTATTACGTCCCAAAAATGTCCCTCCTCCAATGTGCAACAACTTTTTTCACTTTTAGTTTTTTTTCACTTTCAACCCCTCAAAATGTTCAGTGGGAATTGGCCAAGACATAGATATACATCCTATGCAAAATTTCAGCTTCGTGGAGTTATTTTTCACTGTTTTATCTGTCCAAAATCGTCCAAAGTGTCCGAAATGTCCAATTTTGGGATAATTACTGCATGGGGTTTAAATGAATGGCAGTTTTCTGGTATTTTTTAAAATTTCCTGTAAAGGACACACATCAAAATGACTTTAAATAAATACATAAATAAAATGAAACACACACACACAGAAAATCCCAATTAAGGAATATTTTCATGAAATTGACTTTCTTGCGTGTGCTGGCAATACACAAATTGCATTTTTGATGTTTGTGAGAGGGCGGCCCGGTCCGTGCACGTCGGCTTTGCCTGCTCCGGCCTCCCTGTGTGGAGTTTGCATGTTCTCCCCGGGCTTGCGTGGGTTTTCTCCGGGTGCTCCGGTTTCCTCCCACATTCCAAAAACATGCATGGCAGGCTCGTTGGGCACTCTAAATTGTCCTAGGTATGAGTGTGAGCGTGGATGGTTGTTCGTCTCTGTGTGCCCTGCGATTGGCTGGCAACCAATATGGTGTCCCCCGCCTACTGCCCGAAGACTGCTGGGATAGGCTCCAGCACCCCCCGCGACCCTAGTGAGGATGAAGCGGTTCGGAAAATGGATGGATGGATGGATGTTTGTGAGATCCGTGCACGCTTTGCCTGAAAGAGCTTGAACCTTGCCGTCGACTCTATGGTAATAACGGGAAAGTCGCTCGGGTCCCAGAATACATTGCCTGGTGCAATACATTTGATTAATGAAGTTATAAGTACTCACCCATCCCTAGTTCGCAGTTGACTTAAAGACCGTTTGTTTTCCTGCAAGATTATTACAATGCCTTTCATACCCTTTAAGCCAGTTAATAATGTTGACCATTGGCCATATGGTGAATACATATTTTATGACTGCGAATGTTTGAACATCCATCCACCCATTCTCTCAATATTCCTTATCCAGACTCATTAAATTTCCATTTCCTATGGGAAAAGAATGCGGAAAAATATGGTCGGAATAGATATTTGACTCCATGCACTTAGTGCCTCAATGTTCTGTACAAAGTGGCACACGCTGTTGCATGTTGCTTCCTCATTCACCAAACGTAATTTCAACATTCAGAAAATGGACTTCCCTGTATCTTTTTTGAAAAAATTAATCAATCTCTCCCGCTTCTTATTCCCATCTGGGAGTATACTTGATTGTGTTTCCAGTCTGTCTTTAATCTTCCAGCAACAAAAAGCGAGATGAGAGCTTTGCTTGAAGATCCATCCCCCCCCCCCCCCCCCCCCCCCACCCTCCACTTCTTTTCTCTATAAGTCTTTGGAGACAATCTGTCAGCCCTCAGCCTAATCCCCACCAACCTGTGTGTCAGTGCGCCTCTCCTCACTACGTCAGCCACCATTCAAGTGTGCCGGGGCACCGGCGGCGGTCCACATCTCGTTTCACGGCTCCCTGGGCCTCTCTGCCTGAAGGGCTGCCACTCTCGCGCTGATGAGAATTACTACATGAGGTTACAGCGACTATTAACTGAGGCTGACAGCTGAGGTGGCGCCAAGCGTGATCATTACACAACCCTGCAGAGAAAAGGATGACATGGCGGTGTGGATTTAATAATATTAAAAAAAAAAAAAAAATCCCTCAAAATGGCTTAGGTTACATTTCAAAGGACTCCTTTAAGCATTTGAAGTGATTCTGACATGACTTTTTTTTTTAAATCATGCTGAGGGATATTAGATGTGACTGCTAGAACAAAAAGTAATGATGAGCCAGGACTACGTGACGCTCGATGGTCATCACCTCTCTGCCGTGATATCAAAAACGGCCAAGAAAAAGCAAAACAAACTCGTAGAACGTATAAACTGATAAACAAAGCGTATTCGGATAAGAAATCGAGTAAAAGCCTGGTTGTGGGCAACCCAAAGACGGCGATTAAAATCCTTTCCGGCAATGAATGCTGAGATACAAAACGTAGCAATGATGAAAATGTTTGTCACATAATGACCAATCAGCCGGATTTTCACACGGTGATAATGTGTGTCTGTGATTCTCAGGTGTAGCGGTTGAGTGACGGACTTTCCGTCGATAAAGATGCGAGTGCGTTGAATCAAATCGAATGGAATTGTTCCACTTGAAAATAAAACATGGAATCATCTGTTACTAGAAATATGCACAGCCCTAGTAGATACATACACAGTCAAACCTCGATTTTCGTCCATAATCCGTTCCAGAAGGCAGTTCGAAAACCCAAATTGTTCGAAAACCGAAACCACGCTCTTTTTAAAATAAAAATGTTTCCTGAACACGTCTGCTCACAATGGAAAGCAACACGAGGAAGTGACACTTCCTCGTCTACCCGAGGAAGCGTATAAGGAAGCCCAGAGGAGTCAAATGGTGCATTCAAGTGCGCTCAGTTTGTTCGAGAACCGAAATTTGTTCGTCATCCGAGGCATAAAAAACTCAACATTTTTGGTCGAAAACCGAATTGGACGAGAACCGAGACGTTCGAAAACCGAGGTTTGACTGTATGCCTAAAACACTGTACAGGGCGGCAGTTTTTCCACCGCATTGTTTGAGTAGACGGCTCACGCACAATCGCTCGGTGTGCGGTGAAGAGTCGCCAACTAACGGTTAACTTTCGGTCGCATTGGGCAGTGTTGCTCATTGTGCGGCGGAATTAGAAGTTATGACCAATGGCGCCACTAAATTAAAATTAAAAAAATAAATAAATATGTCTCATATGGAGATAATATCGAGACGAAACAAGGGTTTGCTTCCCAGGAAATTTGAGCCGACGGCAAAATAAGGTACGCGACAAAGACGGCGATGAGTTCCGATGAAAGGGTAATAAACATTAATCATAAATCACCGGCTAATGAAGATCCTTGCCGCAACGTCTCCGAGGTCGTGTTATCAGGAGACCGCCGAGCTAATGTATGCACACGGGGACACGGCATGAGAGTTAATTAAAATTGCCTGATCTATAGCTCGGGTTTGAGGCGAAACATTGATTATTTCCGCGGTGTACGTGAGCCTCGTGAGACGGAGAAGGCTTCCCCTTCAGACTTGGCAATCCTCTCAGGAATGCCTTCCGCGCGCTGGCTTTTCGACCGAGCGCCGCATTGTTGACATTTACCGTCGGCGTGTTCATCAAATGAGTCTTGGAATCATTATGCTATTATCTCCTGAGATGGAGCGCCCCGTCGAGCTGTTGGGTATCAAAACAACACGTGCTATTTATTTGCACAATAATTCCTCATTATCAAGCAAGCCTGTGCGCATTTGTGTGCTAGCTGCTTTTTTTTTTTTTTTCTCCGCTGTTAAAAGACGGGCGGCGCACGATCGGGTTTTCAGCAGAACCGATCGAGATGTAATAGCACGTGGCTACATCATCGAAATCACTTCAGATTATCAACCACTGTGCCGCACATTAGTGTGCCATTAGAGTGCTGCGGGAAATGATCCAATTTGACTTGATTCATCCAAAAATGAACTATTGCGGCGCAACAGGGGCATTTCACACCGTGTGGACCCTTTGTTGTCATTTCTGATGGATATTTAACGCAAATGAACAGATATCCAGATTGGTCAGTCTGATAGGCCAAAACCGCTATTTAAAGACACTGTTGCGTAATTTTAGAGATTTGTTTCGAGATACATTCTTCATGTTTCAAAATAATTACTGGGAAAATATGTGGAGATATTTATAAACTGTTTTTCACCACTTCAGTCTTCCAGATTTTTTGGGGGTGTCGCAAAAATGGCGTCCTGGTATGAGGATATGTTTTCGTGGCTCAAACAGGTAGAAAGTAAGAAAGATGCTCAACAAAGTAGCATCTATTTATAGAGGGTATAAATCTTGTGGGGTGTGGTTTCAGAGGACATACAAGGAACATGCGCCACAGCATTTGAGAGCGGAGACAAAGGCTTGATTTATTTTCATGATGTTTTTAGCTTTAATCAATATAAACTGTGATTTTTTTTTTAACCATTCGAATTTGGAAGCATTGTCAACAACACTGTTCTCCATGCCGAGTGAAATTTAGAAAACATTTATTTTCACTTAACAGGCATTTAAAAATGTCATGATGGCGACACATTAACCCGACAACAGTTTGTTTGTTTTTATTTACCACTCTATTCACAAATCAACCAGCATCCCACAGCTGATTGTGTTTATTTTTACATCCTCTGTTTACTACTCCGGCATCTCCGATGTCCCAGAGTTGTGATCCTTGTTTAAATCCTCTCAGCAAATGTGTCACTAGAAGCGCGAGCTCCCTTGCTATTTGCCAAATGGCTCATCAGGAGCAATTAGTGGGTTCGTGTCTCACTGAAGGACATGTCCACAGAGCACCGGGGGGAGCCGATCGAAACCGTAACCTTCCATTTTGTCGGCTGATCACCAGACAGTTTGGTCCATTGTGGAGGAAGAAACTTTGGCTGCAGCTGCAATAAATACTCGGATCTCTGGTGGGAAATGCCATAGATCTTGTTAAGATGCCAAGCATGTTTCTGGAATATCGGAGAAAACCGGAGTACCCAGATAAAACCCACGCAGGCATGGGGGAGAACATGCGACACACGAAGACCAGAGCCGGAATTGAACCCTGCACCTCTGCACTGTGAGCCCGATGTGCTAACCAGCCGACCACCGCATCACCCTCTATAATCATGTACAATTATACATATAAATATATGTTCAATCGCCAAATTACGAATACTGATCTCATTACACCTTCCCAAAAAAGTGGACGCGATAATATACAATCCACGATTAGAAGTGAAGAGGAACTGAGCCGGAAACAGACAAGTAAGTATGAGACACAGAGCCCTAAAATGAACAAAAGTATATAAAACAATGGCCGATCAAGCTTGCAAATTAGATCAGTTGGGGATAGCATTTGATAAATTCCACTCCAGTCCTAGAAGTGGATTTAAAGGTCATTCCAAACCGATTGCCGACCGCTGAGCAAAATGACTGTTTTTCCAATCCTTTTTTGCATCTAAATTGCCTCTTGATTACCGTTATTTCCTTAAATAGAAACTACGGGGGGGGGGGGGGGGGTTGGCTTACTCAAATGCAGAGAGCATCAGGTATTTGCTTGCAGCCGCGGTTTTATGTAATTCTGATGTTGTGGGTATTTAAAAAAAACAAAAACACGCAGGTCAAGCAGAAAGCCAAAACAGGAGGTGACAAGGGCATACAGATGGCTATGCAAATGATGTTTGTATTATTCATGCAAGCGGGAAGTGCAGGGTTTTATGTGTTCTTTATAGTTTAGCACCTCATTGCCAACTGTGGATCCTTTCTCATGTTTTTCTTCACGAGGAACAGACAGAAATGCATGAAAGAGACAAAAGAAAAAAGGTCACCGTGCCATGAGGTCTGATTCCGCAAGTACTGTTCCACGGACGTCACGAATGATACGTCACAGTTAGCAAGTTAGCTCACTGAATCAATCAAGTAACAAAAACGCTGCTCTTGTACTGACATATTGAAAATGTTCTTTTTTTAATGTTCATTTGTGTTCGGAAGTGTGAAAGTAATCATCCAAATCAGTCGTTAGTGATCGGCCTATGAGAGAAAATGTGACCGTGAGCGAGCTATTCGACACTTTATACCTATTCTTATAAAACAGTCGGGCTAATGAATATCATAACTACTCCCTCGCTGAGCTAGTCTACCAATGAGCCAGCTAAGCTGGCCGAAGTTCCAGAAAAATATCACAAAGAAGCATTGCCATGTTAAATCCAAAAGGTAAGCAGAGCTGCAGTGTTAGCACAGATTACCATTAACTCATGGTGATACCACCATTAACCTCTGATATCAGGTTATAATAATAATACTCCGTGAGAGGTATTTGTGTTTTTGTGATATCGTGTGCCAAAACGATGCACCGGGAATTTCGACAGAACCCAAGATTGAATATGGAAGCTGACTTTCAGAGGTGGAGGCATCCCAGGCGGCAGGTCTAAGTTGTGGCGCAGGTGATGCAATGCCATTTTGGTGGATTTGATTGAGGTGCAGGAGGACAGACTCTGAGTTCTGCTGGATGATAGCACCTTTGAGGCATCCAAATACAGTCAAACCTCGTTTTTTGTCCATAATCCGTTCCAGAAGGTTGTTCGAAAACCGAAATTGTTTGAAAACCGAAACCACGCTCTTTTTAAAATAAAAATGTTTACTGAACACGGCTGCTCACAATGGAAAGCAACACGAGGAAGCGTCACTTCCTCGGGTAAGGAAGGCGAGAGGAGTCAAATGGTGCATTCAAGTGCACTCAGTTTGTTCGAGAACCGAAATTCGTTCGTCATCCGAGGCATAAAAAACTCGAAATTTTTGGTCGAAAACCGAATTGGTCGAGAACCGAGACATTCGAAAATCGAGGTTTGACTGGATATGTTCAGGTCACAGTGTTGAAGGTTTTCTACTTGATGGTTGACTTTTATCGAGTGCAAGTAAGTGTCATAGGGACTAATAACAGAGACGTTTCATTTCTGTGTAAAAAAAAAAAAAGTTTTCATATTAAAACCTCTCGCCATGCAAAGTATTAGAGTCAGGTTATTGAAGGTTTTCTTCTTTTTGGGTTTTCTTTTTCATCTAAAAGGGTACTGCCGTCCAAACTGTGTGTTTTTTGGACGTGTATTTCACTCGCGTGGCCCTACGAACACCCTCGTTTCAGTGTGTTTTCATATCGTACAAAAGCAAAGCTATTCTATTGAAATTTCAAGGTAAGCAAAGTATTACATCGTTTCAAATTGACAAATGAATGCCAATGAACCCCCCCCCTCCAAAAACATAAATCAGCCACGGGCCTTCAAACTACAGAAAATTCTAGTTATTCACAGCATTTGTGAGTTTTGTCTCATTGTGACTTACAAGTCTTCATCAGAGTTTGTTTGCAAAATCCATGCACATGCAGAGTGCGCGTGAAATGTCTCCAGTAGCTTTTCAGCAGAACTAATCTCCCAAACAAGTCACAGGTTGTAAACCTGAGGGCAGACAACAGAACAGATGAAACTAACAGGTATGCAATTGGGAGCAAGACAAACGGGAGAAACGCCTCCAAAACATTTCTCTCAAAGCAACCCAAAAACGATTTCAAAAGAGAAACAAGCACAGAAGCAAAGAATGGATACGTCATTGTGAAACAGAGATGTATTAAATTGCATCACATTAGCCATGTAACTTTATGCATTTGGCTTGAGTCTTCATTAGAGGACACACTAAGAGGTTGGAATAAATTCAGGGAACAGTTTGGAGAATGTTCTTATTTTTTTGGATGCACCGAGCAAAGTCACTGAAGGCGTGCTTGGAAGCGGTTCAAGAGTCCTTATCTCTAAACCAAGTAGAACAGGCTAGAAATGCAGTCAGTAGATAACAAGATCCGAGGGTCAAACATAATCCGTTCTTAACGATTCTTCCGCTAGAAAAGAACCATTGACGTGAATATCAGCATCAATGGTTGGACAGTATGTCGCAAATGAGGTGAAGCTCATTCAGATACCGTATTTTCCGTACTATAAGGTGCACCCAAAAGCATTCCATTTTCTTAAAAGCCGACAGTGCGCTTTATAATCCGATGCGATATGGATCAATATTCTGATTTCTTGGACGTAGTATTTTCCATGTTCTGTAAAGCACTTAGTTACAGCTGCAGCGGTTGTGAAAGCGCAAGATAAATAAAGCGGTATTGTATTGTTTTGTATTCCCTTTAGCGTAGCTCCATCTAGTGGATGCATAACGCAACCGCAGCCACTATTGTAGCTTCTATTCTATGTGTCTTACAATGCGGTGCGTCCTATATATTAAAACAGTTTTAAAATAGGCCATTCATTGAAGCTGCGCCTTCCACTCCTAAGCGCATTATAGTGCGGAAAATACGGTAAACTCTGAGATGAATTAAAGTTGACATTTCTGTACACTATTTGGTGCACTTGCCGTCCACATTTCTGGACACACTTCTATTAACCTGCGAATACGGTTCTCTTAAAATGTGGAAGAATCCAGTCTTTTCAACAGAATTAACGATTTCTGTCCCAGTCAAAGAAAGGGATTGAACCAGCGCTTTTCCAAAGAACCATTCAGGGCATTCTATTCAGTGCTGCTCTGGCTTGTTAGTCATAGCAGTGACGTTGTTGGAATAGTTTTGACCTTGACGGTTTGCGTCTCAGGCTGCTCGTTCTCATGCTGCTCTCGTCTTATATGATGTCGGTCGGCACAGTGGTTTGCTCATGAACCAGCATCAATGCAACACAATGTAATTTACTCCTCAAGAGTCACCTGATTGTTTCATTGAGCAGAACAGCAACTCTTCGGACCAACAATATGAGCATCGTCAAGCCGACGCAGTCACAGCCTCACTATTGATTAGTTTATCACGGAAGACTTAACGGCTTGCTCTGCCCCCTTTTGTGTCGAAGCAATCAGCTCCTGGTCTGACCTTGTTTCCAAAACATATGTTTCAACCTTTGGTTCCAGCTGTCATGAATTCCCACTTTATAGTCTCATGAAAGTCACCAAGCGGTACAGTTATTGTTGGCCAAGGTTGAGTTTGAATGGCGAACTTGCATATAAAATAAGATGAAAAACAGGAAGTATAGTCATTTTTTACAAAGGATAAAGAATACTGTATATGCCTGTGATTATTGTTTTGTTGTGTGTCTACATGTTTGCTTTACCAAATTTCCATTGATGAAAGGGTTGGAACGCCATGACCCTGATGCTAGTTTCATTAGCCGGTCTATGGGTTTTTGAATTGTGAGTTAGCATTAAGATAACTGGAGCTAAACGGACTTTCATCAACAAATTTGTAATTTGGTTGCCGCTGTTTGTTGTGAACTTCACTGTCTTGCGCAACACAAGACAAAAAACCGTGACACAACATCAATGATAAACGTGCCCCCATGAGCTCATCGTTTAGAAGATCACGTTTGTTTGCAAATTGACATCCATTGGGGGGGGAGATTACGAGATGCAGTTAAAAGCCAGGAAAATCCAATTTATAACACACAGATTGGATCTACTTGTAAACTTCACTTGCAGGCCTTTTGGGGAGTTTATGTGATTTGTGTGCCATGACGATGAAAGGGATTAAAATTGTGGTCTAAAACCAAACCTTGAGTTTAAGGTTACGCAACCGTCTCGTAGAAGGTATGTCGGATGCAACATTTCTCAACTCAGCAGCTTTCCTTTGCATTGCTTGTACCGAGGACGAGCATTTGCGCGCTTGCCAAGCCCGTAAGGGATCTTTCCCAAAGGACCCGCTCGTCCTCATCAGCTGCTCCGCACTTTTATAAATCACCTCATTTTGCTGCTGGCCATAGATTACCAGCTGCTTCTGGTGCCCCTGAAACTTTAATCACTGCCGAAGAATTTGTTATCCAAACTATTGCGTCCTAAAGAGCTTGACTTTCAGTGTTCCCTATATAATCCCAATAGTGGTGAATCAGTCCAATTAGGCTGACTTCGCTGGAACTGTATATTGGATGCATTTTGCTATACGGTATCTCAAGCAGCGCATAAACTCCTTGAACTCAGCGTGTGACAATCAATGAACGTCTCGGGCAATCTGCATGATCACATTTCTGATAGCGACTTCATTACAAGGAATCAAATGAGCAATTCATTTGGCCGATTTCTGGTCCAGTGTTGAGGTTGCCAACACGTGGGGCAATCTTGCGCAAGAATGAGATAAATGCACGTCTCATCACTTTCTTCCAAACGGTGTCACCTCTGCGAGAGAGGTGAAAGCGAAGCGGCGCGCAAATATGTCTCACCTTCACTCACGCCTGCGTCAAGATTGATGAGTATGCAAACGACGTATTCCTCCGAGGAAATAAACACAGCGGCGGAAAAGCTGTTGACGTGCTAACAAGCTCGGTGCCACCTTGAAAATCGGAACACCGCGGACTCGTGCAAGGCCAGAGATGCATCGATTAATCAACAACTAATCGATGATCAAATTCATCCCTAATTAGTGAAAATAGGTGGATGGAAACCCGTCTGTTCAGTTAATTACAGATGACCGTATTTTCCGCAGTATAAGGCGCTTCGGGGTATAAGGCGCACATTCAACGAATGGCCTATTTTAAAACTGTTTTCATATATAGGGCGCACCGCATTATAAGGCCCATAGAATAGAAGCTACAATAGTGGCTGCGGTTGCGTTATGCATCCACTAGATGGAGCTACACTAAAGGAATACAATACGATACAATACAGCTTTATTTGTATCGAGCTTTCACAACTGCTGCAGCTGTAACAAAGCGCTTTACAGAACATTTAAAATACTACGTCCAAGAAATCAGATCCATATATAAGGCACATCGGATTATAAGTCGCACTGTCAGCTTTTGAGAAAATTGAGTGCTTTTAGGTGCACCTTATGGTGTGGAAAATACGGTACTTTGTTTACATGTTTCAGTTGGACATGCAGGTTTTGTTTTTTTTTAGCAGCAGAGTTCTAATGAGCCTTGTAGTTCACGCTTCCGTGTCTATGTGGAAAAAAACTGAATCCCCTCACCTGTTCTGACCCCACTTCATGAGGAAATGGGCTATTTGAGTTGAAACTACATCTGGCTGGTCCATTAATTAAGGCTTTAAATTTGCCTCATCGATTTTCATTTTCCCCAGCATGTTATCAGCACGCTCGCCATTGGACAAAGTCAGAATATTAATGTGTAACCTTGTCTGGTTACGATCATCTGGCCAGGTTGGCCAAATGCAAAATATCAGCAGGAGGCAGTCAAATTAAAAATAGTACAACAAAATTCAACTATGGGGGGGTGAAAAAACAAATCAAAACAAAATAAAAGAGCAGAGCAGCACTAAGACAAACTTTTGAAATTCAAACACAAGGGAATAGAAGCAAAATAAAACTAGTCAAACTCTCTCATATGTGCGATAAAGTGGAAGATTTTAAGAAATGAAACCACTTCAAGCAGAGTCCTGGCCAGTAAAAGAGGAGCCAACATTTGTTGTGGATCGGGATCCTGGCCCACACACGCGGAAACAATTAGGGTGGCAGGTGAAATTTGGGGGGAAAAAAATGCTGCTTTCAATGACGGGCTGTCAGCGGTAAGACTGAAGTTAGCAACGAAGAGAGAAAAATCACGCTATGGAAGGAACAAAGCGGCCAAAATAATGACAAGGAACGCAGTGGCAGAGAGTTTGTTTCTGTTCCCTTCTCTGTAAACACAATTTGATTCACGTCGGGCTGTCTGTCCGCCTGCCCTGTCTGTCTGCATGCAAACTCTTCATGCGTTGAAATCCTAACAAGGCAATTTGCAGATTAAGGGACATCGTATTGGAACAATATTCCACAATGGACTTGGGCTGCATTCCGCCGGTGGGGTGACACCCCCATTATACAGACAAGTGAAGCGAATCGCAGGGGCTGTGTCAGCTTGATAACGCCGCTTGGAGGTATAGAACTGCCACGTAATTAAATTGTGATTTGATTAGGTTTCCCGTTGAAGATTTTGTTTTTCTTATTCCCACCCGCTGGCATCCATTGATAGTTGGAGAGAATGACTTCAGCGGATTTGCACGGGGGTGCTGTATTTCCAAAACGGATACAATCGGTCATGAATTTCTGATACCCGGGATAACTTTTGATATATTGTTTCGGCGAGAACAAATTTTTAAGACTGTATCATAAAATATAAAAAAGGTTGCTAAAAAGACCTCGTTTTGGTTTCAAGTCACTATGACAACAGCATTTTTGCCT
Organism: Hippocampus abdominalis; assembly: GCA_018466805.1. Classification (NCBI taxonomy): domain Eukaryota; kingdom Metazoa; phylum Chordata; class Actinopteri; order Syngnathiformes; family Syngnathidae; genus Hippocampus; species Hippocampus abdominalis. The sequence goes on along the minus strand of CM031705.1, from coordinate 13,759,435 downwards.
CTTGAGTTGGGAAAAAAAACAACACGGATGAGAAATTTGTGACTAAAGGTTGATTGTGGACCATTTCAACCAATAGAACAACTTTGACAGAGCAACTAATGCCCAGAAATGACAAACTGTTACTACTCTTTTAAAAAAAGTTTCAATTAGTCACAATGTGTCGGTGGCATGAATTCAGTACATTCACTCGTTGTATTCTTGCTTTGAAATTTGGAGGATTTCGTTCCCCTTTAATGACCGTTTGTTTCTGAGCATTTGATTTGGTCCCGTTTTTAACTTAAATGTGCAATACAATTTAATTGATTCATTACTTAACTGCAGTTATTTTAGTCATTCGTCCATCCATTTTCTAATCCGAGGGTTGCGGGTGTGCTGGAGCTTATCCCAGGGGAACACCCTGAATTGGTTGCCAGCCAATCGCAGGGCACACATAGACGAACAAACATTCGCGTTCACTATCACACCTAAAGGACAATTTAGAGTGCTCCATTAACCTGCCAAGCATTTTTTTGAAACATGGGAGAAAACCGGAGTACCCGGACAAAAACCCACACATGCACGGGGAGAACATGCAAACTCCACACAGGAAGGCCGGAGCCGGAATCGAACCCTGCACCTCTGCACTGTGAGGTCAATGTGTTACCCAGTCGGCCACCGTGCCGCCCGCCGTTGTTTTATTTTCCTATAAGTAAGACTAGGGCCAATGTTCAAACAGTGGCTTTCTCTCAAAGTGAACAAACATGCCTTTTAAGAGTAAAACCTTGCTTCAAAATCTACATTTTCGTACGACCCCTCCGTTGAGCTGAAATGCAAAAACCGGGAAGCCGATCCTTTGAACAGAAAATGCGTTTGAGATGTGTCAACCCATTTTCAAGCACGCCTGTGTCCAAATGCAATTTCATATTTACATCCGCGGCACACCTGAGATAGAAGGCAGCGCTCGCCCTACCCAAATGATAAGAGGAGAAACAAAGGCTAAAAGCTTCCGATTTATCAAATCCGCCCACATTGTAAGCAGGCAGTATTAAAGGCTTTGCGAAGCAGAACTGCCTCTGCGTGCTCGCATCCACTCACGACAGCGTGGACAGGATGCTTGAGTGCATGTGTTTATTTTATTTTTGGGGGTGGCCAGCCAACGCATTTCTGTCGTCTCTCCTGCTTCAAATGCTATTAAGTCCCTCTGAGAGTAGCTATTCATCATTTGCGCAATTTCCACGGGGTGTTTTCTTTTTCCTTTTTTTAATCAAGGGTCGGATCCCGCGCCGAGGGGATAATTCAGTCGTGAAACAAGGCTCTGGCGTCCCAAGCTATCAATGCACATCCCAAACAGAATCAGCTGCCTCTGACAAATGAGCTTGACGAGCACATTGTCAGGGGAGGCCACTGCACATCGAGGAACAAGACAGAAAAGAGAGGGTGGAACGGGGAAAGCACTAAAGTTCCAAATGGGCCAGTGGTACCATTGATTGCACACCCCTTTTATGGATCCCTTCTCGTGGAATGCGTCCGGAGGGAAACGCATATTCATGGCGAACTGCTGCAGCGAGCAGCGATTTTATGGATTCCCCCAGGATATTTTCATTTCTATTCTAGGCTAATACCAAGAATCCGACATATACTGGAACCGTGGACTGGCTGATAACAGAACAGCACCAAATAAAGGTCTGACACTTTCCTGGCAGTGGTAACGATGAAGGTCTTGGTATTCATCGCAACTGACTCAGAGCGAAAGGCGGACTGATCACCAGTCAGTTGCTGAAAAAAAATCAATAAGCACCATTTTGTCTGATTCCGATTGTTATTTTTAGCTTGTGAAGAAAAATGTTGCTAACATGAGGCTTAGTCAGCAGCACTGATGTTAGCCAGTTTAGCTAACCAGGCTAGCTACATGCTAGTGGTGGCAACATTTGAATCGGTCCATTGCAGTCTTGTGTGACTGGACTCGGTTTGCCCTTGGTGCGTCATATTCACAAGCAATATTAGTATAGCAAAATATATTTTTATCAAACCTTGAGGGATTCTCCAGTTATATCATGCTAATCATACACATTTGGAATGGTATCTAACATGAGCTAACCGTGGTAGTTGCGATCAAAAAACAAATCAGGGCATAGCCTTTATCCATCCATCCATCCATTTTGTTTCCTTTATCCTGCTCTGTGTCAAACAATGTTGTACCAATTCATCAAACTTTCTGGGATTCAAATCCAATGAATTTTAGAGTATTTTCAGGCCAGGATGTTTAAAGGAGCTCAGTTCAACCTACCTAACCCAAAATGAATGCTCCCATAAGTCATTTCAGCTCCGGGTGCGTTTGATTGCCACAAAATGAATGGAGTTCTTGAACTTGGAATTGAGAACTCAAGGCACTATAACTCCATAACTCTTTTCGCTTGAAAAACTATCAAACCAGCTCCAGATAATTATGATAAAAATCCAAGATTGCAGAGGAGTCATCTGATCTTGAGACTGAAAAATGAAGGCCAGGCCAGACTTATTCTCTGGGGCTGAATGATCTCACAAGGGTAAAGCTAACAGCCAGTGAGACACTTGTACTTGATTCGCTGAATGATCAAACATCAGCAAGGAGTCTGAGAAGAACAATGGACAGCAGCTTCCCTTTAGTTGAAGTGGAACTGTGCCGATAAAATACTGTATATTGAAACTATTTCAGTCAACGTCAGTTAATGCCAATGTGTGTGTGTGTTTGTGTGTGTGTGTGTGGCGGAAGAATGCTGAGCAAGTTTCAAACTCATTTCTTGTGTCGAAAGCCATGCTGCTGTCCAACATGGGTCACACCAGACACTGGCGTTGCTAGAAAAGTGCCCACAGTTGAAGTTGTCCATAAAAGACTAATGAAGATGAATGCTGGATCCACTGTTGCAGCTCTGATGTGGATAAACTACATAAAAGGATATTTATTGTTTTTCGGGGGGTTGCATCCAAGTCATAAGTCCTGATTCATCACAACTTGACAACTGCGGTATAATATATCGAGCTAATGCATGCGAGATGTGTGAAGGCTATTCCATAGATATGTTGTGCTGTTCTAATCGCATGTTGAGGAGCCTTCCTGTCCTGTATCGTCCAGTTTGCATACGAGACTTAAAAGTTTTTTTACATTCCCCACCTGAGTCCCACTGATGAAAAGTGGTGCAAGCTGCTCGGTTCTGGGTTTCATGGGAGAGTTTTAAAGGGGGGATGATGCTTCAATGTAGGGTTTTAAAGTAGGCTAAGGGTTTCAAAGTTCCGAGTCCTGCCAAATGTGAGCGTATCAGTAAACAAGCTAGAAACAAAAGGCATGCTGCGATATTGCAATAGCAGCCACTCTCGATACATTTTGGCTCATAGACTGCAAGGTGGTGTGATGTGAATGTTGAATAGATACAGGATACAACAGAATTTAGCATCAACGCTTTGTGAGCTCTCAAATATCCTCTGTGCACTCCCGTTTTTGTTTTGTCTCCGAATGCTTCTCACAAGCTATTTTCAAGGTGTTGTGTGTGTGTGTGTGTGTGTGTGTGTGTGTGTGTGTGTGTGTGTGTGTGTGTGTGCGCGCGCGCTCACTCGGTTACCGTATGCCTGACAGGAAATTAATGTCCGCGGACCAGGTAGAAAGAGATTAGAGGCTTATTAAAAATGTCACATTCTACAGGTGGGAGAGTCATAAACGTGTCAGGCAGAATTGAACTGATTGTACACTTTTTAAAATGTTTGTCGGCCATGCGGGTGAATTAACGGACATTTTTGAAAAACATGTCTGTAAAGCTAAAGAAGCGCATACCATAACAACAATCGCTCCACAACAATTTGCGGGGTTGCTTTTACATATAACTTGAAATGTGGAGGCCAATACAAGAGACAAACAGTGCTGTAAACTCTTAATTCTTTGTTGTGAAATTTTCGAGAGCCAATTTTCACAACGTTGAAATTCCCCAACTTAAAATTTGATCAAAGTTTTTGGCATTGAAATTTTGACTTTGGTTCACCCAACTTTTTTTTTTTTTTAAACAGTGTTCTTGAGCCCTTTGATTCTGTTTGACGAATCAAATGGAGCTATACAGTCACATGACCAAAGAGAGGATCCGCTTGAGAAATAGCAGGTAAACTACAGCAGGTGAATGTAACGGGGCAAGGAGAAAAGCGATCCGCAGCGTTGTATGCGCAGCACGGAAGATAAAGATGAAAGCCGGCATACCTCGAGTTGTTTTTTTTTTTGAGTCATGAAACAGATGTCAACATTGTTTATAAAGGTAGGTGAATCCACCTGTTGAGGTTCAACGTTCACGGGTTATTTAAAAGATAAATAAATCAGAAATTTGTCACCAGTTTTTTTTGTTTTTTTAAAGTTTGTCCAATGAGTCTGAAATGTTTCTGTTTCCCCCCCAGCTTAGGGGCTTGAAGTTGCACTCAGTTTGAACCGATGACTGCTTGAAAATACTCTGTGTAGTTAACCTCTCGCTCTTTGGAAATGGCAACGAGATGAGGGGGGGGTTTTAAGCTGCCAGGCCGATACATCAGTCAGCTGAAAGATTATCGAGAACAAATAAATTAAAAAATGATATCAAATAAAATCAAAAGTAATTGCCGAGGACGCTGCCTTTAAATGTATTTTGCTTGATTTATGTATGTGAAATTTCACACACACGGTTGTATTCAGAATAAGAGCTTAGTTATAAAAGTGAGTACAAGCTTGATATTAGCTTTTATTTCCATTAGGAACATTTTAATTGCGATTCCCCCCGACCCCCAATATTGCAATTGCGATGTATTTTCTTATTACTTTTTTCAACGTCCACTTTGGTGGTTTTTTTTTTAAACAAACACAATCAATAAATTCTCTCAAAAGAGCATTTTCGTATATAGCCATTTAATTCATAAAAATTTTTTTTGCTATGCTGAATGTGCAATACGATGCTTTGCCATTTACATAGATATCGCAATGTATTTTTCGATATGCTAATCATGCCTAGTATTGTGATTTATCAGTATTAGGTCACGTCACGATTCCCACTGCTTATAGATTTCACAACCAGGTTTCCCAATACTTTGAGTACCGTATTTTCGGCACTATAAGGCGCACCTAAAAGCATTCAATTTTCTCAAAAGCCGACAGTACGCCTTATAATCCCGTGCGCCTTATATATGGATCATTATTCTGATTTCATGGAGGTAATATTTTAATTGTTCTGTAAAGCGCTTTCTTACAGCTGCAGCGGGTGTGAAAGCTCGATATAAATGAAGCTCTATTGTATTGTATTCCCTGTAACGTAGCTCCATCTAGTGGATGCATAACGCAACCGCCACCACTATTGTAGCTTTGATTCTATCTGCCTTATAATGCGGTGCGCCCGATACTGTATATGAAAACAGTTTTAAAATAGGCCATTCATTGACGGTGCGCCTTATACTCCAAAGCACCTTATAGTGCGGAAAATACGGTTTTTGAATAATAACGTAACAGAGTATTAACGTAGAGGTACATGAATGAAATATGAAATAGCAAATGCACTTTGCCTATTTCACCTACTAATCAGCTATGCGCTGTCTTTGTTGTCCTTTGACATTGAGAGAAAAGCTGAAAGGGTCTACAGCTACTGTATGTAACAGCCACTAATGGTCCTTAACGCCGGTAGGAAATGTAGGAAGCCACTTTTTTTTTTTTTTAAACCTCCCACACAACTTGCTATCTATCTGACTCTTCAGCTATCGTTGATGACTCAAAAGCATCAGAGCATGGAGGATGGTGACTTGGTGCGCTGTCACGCCCACGTTGTCTTTATCATCCAACCTCTAACCTCCCGGCGGGAAAGTAAAACAATTCCAAAGCGGATAGACATGACCCGGAGAGTGCGATTTCAGCTTGTCACAAAATTAATTAAAACGACTTCATAAATGTTCCCTCAATTGGGGTTTCAAGTGCAGCTGCAGTGGATATAGAAAGTCTACACACCCCTTCTCAAATGCATTTTGGGGGGGGGGGGGGTGTATAACAATGAGACCAAGATAAATCATTGAAAATCTTTTTACACATCTAGCCTCTATCTGTATAACTCAATTGAAATTTTGTTTTAATCTTTTCGAGAGAGGAAGTAAAAAAGTTTTCCCCTACGCCTACGGTGTTTGGAACATTTTGTGATAAGACGATGAAACCAAGGTTGAACTTTTTGCTCATAATTACAAAAGGTATGTTCGGCACAATCACAACACTGCTCATCACCAAAAGAAAATCATGTCTACAGTGAAACATGATGGTGGTAGCATCATGTTTTGGGGCAGCTTTTCTTCAGTTGGAAGTGGGTCCAAGGCAAGGTGGAGGATTATGAACACTTCCAAATACCAGTCAGTGTTTGCACAAAACCTTCAGGCTGGAATGTTAAAAAAAATGGCATGAAAAGTCGACTAGAACATTTGAACTTTATTTGGGGAAAATCTAAGGCGTTTTAAATGATGACTCACTGTTAACATGAATTTGCATGTGACTCATTAATTTTGAATATAGCAACACCCCACTTACGAGAGGGTGTGAACACTTGTGCAATCGCATTATAAACTGCATATTATATTATACAGAAAGGGGAAAGATCCTAGTAACTGAAAGCACGCGATATATAAAACCCAAACACGTAAGCTCCACTTCAGGCAATTCGAGGAGTAGCAAAGTGAATAATTAATTATTCGCAAAACACATGGATTCATTTCATTTTGTCATGCACACATAAGCTGACAAGATACGGCTTTGCTATAATACCTCTCATCTTGAATGGTTGGAGGCTCTCATAGAAGATTTAGCTTGGCAATTAAAATGGTGCATACTCGAATAACCAAACACACGCAAACCATAAATTCGGCTAAAAACAGCCTCACATTGTGGAATAAATATGCTTGTTTGTTGAGCTACTAAAAGATCGAACAATCCAGTCCAGCACGATGCATTTTGAAAAAAAAAAAGAAAATAGTTCCCGCGGGAAGCACTGGAATGAATCTGCGAAAATAGCGTAACTTCTGGAGGATAAAACGCAGCTGATTCAAAACCGCAACAGCTAAATTTAGCCATAAAAAGAGATTTGTACATATATTGGCTGCTTCGCATTAAGCGTGCCCATGGGATTTTTGCAAAGAAAGCGGTCACACCGCTGGATTTTTTTTAATAAACTTTTAACTTGGTAACTGGTAATGCTTTTCCCCCTCCAGCAAATAATGCCAAATGCAGCGAGTGACACGGTGGCGTCCCAGAACCGTTCTCAGTCTCTCTCTCGTTGTCACACGAGGCCAATTCACCGATTAACTTCACCACAAAGCGTTGCAGCCTTTGGAAACCAATTTGTTACGTGTTGTGGTGACGCAGTGGACTTATATGTACTTTATAATAAGTCCATGAGGGGATGCCGCTCCATGGCCGCACTCAAACAACAAAGAGCCGAGGGGAACACCTCCAGAGATGGCTGTATTTATGGCACTTGTTCCCTATGCTCATTAAAGTCAAAATGCTTATTTTCACTCAACTATATATTATATCCTCTATATGCACTCCAAATACTGCTACACACACGCTTTAGTTTTTGTCTCTCAAAGCTCACGTTCGCCCTCCAACCACAAATAGCTGATGAATTTTTTAGTATGAAAAAAATATTTATATATCTCTCTCTCTTTATATAGGAAACTCAATACAGATAGCAGCTTTGGATATAACACACAGTAAATATGAAGAGCAACGTGTGCAAATTTCGCCAATTCGTACCTAGCTGCAAAGATATTTTATTGTACTCGTATATTCTGTGCCACTAAGTCATTTTAATAGCACCGTGCGGACATTCTTAGCATGAGATGCATTCTGATGTTTATGTTTCGTTGTACTTTTTGCCCTCTGGCACGTTAGGTTTCACAGAATCGTGAATGCGTTTAGAAAATATGAGCAGTCTCCTTTTGTTTAAAACACTCTCAGCAGATCAGCACTGCAAAATGAAGAAATACAGTATTTGAAGGATTGGATCAATCACACTTGCAAGCGTGTGCCATTAACGGTGAAGTCCCACATAAAAATCTGAAATCTGAAAAAGAAGTCCATTCAAGAAATCGAAAAATCTTTTTTTATTTCGGCGCGTTTCCTGTCACTACTCGCTTCTCACGGTTTGAAAGCACACTTATCGCTTCTTTCTTAATGCCGAGAGCATGACACACTTTTAAAAACATTGCAGGTTATTTCATTTGCCCGGAGGGAGTCACGAGCTAAGCGAAAATGGACACTTTTGGTTAAGTGCTGCAAACTACACATGTAACAAAGTCCCATTCGGGGGCGATCTTAGGAATGGATATACTGTACAGTCGTGTGTTTCGGTTTATTGCAAATGTAATGGGTTATTCTTCCATCAAGTCTCTGGGAAACTGGTTGTGTGTGTGTTTTTTTTTTTATTTTTTAGGATACAGCAGTAGAAAATGTATGAGTTCCAACTCAGAAAAGTGCACCAATGAGTACCAATCAATGTTGGACTTTCTACACAAAAACTCAAGCTTGGTCGATGCACGCTAAGGATTGACCTATTAAGAGATGCAGGCAGCAGAGGCGCTGTTCATTCACGCTTATCTAAGGATAGAAAAAACAAAAAAACAAAGGGATGGATAAAAGGCATATATTAAAAAAACACAATTTAGTAACTTCATTTTTCCCAATTACATTAACCCGTTCAGGGACAGCGGTTACTACAGTGGACAGGTTATCAGGTTACAGGTTATCATTATTGGTGCATTAACTGGTTCATTAACCTCGAGTCGCCAATGAACCTAACGTGCATGTTTTTGGAATGTGCGGGAGAAAGAAAACCCACACATAAAGAGTGCAGGCAAACTCCACACAAAGAGGCCAGAGCTAAGATTCGCACCCACCACCTCAGAACTGTGAGACAGACATGCAAACCACTAGCTCAACCGTGCTGCCTTCAGTTATGACGTTAACGCAAAAATAGTGAACGATCATTTCAACTGCTGCCTTTTCCCTTCTCACGCAATGGACAAGTCAATCTTCTTACTGCACATGTGCGGACTTCATTCAACAGGGTATCACGGTTGTGAGGAAAATACTGCAGCATTATCCCGGGCGGAGCGGAAGAGAAGGTGAAAGGGAGACAGCAGAAATGTCGCCGTTTTTTAAAGTTACACCCAAAGAGGCGTAAGAGACAACAGCAAGAGCCGGACACTTTTTCCAGTAGCACCCACACAGTAGGAGTAAATTTGAGAGTAAATTGACACAAGATCATCCTTATTTCTATATGAATACTTTTGTTACATTTTTGTATGGTGGTATGTTGTTCTCTGAAGATCTATTAAAAAAACAAACAAACAAAAAAAAAAAACATCATCCATTTTTCACCAGGTTGCTGTCGTGTAAAAGTTTAATGAGAACATGTACTTTTCACAACCGGCCCCATGCCACAAGTCAGACATGAAGTTGATTTATGGGAAATGGAATAGCAGCGGGAAAGATGACAGCGGGTCATGGATTCCACAGTAGCGGCGTGACAGATGACTGACAGCAGAGAGAGGGGATGATTACATTTACGATATATACTACCACAACTTCCTAGGTGACATGTTGCCAGGCAGCGATTACAAGGGTTCATTCACAACTGCCACCATGAAAAAATTCTATATATAAAAGAGGTATCAGAAAGAAAGATAGACAGCATAATTCGGTGCTATTTTATAAAAGAGGAAGTGATGTGATTGTGTGATAATTATGCCTCCCCGTTTCCTCTGCAGATTACTCTTAAACACGGCAATGCACATTTTCTCAAACTAATTCAGATATACTGCTGTTTGTTGATGCGCCAATTTCAGGCGGATTAGGTTAAAAAGAATCCAAACCAAGAAAGAGAAAGCCAAAGTGATCTTATCCGATTGCGTTTCGTTGCTCAACAAGTCACATGCGGACTCGAGAGGAAACGGGGAGGAAGAGGAAGACATTTGAGAGACAGCCGGAGAGCGGGACAGACAAGGCGGCGTGTTGCTAATGAGAATGTCAAAGGCAGGGAAGCGATTAGTGAAGTTCTGGATGGAAACCACCATCAGCAACAATGATTAATGGTCTGAATTTGTTTTTCCTCCACCTCATTGCTCTTTCCTCCTGCTTAACACCGCTCCTATCATGTCTACGCCTCAACTTAATACATTCCAGCAGCCTGCTACTCCAACTCCAACAACTCCACCAGTGTGATGCCTGATTTAGGATGTGCATTGTGTTGCCTTTCAAACACAAATGTGTTTTTTCATCTACATTGTATGAATGTACATTATGTACAGTCACAGGGGGATTATGGACAAAGTCCTCCTTCAAATATCAAAAATCTGTGAGGTATTGATGCCAGCCCGAAAAAGGCTTAATTCGGGGATGGGCAACGTGGATGACAGGCGGGGACACCGTTTTCCATCATCACACCACACACGTTCTAAATAAATGTATGATGAAAATGTAATTTTATATATGGACAAAATACGTGCCGGCCCGCAAAGAGCGGCAGTGTACATCTAATTCATACCTACTGAAATTTGTTCCGGCGCCCCGGTAGTCCAGTGGTTAGCGCGTCGGCTTCACAGTGCTGAGGTACCGGGTTCAAATCCAGCTCCGGCCTCCCTGTGTGGAGTTTGCATGTTCTCCCCGGGCCTGCGTGGGTTTTCTCCGGGTGCTCCGGTTTCCTCCCACGTTCCAAAAAAAAACATGCATGGCAGGCTGATTGTGCACTCTAAATTGTCACTATGTATGAGTGTGAGCGTGGATGGTTGTTCGTCTCTGTGTGCCCTGCGATTGGCTGGCAACCAATTCAGGGTGTCCCCCGCCTACTGCCCGAAGACAGCTGGGATGGGCTCCGGCACCCCCCGCGACCCTAGTGAGGATCAAGCGGTTCGGAAAATGGATGGATGGATGGATGAGAACAATGTCACTCAGACACGTGACTAATTGCCGCTAAATGCACCATAGTGCCTTTTTTTCGGCCCTGTGCTGAATTGTGGTCAATTCTGTAACTAACAGAACAGCTACTTGAGAAGGGGCATTTAAACAGGCAACTATTTTCTGTCCTTTGGATCTGGGATCTGTTGGTTGTGAGCCCATTAAATCGAGGTTCCACTGTCCTTGCAAAGGCGGAGTTGTTTGGGATTTAAAACATACAGTATGTTGGAGCCCATGAGAGTGCTCGAAGGTATATTGCAGTTCAGCAAATAAACACTTTACAGTTACCGTCATGTTACTGTATCATAACTATCTTGCTGCGGGTGCAGGGGCGGAGGTTCTTTGTCTGACAGCTTCACATAACGTGAATAAAAGGTGAGCTTCAGAAAAGAGTGATGGCAGGGCAGTGAGATGAATAGCCAAAAGTGAAAAGATCCATAGAAGATGTTGCATTTACCTGCTCCTGGCGTCATCCTCTTGTTTGTTCCGTGTTACGCGCAAACAATACTTCTATTCAAGACCGGGCCAGCATTCCTGACTCTGCTGCTGATGATTAAAGTCGCTTCTGATGTCAGCAGCTCGCGTCTTTCTCTCTTTACCACACACCAATTTCATTCCAAACACAATGGCACCTTTCTCTCTTACCTTGGTCCTTTCAGGGACTTTTCTATACCAGTGAAGGGAGAAGGGAAGTGCATTTACAGTAGAGTTCCTGGTGGAGGATGAACCAGAAAATAAAGTATACTTTTTAAGAATCCAATGCCTCACCCAGGGAAAAGTTTGGGCGATACGTTCGACTACAACTACACTTGGTACCTTACGTGCTTAAGTATACTTGGTGTACTATACAGTACATTGTTAGATTAGGCCTCTAGATAGGTGATTTGAGCTAGGCCGTTGTGTCGCTGTTATCTTTCTCCTTGCTGGACCTTCCGTATCTACGGCACCCTTGGTCCACCTTCGAGTTGAATCAAGCAGAAAACGGTTCCACGACCGTGCGTCCATCTTTCTGGCATCCAATAAAATAGTTCAACTGAGAATATACAATCTTCTGGGAGTTATTGTTAGTGTAGCGGGCATTAAAGATAAAGGACCAGCGAAAGAACTTCTCAATTGGTGCCATGACCAGGATATCGAAGATGTTTTTTTCAGATAATCATCTGTTTTAGCCTATTTGAATGCGTCAGTCATGAGGTTCTAGTAAAAACATGATGGATATTTATGTATACTTATGGATAGTTTATTGTAGTTCAATACAGTAGAATATACGATACATTTTCGAGAGGAGTCAAATGGTGCATTCAAGTGCGCTCAGTTTGTTCGAGAACCCAAATGTGTTCGTCATCCGAGGCATAAAAAACTCGAAATTTTTGGTCGAAAACAGAATTGGTCGAGATTCGAGATGTTCCAAAACCGTGGTTTGACTGTACTTGATATAATTCAGTACAGGATGCAATGTAGTACATCGTATTTGTTCGATTTGTGTTCAAACTGATTACTTGGGCAACTCCAGTGCACTTACTGCGCAGAGCATAAATGTCAGTGTGCCTGCGTGCAGCCCTGAAGAAGGGGCTGAACAATCTCCCTGTGCTATAAGATTTATTTGAACAAATCTGACACGTTTGTTTGCCAGTGTGGTCCTCCCATCATATACATTATTTAGCAACGAGCTGCGTGGATGTACTCGCAGCTGGCAGCGCAGCTCATCTTTTTCAAAGCTGTAGAATCTACGAGATCTTTTTTTTCTGACCTCAGGCGTCATTGGCCTGCGGGGAGCTTTCGTAGGGGCTCGGCGTACCCGAGCTTCTCTCGCCTGGCCTTTGTTTTCGTCAGAGGAAAGAATCTCTAAGGGGCTCGGCGCAGAGTCGACCAGCAGCAACCAGCTCTTAATGTAAGTGAGAAACGACGAGGAATCTCTGTTGCTGTCTTTACAGCAAAACCCCTGAGCTCCGAGGCGATATAGTCTACATTTGGCAGAATCGGTTTCGGTCGATCGGAAAGAATGGAAACGGAAATTAGCCTTGCCGGTGAGCTAATGTCTCGCGAGGGTGTTGGGCTTTTCGGGTGTTCTTAATGTTTGATCACATGATGAATATTGTGGGGGGGGGTTTCTGCGAGGGCATCATCTCTTGACATGTGTACTTCCCACTACTCTCTTCACAGAAGAAAGCACCAATCTCCACGTCTCCTTGAGGTCACTGGACCCACCAATGGAGCAATCCCAGAATTAATGGTGCATTTTGAAGACATCTTAATTGTCTCTCGGAGATGTGTTTTCCGAATTACGGCAGCAGGTCACGGACGTCTCTTTGATCTTTGGAAAGAGCCACTTCAGCTAGACGATCCCGCTGAGTTTTAAAAGCCCGCCGTGTGATCCTCCCCCTCCCTCCCGCTGAGAAGGATTTAACAATAGTTTACGCATTTTTGCAAATCACCTCGGTGAAAAGGTGCCCAGCATCACCCTGCAAACACGCTGTGCTTCCAGTCTGATAAGAAATTCCACCTCGGAGGGAAATACAGTATGTCCTCTCTCTCTCTGTCTCGCATACACTCTTGGCCTTCATCTCCTCCATCCTGTTTTTCCTCTCCTAGCTTCCTCTCCTCTGAGGAATGAGGAAGAAGGACAGAGGGCGATGACAGGGTTCTGGAAGGAAGACTTGATTTATTCCAAGGCATTTCCAGGGAGTGTCGTGAATAAATTTAGCGATAGGTAAGCGCTTCTACATTGTTTCCTTTGGTCCCTGTTGAGAGAGACGGAGGAGGGGTGGGCGTGTGCATATTCATGGTTTATTCCGGGAGATTCTCCCACAGATAGTTCGGCTCCTTTTCTGCACTGCGTGCAGCTTATCGATATTATGCAGGTCATAATTTTGCATTCGCTTGTGCCATTGATGTCGAGGAAATACAATAGTCGTCCAAAGGGGAAAAAATTTGGAGTCAGACCAATATTTTCGGCAGAGTGCTATGTTGGCCACGGTTGCTGCAAAGTTGAACCAGGACTTGACTGCCAGTAGCAAAAGAGCAGTGAGTGGAAGATTGTGAGGACAATGAAATACAGATAGCGGGGATCGACTGCCTACATGAGCCGCTAGCGACGGGCTCGCTGCTTTCCACGTCCTTACTCACTCACCAAAACTGTACGGTTTCAGTAATAGAGGATTTTTGACGGCTACAGTTTGAAAAGGATGTATTTACTTTCACTTTTTTACTCTGCAAATATTGGGGGGGGAAGAGGGTCCGAATAAATTGGAAATCGAGCAGTTTATCGTTATTATGGCTTTCTAATGTCCAAGCACTTTATTTTTGCGACATATTTACTAAGTTGAGTGTAAGTCTCCTTAAGTATTAGAAAACATTAAGGGCCCTATTTTCGTGCCTGGAAAAAGTCGAGTACAAAGCGCAATTCTAATTGTCTCTTTCTTTTTTGACAGGCGCAATTAGAGAGGGGCGTTTGCGCTGTTGTGGTAGTCAACACAGACAATGTGTTTTCCCACCATTGGAAGCGGCGATGACGATGACATCCACCAGACACATCGGTGGAGCACAATTATCTGTTTCCTTGTGATTTGATCAAATTCACCCACATTGCATGACATCGCCTACGCCACAACTTAGACCTGCTTTTACCTGGTCTAGTCTGTTTCCGGTTACTAAATGGTCGTATAGAAGAAAACGGCGTTGGCCTGCCAGAATGCCCAGCGTGGCACAACGCGGTCTGCCAAATTTCCAAACTTTTTACAAAGTGAGTACACCCCTTTGTAAAAATTGACATTTTTTTAGGAAGGCGGGGGGATACCTTACGTATTTTATTTTTTTTGTGTTTATATTTACTTTAAGCCACAATTGATTAAAAAAAATCATTAAAAATAAATACAACATGGATTGTTGTCTTGCAGCAAACACATGTTACCCAACACCAAATGTTATTTATCATTTAGACGTGATGTTTATTACTCCGGTTGTAATTTGCAACCCAGTGTCCTGCTCTGAGATTTTCATATCGTTGCACATCCCTCTTAAGCAATTTTTAAAAAAGGGAATCAAAACACCGCTCAGTAATTCCACAACATTGCAAACCTCATACAGGATAGTTCCAATACAGCACAGATCCATGCATTCATTTTTTAAATACTTTTATTTCCATTCAGGGTCCGCAAAAGGCAAATTGTGAGATAGGCAACCATTCACATTCACAACGAGTAGAAGTTGAACCCACGGTGCCTGCACGGCCGACAGGCAAGTAAACCACGACGCCCTCAGTGACCTACCGCACAGGTCTTGTATTGGATGTCCTTAAATTATGCAGGCGCACCTAACGAAGTCTAAAATCTATAGAACAGCGTTTATAAAAAGGCATTCGGTAGCTTGAGGAAGATTTCAGGCTGCCTTGTCAAAAGATGAAGGTGAAAGGAAAGATGACCAAGCAGGTAAAGAGTGTAAGCACAGTGGGGTAATTAGCCGGTGTTTCCTTGGTGTTAAACTGTAAGTTCATGGGGCCTATTTTCATGCCCAGCGCAAAAGGTGCAGTCTAACTGCAGTCTAAAATTAGCACGAACGATGAACCACGCACGACATAGGACGGGTTGGTGGGGAAAGCGGCACCGGGGGGCACTTTGAACAGTAAATTTGCAACCGTAGCTCTTGACGTATTCCATTAATGTTTTACCTCCAAAAATTGTGATGATCGCCATGGCAATGACAGTAAGGCTCACGTTGAAGCAAAATGACTCACAAATTTATGCATTAAAATGTAGGGTCTCCAATTCCATTTACAGGACATTGGTTTGGAATTGCCTTTGCTAATCTTGGAGACTGGTCAGAGGCTGTTTTTAATTGGGTTTCCTGCAGTTGGAGACAAAATTCATTTGCTAGAGGCCAGGTAAAATAAAGAAAAAAAATAAATAAATAAATCATCAATCGGAAAGCCCTCAAGAGGTTTTTGGGCTTCTGATGGAAAAGTGAATATAATGGTGAACATGAGCAAAAACTAAGCAAAACAAAACAAAAACAACAACAAAAAAAACACAAAACCCAAAAACCAAACCCCCCAAAAATAAATAAATAAAAAAGAGTTGTAATATTATGATTATAATAATGGTATTTGATTCCTTGGATTCTGAACGCTTTGTATTATTGATGTCAATAAATTGATGATGCAGATGATGTAGCTGATGTGGGAGAAAGTTATGCTTAAGTGTGAGTCATCAGTCCTCATCCTTTGTATGCATTCATACTGGTATGATAATTAATTTCTTTTTAATATATTGAATATTGTCATGTAATATTCCATTTTCCTCATACAGCAACTTAATTTTGTAATATTACAACTTTTTAGGGCAACTTTTTTGACTTTATTATCATAAAATGATTACTTTTCCGCCGATTATTAATTATTTTAAAAATGTTTTGCAAATTAAAACTTTTCCCATTTTGACTCTTTTTTTAAAAGAATTATGACTTTTCCCAGGAATATTAATGATGCTCTTGTACAAAGAAAATGTTACTCCCCCTCTATTCATTAAATTGGCGTTTTTTTCTAAGTATGCCTTTATTTTTATTCAAGTTTTAACCTGATAAGACATTTTCTTCACAGTATTGGAAACTTTATACTCCTTTTTTATTTATTTATTGTTTTAATTTTTATTACAAAGTACGACTTTAAAGTATGAACTTTTCTCAAAAAAGTCTGACTTAATTCTGGTCATATTCAACGTTTCGTACCAATACTACTAATGTGAAACAAAACTAAGCCTAACTATCTTTCCAAAGGCAGACTTTTTGATTTAGCTCCTGTGTTGGACCTCATTATTTTTGTGCGGGGCAACCAGTGAGTGGAAATATAAGTTTGGGTTTTATCGAGATACTCAATGAAAAGTTACGTTTTGAAAAATTGATTAGCATCGCCCCAAAATGTACCTTTTGGCACAGTGCTGCACAAGAACAGGTTGCCTTAAAAAAAAACACACCAAAAAAAACTGCAGCATGAGATCCATCTTTGCAGAAACTTAAAGTCACCTCCATGGCGACAGATATGAATTAATAAAAATATCGTGGCTCCCTTGGTACAGTGTGAAAGTACTTTAGCTATAAGAAGAGTCGTTGCATGAGGTGGACAGTGTCACTGGGTGCACAGAGGAGGGGCACATATGCAAAAATAACTCTCGAGTGGCCAAAGGAACATGACTCTGTGATGGAGTGGATTTCGCCATGTGCTTATTGGAGAATTGATTCATGGAGCTAGCGAGGGTCCCCCGTGACTTAAACGCACCTGGCCATATAGAGACATCTTTTGTTCGCTCGCGCGGCGATCCATGACGACCGAGGTGACGCTCGCATGTGATTGTAGACGACTGTGAATTCTGCGTCACAAGAGAGCAAATCAATAGCGGCTTGAGGGAGTGAGTGGATTTCATTACGGCTTATCGTGATCAATTCACAAGTGCGGCCGCACTCATTCACTCTTTCTTATCTTGTCGTATGGACGTCACGGAGCTACTCGTTATAAATCAGGGCAAGTAGTCTTGAAAACTAGCTTTCAAAGTTGTTTCTTATTGCTTGCGAGTCATTTTCGGAGCGTACCGGGCTATCAGCGAAAGAAAGTTTCTGCCCGTTAAAGTCCCTTCTGCACTTTTAATGCATTTCCACTGACAAAATCAGGTACAAGAGGGTCCTCGGTTTATGATGGCACTTTGACAACATAGCTCGAATTGAGTACACTGTTTGCTATGCGCCATGCACTAACTGATACAAAAGCAGTCGTTTTCCATTTTGGCTTGGCAATTGAAAATCAGAAGCGGAAAAAGCGATTGGTTATTATTATTATTATTGTTATTATTATTATTATTATTATTATTATTTTCTTTCTTATCAAACACAACAAATATATATATATATATATATATATATAGCTATAGATATATAGATATATATAGATATATAAATATAAAAAATTATTAAAATATTTTTAAAATTACATATATTAAAATATATATATATATATATATATATATATATATATATATGTGTGTGTGTAATTTTTAGATTCAATCTCAGATTAAATATATTAAATTTTAAAAAAAATTGATTTTAAATATTGAATTGTTCATCTGTACTGTACGTGACAAGGATGTTTATTAATGAGCGCTTGTCAAGATACATTATTTTGTTCGCTGCCACGGTCCGTCAGGATCGCGTTTATGAATCCCACTCGGGTTCTAAGCAGGCCGCGCCCAACAGCAATATGATTGGCGGCTGCATCCAGGTCGGACATGTCCGATGAGATGCCGGCGAGAAGAGTGATATGTGTCGACCTGATAGCACACTGCTAACGTTAATGTTAGCTTATCTTGTTGCCGTTTCTTAACTTTGAAGTAGCTGCAGTAGAATCCACCCCAAGTTCTACTTTGCCGCATTGTGCCGTCAGTTAAAACTCTCCACATGCCAGGAAGTCGATACAAGAAAGGCTTTTCCGCCGTATTGGAGGCGGGGTGACTCTTCTCTACACCATCCTGAGCACCTTTAACAAAGAAAAGAGTTAGCTACGTTTTCTAATTGTTCTATTTAACTGCATCTAAACAACAAGATGGAAAAGACAAAACTGTGACGATTCAACTTGTAAAATACTACACGTTATACGACCCGATATTCTGCAGACAAAAAAACGATCAATTGAAATTGTATTAGACCTTTTAATTCCCCCACACGGAGTCCACATGATTCATCTTAACAGGCACGTTGCTTACAATGCATTGTATTTGAAAGTACAGTATTGTCTTTGTGTCATTGGAGTTCTTGACAACGCCGTGATGTCCAACCCGCTTACACACAAATGAGAAAAGAGACCAAATGGTTGATGAAGATTAGTTTCGACTTTATTTGTGTAGAGGCGCTGGCGTTGGGTTGAGAAAACCAGCATACTCATACGTACATTGTTACTCTGTTGCCTCCTTGGCGCTATCTCATAGTTTTTACATGGTCTGAGATGATATTCCCGAGTGTGCATCTTGAATCGAGAAGGCATCGGGTACGTGTTATGAATGCATCCCCGGTGGCCGTGGAATGCTGACGCAAGGCCAATCTACTGCAAAAATAAAAAGAATCCGAAACAAAGGATAACCCGTTGTCGATAGATCGTGTGGAATTGATCGTTGATTAATTGCTTGGTGAAGCAAGTGAGGCAAAATGGAGGAGTGCGCTACTCCGGGTACGACCGGAGGCACTGTTAAATCAGCCTCACTGAGTTTGCTGTCGAAAGAGAAACCACATGATGTCAGCGATGGGTAAGATGAGATACATCCCCCTGCAGACCAACTGGCACAACTCTTGCAGGCAGTATTATTCGGTTCAGTACAATGCTGATGTCGAAATAAGAGTCGAAGACAATTCAGAGAGTCTCCCATCCATTTAGATAATTTATTCAGTACTTTTCCATATGTTCGAGTGAGGAAATTGGTAAAATGCTCACTCCCGATGACTTTTATCAGCTTGGCACCAGCAGATTTACTTATTTGTGGGGGGGGGGGGTTTAACCCTTTCAAGGACAGCGGTTACTACAGTGGACAGCTTATTATGTTATCAGGTTACAGGGTGCATGAAAGGGTGAAAAAATATTTTTCTTTGTTATTTTTGGGGGGGTATATTGGAGGTTAATCTGAATTTTCACGGTACAGTCAAACCTTGGTTTTCGTCCATAATCCGTTCAAGAAGGCTGTTCGAAAACCGAAATTGTTCGAAAACCGAAACCACGCTCTTTTGAAAAAAATAAAAATGTTTACTGAACACGTCTGCTCACAATGGAAAGCAACACGAGGAAGCGTCACTTCCTCGTGTAAGGAAGGCGAGAGGAGTCAAATGGTGCATTCAAGTGCGCTCAGTTTGTTCGAGAACCGAAATTTGTTCATCATCCGAGGCATAAAAAAATCGACATTTTTGGTCGAAAACCGAATTGGTCGAGAACCGAGACGTTCGAAAACCGAGCTTTGACTGTATTTTCAATGGTTTTCAATGGATATTCAGGGTCCCACTGTATAGTTTTAAAATGAAATATCATCATTAGGCAGTAGATTGCAGACTTTCACTTTAACTTCTACTGTCCTATTTTGCAAAGTGAGTCGGCCTAATATTTTTTTGTCGGATTTGGAATGACATGCAGAACAATCATAGCACCTGAATAATATTACAATTTTGAATGGGTTGGTTGCGAAAAAAAACAACCAAAATGGAGTTTGACCAGCATCCGAAAATATTTTGTTTGACCTTCCACTGGACTTCATCCCTTCTCCAAGTTCGGTAATCATTCAGTGATGAAGGCTAAAAATAAAGTGGGATTGCTTAAGCCTGACTCCGTATCTGTCTCATTACAGCTCATTTCACACAGGCAAAGCTGCATTTGAGAAACTGCAAAATCAATATATAATGCAGTTTGCGCGACTCCAATTGATTCATTAGGGATGCATTTGTTCTGGGTGACCTCCATCAGACGAGGTAAATTGTGCATACGTGTGTGTGTGTGTGTGTGTGTGTGTGTGTGTGTGTGTGTGTGTGTGTGCGTCTTGAGAGGTGGAGGGCTGCATCCAAAGCCCTTAATAGCCTCCGTGCTGAGCAGAGACGTGCGCACAGTGCACGAAGACGAAATAATATAGTCGGACAGATGCCAGTTTAAAAAGCCCTGTTTATGCTGATGGGGAGTGAAATTGCATCAGGAAAGCCCGGGCGAGCGCTCTTCTGAGAGCGTTAACTCCATGTGAGATGCATTAAAGTCGTCTACCGGCGTTGCATTCGAATACCAACCCGCTTTATTTGCGCGAGGCCGCGGAAAGCCACAGCTGTTTGGCCTCAAACATCACACGCAGGCACATGCACGCAACCTCTGTTTTAGATGATAATACATGCGTCTGTGAGTGTGCTCGCACGAATCGATACGCAGCAACTGAGAAGAGCATTTTTGAAACTAGCCCCACATCTCATTTTGATTACCCCACGCGGTTACTGCTCTTTACCATATTGTGCAAAGTCAGGCTGCCCGATTAATGGAGCTGCAGGGCAACTTTTCAGAACAACAACAACAACAAAAACAATAAAAATCAATGGTGAGAGAGGAAAGTAGCAACACGGATCTATAGGACAATGGCAAACATTTAATTTTCTCTCCTGATAAATTCTTTAGCCTTTCCTGGTCTCTTGGCCTTTTTTCAAAAACTCCATCTTGCTGACAGTCTTTGTTGTGTGTGTGTGATGTCGGCCATAACATGGGAGGGGAATGGAGAGCGACCATTGTTTTTCTGTTGGCAAATTATAATTGTGATAAGGCACAGTCGCTGTAGGTGTAGTGCAGGGGTCGGCAACCCAAAATGTTGAAAGAGCCATATAGGACAAAAGAAAACAACCAAAAAACAAATACGTCTGGAGCCGCAAAAAAAGAAAAGCCTTCTATAAAACTTACAATGAAGGAAACACATGCTGTACGTATGTAGGAGACTGGACTGTCTCAGAATTGTTTATGTTATTCATTCCTTTGTTGTGTGTTCACAAACGCCCCCATAGAATTTATTTTGTAATTTCCTCGCTTTATTTTTTTGTTTTGGTGCATTATTTTTGCTTTTCTTAGTGTCAGTGAAGTGATCATGAATTTCCGTTTTTTTCGGAGGCTGTCTTTGAACGCCTCTCGAGTTGAACGAGAAGAGAGAAGGCACGGAGTCGGACGCAGACGTGTCTGTGTTTGTCGAGACTGTTCAAAGCATAAATAAAGTGTACGTTTTAAAAAACAACACCACAGCTCTCCTTTTTCGGAGCTGCAACATGTATCTATGTCTATTTGAGCTATATTAGCCTACTATCAAAATCTTTTTCCATTTTCAAACATTTTTTGTAAAGCTCCAGGGAGCCACTAGATGTCACTAAAGAGCCGCATGCGGCTCTGGAGCCGCGTGTTGCCGACCCCCGGTGTAGTGGTACACTCGCCTGACCTGTGTGTGGGCCGTGTGGGATCGTTACCCACTCACTGACAGTGTGTACGTGGGTGCGAATGGTTGCTCGTCTCTATATGTGCCCTGCGACTGACTGGCGACCAGTTCAGGGCGGAGTCTGCTTTCCACCTGAAGTCACCTGGTATAGGCTACACCAACTCGACTCTGTTCAAGATTAGTGGTGTAGAAAATGGATGGATGGATGGATGATAAGACACACCCCTGAATATTGGTTTGCACATCTCATAGAATAAGACATTGACATTGTTGTCTGAACATTAAAACTTTTTACAAACTTTATTATTGCGTGGTTGTTGTTGTTTAACCGTACACTTAAGTACCGTGATTTCCGGACTATAGGGCGCACCTGATTATAAGCCGCACCACTACATGTTTAAAGGGAAAAAACATTTTGTACACATATAAGCCGCACCCGTCTATAAGCCGCAGGTGCCCATATTGTAACATGAGATATTTACAAAGAAGGGCGGTACACAGGCGGCCGTTAGAAAAGTCTTTATATAGGCCGCTTCATTAAATAAGCCGCAGAGTTGAAAGCGTGTGACAAAAGTCGCGGCTTATAGTCCGGAAATTACGGTATATCATTTGGTAAATCAAAAACTACTGCATAGTTTTAACAGTTCTTCCTCAAACTTAAACTCTCTGAAATTAAATATATTTTGTTATTCATATATTCTCATTAATTCATAATTCATGTCTGCATGCAAATAGGTGACATTTTAGAGAGCGCACATTTGCCGGGCCTTGTTAGACTGTGTGGGTGTACCCAAATGAAGTTTTTCGGCAAATGACATTCCACTTTACAGATCCTATTGCTAGTTTAGCCTCGTCCATGAAGGCATGTGTGCTATCATTTTCGGAATCACTCAGTGCATGAAGAACAATCTAAAGCGCAACAACAACCACCCTATATGTGGAGTCAGTCCGATTCCAATGTCATCACAGCTGATGCTGGTGCAACAGCACGCGACAGCCACGGCGGGTTGACTCTCAATCGTCACGTTGGCTTTCATTGTTGTCACGTTGTTTATCACGCCAGACTGGTTTTCTTCATGCCGTCCCTTGAGCAACATGCGGCCGAGCGCTTGCTTTCTCAAGGGTGCGCTCTCAAGGACAAGTATGTCGTACGTCGCCGAGCTGAAATACGTGACAGCTCACAGCGAACGCGAAGACGTTTCTATTGCAACGGGGTTGATAACGGTTGCTCTCTCCGCGGAGCTCCGACCAATTTTCTGGCGTTGCGGAGTTGACCCACTTGATGGATTTTATATGTTCTTGTCTTGAAAATGGAAAGTGAACCTCCGTGGGAATGAAGACTGTCATTCTACATCAATTCAATGAAAATATAAAGGATAGGTGCGTGGTCCACACCATCTCATGATTAAGATAAATCATAGTTCAAATGCAGCACACGCTTTGAATAATAGGCCTGACAGGCTTGATTATGTTCTCTTTGAAGTGACTATAGGTATCCTCCTCCTATAGCGTTTACATCTTGGATCATTATTATTCCAGTCACTGATAGTGAAAACACAGCAGTAACTCATTCCAAGAGAGAAAAATGCAAATGCTAGTTTCAGTATGGTGTTTTAAGAACCACAACAAAAGAAGAGTGGATCATAAATATTACTCCGCCCCAGCATGATTAATATAGTAGAAATATTGCTCACAAAACTAATAAAAAGTCACAAGTGTAAACAGTGATGAACAGTCCCTCCCCACCTCTTTTTTTTTTTTTAATCACCAGATACAAAATTGTCCAAATCGAAAGATAGGTTTCGCAGCAATCCTGGTTGGACTTTAAAGTGTCATAAAATCTCCACTTTTGCCAGGGGTCAATCTACAGTTCAGAGTGCGGGATGAGGGTAATGCCTAAAATTAGTGAGAAGCCATGCAGAGAAAAGGGATGATTAAAAGAGTCATTCAAAATAGAGTACAATAACCAAAATGAGTTGTTAAAATTCACCACAATACGGTGAACCCCAGCCAAGTTGCAATTGACGACAGTATTCATTTTTCAGTTGAACCTAATTAAGAAATACAGTATTCATGTACTTTAATGCTCTTTCTATAATGCCCAAGATGGCACCCAAATGGTCTTCTCCTTCGAAGGCATAAGCTAGCGGAACAGTAGCAAAATGGACGATTCCAGCAAAGGGCCAACAGACAGGCAGGAGAGGATACTTGTGAATGCTGTTGGGTACTAACCTTCTCAAGCAGTTGGGGAAAAAGGTCCAGATCGTGACTGGCAAGTGCTAAACTCATGATGGATTCGTTTGTGAAACAGTGGAGCCTCAGTTTACAAAAAATTTACTGACAAAATGGTTTTGGAAGAAAGTTTGCTTTAGTTCAGACCTGGGTGCCTGTTTTTGGCTATCAATTACCCCTCACAATGGCTCCAGAGAGACTTAAAACTTAAAGTGGTAGTGCTATTAGGAAGCCTAATCATTCCAATTGAAAAATAAAGACAATAACTAACACATTGCATATATTGAAATTAGGTCATGTGACTCCAGTTCGACTGAAGACACGGAAGAAAGTGATCAAATCAACGTGTCACTGAGCCTAAATCGATATACTATATATACTTGCACTTTAAGCATTTTTAAGAGCCGAATAATCTGTATATTTTAAAACAATGTAAAGTTGGTTTGAAATTACATCAGGTCTTGGACCCTAAAAATGAATGCTGCTCACTGTACTTTGGCAACTTCCACACCGTTTTTTTGGTTTTGTTTTACCTTATAGCAGCACATGTAACATAATATAGTTTGTTTCTTGGATAAGGAAGTCAAGAGCATTTGGCACAGTTTCCATCACAATGCCAAAATGTATACTCATTCCAAACATATGTGCATGGTCCTACCTTAACATGGAAGTGACGTAACTCTCTGAAATACAAATGTTTTCTCATATGTTGTGCTCTTGTCAGCATGAAATGCTCGAGTTGCCATTCGGTTTCTGTGCTTTCGTCTGCGACTGAAGATCTTGAGCACCTGTCGTCGAAAAACGAACCCCACGACTGACGGGCGCCCCCTTCCGTAAGGCTAAGGTACTGTCTGACACTTAAACGACGTCTTTTACCAACAAGAAATTGAGCATGTCAAATAGACAAAACAGTCGCTGCCCCTTTGTGGGCCCCTGCGAAGTATTTGGGGCCCACAAAAAGCGTTTTAAATGCATACGCTACTTGAAGCTCCAGATGACGTGCTGAATATACACAAAATTTTATGGTAAGATATACTGTAACTGTTTTCAGCTTTGGCAAACTTAATGCAACACTGCCCTCTATCGGAGAATGAAATTGGACCTACAGACGGGATGTGTGGATGATACCAACGCGTTTATTGCAGGTCAAGTTTATACTTTCATAGGTGTGACACAAATTCAATTGTCACCTGAAAGTAAATTGACACCAAACACAACCTTGTGTACGTGACTCATCTTTCTCATGATTGATGAACAAAACTTTATTATAAACATTTGTTTATTGGCCACTCAGACAAGAACTCCGTATTGTTTGAGAACGTCTGTGTACTTTGCAATTTTGCTCTCAACGTTCTTCGTGGCCAATTTGGTCAGCCTGATGGTGGCCTTTTTCTGGATGTAGCGCATCTTGCCCTTCTCTTTCCTCTTCTCCTCCAGGGTGGCTGTGATGGCCTGGTACTTCCAGCCAACCTCGTGAGCCAAACGTCCCAAGAGGGCAAACTGCACATGACACAGGTACAGTTAAACATTGCAACTAATGTGCAGGTTTGGATTTGAAGCCAACGTGTTGCCGGTTCAACTCAGAAGTCAGATCCGTAAAGTGGGTTATCATCAATGTGTTATCAGATTTCTGATCATCACTGTTGAGGCGATGGGTCGTTGAATCAAAGGACTCAACGCAACTCACCTTACGAGTGGGCTTCAGGCGCACAATCTTAAGAGCGGCTGGGACCACCATGCGCTTCCTCTGAATTGGGAGGAGGGAGTAAAAAATAAATCAGACTCCAAAGAATACCAGGGGGGCCAAACGTTTTGAGGGTGGCATGTCTCAGATTGTGTTTTGATTTCAAACCTCAGTCAAACAAGGTAAGGTAAGGTAATAAGAAGCATCATTGACAGTACAAAGTAAGTCCACAATGTGCGGAGACGTCACCTTGTCATAGGGCGGGGGGATGCCGTCAAACACCTTCAGCCTTTCCAGAGCAGCCTGCCCTCTCTTGGTTTTGTGGGGCAGCATGCCTAGTTGGCACACAATTGGTTCACTTCAATACAACTCAGGATAAAAATGGAGCAGCAGCATTGTCTCTCCAAGCACATTTTACTCCAACTCAACTCAGAAGTCAGATCCGATATGAGTTTCTCATCAATAGATGATCAGAATCTTGTGAAAAAGCGCTCATCACTGCAGTTTAGAGGAAATGTGCTAGGAACACAATTTTGACACAAAGCAGACCTTGCACAGTGGAACTTCCAGTTTTGAACAATAAAATTCGGGGGCAGAAATGTCGCATCGATTATTTTTTCACGCTCAAAATGCCCCTTAAACCCCGCCCCTATAAAGCCAACATCGACTCTCTCAAAAGTGAAAAGAGGATAACTATAAAATTACTTTTCCGTGCTAGTCATTATGCTTTCTGCTACCCGCTATTTAAATTTTAATTGGCTTGGTAATATTTCAAATTCAGGGTTCTAAATGAATTACATGAATGACACTAAAATTCTGACATTTCAATTTTGTCAACTGCCTTACTGATGTTTTGGGTTTTTATTGACATAAGCTAACCTTTATTTGTCCCACACTAGGGAAATTTGCAGTCTACAGCAACAAAAAGGGGGGGGGGGGGCAGTGTTTCATTGCACAAAATGTTCCATCTCCCGTGGTTTGAACGACTGACTCTTAGAAGGCATGTTTGCCAAGAAAGCAGTTCCGCTCCAAATTGTAACACTTTAGGGAGTTTTCAACTTTAGATGTTCCACTGTACAGCTTATCACGCTAGAAGTACACACTAAGTGTGTTTTGGTAATCATTTTGCGCTTGCTTCAGTCTCACCTCTGACCGTCCTCCAGAAGATCCTGCTGGGGGCTCTGAAGTGGTACGGTCCACGAGAGGGATTGGTGTTCATCCTCTTGCGCAAGAAAGCCAGGTACTTCACTGCATTATCAAACAGTGTTTAAGAGCGTATTCAAGACATTGCGGGACACCATTTAAGTGGAATGTATGCGCCTCAGATGGTAGTGCATGAAGTATTTCCATAGTCTTTCAAAACTCAAACTTGATTTTTGAGACATCATTGGCACATCTAAAGATTCTAAACTCAGGCTGTTTTCCCTCATTGTACATTCTGAAATTTTTATTGGAGCATATAAAGCACAGTTATCTCTTGTTGCCATTCAAATTCGACTTACAACATCTTAGTCAAAACATGACAGGCTTTACAGGAGGGATTTAAAAAAAAAAAAAAAACGAACTACTTACATTTGTTACGGTAGAAATTGCCAGAGATGTTGATGCCTTCACACCGAACCACCACAACTTTGTGTCCTTTAAAATGGAAAATAAAGACCTATGAAATACCCCCTCAAAAGAGCTATAAAGCTTGTAACAGGCAACGTTTCGTCTCAGATGGTAGTGCATGTAAGTTTTTTCATGGTCGTTAAACTCAACCAAGGGTGAAAGTAATCATCACTGACAATAAGTCAACATAACTTCCATATACTGATTACCAAGAAACATACCCAGCAAGGTCTGCTTGGCAACGATGGCAGCAAGCCGGCCAAGCAGATGGCCCCTGCCATCTATTAGCAGAACCTGCGAAATTGCATTTTGGGAGGCTGGTTAGACCACAAGAAGATAAGGCAAAAGACAAGAATTAAAATCTATCAAGGAAAAAAACAGCTAATTGATGACGGAAAGGCCACGAGCAACCACAATTTACGCGAGAGTAAGTATGGGAACTTGAGCTATGACAATTTTATGAAGCCGTGACAAAATTTCCAGCGCATTTTTTAATACTTTCTCAAATGAGCACATGGTTGCATTGCCGGTTTAGCGTCCGATCAACCCTGCCAACAAAATTATCTAGCAGACGCTTTAGTCGACATTCTTCTAGAAATTGTAAGTTACATATGTGAATAACGTTAACAGACTCTCCAATCTTTTTGGATTTTGATAGGTACCCAGTCACAAACAGCTTCAATGCAAGCTAGCTAGCAGCGTTAGCTAGTAAAGCTGCCATCATGGAAGACATGTCCACTCGGAGAAGCAAGCCGACAGAGAAAAGCATTTAACTGCATTTTTAACTAAATTGAACCCCTGTTTTCACAGTGGAATACAGTAAACTCTTTGGCTACATATTAACGAATACACAAGGCAAAAATTACTGCAGAAAAACATCTAAAATAAGAATATCGCCCTTCGGCTGTCGCGTACCTTGTTGAAGCGGTCCGCCATGGCGTGCGAAAAGAGAGAAACACGGGGTCGCCCGTGGTAAAAGACACGGGCTAGCGGAAGTGACGTTTTCAGCGGGCGTTCTCGTTGGATTGTGTTGAAAATGTTCTAGCGCTACCTGTGGACAAATGCAAAAGGAACAACGTGTCGATGTGGTCAAAAAACTTTAAAATGTGTACGTAAAATGCGAACATTTGTTGATTTTGATGAAATAATTATCTTTTGTTTAATTATATTTGTCATTTGTAATGATTTAATTATAGTTAGCAAAATATGTAATAAAATAGTTATTCATTTTATTTTAAGGTATACAGCACATACGTTTTATTTATAATTTTTCATGTATAATAATTCAAGTAACCCATTGAGACAAATTTTAAAAATGATGACATTTAACTGTCGGATTTCAGGGGAAAATAACAGCTAAATGCATGCATTAATTACATAACTGTACTAAAGTACTGTACACTATAAAGGTAATAATGGCATTCCTTCATTAGACTAAAGGTAACAGAAAATGAGATGTGTATTTCAAATTGTCTTTAAAAATGATGGAAATTATTTTCACGTTTTTACATTTTCATAGATGTCATTTAGAGAGGCATAATACTGTATGAATGTGTAATGTAGAATGAATGAGTAATTAAAATATTAAAACAGATAGAGCTCCTTCTTAGAAATGTATTTGTCACACAAGGTCATGTTTATTTGCTGTTTGAAACATACAACAGTTGCATGGAAACAACATTCATTTTGTGAACTGTTGCAAGTGCTTTAAAAAACAATTGACCACACAATCATGCCTTGCCGGTAATGCAATTCTACTCTGAGATGGTGAGTGGCAGAAGAACACAAAGGGAGAACATATCATTTTTTCAGATGCAATAAAGCCTTGATTAAAGACGTCTGGCGGAAGCTCGTTTTGATTAGTCATCGTGCTTCAGCTTCCTGATCTTCCCCTTGTGACGGTCAATCTCCCGCTGCAGACGCTCAATCTCTTTTTTGTGGTGGTCGATTTCCTCCTGGTGGTGTTGCTTCAGTGCTGCCAGCTGCTCCTGCTCCTTGCGCCTTGTGTGCAGATAGAACAAAATATAAATTTTTCTGCATTGAAATGAATTGAAATGCCAGTACTCTGACCGGATCTTCACTGTTAAACGACCCAAAAAAAATAAACTATCAAATGTATATTTTTGTAATTATTCATCCAGATTAATTGGTTATTGGAATTTTATTCTGCCTCAAAAAAATCCCGATCGTCTTAGTATGGTAATTACTGTATGGAGAAGACAAAAATCACAACAACTGTAGTATTGTATGTGTGCCTTTAACAGGCATGGCCGAGTGAGTGACATTAGGAACTGAAGTCAAGTTGGCCCAAGTTGGACGGTTTGTCTGCATGCGAGCGTCTGGGCGTGAGTTGTTGTCAAATACAAATCCATTTGACTCTTCGCACTGGTCACTAAATTACTTAAGGTAAATTGCCGACTGTGGCTTTCCTTGTCCACATGCAAGGCCATTAGAGTACCTTAATCCTTTTTTTTTTCTCCTCCACTTTACTCAAGAGGCTGCATAGCTGAAGCTCTCTCACAACTGAAATTTTGGGCCAAGCGATGGCGTTAAAGTCCAGTAAGGTCCCTAGTGGAAGAGGAAAAACACCTACTTGAAGTACAGTTCCTCCTCGGCCGCTTGTTTCTTTCCCATGGCTCCACCGGCCTCTCTGATGGAGCCGCCTGCTCCGCCACCTTTTCCTGCACCTTTACCTAGCTCGCCCAGCTGCAATGGCGAAAGCCAACCCAGTGAAAAATGTTGAATAGCGAGTAAGTGACAAAGAAAGCCTTTTCTTCGACTATACAGTAATTAGTTCATTTTTATGGTTAATTTCTACCAAGATGATTGAGATGAAGACAGCAAAATAATGGACTTAAATACAATCATAAGTAAATGAGGAATGTTATTTAATTTCAACAAAATTATCTGTCACTATAACAGGGGTAATTTTACTTGGCAAGTTTTTCAAACTGATAAACATACTGGAGTTAGGCCTTAAAACAACTTTTTTTTAAAATAAAAAATAAATACTACCTACACCTGAAGACTTGTGATCGTTCTTATTTTGAGCTAAATTTACTCAAAACCAAAAATACAACTTTAATACATTGTGATAAACTCGCTTTTTCAGGAGGAAAATGTTGAAACAAATGAAAAAATATAAATAGCAGTACAGAAAAGAAAACGGCTGAGTGGCTTTCATCTATATGCTGTCAACGTCTAATGATAAGCTAAACAATTCAATGTCCTTCCACTAGGTGACAGAAAGTACAATTTGACTCTCCACCAGTTGAAGTCATACAACAGAATAACAACTTCCAACAGGCCCAGACTTCACACCGAGTAGGTGCATTTGTGTCTAAATCAAGATGAGATCATCATGTTTTCAGTATACAGTGCTGTATAATTAGTTTGCTGGTATGCTAGAGGTTTCTCATTTATGTATGCCGTGGCTCAAAAAGGTTGGGAAATACTGTTGTAGAGATCAAGACTTCCTGTGTCTCAAATTTTGAAAATGTAGGCATTCTCTAATGTAACAGAAAGGGTTAAATTTACTGTGTAATTCTAAAGATCCATATTTACATGCCAATTCGGTTGTTAAACCGATGCAACGCATTTAAAAAGCGACCCTTATAACGCTTATTCACCTTATTTTTAGCCTATATTCATGCAAATAACACCTGGGGATCGCGCTGTCATACAGGGCTAGGCAAACTATGGAGCTAATGTTTACTCGTTTGAAATCACTCCAAACAAAATGGCATTATAGCTCCAGAAATTGGTGTTTTGTTGAGGAGC
Organism: Hippocampus abdominalis; assembly: GCA_018466805.1. Taxonomy (NCBI): domain Eukaryota; kingdom Metazoa; phylum Chordata; class Actinopteri; order Syngnathiformes; family Syngnathidae; genus Hippocampus; species Hippocampus abdominalis. Next base: position 13,728,225 of record CM031705.1, on the reverse strand, counting down.
TCGGTTCGAAGGACATCGTTTTACCTGGTCGGATGCCATTCTCTGCTGTAAAGTGAACAAACCACGGATGTTGGGCCTCAAAAACCTCGCCATGCTAGCTAATGTGAGTGGCGAATGACAATGACAGCCGAAACGCTTCCTCAGTGTTTGTCCTTGTCTGAAAATACATACAGCCACAGGACGGCGCCATTGGTACACAGACAGAGGGGTAGATTTCACGTGAGAAATTATTTTCCGAAAGACGTAGCAAATATTAGTCAGGTTATTTCAATTAGAAACGAAGTAGATTAACAATGATACTCCGTTGGTGGATGCTGTTTAATTTGCGCGTGTGATCTGTTAATTCACCACAATATCGGACCCCATTTTGCCCAATGGAACGTCTCAAAATAAAAAAGCGTGAACCTGCGCGTGCGCGTACACTTCGACCTGAAGTTAAGGTCAACTGTTTACCGATGTTTTTCCTAATTGCATAACCTGACCTAGTAAAAATTAAATAAAATTCTAAATCAATAAATAAATAAAAAAATACTGTGTGCAAAATATGTCAAATTTATTATTTATAATTAATTTAAAAATAATGGTTTTCAGTGAATTAAATAAGAAGCATACAACGGTTGGAATAGTTTTATTGAGCAAACTGATGGTCTTGAAACCTATCTTAAGAAGCCTCACAGACCCTCCCCCCATTAACGTCCCTTATAAACATATCACCTGGCAACTCCGGGTTCATTCAAGACCTCCAAAATTAAGAAAACATAACATTCAATTTAAACCTCAAAACCACATTCATGTTTTTTTTCTTTTCCACAAATCAACACACTAATGCACGGTAACACATTTTACATTGGACCCTAGTTAGCAAACAGGTGCATGAGAAGACCTGTTCCCTTCTCCAAAGAAAATTCTAGATCACAATTCAAATTCAGACGCAAATGAAAATGTCAGCACTGCTGTGTCTCTAACAGGGTCAAGTATCAGAAGAAAGACAATTAGGAGGCACATTAAGAAAACATACACAATGGCCCACTTTTTTTTTTAAAAACTGGGAACTTAAGTATTACTAATAGTCTTGATTTGGTTCGAGAATGACTGGCAACAGAGGCGAGGACTTAAATATTGTCACTTGTGTGTCTGTGAAGGTGCCACACGTCCTTTGCCACGTCTAACTTTTATGTTAATTGGCTGTCAAACTATAACCCACTCAGGGATAACGCCTGAGTCTTAGTACACAGCGCACAAACCCTTTCTCCTGAGCCAATCTGCCAAACGTGAGTTGTACAGTGGCAAACTTCAATTTAACACACATTGCCCATGCGTACTTTCAGTGTGCTTACTCTCGAGGCCTCTGTGCCATTCAAGTCATTTTGGCTGCCTTATGCTGATGTTTTACAATTTAAAACAAACGCAAAAGTAAATCATTAAATTCATTTACTAAAACAGGATAAAATAAGATTAGGGGGGAGGTGTCACAGGGCCAGTAGGGGTCTCCGGAGCCCCTTGGGAGGAGGCAGCGCTCGCCGCTCCCCATTCCAGCCCCGTCAGTCCTGCTTGACGTTGCCCAGCGCTCTGAGGCGCTCCAGCAGGGGCGGGTGAGAGTAGTGCCACATGGAGTAGAGCCAGTCGGCCACGGGGAAGCCCAGGTTGTCCTTGTTCAGCTTGATGAGGGACGAGTGGAGCTCAGAGGCTTTGCCCATGTTGCGCGCAAAAGCGTCGGCCTGGAACTCAAACCTGCGGCTCAGGACCGTCAGGCAGAAGGACAGAAGCTGCAACAACGAAACATAAACATGGAAATTACAGCGTTCACTCCCCATTTCATCATTGTCACCCCCGCGATATTGCAGTTTTAAGCAAATGTTTTTTTATGGCATTTTAAACAAATGTTAATCTAGAGCTGTGCGCCTTTTGTCGACCATTGTACATTTTGTGTGGGTATGAACCGAGATTAGATTCTGACGGAATGATAACCGTGAGCAAAAATATTGTGCCATCACAGTATCAAAATGAGCACTGGCCTTGGCACTGGCCTCTAACTTCAAAGAGTTGGCTGGTTTACGCAACTCTGCAAGCAGCCAATCATATTAAAGCCCTACATAGAAGTCCCCTCAAAACAGAAAAAAACAACAACAAAAAAACACGGTAAACCGTAAAATCGGTAAACGGCCCATCCTTAGGTGTGTACTAAGTTTAAATGTGTTTAAAGCGTGTGGGAAAGGTCAAATTATAAACAAAAATATCTGATCACAATCATTGCAGGTGGGTTTTTAACGTACACCCCACGACGAGGGTTCACTGTCAATGAGTTTGTTGGAAAGAACTGCAACATTAAATAAGGATTTCTTTATGGTCACCTCATTATATGGAGAGAAGATGAACTGGAAGATAATCATCAAGCCAATGAGAGTGGGCTGGCTGTCATTGAAGCCAAATGCCACAAACAATTCCTTACGTCCAATGAGGGCAGCAAACAGAGAGAAACATAGGAAGGAATTCATCTGAAGGAGGAAGCGAGACAGCGGACGTTAACGCCACGTTTTACACACGCCAATCAAAAAAAAAAAAAAAAAATAGTGAAAAATAAGTGAAACAATCACCTGACTGATGACAATGTTTTTGACGGTATGACCGAGCTTCCAGTGACCCAGCTCGTGACCCAAAACGGCAAGGATCTCTTGGTTGTTGCATCCTTGTTTCTTGTGCTGTAAGAATGTCCGACAGTTAGGGCATGGAAACCGAAAAGATTGCCGTAAAACACAAAATCTCATTTATTTGATCCGTTTTGAATGTCAGGCGGCTGTGAGGGGGCGCTGACACATTTCTTGTGTGAACATGTCGATTTCATACTGTTGGGGGAGAAAAAAAAAAATAGAGAGGAAAAAATGTGGCAAAACAAACCACATCACATGACTCTTATTGGCTGCAAGAATGTAAGCGGGAAGCTGGTTTGCTGCACAGATAAGAGATTACAAATTGGAAAGAAAGCAAAATTTGGCTTTTGTTCACAATTTTAACACATCGGTTGGTTATTTGTAATGTAGTAGTGCAAGAAAAAACAAATGTCCATCCAGAACAAAGTTGTTTTGGAACCTTACCAGGAAAACCGCCGGTTTGGTTCCCAATGGAGAGATCACACTTGACCAAAAGCAAGCGCATCGCAATTTTTTTTTTTATGCCTCAGCGCTGACTCCAGTTTGTTTGGAATATTCTCAAACAGCCAGTGAGGAAACAATGCACCATCCAAAAATCAAACAAAACCGCAAATAAACAACCTCGAAAACCAAAATGACCAAAACATACAGGGTGTTCCCATAAAATTAATTTTAATTCCATTTTAACATGAAAATCGGTCTCAAATTATCTTAAATTTAAACAATATGCGAAATTGTTTTTTTTCTGTTTTGTTTTCCTTTTTACTTCTTGTTCAGAGTGAAGATTGACGATGAAAAAGGCACTGTGTGTGCAAGAGTGTGCAAAATTCCTTTTCAAAGCATTTGAATAAAAATACACCAGCCAAAAAGCAGATTAGGACACGGCATCAGAAATGAAAAGCATATGGCAAAAAAAAAAAGGACAGCTTGTGTTATGTCAAAGCTAGTGTCCATATTACAAACCTCTGTAAAATTGGTTATAAGAATATGTTTGAAAAATAATTATTTTCCGATGACATGCAGTTACCCAGATATAAAAATACATTAAGAATATTTCAAATACCGCCTCAATTTTTTGGAACACCCCGAGATGCCCGCTAATATTAAAAGGATTCTCCACCCTCAGTCGAAAAGATGCGGAGCACCCAAATTCTCCATTCAAACAACAACGTTTAAGGCGTCGTAACCTTTGGCTTGGCTTTGGATTCGGTGTGAACCTCGACATTTTCTGGTTGCTCGGGCTTTGCCTCGTCTCCCTTGTTGAGCGGGGAATAGTCCTCCAGCAGTGTGTCAAACAGCACAATGCGTTTGTTCTTGAAGAAGCCGTAGAAGTATGCGTTGCTGTGCGAAGACCGTTTGGAACCTGGAATGACGGGCAACATTTGAAAACTGCCCACCAACACCTCACGGTTCTGTTGTCATTCGCATACCTTCGACGACGTAAACCTTTGTGAGAGGGAAACTGATACTGTTGGCCATGGCCTCGATCTCCGTCTTCAGCTCCCCGTCCGGCAACGGCGTGAATTTGTCAAACAGAGGAGCGATGTAATCGGCGTAGATGGTCACGAGGACCTGAGAACAGAAAGACAGCAGCAAGTTCACGAGACAACAAATGAGCAGTCGGAACTATTTTCAATTTTGCAAACGGTACAGAATGAACTAGCTTGCGCAGCGGCGCCAGAGTAGCACGCAAGCAGAAGTGGGCCCACTTAGCTATCGTTGTCTTGACGGTTTTATATTTGGTGGCTGATAAAGTACAGACAAACTCAAAGTTATCATGTTTCAAAGTTTCATTTTGTTGTATGCTTGATTGACCTCCAACGCGTGTGTTTAGAGCACACAGAAAAAAAGGGCCAACTTGAGATGAATGAAACTGACGCCTTGTTAACTGCTGGTATAATCAAGAAGGTTCAACTTCGGTTGGGCAGCACGATAAGATGTCCTTGAGTTTGTTACAGTGTCTCAATTCATGCGAAATATACCCATTGAATTAACAAAATATCCATTGTTTGTACCGAGACATGTTTTGGCATCTGAGGGGCGTATCGGTGGACTCGACTGAGAGGCGTGACGTCGTAAATCAAGAAGGGAGTATTTTTTTGATATATAACTTGTCATTTGCATACACGATCAATAAAAAGCCGTCAGCGGCTGCAGAGGTCAGGTGTCAGTTGAGAAGCACGCACGGAGTGGCTTCGTAGAAAACTGCGCTTCCTGCCGGCAGAAAAGACAATCTCTTCCTGAGTCTGTTTGTTCCAAGGCCCCTGTTTATATCTTCCGTTTATAGCAAAAAGCCCCCATCGGTGTTATCATGTTCCAAAAGTCCACCGCGTACTCACCAGAGAAACAGCCAGGGTGAAGAGCCAAGCGTAGATGAAGAAGTAATCGCCTCCAATCTTAATGATGTAGAGGAGCAGCGAGGTGACAGGCAGCAGGATACACTGAGTCACGGCAAATTTCTTCACGGTGTCTTTGATGAAGAACCCCAGCGTCTATTGAGAAAGGGTCAAACAATCATCAAGTTGGAATATGACCAAATATTGGTGGAAAATCCAGAAAAAAAACAAATTCTGTTTGATCCACTCAGCTCCATCACTAGAGATGCAAGCTTTGCATGTACATGTTTTTTTTTCCAACCGCACATATCAAAAGAAGGCGCAGTCTCCACAAGCGATAAGAGAAGAAGGTTGAAATTTCTGATCATCTGGGAGACGTAGGGGTCACCACAACAATGTTGAACCAAGTAGTGCGCGCTATATGCAACTTATTTTCAGGCAGTGTACGTGCGACTGCAATAACCTTATTTGTGCAAAGCTTCATGCCAAAGATTTTACTTCTACCTTTTTTTCCCCCCTGAATCCCAAAAAAAAAAAAAGTGTTTCCTATTCTCTTTCGAAGAAGGAAGATTACCTGCTGGTTGAAGCCATGCTTTTCTTCAATGACAAATGTGTTGTACAAACTCCAGGGAATGCCAGTGAAAGCACTGAACAGGGTGGCGAGAGACAGAAACACAAGAGACTGCGTGATCTCATACTCCTGGCCGAATCCTAAGCGTTTCGTCCCTGCGCCGGCGATTTCCCACAGAAAAGGAATCCCACCCAGGACCAGGATCAGCTTTAATAGGAAGAGTGTACAAGGGGCAAAAATCAATCAAGTACCACGCCATGGATTACATTAATAATGACCATTTCTTGTGAGCATCTTACCGTTCCTTCTGTCTCTGAATAGAGACCAGACCAAAAACTGAAGTTGCTTTTATCCAGCTGATAAAGTCGGGACTTCTCGAATGTTTCAGAATCTATTATCTTTCCAAGCTCTTGTGGAACACGTGTTGTTGACCTGTATATCCTTCGCTGCACGGATGAGAGAGAGAGGCTCAAATGGTAATAGTGTCAGAGCATTGTTCATATTACATCGATATTTCCATTGAAAAACACTTTGCCAAACAATTTAATGAAATCTCAACATTAATGTGGTAACAACAAAAATACAACCACCCGTCCTTTATCTCCAGCAAGTCCTTTCATTAGGATCACGGGTGAGCTGTTGTACGAGATTAGGGAGGTTGCTCTTGGCCAGAAATTGCCAATGCTCAGGGCGTTATGAGCAGGCGCGTTGTCGCCTGTGAGGCAACCATGAGTTGTCCTGCTTTAAGTCTTCTCATGCACAGAACAAAACAAATACCACCAGATCTCCTTGTTGATGTGCTGGCTGATCATCAGGTCCACGTAGTACATGTCGTTTATTTGAATTTATAGTGACATCAGTTCTAGAACTTTCTTTTGAGATACCTCGCATCACTGTCACTGTCAACATCGGTTTACAGTACTTCCCACTTGTCACCAATTGTGCAATTACTACAGCATCTACTACATCTTCTTAGCAACCTACATCTACTCTTAAAAATGCGAACATTAATCTTTCTATTTCATGAATTAGCAACTTACCTGTCTATGTGCAAGATACGCCTCCCATAGATACACTGTCCACGAAAAGCCCAAAACAGCATAAAATATCTGCTTCTCCACGGGCAGCTCACTTATGAAGTCCAGCATATTTCCTCAATTTTTTTTCAAAGAAATGTCACCGCTTCACTAGCTAAACGGGCTAACGTTATTATCCCACAACCTGGTTCGCTGCGAACACACAAATTTTACCAAAAAACGGACGTACTAGTCTATTCAATGGACAGCTTTTACAAACGTCAAATCGACCCAAAAGTGAGAAAAACGTGCACAGAGTTGATTTTAAGCCACCATTGTAACTAAAGACACTTCCATACATGAGAGCCGAGTCAGTTCAACAGCATAAAAGATCCGGAAACGAACCGCTCCTGTAACATTAATTCCGCATCCGGTTTACTGAACCGAGCACCAAAAAAACAAAAATTAAAAAAAAACTTTTTTGCCAACCAACATTCTGCCATTTTCACCTAATTGAACAAAGTTACAAAGATTTTTTGAGAAGAACCTGCCATTATGTTTTTAATCGCTTTTAGCAGCACTATCAGGATGGTCATCATGTGAGATGGTCGAAAGAGGGCTTGCCATTATGTTTTTAGGAGCGCCACCTGGATCGTCATTATCTAAGATGGATCCAATGCTTTGGTCGTCATTTTCATGAAAATTATTGCCTTGCCAGATGCCTCGAATTAAAGTCTCATAGGTAGCTCTAAAAGGGCCTTTCGTCTTCTCTATAAAAAAATCTAGTAACGGCATGCAGTATGGCTATTCTTATCCATTTCACCGCTTATTTTTCATTCTTGGAATGACAACTTTAGCACTTGTTGTACCTTTAAGCATGGTCCCAATACTCCCAAAGATGTGATTATTAAACAATTTGATATGCTATCTTGTGCACTAAAGTACAGTTAACAACAAAACTATACAGATCTCACGTCAGCCTGCCCTTTAGTTTATTCATTGAAGAACACTGTGATCATGGTATGAGAAAACAACACATGATTTTAATTTTCAGCTTTATTAGAAAGTTACACAGGTACCTCATCTCCAAGCACTGCAAATATCACGCCTATTTCATATGGACTTTGTGCCAGTCAGTCACTCATTTAGATTTTTGTAGGCGGTACGTTACATTTTGACACAGGTAAAAGCCTCCTGCTACTAACCATTTCTAACCATCTGTAAAAATGTACATAGATCTTGAAGGGCTTATGTATATACGTGAGAAAATTAGATTTGCTAGGAATGGGGCGGGGGGGGATCATGGCTTTAATTGTGTTGCTGATTTGCGAGTCTTCCATTTCTCAACTTAAGTAACAAAAACACAGCATCACAAATTTAAGAAAATGAATAACACTTAAAGTCCAACTCAATTTTAAAAAGGTGCAATGTTAAACTTTGCTTCCCAGAAGCAGTTTGCTGTTGTTGGGTTCTGGAGGGAAGAGCTGAGGCAGGGTGGCCGTACACACCGGCTTGCCCAGGACCACCACGGGTCTGAGGTACTGAAGCTGCTTGATGGCCAAGTCGCCGCACCCAGCGAGGGCTTTGTCCAGGATGGACTTCAAATTTCGGACAGAGGGGAAGTCCGCAGTTGTACCGCGGGATTTGTGAAGCATCGGATGACTGCGTCTGCTCCGCGTGAACGAGATTCCCAGCTGCTTGTTTTCCTTGACCGAACAACTGCGCCGGAAGGAGTCTCGCCGTTTGGCGATGAGCGTCTTTTTGTCATTTGGCGCGGTGTCTTGTATGAACTTGAGGAAGGAAACCTCAAAGCCGACTGGCTTGTATGTGGTAATGTCAAAAGGGTGCGGTGGGGGGCCGAGAGGCTGAGGGTCGATCACGTTGGATGGCTGTACGGCGATCTCATTCTTTCGCTTGAGAGGCTGCCGTACAGGCGGAGGAATTTTACTGTCTTTTGAAGCATCCTGAAGGCCCTCCTCCGTCGTAAAGATGACGGAGCACGGTGGCGAGAGATTGATGGTAAAGGGCCGAAGGAGAGGTTTGATCTGTTCCAAGTTGAGCAATTTTTCTACTTGTTTGTGACCATTCGGCATTGCGACAACAGTTTCGTCAGCGTGCGTGCCGGTACTCGGTTCTCCGTACAAGACGTCGTCGGCACCGACGAGGACACCGTTTCTCTCTGCGGGGGGCAGTACTTCCTCCACAGGGAATCTCAGAGGATCTGAAAGAGAATCCATTTGGGTTTCAGCCTTGGCGGAGTGCAGTTTTACCTGTCCATCCTGTCCCTGTGATGTCTCCGCCTCTGGCTGATACTCCATTTTGCAAACTCCGTTCGGGTTCTCTTTGACTGCGACGGTCGGCCGAGCCGACTTCTTCTGGATCAACTCCTCCAGCTGCTCCGCATTGTAAAAAAGCTTCTTGGCATTATTTCGAAGGTAGCGATTTTTCATGTGGTGAACCGCTTTGTAGTGGCGGCTCAAGCTTTTGACGTACTTGAGGACAGAGTCACAGTTTTGAAACATGCACGGGTGGGCCACGCGTAAGCAACGGTCTTGGCACATCTGTAAAGCCTCTTCATGCGATCTGAAAATATAAGGGTTGAAAGACCGTTTCTTTTTAACCAGCAACTTTTTTTCGTCTTTGGTAACGTCGTCAACCTCATCCTCCGACTGGGCGGGTCGTTTCCGTTCACGCGTGGGTGATCCGGTTGAGGCAGAGTTAGGGGGCGTTACTATAAGCTTCTTTTGGCATCCCGAAATGGACTTTTTGTGAGTGCTCTGGAGCCGTACCACCAAAGAGTCGTAGTACTCGCAGTGTCGATACAGGGTGTGTTTTTTCAGTGCCTCGTTGTGGGTGAATACTTTAGTGCAGCCCTCATACTTGCACCTAATTAGCCCCGATATTTGAGAGTGCACAATGCGGGTGTGACGCGCCAGGCTGCTTTTGAGATGGTAGGAGGCGTTGCAGTTGACAAACTGACATTTGTACTGGGGTTTCGGTTCATCAGAGTTTGGGTAAGGGCTTTTCTTCACGTTCTCCTTTTTGACTTCGGGATCGTGTTGCATTTCCTGTTCCAACAGGAGCTGAGAGCGTTTGTAATGGTGTGTGAGCTGCAGGTGGCGCACGAGGCCTCCCTGGGTGGAGAAGGCCGCGTCGCAGTTTTTGGCGACACAATGAAACGGTTTATTGAATTTATCTAGAATATAGCAGAGGTTACTTTTGGACACCAAACGTCTTGTTCTGACCGGAGGTGCAACCCCATCCTCACCATCTCCCTTGTGGTCACTTTCTTCCTCTTGAATCTCGGCTAGTTTTACAGCCAAGGATGAAGAACAAGTACTCGGGTTTTGTTTATTTTCGCAGTTTTTTTTCACTCCGCGTTCCCAACTGGGTACATCTATCCTCACTGTCGGGTTCAAGTTCGGGTTTGTAGGTTGGGTCGATCTTTGACTAAATGCGTCCACCAAACTGACGTGGACGTTATGTATCCGAATGTAATGGGTCCTCAATCCTTTCATTTCTCGGTGACTCTTGCTACACATATGACACTTAAAGGGCTTAAATGACGTGTCCTTAAAACAAGTCATTCTTTTGGCCTCTTCAAGCGGGCGTCCGTGCATGTTAACGTAGTGGCGCAGCAGACTATAGCTCCGCGCAGTCCGAAAGCTGCACTTTCCGATCTCGCAAGTGTAGGGTTTAGCATCGTCAAGCCTTTCGACCGCTCTTTCGTCTGTGACATTTCTTTTAGGCAGCTGGGAAGATGCTTTGGAAAGCAAAACCACAGGTTGTTTTTCGATAACGGCCTGGTGAAGGCATGCGTTTGCTCCGTCGATGGACTGAGGCGGCTTATTTGGGACACTATGTGGCGACATGGAATTGAGATCCAGTCTACTTAGCCCTGTGAGAATTTCTTGAAGGACATCGTTTTTTGCAAGGCTTGTTGTTTCGTATGGTGGGGTCGCGCATTCGTATCCATCTTCTCCGGGTGAGCAGGGAGCCGACAGCTGGTTTTCACCTTCTTCGTTGTCCGACTCCATTTCAGTCTTCATCTTTTTGGACTTTGGACCCTCCTCCTTGTCATGTTTGTGATCTTTGTTCTCCAGTTTAAGGTGTTCTGGGTGGGCATGTTTCAGGTGCCTCTGGACATCTCGAGCCCGGGAGAAAGTCATACCGCACTTCTCAAATCCGCAGGTGAACTTGCTGCCGTCGAAACACATAGCCACCATGGTCACCACCGCTTTGGGCTTGGCGTCGCCAGACGGTTGACAGGAGGAAACGCAATTCTCCAAGGACGTTTGTTGGCCATCTTCGATGGCACAATCTTCCGCGTCATTTGGACTATCAACAAGGGACGCCGTTTCCAAATCAGCCTTGAAAACGGCCTCTTTCGCTTTCCTCTGAGCCTCAAAGTCCTTTTCAGAGAAAGTAATATTGTGTGTGGATAGATGCTCAATGAATTCCCTTTTGGAAAAGTAGAATTTTTTACAGACGGAGGTCGGGCAGGTGAATGCAGCATCCCTGAAATGTTGTGCTTCGTGGTGATAAAGTTGTCCCAGGTCGGAGTAATTCACACAGCAGCCCTCAAGCTCGCACTGGAAGCTCAGCTGATAGCCATGGATCTGCTTGTGCAACACGAGCTCATTGGACGAACCAAAGCGAGCGCCGCAACCCATCACCACGCACACGTACGGTTGCTGACAGAAGTGAGTTCTTCGATGTTTGTGGTGATGGTAAGCGGAGACAAAATGGCGCCGACAGAAGGCACACTTCTCCCGTTGCTCTCTCATCTGATGAAAATGCTTTACGTTCTCATCGTCTTTATGTTCAGACTTTAAGTGCACGTACAAGTACTTGGAATGTTTAAAAACCCTGGAGCATCCCGTTCCAGGACAGAAATACTCCTCTCGGTTCTGCAGACTGAAGTGCTGGTTCATGTATTCGAATGTCACGTGCTCGTTGTCCACGCACTTGTCTTTGACCGTTTTGGCTTGCCGCACAATGTGCTGCAGGACTTCAGGATCGTGCGTGGACTCGTAATACAAAATTAAAGAAGGGTCAACGGTTATCTCACCGGGTTCAATCTCATCGTCTTCAATCTTTATGTCGGGACTGCATTGAAGCGTTTCGCTTTGGAGGTGATGTCTCATGTGAGGGAGAAGCTCCTTTCTGCTCCTAAAATTCTGCAGGCAAATGGGGCAGGGGTGTCTGTCGTCCACGATGTGTCTTTTGGAGTGGTGGATGATTTGAATTTCAGTGAAGGACCGTGTACAAATCCGACAACAGAGCTTGGCTCTCCTCACTCCTCCTTCTCCTCCAACCAGGTGAGAAGGTTTCTCGTCAGGCTGCTTGTGAAGACGACGACTTCCATTGACACAAGGTTTGTGCTCAGTTTCTTCTGTCAGTGTGTTGACTTGAAGCGCAAGTGGTTTCTCACTTTCTTCCTCTTCCCCTTCCGACTCAGGTTTCAAGCCAAGAAGGGAGATACAGTGATACTTGAGTGCTTTCCAGTCCCAAAATTCCGGGTCAATGGGCCAGTGTGCCTTGAGCACGAGCAGCAGTTCACAGCGTAGCGAGTTGGGAATGAGGCCGCTTTCATGTTCGTATTTTTGGTCTGGGCACTGGTAGAGCTCCTGGAGGCGGTTTAAGACCTGCTGGCTGGGGCCAAGCAGGAACTCTGTGAGGAGGCAGGCCCGCCTGACTTCCAGATCATTGAGGAGGAGGCCAGACACCACCTTACAGATGCCGATTCTGCTTTCCGAGTCATCATGTTTTGGGAGTTGGAGAGCTTTAACACACAGCTCCACCGAGGCAGCGGTGCCCACTGCCTCTGCCTGAAAAATACAGAAATAGTTTAAAATACAGTCAAACCTCGATTTTCGTCCACAATCCGTTCCAGAAGGCTGCTCGAAAACCGAAATTGTTCGAAAACCAAAACCACGCTCTTTTTAAAATAAAAATCTTTACCGAACACGTTTGCACACAATGGAAAGCAACACGAGGAAGCGTCACTTCCTCGTCTACCCGAGGAAGCGTCACTTCTTCGTGTAAGGAAGGCGAGAGGAGTCAAATGGTACATTCAAGTGCGCTCAGTTTGTTCGAGAACCGAAATGTGTTCGTCATCCGAGGCATAAAAAACCCCGTAATTTTTGGTCGAAAACCGAATTGGTCGAGAACCGAGAAGTTCCCAAAACCGAGGTTTGACTGTAGTTTTGAGGAATAGCAATACCACGGATTACATTTTCAAAACGTTTGTTGCTTCTGAGAGTGACCCATGTTGCGCTCGAGAAACAAGTTTAGTTCACAATGCATTGTTTGCCTGATAATAGAAACAAAATTTAATATTGAGGCACTTACAAGCAAATACACACACACACACGCACACACACACACACACACACTGTGAATCAAGTTACACAAGAATTTATGTAGCGACTCAAACATGTTGTGTTCCCCTTCAGATTATCGTGGGTTTTAAACGTAGGTATCCAAAACATGCCCACTTCAAATCAAACTGCACTATTAAACGAACCACCAGGTAATGGAAGTGCACAAATGGAAAATATAACCTGACCTATTTAACAATATGGTGGTTTAATATCGCGCCATGATTGCGACGACATCGCGGCTATTGTAATATCGCGATGTTGCCGTTATGGCTACATGTGTAAAACCATAGATACCGTGACAATGTATTAATGAATCATGCCGCCATTGCTGTCACATTAATATGATACTATTTTCCGCGTTATCGTGTAATTCTTTAACCGACATTACTATGTAGACAGTATGGAAAAAGAAATCTTACCTCTGTCTGAATTAAACGGACCAGGAAAAGCAAATGTTGCACCGTCGTGGCAATGGCACCCAGCTGAAGGCATCTTTCAAGAAGAGACATGAGAGAAGGGTCCAGCTTCCTCTGAAGTTTACTCCATAGTTGTATCAGCTCCCTATGGATAGAAGAATGAGTTAATCAAAGTGTAATGAGCTAAGAGTAGCAACTTGACAAGCGCGTCAATTTTCAGCAACAGACTCACCAGGAATGATCAAGGCTGGGCTGCTGAAGCTGCTGCGTCAAGAAGGTCGTGCACAAGATGAAGCCCGTATTCTCCTCCCCCTCCATCTCCAAGTTTGTGGTAATCTCAAGAACATCCTTGCAGTCTTGCCTGGATATCTTTTCGGGAGTAAAGAATGTTGTGTGAGGAAGGAGACCAGAAAACACACTTTTGATGAGGAAAAGAATTGTGCTCGAAAAATAGGAGTGCATCAAGACAAAGTAGAAGGAACAACCAGCGCTTTACCTCCATAATTGCTTCTTCATTGGGAAGCAGCTGGCAGAGCAAAGAGACGTATGTGTGACGAAATGTAGCTTGGTTGGAGATGGCGCTGCAGTCTGTGCAAGCTTTTGCCAGCACCACAGCCTTGGCCACTTCGCCCATCTTCTCCAAATGCTTCACCCGCATCTCCATGAAGCCCTCGCCCTCCAAGCTGATATAGGCGTCAACTACAAAAAGAATAAATAATGAACGATTACAAACAGGACAATATGGTGCGAAGATTGAAATTACACCGGTTTAATAAACGGGTTTTCTTTTAACCTTCTTGTTGGATGGTGGGCTGGCCTGAGAGGAGAGCTGCGAGGATGGGATTGCTCCAGGCGCCCCCCTCTCCTGTGATCTGCAGTAAGGCTTGAAGGTCGGTACTGCCGTACTGTAACAAGGTGTCATGTGCAATCTGAAAGCAACCAAAATTCAAAAGAAAATAAACACACTTGGCCTTGGCTTCAATAAAAGCCTTGCAAAGGAATGTGTCTTCCGCTTCATAGCAAATAAACATATAAATGCTACTAAATCTCTCAAAATATTGTATTGGGCTGGGGTACAAAGTTCATTTTTATAGTACTTTGTAGTTCTATGGTTAACAGTATCTCAATTACAGATTTTAGATTAGTTTAAAGTTTGACTAAATATGGATAATTTGTACAAATACAACTTTATTTGCGATAGTGGCACATAATCATTCCATACACAAAAATAATACTATGATCCAACAGAGCGTCCTTGATCAAGTCTTTTTGGGGGGTGGCCCAAAAGCCATGTCATGGTAGCCCTGACAGAAAATATAATACAATGAGCTTAAATGTTTGCTTCACATGCAACATTTTCAGACTTATCATTGAAGCCTTTCAGAAAATATTACTCTTGAGCAGCTTTTTGTGTGGTATGTCTTTTTTTTTTTTAAATACAGTATAAAATCTATGTGATTATTTAACATTTGACATTTTGTGGGCTTCACGTTTTTCAAGCCATTCCTTCGGCGCCAAAAAACGTGCACAGCGTGGTAAAACGATCAATGATGATTGATCAATGAATATGTTGATTTCATGGTATTGATGACATGTGTACTTGGTCATCTTCAGTTACTCTGAATAGAAGTATTCTTACCTGAACAGATTGGTGGAATTGAACCCAGGCTTCATACGGGATTTCATTATCCGGCACTGACAGAAACAGTTCAAAACAGCTTCTGCAAGACAAAAAAAAAAAAAGATTGCTGGTATAAATGATCAAAACTAACTCATACGATATCCACAGCTCTTGTTTATCGCAATTGCAATACCAGTGTAGCCTATACTGCCGGAGGCAAATTCCTTGTGTGTTTTACATCCATGCCAATAACATGATTCTGATTGACATGTGCAATTATTTTCCCTGTCATTGTTTGTTGTGAGAGCTGCTAAACTGCATGTTACCGACACGTTTTCTTTTGACACAGTTTGTTGTATTTGTTTATCTTTAGTAATGTGCGTCCTTCCCCACTAAACAGTGAACCCCTTCGAAGGTACAGCGCCAAGCGGCTCCATTCCTTAAAATGGTCATGGCGAACTCTCAGCAATAAACATGAATGTTGTCATGCGCCATGAGAATCCACTTATGATCACATCTTGATGATGTTACTCGAATGTTAAAAGCAAGTTAATACAGACGTTATTTGGTTCGATTCTTATCATGCCGCCCATATTTGCGCAATACATTTAATCATTGGAGGTATTAATTGCACATTTATTCATAGTGGCTTCTCCAAATCATACAGCTCGGCAATCCAATGATGAACTGTAGTTGTTTTTAGAGTAGACTGTAGATGCCCAAGACTTTGTTTTTATTGGCCTAGTCTAAAAATAAAATGAAACACTGTCCACATTAGATTAGCTAAACTTGCGCAGAGGGTGTTGCTACTCTGAGAAGGCAGGAGAAGGACACTTCGAGTCAAGTGAGCGATATGTGAGTGGTAAAAATAGAATAATTTGCTTTGGCGTTGGCCCCCATTAAGGTACCAACGCAAAATGGTGTCGCTGGTTGATCGACAAACTTGTGGCCTTCTGACATCAATTTATTTTTTTTAATTGGAGATTAAAAAATGGTAGACTCTAGATATCAAGACATCTATTCTTTTGTGGGATATTGCCAAAGGAGTACACTACACATTTTCATTGGAGCGCTTGTACTCACAGAGCTAGCCTCTTCAAAACAAGAGTCACTTTGTCCGACTCCGCGGTGAGGTGCGAGCGGGCAGCTGCAAAGCAATTTATCGAAAGGCAGTAGACCTCCAGAAGTGGAAGACCATGGTCTATGGAGTTTCTGCTGCCAGCATAATGCATAAGTGCCTGGGGGAGGGGGAGGGGGAGGAGAAAAAAAATACACAGATACTTACATGACATTGGTTTTCCCATTAGAACAATCATAAGCAGGTGAGATTTCTGAGGCGTTTCCTCTTGAGGGAAAAGGGAGACGCTAGACTACACCTGATTGATCCCACTTGGCACCGTCTGGTTTGAGATGCTACTGATTAGGCCCAAGGGGATTGGCTTAGCCAGGGGAAAATAACCCATACAAACTATCAAATACATAGCGCGCATTTTGGAAGAATGAAATGGTCCATGGTTTAGGAATTAACGGTCAAAAGATTTCGAACAGTTGGCCACACTGCTCCAACTGCAATTATGTATCATACTGGATTCAGCTAAATCAATCAATCAATCAATAACAGACCAATACTACTATCTCACCTGCCGGTCAACTAAAAGTTCGGATAAAATTGTAACGTATTATCAAAAATCTTGACATCCCCGCATGGATCGCGGTTTTCTTTTCAAACAAATGCTGTATATGAACAAAGTCCATTTTTTCCCCTAGCAGTGCCACTTTTTTTTGTTTTTTTAGAATATTGCCCTGTTTATTAAGAGTATAAAATACGTGCCTCGCCCAATTTCAAGTACCCTCTCCGCTAAACGGCATCGTCAAAGGGTTGAGAGAGCGACAGACAGGTGTGTGACAGGTGTGACACGTGCGACGGGCTACATCTCAAAATCAAGTTAAACAAGTGTCTATTAGTTGGCGCCAAGCAAGCTCATTCTCCACTCGTTGCATTTAACCAGGTCATACATCAATCGTGTTGTTTTCTAGATGATAGAAGTCCTGCATGTACCCAACAACTACAGAGTTGGGTGGACTCTTCATTTTAGCCTGCACAAGCCTATAAATAACAATATAAAAGTTTTTTTTTTTACCATTAGACCAATCAAATGCATCAAAGGAATCTCTCATTCTATGTTAAAGCTTACATGGGTGAGTCCACCAAATTGGTGCCACTTACATCCCCTGGCAATTTACATGAGAATACAGTATATTTTTATAAAACGTCCTCCACATTGATATTAGGTTTAAAGTTTACATTCAATAAACATAAATGCTGTATAATTCCTGTATTTGGTGACTTAATGCTAATAGTATTCGGCCTCAGCCTTCATGCCGCCTTCATCCCGCAGGATAGTGAGCTTGTCATCCTGAGACGCCTGAGTACCAGACAGACACCCTCGCACGCTGGCTATCCACGGGGAGCCTTGATTAATTCCCCACTGTCTATTTATGGCACATCCACAAGGGGGAACCTCCTAAAAGGATCTCAGCCTAGGAAATTTGAGTGTAATTACATTGGGACTACTTCCGACTTGAAGGTGATGCCTGAGTTGTAAAGAGGCTAGTTTGGCAAATGTTTTTGCAAAACAAGGCGTTGCAAGAAAGAAGTAGGATATACGAGATGCAAATTTAAATGTTGATTGTTGCGTTACGGTTAAATTTGACTCTACTCACAGTAGTATGCTAATATGATGCGAGGAAGACAAAAGTGCAAGCTGGTAGATGTTGTGGTGTTTCTCCATGCTTCATAGTCAGGTGGCTTCATGGGCTCATGACCTCATTCTTTTCTTTCTCTTGATCGAATACATTGCTACTTTTCTTTTTCTCCATTGCAGGTACTTTGGGGGTTTTTTTTCTGGCTGTGTCAAGGCACCCTCAAATCTCTGATTGACCTCTGTTCTTTATGTTTGAAAAATAGAACCACTTTTACTTTGATATTCCTCCATCATCCTCTTGATCCCTTTGAAGTATGCGAGCAGTTCTCTGGAATCCCTCTTGAATATTGTTACCACTGTGCTCTTAAAAAAATGTATACATTTAATGAATCTACAGTTTCAGATTCAAGGTTCCCTCCGTTTTGTTCGATTTAAGCACATTTTTAAAATTAATTATATAAACATGGGTTACTTTATTACCTGGAACAGCCTTAATAGACACACAATGAAACATCTATACAAAAGAATATATTTTTAAATTTCTTTAAAGGAAAAAAAGTTTTCTTACAGTCAAATGTAATAAATGTCAGATTTGACCAGAGCAGTATTTGTATACACACCCATGTCTCAACGTGCAATTACGAATGCAGATCACAATACTGTAGTACGAGGGGTGTTGCTGAGCTTCCTCAAACACTCAATATTGATTTCAACAGAGCCAGTAGTGAGCCGCATTTAATTAACATTGTACGATCATGATGTTAATTGTTTTAAACTCGCTGCTGGACGCCGAGTAGGTAGATTATTCAGAAACGCGTTTTCTAATTACAAAAGGGGCGCAACCGATCCCAGAGCATCTCGACTATCTTCAGGAAAACAACCCAAACTGAGCAAGCGGTATGCTAATGCTAGTATCAAGGATTCACGCACTCGTTACCTGACAAAAGTTGTCGCAGTAGTCCGCGGACGACGCCACGGACAATTCCTGTTGCCTAAGCCCGTCTTCGAATGCCCTCAGTGTGGCCAACAAGGTTTCCATTGCAACCAGCGTGTCCTCGGCCGTGTCCAGGCCCCGCTCGCTCCATTCGTGATCAAGATCGACGTTCCTCTCCGCCATCTTCCCTCTCCTCCACGGCGCGTATGCACTAGAGCAGTTTGACACCGCCTTCTTTTCTTCTTCTTTGTGTCTGGTCGCGGTTTACAAACTGCCCTTGTGTATTACCGCCACTTATTGAGCTGCAATGATTACTGCACTGCCTTTCAGACAACCAGAGGTCGCTAACATTTTGGAAATCGAGAGCAACAGTTTGATCCAAACTTTGGAAAAACAAATGTCTCTCTCTCTCTCTCTCTCTCTCTCTCTCTCTCTCTCTCTCTCTCTCTCTCTCTCTCTCTCTCTCTCTCTCTCTCTCTCTCTCTCTCTCTCTCGCTCTCTATCAGGATATAGATATACAGTATTGTATTATGTTACATTACATTAAATTATCTTATAATATATCTTTACCTTTTCTACATCTGTAGGGAAAACTGATCACGTTAAAGACATGGATGGTGCTACACCAGGGCGAAAGGAGCTACATAGCCCTGTTAGAAATCTGTATTAGCCCAGTTAAGCCCCTCGAGCATTTTATTTTATATTTTAATATACATCTATTAATGATTTTCTCAGCCCCTCTACATATTAGTCAAGCCCCAGGAAAGGAAAAATCTTGAAATTGTGCCTGGTTAAAGACCCTGTAATGTGATTTTGATTATTTGTTTCTAAATAAGTTAATATATTTTAAGATCATTCTGAAAACATACAAAGACCGATGACTTAATTGTCGACATATTTAAACTCTACTTTACCATTCCACTTGTGTGCATTTGGTGCGTACTCGGGCTTCGGTGTACTTTCTGGGTGAGTATAAGCACTGAGAGCCATCCTTCCATTTGTTAGATTGGGGCTCTTTGGCACATGAATAGATAGGTGACTTGAGCAAGGCTATTGTGTCACTGTTACCGTTTACTGGCTCTGCATCTTTGTATCTATCTGCATCCTAACATGATTGATTCAAATGATCAGTTCATCTGCAAACTCTGCATAACCCTGACAACCATCTTGATCATTTGACTCAAGTACAGTACAGTCAGATTAGAAGGCGATTTGTCAAGTCATTGACCTCCGTGTTATGGCGTTTTAAAGACATATAAATTACGTAAGAACAATGTTTCTTTAACTTTATCTACACATGTTATGTTTTTGGTGTTCATTGTAGAAATAGAAATGTATTTGTTTTATTTTTTTTTCGTTTAGAATCAGTGGCCGACGCCATCTACCGACACGTCACACTCGCCCTTTCTTTCGACCCGGAAGTAAATGAGTCCACTCCTTCCAGTTGCACGTGTGAGGGGGTAAGTAAACATGAAAGATGATGACGCCAAAGAAAACGGATTGAAACTGATATACTAGAAAGAAATAGACTTATATTTTACCGTTGTCGTGTTATAAAGAAAACGGCACAGCTCGGCCAGTGGTATAGTTTAACTTGGCGCAGATTGATTTTTGATGTCGCTTCACTCACGCATTATAACGTCTAGTCCCGATGAGCATAAACTAAGAAAATGTCTATTACTTAGTCATAGCCTGATGAAGCCTTATGAAGACTTTACGCGCAACTGGTTCACGAAGAGGTTGATATGCACACAAACCCTCCTGCTGGCTAACACCGTGATTGCCATTGGATAATATAATTTCTGCAGACTTCCACCCAAAGTTGGAACCGAAACAGCACTGAAGGCAACTGAAGTCGGACTCGAGTCAAATCATATGACTCGATTCCCCCACCTAAGCTATTACCTTTCAGCTATGTTACATTGTATCCATGTTTGTCCTTACAGCTCACCGGTCGAACCATGGGGAAGTCCAAACAAACGAAAAACCACAATAATGGCAGAAAGAAGAACATTGCAAAGATGTGGAAGACGAAGCGCCGGACAAAAGACTTAGATGAGATCCATTCAGATATGAAGCCTGAAATTGCTGCCAAACTACTTAATCAGGAAGTGGACTATGATGTGACGGGATGTGCACAGCACTACTGTTTACACTGCGCGTAAGTGAACAACTGTACTACTGCTCACTGTCGAGGTAGAGCTCAAGGACCCTTTAATCCATTTTGGATAATGATGAAGGAGATGTTTTTTTTTCATAATTTAAACTAGTTTGCAGGTGTCTCAACGTGTCTGCGACATGCATTTTTCAAAACATGTTCTGAGCGATGGTTGGGAGACTATCATGGCATTTTCTGAAATCCGGATTGCCCCACGCTGCATACAGCAGCATTGCAGCTTCTCTTTAAACCCGATATAAATGTCAACTTTAAAGATGCCATGTCTTCTCCGAAGGCAGGTCTTATTGATGACGTGGTGCACAATTTGGTATCAGTCACAGTCGTCATTACAGTCAACTTGTGGCCAATTTGATTTTGCAGGGGAGCAAAAAAAGAGGTGTTTCAATTTCTGTCAATGCTTAATAGGGACATGGCTGCTAAACTCCATTGAAAACATCAGTGGACTTTTTGTCTTGCAGGAGATATTTTGTGGATATGAAATCGTTGAAAGACCATTTCAAGACTAAAGTCCACAAAAAACGGTAAAGCTTCGATAGTTTTGTATGCATTGAAATATGCAGTATTTGGACCCTCAGCCTGGTTTTCGTCCATTTAGGTTGAAAGAGCTTAAGGAGGAACCGTACACGCAGGCGGAGGCAGAGAGAGCGGCTGGGATGGGCTCCTATATCCCTCCAAAGGTCATGGAGGTGAAGACGCAACCTGTGGAAGAAGATATGTGCTGAAAAGTTCCTTCTCCGTGAAGTGAACTTTGCAAAGAGCAAGCCAAAAATGCACATGTTGCTAAATTGTGTTTTTACAGTCAGCTCATTCATAAGTGAACTGAATATTATCAGCATCACAAAAGTGTTGCCTAATTTTTGGTAATACACAGTGTAACTTATGTAAATATGGAGTGTGTGGCGTGGTAATAAACCGAGATAGATTGCCCTTACACAAGCCTGCTGTTCTCTGTAAAATTATTCGCACACGTCACACATGCCAAGTTTGAACATGTTTCAGTGGTTTTTTTGTTTTTTAAAAAGCAATTTATGCAGATTCCAATTCATTCAAAAAGTAATTTAAAGTCAGGTCAATTATTTAAGTGGAACTGTTAGAGTCTCACAGTTAGACGTTGGCTGGATGGCAATATGTCTGTCTCTTGAGCCAACCTGAAAATCACATTAATCTGACAACACACACAGGTGAAGTGTATCTTTTTCAGTTATTAAACAATGTATTTTTTTTTGTTGTAAATCAGTTCAGAAGTCATCACTGAAGCTATTTTGAGTCAGTCCAAGGTAGCTATTAAGCAACAGCATGTGGCGTAATTTTCTTCTCGATATGAGCACTAATGAAGAAAAAAGGAAAACGTTTTTGTGTACAGCTACTGTTCCAAAGGGTACGTGTCAAGAGCAGAAGCTGCAGATTCAGATCTAAAGTCCCTTCTGGCAGACGAACATGTAATTTAAATTGTTTAACAGAGCTTCCTGGCAGGAAAAGAACCCCCCCCCCCCCCCCTTCCCAAAAAAGAAAAAAAACAAATTGAGAAGGGGACAAAACCTCGAAAATATTAGGTGAAATTGTTGGAATACACTGTGATCATATTTGCGGAAGATCCGTTTCAAAATAAAACAAAAGCACTGGTCGAGAAAACAGCACATTATAATGTAAGCGAATTGCGTGCCCATCTCTTGAATACTTTAAATTTGAAAACAAAGTAATGTAACTTCCGGGTAGTAGTGGATTTTACTTGCTCCTTGACACATTCGCGAGCATTCCTCCAGGGATGTGCGGCTAAATTGCTAGCGGTTGTCTGGGAACTCCATCCCCCAGAAGGGACGTTCCTCTCCTGCGTCGGAGGCAGTAGCATAGCCGGTCGCTCTGCATAGAAGGAAGTCTGCAGTTGGGTATTTTTTTGGATGTTATCCGACCGACATGCCTTTGTGTTAGGAGGGGATGGCGGCAGACGTGTATAAAGAGACCCGCGAGGAGGGACGCAACGACGGCCAGAAGCGACAACAGTCTCGGGGCTCCAGCTCCCAGATCTCCACAAGGACTTACACCCTGCTACTGGTTCTTGCTGTTCCTCTCCTGGCGTGGGGCATCAAGTACTATCAAGACACCCACCTTCAAAATAGACACGTGAGCTGAAGTCATAGTCGAAATGATTGGATTTAGACAACATCTACCGTAGCGATACAAATTGTTTGTACAGTGTAATGAAATTGACATTTCAAGCCGAAGTCAAACAGTATGATGAAATGGAAAATTAAAGCCGAAGTCAAGTAAAAATTAAAATATTGTATTAAAATGTGCTCCTATTGCTCTGAACAGGGTGTTCTGATTTATTGTGAATCAACCCGTTTTTTTAGGGACAGTCTACTAACTCCGGTCCTTGAGCGTCCCTAATCTGCATGTTTAGATGTTTCCCTCTTCCAATTGATAAGGATCGTTATCAGGCGTAATTCCGCAATGCTTGCTGATGAGCTGTTTAAAGAGAAACATCTAAAACATGCAGGATAGGGGCCCTCAAGGACCGGATTTGGAAAAAACTCAAATTTAAGACAACTTCAACTACTGCAAATATTTTGTATTTCATGGACATTAATGTCTTCCTCTCCATAGGCGCTCACTACAGTTTAATGTCGTTCAATGAGGAAAATGCTTAACGACAGTAAAATCCAAAATTTCCAGGCGATACATCTAATCATTTCAGAAGTTAAAGAAATTGTGTGCGATCCAGTAACTGCCGCTCAACCCATTTTGGCATTTTGGTGTGTTGACACCACATCTGCAGTTAGTCCAGCCCATTGTGCTTTTACGAACAGGGTGTGTCTTTTAGTTGTCCCAACTGGTAAAACTCAGTGTTTGGTCTCAAATTTGCTCCCCCCCCCACCCCCACCCTGTTGCCACCCATTGTGTATCTAGCAGTCAACATGTGTTTGAGACATGGCCTGACTGGATGGAACATATGCAAAGAATCTGTGGCCTCCGGGCAGACCTTTTCCTCTCTTTCCAGTTTCTACAAAATCTGTTATTGCAGCAGTAACCCAGATTTGTTGCGGTGCACATTGAGAATGAAATCATTGTAGCATGTCTAATGAATGTGATTTTCTCTCCCCCTTATTAGGAGGAGAGTGTGCAAACTTTGGGTGCCGAGGGGCTTTTTCTCTTCTCCTCTTTAGACACCAACCATGACCTCTATCTCAGTCCGGAGGAATTTAAACCGGTTGTGGAGAAACTCACAGGTAGCTCAAACTTAAAATGTCCATTCCCTCCTGTAATGATCGATGACACCGCCTTATTTTTTTTTTTCCCACAGGGATTACACCACCGCGGGACATTGAAGATGAGGTGATTGAAGACCCAGATGGGGAGACTTTAACACTGGAGGCTAAAATGGAGCCTCTGCTCATGGACTCCATGACAAAAAGCAAAGATGGCTTCCTTGGGGTAAGAGCAAAACCAGCAAAATGCTCGCTCATCGCAATTTTGGTAAAATACTGTGGAAAACGTGGATAAAACATACCGGTAGTTACATACCTCAACTAAATCATGGCATTACCAAAGATTATGACAAATATTGGCATCTGGAGGAAGTCAGGCTCTCACTGAGAGACCACAATCAGCCCTAAAAAGTTTGTAGATTTATTGATTCGGATAGTTGATGTTGCAGGTCTCTCACAGCTGCCTGAGTGGTCTGCGCTCATGGAAGAGTCCAGCCGTGCCTTCCTCTTCTTTCTTCGCCAGCCAGTTCAAGGTCTTCCTTCCGCCCAAGAATAAGCAGGAGGTTGGAGACACATGGTGGGTGATCCCCAGCGAACTCAACATTTTCACTGGGTACCTGCCCAACAACCGCTACCACCCTCCCACACCAAAGGGCAAAGAGGTATCTTTTAAAAAAAATCGTATTCTGTTCACTTCAAGTCAAAATGAGTGCTACATGTTGCGTTTTTGTTCTCACCGCAGGTTCTCATCCACGCACTGCTGACCATGTTTCACCCCCGACCCTTCATAAAATCTCGCTTTGCGCCTCAGGGCACTATCGCGTGCATACGTGCCAGTAACGACTTCTATTACGACATTGTGTTCCGGTGAGGAGAAACAAAAGTATGATGTCATACATGTTTGGAAAATTGTTCCCGTTCATAGCTACATTTCCATTTGAATTAATAAATAGTGATAATTGTAGGAGCAGCAGCACATAACTTTGCAAATTACTGTTTGTCATCAGAGCAATGTGCTAACTGACAGTGAGGGCCATTGTTTGAGATTTGTAAGTTTTAATGTGCAAAGAAGATTAAAAAAACCCCGGCAATTAACTCATTCAATACCAGCCAATTCTGGACCAAGTCTGAAAAGACGTTTAAAAACGTCTTTGGGAGTGAATGAATTAAGGGGATAGGTTGAGTTTTAAAATTGCTTCCAAAATGTGAACATAGCCTCACTTCACTAATCCCTCCTTCCCTCCATTCTGACCAAAGCCGCGTCCCTCACTGACGTGCGCAAGCGCAATTCTGAAATATTTGTGCGGGTTTTGAAAACATGTGGTTTTGATGAAAAGTCAGAGAGAACGCCGCCGTTTTCACAAAAAAAAAAAAAAAAAATCTCTTCTTAATCCCAAACAGGATTCATGCAGAATTCCAGCTAAACGATGTCCCCAACTTTCCCTTCTGGTTCACGCCAGGCCAATTCACAGGCAACATTGTCCTCGGCGAAAGACGCCTCTCACGTGCGGCACTTTCACCTCTACGTCCCCAGTGACAAGTAAAGGCGTTTTTTTAAGATGCACATCACAAAACTGAGCATGTTAGTGGCAGAGTTGTTATAGTGTGCTTTTTTTTCCGTCTGTGTCAAAGGTCTCTGAATGTGGACATGGAGTGGCTGTATGGCGCTAGCGAAAGCAGCAACATGGAGGTGGACATAGGCTACCTGCCACTGGTAAAGCCTTTCCAGCTACTTTTCGTCTATTTTATAGTAGAAGTATATATACAGTAGTCCATTGTTTCCCACCATTTTGGACCCAAGATACAGTGAAACTCCTCTACAACAAAATAATGTTTGCAGCAAGAAATCTTTCACAACAGGGGTTTTTTCACTGTAGCAAATTTGATCTCAGATGTAAACACAGACAAACACACACACAAACGTATGCGTACACGCACACACAATCGTATGTGTACTCTTTATTTTTATTCCAATAGTGCATAAGTATGAGCACACACTTATTTGACACTTCATAGAGTCAGTTTACCAATTTCATTTTACATTAAAAAAAAAATGTCATAGCACATCACCCCCCCCCCAAAAAAAAAATTCAGAACAAAAATACATAAAGCAAAGATGATTTAACTCATAAACTGACTTGCTCAGTGTGAAACCTGCTTCTGCTTCATTGAACACAAAGGAGATATACTCACAGGAAGCCATGACATGTCTCAGTCTGTGTGGCAACAGATCGGTAAGCATTTTCTTTCACAGCTGGAGTTGCAGTCCACCGGGCCGTCCATTCCCTCCGTCATCATGGACGAAGAGGGCAACGTCATCGACAGCCGAGGCGGCAGCGCTGAGCCGATCCGGTTTGTCTTTGAGGACATTGACTGGAGCGTAGAGATCGATCAAGAAGAAGCCGCCCGTCGCCTGGAGGTCACCCTGTATCCCTTCAAGAAGGTAAACGTGACTTTGTTGGGTTGTTGACCATGTCGCTTCATGGCTGGCTAACACTGGACTGTACCATAGGTCTCCTACCTGCCTTTTTCGGAGGCTTCCAGCGAGCCGAAGCAGAGAAAAAGTTGGTGCATTCCATTCTACTTTGGGGAGCACTGGACGACCAATCCTGCTGAGGTGAGACCGTCAGCGTTTAAACGTAACTCTTTGAGAGTCGATGACGTGAAATATCATCAACGGAAACCCTAATGAGGATTGCCAGCAATGGAAAATGTTCTGGGAATAGGCAAAAGAAAGTCTTTTCCAGCTTTGGTTTGACCATTAAGTTCCGAAAGGGGGAGAAAAAAAAACTTAACTATGGCCAGCAGATGGCAGCATTTGAATCTCTTTTGGATGAGATCACCATGTATGCTTGCCTGAATGCACACATACACACACGACAAATTACAGTCAAACCTCGGTTTCCGTCCATAATCCGTTCCAGAAGGCTGTTCGAAAACCGAAACCACGCTCTTTTTAAAATAAAAATGTTGATTACTGAACACGTCTGCTCACAATGGAAAGCGACACGAGGAAGCGTCACTTCACCGTCTACCCGAGGAAGCGTCACTTCCTCGGGTAAGGAAGGCGAGAGGAGTCAAATGGTGCATTCAAGTGCGCTCAGTTTGTTCGAGAACCGAAATTTGTTCGTCATCCGAGGCATAAAAAACTGGAAATTTTTGGTCGAAAACCGAGACGTTCGAAAACCGAGGTTTGACTGTAATACTACTTCTACTACTACTGCTACTATTACTATGACTAAATAGCGTGCAACTAGTTTGTAAAGTTTATCAAATGCAAAATTGTTACACTGGTGATTATTGGTAAATACATAGTTTACTATCATCATTTCGTTGTTGCTGGTATTTTAGAGAAGAAAAGCACAGTTCAGATTTTTGAGGCATCACTAAAGTATAAAGTGTTCACACAAAAGCCACTGTTGTACATAAAATATGTCTTTTCACAAAAAGGTTGTTTTCGGACTTTTTTCGGTTTAAAATCGGTAATTTGGGTGAAACCAACTCACGTTCTACTCTTTATTAGAAATAAAGGCTATAAGTTAGAAACTTTTTTTTCTGTGTGATGAAAATAGAGTCTAATCTTTCATTTGGTAGTTTCTGTGTTTACATTTACATTATATTCTGTAGGCTCTAAATTGGCTGACACTCAAGTTGTATTTTTTTTTTTAAATTACTGGCACTGAAAGAGTGAATGCCACTGTCCACATAACATATTTGTGATTGCCATTGTGCAATGGTTATTGTGGGGGTGGTTGGTCCTTGGTTGACAGCAGAGTCCTGTTCTTATAGTTGAAAGTACATCGGTCAATCACTTCCGTACGTTACAGCTATCATCTTAATTACAGTCAATATTTGTGTGACAGCCAGTCACAGGCCATACATACAATCAGATGAAAAACAGGAAATATTGCGGTAAGCAAGTGTGTTTTTCTTGTGCTGCATGACATCGCCTTATGCGAGTTTATTCATCGCACTCTGTAACCTCAAAACCACATTTGTCAGGACAGCCTTAAACCAAGCGCTCTCTTTTACCTCAAGTAGGGAACAAAATGACCCATTTGGGAGGGGTATTTTTTTTCAGCCCAAGTACTTAATATACTTTTTTCTATTCTCTGCATGATCAAGGACACAATAAAAGCTAGTTTGTGTCAATGATGTCACTGCACTAACCATCTAATTAAAATGCTCTGATGTCACTAATTAGATTTCTCATCACCACTCCTAGTGGCATACAGTGGAAACTCTGAAGGCGGACAGTTCAGACCAAATTTTGTACCTAAAGTTGGACATGACTTCTCATCAAGCGACACCTCATTTTAGTAAAC
Organism: Hippocampus abdominalis; assembly: GCA_018466805.1. Taxonomy (NCBI): domain Eukaryota; kingdom Metazoa; phylum Chordata; class Actinopteri; order Syngnathiformes; family Syngnathidae; genus Hippocampus; species Hippocampus abdominalis. The sequence continues at coordinate 13,699,882 of CM031705.1, read as the reverse complement.
AATTTGACTTCGACTGTGGTAAGCTCATTTGTACACTTGGGGCAAAATATGGAAGTGCAAAAACCTTCAATCTGAAGAAATAACCCAAATGTTTTCAAGACTTTGACAGTCGGGAATTATTTAATGATGATGTGACTGCTGACAAAAACAGTAGGATACATTCTGAAGTATCTCGGGCAATATGATCTGCTCACGTTCAGCCAAACGCCTCAGAACTCATCGGTCAGCGCTTCACAATGCAGATGGACAACATCCCAAAAGCAATGGAAGACTTTTCAAAGGCAAAGAAGTGAAATTTGGACAAAACTGAAAGGAAAATCCCCAAAGTACAAGTTAGGGCTCAAATCTAGAATCTGGTGATGTGTTTGTGTTCCAAACTTCAAGCTGTAATTGAAGTTTGAAGTAAAAAGTTGATTTTTGATTGCTTATTTGTCCCACATTATAGTGGCTCCTCTAAAAAGTGTGAGGCAGGTATACAAGCAGTCATTCTTTTGGTGCCCTAAACATCTGCATGTTTCGCTTATCTCATCCCTGGTCTGTAGGTTCCGGGCGAACTCTCCGGGAGACCGTCCTGGAAAGTTCGCCCGTTCTGGCTTTGCTCAACCAGAGCTTTGTGAGCAGCTGGTCTCTGGTCAAAGAGCTGGAGAACATGCAGGTGAGAGAGCAAAATATTTGCATACAAGCAATTCAAAAGTCAATTTTTCATAATGTGTCCCCTTTTATTAAAACAAACATTTCTGTTCCTGCGCTCCAGGCTGATGAGCGAAGCCCCGCACTGAGCGAAAAGGCCCGCCTGCACCTTGACAAGTACACCTTCCCTGTGGAGATGATGGTCGCCCTGCCGAATGGAACCATTGTAAATAACGCGACTCACGATGCTCCAGACAGAAGGAGCCAAATGAGTCTGAAATGTTCTCATTTGCAGGTCCATCACATAAATGCAAACTTCTTCCTGGACCAAACGTCCATGAAGCCTGACGATGGCGAGGAGCAGGACGGAACCACTTTCAGTTTCTCCGGAGGGTTTGAAGACCCCTCCACTTCCACTTACATCAGTTTCCTGAAGGAGGGGCTGGAGAGGGCTAAGCAGTACCTGGAACAGTAGAGCGTGTGTGTGTGCGTGTGTGTGTGCATGCGAGATCATTCCTGTGGCTAAACAAGTGTGATGAGAAAGCTTCTCCAGAGTTCAAGTGGCAAAGCACTGAGATCTGCTGAAAGGTTTTTTTTTAAATCGCAAACTCCACCATTAAGTTAACCCATAATGATTGTAGTGCATTTCAGGTTCATCTGGAAATTTGACCAAAGTTGAATATCGCAAATTTTTTTGCGAGTAATCAAAGCCTCCAGAAGAGGAGGTGGGAGGTGTGGCCTCCGGGCGCCTTTCAGCAGTTTGTGACGGTGCTGCCTGAAAGCTCTTCTGGAGCCGGGCAGAACCTGATGATCATTGCTGATGAAGCGTCTGCCAGAGGAAACACCTCCTATGTTACTCAATCGTCGGGGACTGATGCAGCAGGAGAGGTCTCCCGTCGGTGTGTGGCGCAAAATATGCGGAATTCAGGCACGGTCAGAATGTTTAGCAGCCTTCTGATAGCTCTGTGCAATGCAAAGAAGCAAAACTCACTAACACGAGGGGGACGAGCATTTTTTTTTTGGGATAGCTTTTACAAATGTGTTTTTCTTAGCAATACAACAATCTTGTCTGTATTTCATGTTGTTTTTTTTGACTATTTTCGTTCGCCAGAGGGGAGACACACTGCACCAAAGAACATTGTTATAATTTATAGTCGTTGACTCGCAGCTAAAAGAGCAAACAGTTGCAAATCAATCTGACAAGTCGCCTGTTTCTCACCGATTCATCTCAAAGGAAGCAATTGAGCGAAAGGCAAAATGACACTATTTGCTTGTGGTTGTACTCAAAAGGACCATGGTCTTATTTCCTGTTACAAAAAGGAAAATGTGTGACTGTTTAATATGTCTCATTTTGTTTTACCTTGAGCAGAAGACAAATTGTTCAGGTCTGTTGCTAATTCTCAGAAATGAGAGAATTCTGAATTTAACAGTAAAACACTGTGATTCTCTGAAAATTTTTGTACAAAAAAAAACGTGTTTTTTTTTCAAGCATAAAGTGTGATCTTTTAACACACCATATACACATTCGATTTAAAATGTCTCCATTTTTTTTAAACCACAAGAACTGTGATTAAAAAGATAGTTGTGCACATAAAATAAAACCATACCTTTCAAAATAAAAGCACCACATTTTACTGGGCTGTACTTTGCCTAAATCTATATTAGATTGTGCAAATGTATCGAATGTAGCTAGTGAGTCTAATCTAAACTTTTAATACGCCATTTTTTTTAGCAGTATCAGATATGAGCCTAAAATAGAGCAAATTGTGATCAATTTTAAGTATATATAATATTTTTATTTTATGCAGCATGTGACACTTTTTGATGACATCCTGTCCAGAGGGGGAGCATGATCATACCTAATACATGAGTATTAGTACACATGATATAATACTGTTCACGACTTTCTTTTACAAGCTAATGTGGCTACAGGGCTGGGCATGAAGATGCAGAGTTGTTCACGTCATAAGTGTCGACAAATTCATACATGGAGCAAAGTGCAAAGTCTTTCAAGAGCATGCCCGCAGAAATGAGTCACCCATTAAAATGTCCCTACAGCAGCCGGTGCTCAAAAAGTCCCAATCATCCTGATCCGTTTGACCGTATGAATAAATCCAACGGTTTGACCTGACTGGTACCATGAAAGGACAACCGTGTTGGAACACAGTTGTGGCAAGTGAACAATGAGACGCCTCAGCTGAACGTCCACACCTCCAGCTCCATGACTCGGAAGTCGTCGGTTTCTGAGAGGCAACAGTTATTGAAGGTGTAACAAGGGCTGCTGTGGCCCAGGTATAGATTCTCATCCACCCACAGACCAAAGTGACCGCTGCAGGGAGAGGGGGGGAAGGATATTAGATACTATAATGTGCAGGTGAACTTCAAATAATAGTTTGTGAATGAAAATCGGATTAATTGACGTCCAACTAAAAAGGCATCATTGTAGCTGGTTGACATGAAGATTGCAAAGAAAAGTTTTAGACATGGCAAAAAAACAGCAGATGGGTGAGTTTTCAGCAAATAGCGGAGTGGAGGTGGACCCCGCCCCCAACCTCCCAAATCCATTTGTGCATTACAGTCAAACCTCGGTTTTCATCCATAATCCGTTCCAATAGGCTGTTCGAAAACCGAAATTGTTCGAAAACCGAAACCACGCTCTTTTTAAAATAAAAATGTTTACTGAACACGTCTGCTCACAATGGAAAGCAACATGTGGAAGCGTCACTTCCTCGTCTACCCGAGGAAGCGTCACTTCCTCGTGTAAGGAAGGCGAGAGGAGTCAAATGGTGCATTCAAGTGCGCTCAGTTTGTTTGAGAACCGAAATTTGTTCGTCATCCGAGGCATAAAAAACCCGAAATTTTTGGTCGAAAACCGAATTGGTCGAGAACCGAGACGTTCGAAAACTGAGGTTTGACTGTACTTCATTGTAAACTTTACCTTCCTCCGCCAATGGCGAATGAGTCCAAGTCTCCTTTAATGAAAAAGGAATTCTCTCCAGTCCATCTGAAGCACTGTGGAATGATGGAAAACACACAAACTCACAGTGAAGGTTTGCAATTAAAAACTTCACTTCATACCACACAAAATGATAATTACCTTGAATCGAGGATGCAACATGAAGAGAAAGGTTTCTCCCGTGCCGTAAAATGTCTCACTGAGTCTCAGCGGGTGCGAGAGGAAAGCCCCGAATACCTGCAGAAAAAAAAAAAAAAAAAAGAGGTTCTGGCACGAGTGGTAGTCGTTATGTTCTTCTAAGATGCGGTAAAGCAGAGACTTCACCTCTTCCAGGGCGTCTTTGATGACGACGAGAGTGGGCGAGTCCGAGGCGCTCAATTTCCGGTAGAGGGACTTGAGACTGGCGCCGTGGCGAGACGTGCTGTACGCCAGCTGCCAGGCGTGGCCCACCGTCTTTGGGGGCAGCTCTTTAGACAGCTGAGAAAAGATGAGGTGATGAGAAGAATTAATATGGAAATGTTGGGGGGGGGCAACAACGTAGGGCTGCACAAGGAATTTAATTAAAATGAAATAAAATTGCAAAATTTCAGGCCCAAGCACAAAAAAATCATTCTCAACTCATAACTATAATAGTTTTTGGAAATATTTTAAATTACATTAAATAATATTTTTAAAAGTCAGTACGAGGGTGGACTTAGCCAATCAGGATGCAGAACGCAATTCACTGTTTAAAAGCCTTAAAAAAACTGCACTAAAAAAAATCTGTGAAACAGCGAAGCCGCGAAAAGTGAACCGCGTTAGAGCGAGGGATCACTGTAGAGTAGAATGCAATTTTTGACAAAAAAATTAACTGCTTCATTTTGGTCAGTTGGCTTTATTCCTTCATTTTTTTTTTTTTTATATCTACTGTATGTATATTTTGTTTATTTATTCATAACGTGTTGAGATAAGCTCAGTGCTTAACTCATTCAGTACCAGCCAATTCTGGCCCTAGTCTGAAAAGACGTTTAAAAACGTCTTTGGGAGTGAATGAGTTAAGAAGTACACACGTGAGGCCCGTTCCTGTGGCTCACTGACCTCTCTGACATGTGACGCTTCTAAAATGTGGCTGTTCTCCACAATGGCATTCAGTCCTTCCGGGTCCCGGTCGGTGAGCTGGCCTGGCTTGTCCCTGTTGTCCTCCATCAATACCATCTGCAAAGACAACGCAACTTCATTCTACTATCTTCAAAGAGACACAGCCTTGATCGGCAGCGTCTTCAAAAACAAACCACTCACTCACTTCCCAGTCATCTCCCGAGTTGTGTTGCTTCTGTAACATATCCTCCTCCTCCTCCACCTCGTCATTCTCATCATTGTCCTCCACCAGGACAAACTCCTCTTCGTTGTGATCCGCCTCCCCGTCGTCTCCTCCTCCTCCTCCTCCTTCGCCCTTGAGCAGACACAAGTCGGGTCGACGGTGCTCGAGAAAGGCATGCAGCTCATTGGAGCTGAGCGGGAGGACAGAAAGTCGTTATTGAGGACAGCTCGGGTGCACAAACAGGTTAGCAGCTGTGTCAACAAGCTGCCAAACAAGTGCTTGAATGGACAATCTGAGCGGCCCCCCGAATGCAATTTAGGATTTTAGCGTTCCGGTTAGTCACGTTGTTCTGTGTTGAAACATTAACTCAGACAGGACGATACACTCCGGGGTTGGTTTGTTGTCCTGTCGAGCCTTGAATTTATAATTCTGAGAAAATACATTTTAGACAATTTTACGCTTGCAAAGAACACTATACAGTCAAACCTCGGTTTTCGTCCATAATCCGTTCCAGAAGGCTGTTCGAAAACCAAAATTGTTCGAAAACCGAAACCGTGCTCTTTTTAAAATAAAAATGTTTACTGAACACGTCTGCTCACAATGGAAAGCGACACGAGGAAGCGTCACTTCCTCGTCTACCCGAGGAAGCGTCACTTCCTCGTGTAAGGAAGGCGAGATAAGTCAAATGGTGCATTCAAGTGCGCTCAGTTTGTTCGAGAACAGAAATTTGTTCGTCATCTGAGGCATAAAAAACGCGAAATTTTTGGTCGAAAACCGAATTGGACGAGAACCGAGACGTTTGAAAACAGAGGTTTGACTGTATATTGTGTGGATGATCGCGGTGTGGAACAACATGCGAGCCCTGACCTCAAACCCATCAAATAGGTTTTAAAACACTACCACGCAGAGTTCAACAGATTATTTTTCTGCATTTTATATCTACAATCATACCTCGGTTTTCGACCAAAATCCCTTCCAGAAGACTGTTCGAAAACCGATTTGTTCGAAATCCGAAACCACGCTCTTTAAAAAAAAATTATTGAACATGTCTGTTCACAATGGAACGCTACCCGAGGAAGCGTCACTTCCTCGTGTAAGGAAGGCGAGAGGAGTCAAATGGTGCATTCAAGTGCACTCAGTTTGTTCGAGAACCGAAATTTGTTTGTCATCCGAGGCATAAAAAAAAAATCTAAATTCTTGGTCGAAAACCGATTTGGTCGAGAACAGAGACGTCCGAAAACCGAGGTTTGACTGTATCACACACAAGGTGAATCTTGTACAGGCTGGTACATCATGGATGGCCATTTTTCGAAGGGGATTTCAAACATGTGGCACATCACACATGACCTTATGGCTAAGCATCCCATTTAGGAAACCATTAGTCAGACACTCCTTGAAAGTAGAAATAGTGCGGCTAAGCATCCCACTTCTGACACCATATGTCCATCACAGAAATCATGAAGAGTTTCTTGTAGGGAATGTAGTATTCAAGTCCCTTCCAAGGACCAAACGCCACATAATACGTGTGCCTGCTCTCATATTATTTATGTACCAGCCCACTTCCATGTCATGAGTCAGCGTACCTCTCCTGCGAAAGGGCGATCCAAGCTTCTCGTCTGGCAGCCGTGCCAAACTGAAATCCTCCAGCACGCTTTTTCCTTCCTGCATTCGACTGAACCCGCAGCCGCACAAACATGACACATTTTGGACTTTTAGCTGAGGATCTGCCAGGCACTGGAGATTTCAAAAGAGAACATGTATTGGTTCTTTGGAAAACACGCATGACGGTATTCAACATCACACGCTTGTAGATACCTGCAGTCTGACTCCCCACAGAAGAGGACTGCACCTCATTCGTATTTACTTGAGTGGAAATGTCTGGAGCTCCGCAGCAAAAGGTGGCGGCCACGCCGAGAGCTCCTCCGGAAGCTTCTGATGCTATCTCAGACGGGCTCTTGTCAAGCTGGTCGTCAGACATGTTTCTACTGTCAGTGGGTTCAATTGGTGTCAAAGCCTCCTCGTTGAGACTCAAACTGGAGAGAGCTGCAGGTACTACAAGTGGAATTGACTGCCCCTTCTCATCGTGGCTTTTGACATTTTTCAACCTCTGGAAAAGTGTCTTCCCTTTTCTCCTAAAAACCAAAGAACTTTAGATTAGATGGACAGCTGGGATTGTTTGTTTATTTATTTATATTTATATATTTTTTATTATTTTTTATTTTTTATTTATACTATGTTATATAAATATTTATATTTTATTTATTTATTTATAATCAATTTTAAAACATGATTATGTTTTAAAATAGAAATCGAATAAAAACAAGACAAAAAAAAAACGAAGATTAGGGAGAATAATTTTGCAACAATATTTTTTATAATTCATGTAACGTATATATGGACAAGGATATGCTTTGTTTTATGATCCAAAATATTTAACTTAGTATAGCGCTTTCGATACGCTGCGCCTCGGGTGAAGTGAAAATGAAAAGGAGAACCGCAGTCGCCGATGTACTTTCGGCGCTTTATTGAACGGAACGAAGAGCAAGGAACATGGAGAAGATACTAATAAATTAGCTTCTTTATATTCTCATTTGCTATGTGATGCCATATTTTTGTGTTTAATTTTACAATACAGTGCCGTTAAAATCTATGTTGGTATTTTTCGGAGATTGGAACGGATTAATGGCATCTGAATTCATTTTAATGGGAAAAGTGGATTTGATTTCATGCTAAATTGAGTTTCTCGCTTGTTCAGGAAACAAATTAAATTTGTTCGATAAGGTACTAGTGCAGTCATATTTAAACAATGAAATCCATTCTGATGATGGTCACCAAATTCTTTTCTTTTTTTTTTACCTCTGCTGGGAGTAGTGAAAGTGAACATGCGAGATGTCTGAGAAGAAGGAGACAGACGACAGCCTGTCCACGGAGCATGACAGGAGATACTCCTCGCAACCGTGCTCCTTCACCAGTGGGTGTGTTTTACACGGGTCGAAGAAGAGCTTGTTTGTCGTCACCAGGAGGGTACCGGAAACCACACCCTGACAATGTAAATAAATATATGTAAAACACACAAACACACATAAATATTTGGAGGGTTACCAGAGTCTCAGAACTGGATTTAGAGGTACCACCGTACATACCTTGCGGTCAGTGATGTGGCGGCAGAACAATTTGAGATAAGGCGTGGCATCAGGACCTTCCACCAGGCAGCACTCAGGTGGTAGAGCCAAAAGGCAGAGCTGTCCGTCGGGCATCGGGACCGCTTCCACATCCTGTTGGCATCAAAAAGATGAGATGTTGCTAGGTGATTGAATGACTGATCTTACCTCATCTTTGTTGGTTTGAGATTCACAAAGCAGCTGCAGGCACTTTGTATTTTTGTGATGCGAACAGCTAATAAGTTGCGGTGTCCATGTGATCCTCAAATGTAATGTTTACATGATAACCATTGTTCACCATGCATTCGCCCATCCATCCATTTTCTTTATCCTCACAAGGGTCGCGTGGGGTGCTAGAGCCTATCCCAGCTGCCTTCGGGCAGTAGGCGGGGGGGACACCCTGAACCGGTTACCAGCCAATCGCAGGGCACACATAGACGAACAACCATATTTATTCATTGCACACTGCCGGACGGCTCGATTAAAAGCATCTATAATTTTGACCTGGTTTTGAATAATTTCATTTTTGGGCTCTGATGTCACACTCCTGGACCACACTTTCTGGAACACCCTACTCCAACTGTATCGAAACATATCATAAATGGGTGTTGACGTCATGCACAAAATGCCTTTATTAGACAATACGTATGCTCAACGAATATACATTTTAAAAGGCGTTAAACCAACTTTCAAATGTCATTAGAAGACTATCAGAGTTGAATTATACACTCTCCTTCCATACAGTCAATGGATATAACAAAGTTAACTAAGATTTTGCTACATAGAAACAATTTGTATTAGTTACCAGTAGTTTGTCGTATTCTGCTTCGGGCAAAGGTGACTGTGCAGGAGCCTCGAGTCGATCTGAAAAATCTGGATCCATCCCCGGCGTCGTCTTCTCCTTACAAGTCTCCGGGTCGGCTGTTTTGCTGCTCTTTTCCTCCTCTGCTCGCTGCTGCTTCACAATGGAAGACATGTTAAGTCTAACACAGACTAAAGCCCGGCAACAGTGGAGTACTTCCTCTTTCTGCCTGCATTCCCCCCTTCCCCCCCCACTCCTTTCTCTATGTTTGTAGTCATAGCAGAGCTCCGCATGACACCGTTTAGGACATTAGAGCCACCGTAAAGGAAGAGTATCGATACATTTAACACATCAGAAATGGTCACGAGTTGACCATAACGTCGGCTTTTTAATGATAAAAATTTAAGACTTTCTCCAACCATCAGCTGTTGCCCTGAGTTACAGGCACAAGTGCTGTTTTGCATGTCAACTCTGGGCAGCAGTAACAACAACAACAAGAAGTGAGTTTGCATCATGTGACATATGTTGACTCTTACCTCTCTGCGGACAAGGGCAGAGCACAAAAGTGACGATTGTGACCGGGAATGAGAACGAAGCGCTGTGTCATCGCTGCCGAAGTGTGATGAGATGCTAAACACTGACTCATCCTGTATGGGGAAGGGAAAAAAAAAAAAACACCACAGGACACTTGATTAGGTACACTTAGAGAAATATATGTACGAGCGGAGACTTCCGCCAAGGTGGAAAGAATGCGGTCAGCACGAACAGTCTTGAATTAAAGACGAATGAATTATTTCCATTCAAGAGCGTGGTTAAAAAAAAAAAAAAAGAGAAAATACCTTCGCGTAAACATGAGAAAATGCAGTCCTTCGGTTGTATTTTCTGTAGAGGCTCTGAAATACATTCAGTCTACCCATGATGACCGACCGGCGGGCTCGTCGATGAATTGAACCTTGGACACTGTTCCTTTATCATTTCCCAGCCATAAATGTGTCATGTCAGGGAGAGCATGCGTTTTCGAAACTTTGTACAGTTGAGAAAACTGTATTCCTTTTTTTTTAGACTTTAGATCAGCGTGTCAAACTCAAGGCCCGGGGGCCAGATCTGGCCCGTCACATCATTTTAATGCGGCCCATGAAAGCAAATCAAACATGTCAGCTTCCGCGATTCTTGCTCAAATCTGAACCAAAATGTCATCTTCTCATTTGTAATCAATAAGAGATATTGTAAACGTTTTCTTGTCACCAAACCACTTAAGACGTAACTTTGACAATACAGTGAAACTCCTCTACAACGAAATCATGTTTGCAGCAAGAATTTTTTCACAACAGGGGGTTTTTCACTGTAGCAAATTTGAAACAGGAAAGTGGGAATGGTGTTAATGCCTGAAGATTTGTTCACACTAGGGGGTATTTTCACCCATGTAGATTTCGTTGTAGAGGAGTTTCACTGTAGTTGAATAAACCATTTTTCCAGACTTCTTTTTATATAGTTTCAGTCATACCGGCCCTTCAAGGGCAACGGTAACTTCAATGTGGCCCCGCGACAAAAATGAGTTTGACACCCCTGCTTTTGATCAGCAACCATAAAATTGTGTGACTGACCGTGGTGCTTTTGTCTTCATGTAACAATTGTCCCATTTGCTCTTGCTTCACAGCGGTGTTGGAGTCCCCTGCGAGGAAACCAAAAGGCCATGCTTTTACTGTCATCATAAAAAATAACAAAAATTACAAAAACCCACAGACAATTTTGACATTAATATCACATAATGTGACAGGGAACGATCAAGTTGAACATTTCAGTTTAGAACAGATCCGATTGTTAAGAGTGTGGCACTAGTATCACTACTCTGGCTCACTCTAGTGGTACTTGAAATAATGGCTGTCCAAGTATAAGTCAGTTGTAAGGTACCTTGCAGGTAATACCGCCGCAGTATCGGGTTTCTGATGTGTGGGATGTGGTCCAGAGGTCGGCCAGGGGAGGTTTGATATTGATGATGATGGTGATGATGGTGAGTGGTGGCTGAAAGCTCCTCAAATACTCGGGCCTGAGGTTGAGTGTCCCAGGGCCGCTTGGCTAAGTGAGGAGGCTGAGGGACCCCCGAGGGCAGCTTTGAGCCAAGCCTGAAGACACACATGGGGAAAGGACACTTTTCATTTTTCTCTTCAGAAATTACAATTATCGTTTATGTGCACGTATGAATAGCTTAGCTCGCGTTGATGCTTGTTTCGACATTTGACATATATGGACGTTCGGACAAAGTGTTTTTCATGCTTCTTTATTTTGTATAGCAGTGGTTCAACAAAGGTTGTGAGACACTGGTCTAAAGTATTTATTTCACTAGTTGTAGAAGTCTTATCGCTGGTACACTGCGTGAAAAAAAAAGTTGAATGTACAGTATTCGAAATTTCAAGGCAACAAACTGATAAAATTTTAAGTTGGGCAATTCAACTAAATAGTTTACATTTTGCTTTCGGGAAAGTTGGCTTTACCTCATTTCAAAACAAAGAAATAAGAATGGCTGTCTCGTGTATTGGGCCAGCCTATTTAAAAATGTAAGTTAAAAACAACCCAGCAAATTATTTTGGAGCTAAGAACTAGCTTGCTTTGTTGTGCTAACTAACATGATTGCCATATATTTCGATAAATATTTCTAAATATGTTATAATGTTGAGTAAAATTGTTTGAATCTTTTTCTATGTTCATCGTCATCATTTTTTTTATTGACAGTAGTTTATAAATAAAATGTTGAAGTACTCTCTCGTTTCTTCAGTTTTTAGTACAAAGGCTTTAAACTGGCAGTTTAAAAACAATATACAAAGATTGGAATAATAATCTAGATCAGACAATATGAAAAAAATATATCGTTTTTTTTTTTTTTTTTAATCGCAGTCCTCCCAACTTACCGTCAAAATCAGTTAGAAGGAAGAGACGACAATTAGTCCTGTTTTATGCTCACATTTTCTGTGTTTGCAGGTTATGTGGAGAGCAAATATTACTCAAGTGTAATTGGTTGTAGTGTGATACTGTTGAGTGCAATTTTTCTTTGAAAAAAAACCCCTCAAAACTAAACTACTTGCTGTCAAATGTCAGCAGATCAGCAGAAGATTTATCCTTCCATCAATTATCTGATCCGATTATCCTCACGTGGGTCACGGGCGTGCTGGTTTTATTCGAGATTTGTTAAAACTGGGGCTCTTAAATAAAATTGTGCAAAGACATAATTTCTTTGTAACAACAAATAAGAACAAATACACCCAAAAGGTTTTTTTTTGTAGTCCGTGTCTTTGCATTCCTGGGCTAAAAATATTCTTGTTCATACCATAATCTGACACAACAGATTATTTGCACCACCGTTCCCCTCTCCTCACATTAACAGAGACGAATGAAAGGCTGTATTGTGGCACATTTTGAAACCCGAAAGGCAAACGCGAGCCAAATGTGTCACATGGCTTGCTTTCATTTCCATGCAGCACGCTGTAATCCTAACCTGGCCTTCACATTGCCAAAGTAGCTGGTCCGGGCCTTGTCCCTCTGTGGCTTGTGGTCCATGGCGATGTCCATCCTCCTCACAGACTGAGCCATCCTCTACCTTTAGTCAGACACTGGCTGCGGTCCTGCTGTAAAAGGACAAGGGGCTCAACTGGCATCCTTTCTCCTCCTCTTCATCCCCATGACTGGCCTTCCTTTCTCGCTCCCGCTTTACAGCATCTGCAGCGCACAACACAAGGCGGCAACTTAACTGTGGTGCAGAGGGGGGGTCAGGTTGCATAAATGGATGGATTTCTGCACACGCAGGAAAGTGATCTTAGTGGACTAATGGAGCCAGTTGGCCAATTCAATTAGTATGTCAAATCAATCGGGAGGGTGTATGCAAGCAGCTTTTAAAGGAGATTTTTTTCTCACAATTTAAAACAACTCCCAGGTGGCTTAACTCATTCACTGCCAGACCACTTAAAATGGATGTTTGACGTTTATAGCTTCCAGTGGCCTTGGATGAGTTTTAAAAGGGGAGTTGCAGTTTAAAAAAAACAAAAACCAACAAAGAACAAGGTTTGGCACACTTCGGGAGCTTTGCTGAAACTGTTGGAATGTGGAAAATAAAAGAATATCCATCTTTTGTTTGCTGACAAATGGGCATAAAACAAGCAAGCAGAATAAGAGTGAAGGGACTTCAGACATCCACGATTCAGAATCGATGCAAAATTTGCAACATTTCTGCCTGACATGTACATTTACCAACTCTTTTTGATATTCACTTGATTGTACATTCACAAAAAAACAATACACCGTGCACATATTGAGGGGTCTGGCTTTGTTCCCAGACTCGATTGGTGCGTATTGGTTCAGTGACGATCAAATCTTCCTTGCGGTTTTAAAACTCAACTCCCACTTTAACTGGTCTGGAATTATGAAGTATTTACAACAAATAGTGTATCTTTGCTCATCTACCTGTGTCAGCGACATATTGTGACAGAAAGAACAATTAAATGCTCTTCCTCTGGGGGGCAGAGGAGACGGTTAATCTGAGTATCCACCTGTTGCTATTCATAAAACTGTACAGATAATTTTTGGTTGAACTAATCAAATTTCATACTAATTAAGTATAGTTGTTTAAGTGGTGTGTTGTGAGATTTTTCTAATGCAAAATATGAGCCTTTGCTCAATAGAGGCGACTCTAAATGCATTCAACTACGCCTAAGAGCTACATGCCGACATGAATGTTACGTTGCACAGGACTGTTTGATCAAATCACAGCACAGGAATGCAGAATTCCCAGGGCCTGCAGCCTTCATCGCGGGTGGTGATTTGTTTGATCAGTCTAGCGTTCTATGACAACGCACGCCCATGTAAATAATCAGTGGCTCTTCCAGGAAGTGCTGTCGAGTGTATGTTAATCGTCAGGGGAAGTACAGAACTATACAAGGCATTTGAGTCTGACAAGCACCAATGGACCTGACGTTTAACAACACAGCAACTTCTGAACGGGTGAATCGAACATAGAGGTTGACTTTCACATACCGGTCACTCGCTGAGAGATGCCGACGGCTGCCGTTCTCAAATGTTATGGTATCGTCGCACTCAAAACACTGCTGCGTTCACGGTCCGCCCACTGGCTAATTTAAAAAGAATACAAATTTCTCCCTTTCAGGGCCGACTTCCTGTAAAAGCGGAAGTATGGTAGAGGGAATTATCTTGGACTATCAGTAATGAAAGATAGTCGAATCAGCGACTTTCTCTTTCTGCAATGTTTAACACAGTGTATTCGGTACTGTTTTAGAAGTTCCAACCACAATTAATTTTAAATTTAAAATGCCGTAAAATGTACTTGGGGGGGGGAATTAATCAAAGACTGTCCGCCGCGACCTGTAGGGGCGCCGTGATACAAAATTCTCTCAATCCGTCAGCGGAAATTGAGTACCAGCTTCCGGCAATGAACCACAACACACAACTGTGAAAGACGAAAAGGAGAAACTACGCTTAAAAAAAACCCACCACTTGGAACCTCCCAGCTTTCGTTTGCCGTAAGTTACGTTTTCTTGTTTTTAATTTCATCTTCGGATTCAAACGGAACCTTCGGAAAATCGGGCATACTTTCACGGTCATCGTCTGTTTTACCGACACGGCCTTGTGTGTATATTTGATGTAGTTAGCCGCCGGTGCTAATAATTCAGTGACGCTTTCTGCACTTACGCACTTTGGCATCTCTCTTCTTGTTATGCTCGTACGAAAGTATATTATCTAAAGAGTGTGTAAATTGTGACGTCACGACATGAAGCGTGTATGGTGATTTTTTTTTCATTGAATTAACGACTCCAAAAAGATTTCGTGATTTCATCGTCCTTAAAAATATTCAAAGGTAAAAAATGAAAGCATTTTTTACACGTTTGCTTTTGTCATACTGAAATGAGCTTGTTTTGATAGGACGGCCCCGTCATACGTGAGACGTCCGTGGTCCCACTTTTCATTCTGCCAGCTCCGTGGCAAATACAAATTTCGTTACCAATGACGCCCAAGTTACTGTCTCTAGCCGAGTTACACAGACGTTTTTGTCAATCTGATTGAAATCATTCCCACTGAAGATTTCTGGTCACCTGTTTACATGTGACGTGTGATCTTTTCCGATCCTCTCTTTTACATGCTCCGCTCAGTTAATCAGATCAGCCACGTGACATGCGGAGATTGATGCAAGCCTCACGTGATTGATCAAGATGCCGTAATTTTGTCTTTTTTTTGCCCAGTAGTTGTGATAGTTTTAACACTTTAATCAAACAACAGCTTGATAAAAATAAGTTACAAATACTTCAAAACAAGTTCTCACATCTCAGACAAGCTCTGGTGAGATGCTGCTATTTCAATGTGCGTATATGGTGGCATCACTAATGACCGATGCAGTTTTTTTAATATATATATATAATCATAATAAGAACAATACGGAGCATTTTCATTCCATTTGGTTATTGGGACACATTGAAATCAGAATACATGGCTCCATGTAAACCGGGTGACTGAAACAGTTCCCAAAGCAGGTGGATAACTAAAGAATTACCTTACTGCTTCAATTTCAGAGTTGATGAATTGGCGGGTACTCCAGAGACCAAACTATTCATACACAGTGAATGGTGCCACTGCCACAATTAGCGAAAATCTGTGAATTTATCTTCATTAGTTGAAGTCACTCAACAATTGCATCATATCCACCAATTCATAATGAAACCTCTTTAAACCTGAGCTCATTTTTGTAGTTCAGTCCTCTAAAGTTAAAGATATTTGGTAACGCAATGATGTGTCTTCTCTCTCTCCGCTTGTGTCTCGCCAACAGATGCTCTGACTAATCTCTAATTTACATCCCGAGAGTTGTCAGATTAACGTGGCATCTGTTCAGTGAACTGCTCATTCTTGAGCCACTAAGAGCGCCAAAGCGTCGGTGCTCCTCGGCAATCTGAGACATCACCATGGAAACCCAAACAGTAAGGCAGCCCTTTTTCACACGGCGTATCAATTAGCAACGCCCTTTTCGCACGTGATGGGGTTGGCACATCCTTTTTTTCACCAGTGGAAGGATTATGGATGTGCAGAGATTGATTCTTCGTCTTTACTTGTTGCAGGACGTTATTCCTATCTGGCAAAACAAGCCTCATGGATCCACTCGCAGTGTGGTGAGAAGAATAGGGTCCACTCTCCCGCTCAGGCCCCCACAAAGGGCGTGTTTTCAGGTATTGACCACTCATTCTTGAAATGCAGTCGCTCTATACAATCTAAAATTTATTCATATAATCAGGAACTACCAGGCCTTTCCGCTCTTCGCCCTATGGACGGCCCCATGGTACCCACTTTGGCAGATATTGCCTGGATTGTTGCAGATGAAGAGGAGACGTATGCCAGAGTGCGGTAAAGACAATTACAGGAATTTGTCACATTTATTTTCTGGGGTTTCTTTCAAATTATATGAAGATCAAATACACCAGCCATGTGGTAACGTAGGACACAAACTACAAGTTTAACTCACTCAAGTTTTCCTTCCATCCAGGAGTGACAGTCGCCCTCTCAAACACGAATGGAGGCCCACGCCGCTCCTGGTGCTACACAGGAACTCGTCTGTGCCCAACTTCCGACGGGAGGGCAAGCGGGTGGAGGGCCTGAGGAAACCCGGGGTCACTGCACTAAACCGCACCACCGCCCTGCAGGATGAGCTGAGCAGACTTCGGGCACAGATTGCAAAGATTGTGGCTGGCGATACTGGTAAGTCCATTATAAATGCCGAAAATGAGGATCGTGATTAACTCCTTCAGTATCAGCCAATTCTAGACCAAGTCTGAAAAGACGTTTCAAAACGTCTTTGGGAGTGAATGAGTTAAAAACGCAACCGGAAGTGTTTTTGTGGCCATTGAATGTAAACTATTGCGAATGTCCCCATGGCTTCATTCCAGGTTCCAACCCCCTGACTCCTGACCTGCTCTCCCCCGACGATACCACCATGAGCTTTTCTATGGCGCCCTTCGAGACCGCCCCCTACCAGCCGGCGGCCGCGGCAGCTGCGGCGGCCGCCTCCTTCGTCATCAGCGACGTCACCGAGGAAGACGAGGAAGAGTTGGAGGAGGAAGACGCCGACGACGACAAGGACATGGTGTCTGTGGTGTCGGAGCTGGTCCCCGACCCCTTGCCGCCGGTCTCCATGACGGCGTCGGCCACCTTTGACCTTGACAGGCCCAGCATGGACTACCGCGAGGCGGAGGAGGACACAGTGTCGCTGTCCAAGTCCACCAGTTTTGCAGACGTGATGGACATCTTGAAGGACATGAACCGCATGAAGATGAACAAAGACAGGTACAAACTGCCTTGTTGTTATTTAAAAAAAAAATAAAATAAACCTTCATCTTTTTTGATGTGTTTTAAAAGTATACAGTCAAACCTCGATTTTTGGACGCCTCGGTTCTCGTCCAATTCGGTTTTCGACCAAATATTTCGAGTTTCTTATGCCTCGGATGACGAACAAATTTCGGTTCTCGAACAAACTGAGCGCACTTGCATGCACCATTTGACTCCTCTCGCCTTCCTTACACGAGGAAGTGACGCTTCCTCGGGTGGACGAGGAAGTGACGCTTCCTCGTGTCGCTTTCCATTGTGAGCAGACGTGTTCAGTAAACATTTTTATTTTAAAAAGATCGTGGTTACGGTTTTCGAACAATTTCGGTTTTCGAACAGCCTTCTGGAACGGATTATGGACGAAAACCGAGGTTTGACTGTACTTGCTGTAGTGCTTTGCCATGTGGGAAAGGAGAGCCACAGTCACTGATGCATGTGTGTGTGTGTGTGTGTTTTAATCTTCAGATATAACAGAGGCTGTACGTCCTTAAGAGAGGAGGACTCTGCTTCTCTGATCTCCGAAGCTCTCAGGAAAAAGTTTGTCCTGAAGGAGGAAGACGGCGTCGCCGTGAAGCAGAAGTAGTTCACCCAGGCTTGCCGTTCCTGCTACTCCATGTAAGCCCGACTGCGTTTTCATCCACATATTATGATGAGGGTCACTGCTTATCTCCATCTTAAGCAGTTCTTTTTCTCCGCTTGTTTTTTTTTTTAAGGCCTTTTCCCAAGAACTGCCGTGGACTGCGGCCTTCCTCCTCAGACCTCAACGCAGTAGCTGCCTGCTGCCAGTTCGTAAACAAATCTGTATCATATATCGCCTATTTCTTACTCCGTTTTTCAGAACAGTGACTCAACAATATTGATTCAACTGAGGAGTGAGCACTTTTTACCCATCCAGCATTGAAAAAGGAGGGTTTTTAATTCGGAAATTTTCCAGTTCTGTATCGTACTTGAAAAACGTTTGCGAGTACACACAACAAGTTTAAAGTCCATGTATATATTTAGCCTATATTGTCTAAAACAGGGGTGGGAAACCTTTGATGAGCCTCAATCAACCCACTAGATTCACTTACACTTTTGGGAGTCCACAAAATAATTTGAAATCAGTTATTATGTAGTATAACTTTTTTTTTTCCCCCAAAATGACCATACCACAAACTTATTACTCCTCCCTTTGTTAGCATTGGGCCAATTAAACACGCTAATGTGATTGTGACATAAATCTGGCATCACTGCATATGCGCTGCAGTTCTCGGTACTTGCGATGCATTGTTTCCAATACGTCAAGTGGTGCTAAACCCAAATTGAGTAACTATAAAAATAAATAAATATGCCATTTGGAGGTACAACGTGATAGTTAGAGAATGAGTAAGTTTCATTGGTGTTTATGATTATGAGGGAGTCTTTGGAGACAAAAAGGAACCGCTGCACTTGAACGTTTGATGCAATCCCCAAAAAAACCTTAGTGGAACTGTTAGGATAAAAATCTCTCTTTCATAATGTCAGAGAACTTGATTAAACTGAAATGGGGCCCTGATAGAAAAACGGTTCCCCACCCCTGAAAGAAAGTGTGTGAGACGGTTGATATGATCCAAGCTGGTGGCAGCCTTTTGAAGCAGACTGGGAATTCCCGACCAAGCAAAGAAAAATGTGTGTGTGTGTGTGTGTGTGTGTGTGTGTGTGTGTGTGTGTGTGTGTGTGTGTTTACATGACTTTGTACAGGAACCTGCGAGTGGTGATTATAAGTATTCCTAATGACGCCTTACCGCACGTCTGTTGCCTGCTCCGATGCCTGATTTTATTCACCCCCAACCCCCGCCTGTGCCACAATTTCATTTTTATCAGACCATCCCTTATTGCCCAGCCATGTTTGTCTTATTTGATGCAATGTATTTAGATTGCTGTTATTTTTTCCCCCCCTCCACACCAAGTAATGTGTAATATGCTACTTTTATTTCATTATGCGTCATCTTTTTGGGAGGGAGATCCACACTGTTAAAAGATGAAGAATACCATTAAGACATTTCAGTCAGTCTCTTGACAGGTTAGATTTGACCTCAGTTTCTCCCCATTGATCCTCTTTGTTGAGTTGAACACACCTCCATATTGTACATGTTGACATTTGTTGTTGTTGTTTGTAAATAAAGATTCAGCAGATGTTTTGAAACTGTCATTTTTTGGGTCTTTGACTAGCCACATCAGTGTAATGTGCACTGGTCAAAGACCATTTACCCCCCCCCCCCCAAAAAAAAACCCTGCAACCACAATGTTTGTCATGTTTTTAAATAATAAAAATACAGTTTGAAATGTTACCACCAGGAGGCAGAGGAGCTCAGCTAACCAATTGAAAGAAGGATTAGCTCCATTAATGCAAGTATCACACTACTACTGTAATCTCAAACATTATTACCATACATTCTGTCTCATTCCCACCTAGTTTCCTAAATGGAACCGCACCTAAGTGAGCCACAATCTATTTTCTGAGAGACTCCTTGGCCTAGTTCACCTCCGCCATAAAAATCCTAAATGTAGGTCCTGATAAATGTCTGGGGGGCAACATCAAGATTTACCGTCATAATTAGGCTCTGTTAAATATAGATAGATCTCCATTCAACAGATTTTTTTTTTGGTGCTACTTTTGCTTATGTTTTACCTGTACACCTTCATATAGGTTGTGTTTATGATTGTGTTTTTCCTGCTGTGTCTATGCAATTTCACCTGTATTGATTTTTGCCCAATAAGATTAATTTGGAATGGTTTTCCCCACCTTTGTAATTTTGGTCAGCTGTGTTGATTCGGCCACCAGTTTCAATTACGCTACCCGTGTTGATTATGCCACCTGTTTTTTCGAATATCTCAGCTGTTTTGATTTTTCTGGTTTTGATTACCTCACCTGTGTGGATTGCCCGACCTGTCTTGAATACCGGCACCATATTTCCATTTCCGTACCTGTGTTGATTCTTTTCTGTTCATTATCGCACAATTCCTAGCCAGACGTATCACAAAAACAGCCATTTTAAGGACAAAATATGTGTTTTTAAAAAAATCTATTTTAATGCTGAGATGCAAGACCCACTCCCCAATTCCAGAGGCTTGACCCGTTTTGAGTAACTCCCCATGCACTTCAAACGAATTGTTAACGGTTCTCAATTTTTATAGGCCAAATTTCATTCTGGCTTCGGGCCACGAACCATTGTAGCTTCTCTGATGGCCTAAGTACAGTCTTGGATTTGGAAGTGCGATTGGTTGATGTCGTCCATCTAGTGGTGAACACTGTTATGAAAAAACAGTTCTACTACAGTACTGCAAATGTTTTTAATTTCAAAAATTAATAAAGGGCCAATCTGAGCATGTGTGTGCACCTCCAGTTAGCCGTCTCCATAATGCTAACACAGCAGCAGCAAAAAAAACACAAAAGTTTCTTACTGTTGCTTTAACGCAACTCATGGCAAAACACACCCGCACACACACGAATCTTATCACCAGTTGACCAGATCAATATGCACCACTAGCAGAAAAGTACAATGGAGAACATTCAGTCACAGCCAGACCAAGGTTCGGAAACTCCAGCGGAGCAAGAGATTTTGGAAGAATTTCACACACATCGGCATTCGCCCTCTCAGAAATTTCAACAAGGTATGTGTAGGGGGCTGCTTTTGTTAGTCACTTGATTTTCTGTTTTGTTGCATTATTTTTTGCTTTCCTGAGTGTCTTTGAAGTAACCGTTAATTTACGTTTTTTCTGAGGGGGTCTTCGAACGCCTCTCGAGTCGAACGGCAGTTGAGAAGGCGCGTAGTCCAACATCGATGTGAACCAAATCAGTGTGAAACGAATTAATAAAGTAAATATTCTAAAAACCACCACGGCAGCTCTGTTTGCTTCGGAGTTGGAACATATACTTTGAGATTTTAACATTTTCTTGTGCTGCAGTTAATGACTAACTTTGAGGTCCACTTTGTCTATTAGTGTAGCTGTTTGGTAACGCACTGGTGTGTGGTCATTGTTTGAGGAGCTCTCAAGATGTTTGGGGGATTTTAAAAAAACATTTTGTAGGAATCTTTAACCCAGTAAACATTATCAAGGTGTGTTCATAGCAGGAGCTGGATCTTGGATTCCACAGCACAAGGTGACTCTTCTGCTTCTGGGCCTGCTCAATGCTGTTCTACTCATAGCTGCTGTTGTCCTCACCATTTACTGTGAGTAAAACTGCACTCAATGCAGCAGGTAGATTGTCACACAACGACGAGCCAAAATGAGTGTGTCCAAGATTAAAATCTAATTTGTTTAGTTTGAAGTAAAGGCTCATGTCAGATGTATTTGTCTTTTGAGGACCATGATTCACCATCAAAAAGCTGATCTTGGACGATTTCATGACACGCGTGTGTTTTTGAGCCTCAGGTGCCAACGCCAACGAAGATCACCTTCTGACTCCCCATTCGGCTGTCTCGTCCCTCATCATCGAGCGTAATTATCTTCGCAACCACAGTGACATCCTCAAAGCGCGGAAAGATGCGGAGGAAGCATTAGTCAGAGAGCAGACGAGCCAGGTTCAGCTGAAACTGCAACTGAAACAGCAGGCGAGACTGGGTGACACCCTTCGCAGCCAAATTGAAATACTTCAAAAAGAAAAGGCTCAGTTAGAGGCGACAAAAGCTATTATTGGTAAGTCTTGAGATCGCGGTGCAGTCAATCTTGGAATCGCTGTATTAAATAATCATCATTTTGGGATTGTTGCAACAGAGCAAAACTGTGGTAGATGTCCATCAGGATGGACCCTTCTTAAATCAACCTGCTATTATTTTTCCCTCCGTGAGCCCAACGCCCAAAAAAACTGGCAAGACAGCAGAGCAGACTGCATTGGGCGAGGCGGGGACCTTCTCGTGATCAAGAACCTGCAGGAACAGGTCCAAAGACAATATTTCATTTTTTAACATGAGAAGACATTTATTTTTAACATTTTTTGAAAAATAAATCTCTGTCAGTGTTCACATTTTCAAATGATCACATTGATTGATGAACTACATCATGGACTAGTCACCCGTCGGGACTATATGGCACATTCAGACGGATAACCACTCACTCCCACATTCACACCAGCAGTGACAAACAATTATAATCCATCCATCCATTTTCTGAACCGCTTTATCCTCATTGGGCCGTGGGGGGTGCTGGAGCCTGTCCCAGCTGTTTTCGGGCAGTAGGCGGGGGGCATCCTGAACCGGTTGCCAGCCAATCGCAGGGCACACAGAGACGAACAACCATCCACACTCACACGTGCTTAAGGGCACCTCAGCAGTAGTCAGGGTGCAGAATTGGATCTCCTCAACAACGAGTTGCTGTTTTCTTGATTTTATAAACACTTTGTACTTGTACAGTTCTGTTCAACTTTTGGGTTTTTTTTTCCAGGTACTTATAAGTGATAATGTTCCAAAAGCGAGCTCCGGTTCAAGTTTGTGGTGGCAGAATGGATTTTGGATGGGTCTACGAGACACCGAGTCACGGGGAAAATGGACATGGATAAAAAACACGACTGCCATTGAAACAGGGTGTGCACCTTGCTGACTTCTAACGCATTTATTCAATACAACAATCCAATTTTGTATGTTATTTGACTTGATTTACTCAAGGTACTGGAAGAATAACCAGCCCACCACCACTGGACTTCAGACTGGGGACTGTGCAGCTTTTTTTTACTTTACCGACGCCACAAAAACATGGTACAATGGAAACTGCCAGGACCATCTGTTCAACTGGATATGCGAGATGGAGGCAAAGCCCTTTGAGTAGAACTGAACGTAATCATGCTCATGCAAAATGTCCAATAAACCGAAGGGCATAAAAGCCCCAAATGTAATCCATCCATTCATGCATTTTTTATTTCTTGCGCTTGTCTTCCTTTACCACTGAATGGCTTCGGTCCTGAATACAAGAAAGGAGCACTCATGGACTACAAAGCCAGTAGGTTTCCAAGGTCAGCAGGCTCGGTGGATTGGTAGAGCCCAGAGTTCAAAGCAAACATGGTGTATCAGCATTTCGCTGTTATGCTGCGTGCAAATGAAATAAGATGCAAATAGAGCTGAATTTCAATTCTTTTAGACTTATATACTTGCTTCTAAATATTGTGTTTTGCCTTTAAATGTTTTGTAAATTTTAGATTAGGCCATTTAGATCGGTGACTTGAGCTAGGCCATTGTGTCATGTGACCTTTCCTCCTGTGTCTCAATCTTCCTGGCATCCATTAAATACTTCAACTGAGAATATGAAGTCTTCTGCTAATTACTATGACCATAGCGAGCATTAAAGGTAAAAGATAAGTTTCTTTTTTTAAATTGACTGTATATATACTACAAAAAACATATCTGGAGCCATCTGATTTTATTTGGTGCAACCGATTGCTGAAAAAAAAATGGAGGAAATTAAAATAAAGTATATGTGGAGTCTGCTGAAAAAATAGTATCTGGATCCAAGTGATTTTGTTTCGTGCAACCATTTAATGAAAGAAAATTGAGTAATTTCAACAAAAACAACAAAAAAATTCAGTGTGGTCACCAACCAATCCCATTCAATGTGTAGGAGACCCCCCCTTAGAGGACTGCGGTCAAGCCAGCCTCCACTCGCAATATCGAAATCAAGTGAGCCGCCACTGCTATTGTCAATACTGTGCATTACGGTAATCTGCCGCTAACGAGCGGCGTTGGTCACCTTCAAAATAAAAGCGTCTCCACTAATGCATAAACGTCATTTGTTTGGGTTGAAAGAAATTAATAAAAAATATCAAATAAAGTATTTCTTGGCTGTCAGCTAACAATACGCTCACCCCGGAAGAACAAGAACTCTCAGAAAAGCACAAAAAAGCATTCTCAAGTGGAGATAGAAAATAAAGTCAATGGTAATTCTACATCAATTTCACCTGATAATTTTTGAAATTTTTTTTGAAAAAATTCCTAAAAATTAAGTTTTCGTTATCCCGTGAGGGCTGTAGGTCTGGGGGTAACTACCGCACTCCGGCTATCCAACGCGACCACTCCCGTCCAAATCTGATGTCGCATTTTGAAATAAAAGGCCTCTGAAATGTGGCAAGATGACCTTATTTCTGACATGGCCTGAATGCCTAACAGGTTGACATTTTCGACCGTTTTGAAAAAATTCCTAAAAATTAAGTTGTCGTTATCCCGTGAGGGCTGTGGGTCTGGGGGTAACTACCGCACTCCGGCTATCCAACGCGACCACTCCCGTCCAAATCTGATGTCGCATTTTGAAATAAAAGGCCTCTGAAATGTGGCAAGATTACCTTATTTCTGACATGGCCTGAATGCCTAACAGGTTGACATTTTCGACCGTTTTGAAAAAATTCCTAAAAATTAAGTCGTCGTTATCCCGTGAGGGCTGTGGGTCTGGGGGTAACTACCGCACTCCGGCTATCCAACGCGACCACTCCCGTCCAAATCTGATGTCGCATTTTGAAATAAAAGGTCTCTGAAATGTGGCAAGATTACCTTATTTCTGACATGGCCTGAATGCCTAACAGGTTGACATTTTCGACCGTTTTGAAAAAATTCCTAAAAATTAAGTCGTCGTTATCCCGTGAGGGCTGTGGGTCTGGGGGTAACTACAGCACTCCGGCTATCCAACGCGACCACTCCCGTCCAAATCTGATGTCGCATTTGGGAATAAAAGGCCTCTGAAATGTGGCAAGATGACCTTATTTCTGACATGGCCTGAATGCCTAACAGGTTGACATTTTCGACCGTTTTGAAAAAATTCCTAAAAATTAAGTCGTCGTTATCCCGTGAGGGCTGTGGGTCTGGGGGTAACTACCGCACTCCGGCTATCCAACGCGACCACTCCCGTCCAAATCTGATGTCGCATTTTGAAATAAAAGGTCTCTGAAATGTGGCAAGATTACCTTATTTCTGACATGGCCTGAATGCCTAACAGGTTGACATTTTCGACCGTTTTGAAAAAATTCCTAAAAATTAAGTCGTCGTTATCCCATGAGGGCTGTGGGTCTGGGGGTAACTACAGCACTCCGGCTATCCAACGCGACCACTCTCGTCCAAATCTGATGTCGCATTTGGGAATAAAAGGCCTCTGAAATGTGGCAAGATGACCTTATTTCTGACATGGCCTGAATGCCTAACAGGTTGACATTTTCGACCGTTTTGAAAAAATTCCTAAAAATTAAGTCGTCGTTATCCCGTGAGGGCTGTGGGTCTGGGGGTAACTACAGCACTCCGGCTATCCAACGCGACCACTCCCGTCCAAATCTGATGTCGCATTTGGGAATAAAAGGCCTCTGAAATGTGGCAAGATGACCTTATTTCTGACATGGCCTGAATGCCTAACAGGTTGACATTTTCGACCGTTTTGAAAAAATTCCTAAAAATTAAGTCGTCGTTATCCCGTGAGGGCTGTGGGTCTGGGGGTAACTACCGCACTCCGGCTATCCAACGCGACCACTCCCGTCCAAATCTGATGTCGCATTTTGAAATAAAAGGTCTCTGAAATGTGGCAAGATTACCTTATTTCTGACATGGCCTGAATGCCTAACAGGTTGACATTTTCGACCGTTTTGAAAAAATTCCTAAAAATTAAGTCGTCGTTATCCCATGAGGGCTGTGGGTCTGGGGGTAACTACAGCACTCCGGCTATCCAACGCGACCACTCTCGTCCAAATCTGATGTCGCATTTGGGAATAAAAGGCCTCTGAAATGTGGCAAGATGACCTTATTTCTGACATGGCCTGAATGCCTAACAGGTTGACATTTTCGACCGTTTTGAAAAAATTCCTAAAAATTAAGTCGTCGTTATCCCGTGAGGGCTGTGGGTCTGGGGGTAACTACAGCACTCCGGCTATCCAACGCGACCACTCTCGTCCAAATCTGATGTCGCATTTGGGAATAAAAGGCCTCTGAAATGTGGCAAGATGACCTTATTTCTGACATGGCCTGAATGCCTAACAGGTTGACATTTTCGACCGTTTTGAAAAAATTCCTAAAAATTAAGTCGTCGTTATCCCATGAGGGCTGTGGGTCTGGGGGTAACTACAGCACTCCGGCTATCCAACGCGACCACTCTCGTCCAAATCTGATGTCGCATTTGGGAATAAAAGGCCTCTGAAATGTGGCAAGATTACCTTATTTCTGACATGGCCTGAATGCCTAACAGGTTGACATTTTCGACCGTTTTGAAAAAATTCCTAAAAATTAAGTTGTCGTTATCCTGTGAGGGCTGTGGGTCTGGGGGTAACTACAGCACTCCGGCTATCCAACGCGACCACTCCCGTCCAAATCTGATGTCGCATTTGGGAATAAAAGGCCTCTGAAAAATGAAAATATCACCTGGGTTCTGACATGACATTTTCGACCATTTTGAAAAAATTCATTTCATTATGTCGATCGAAATTGAGCTTCCCCTCCTTTACAGACTAGCATCTGCCACTGCTTTCAACATATACACAAACACAAATTAATACACATTCACACATTTATTTTGCACAATTTTACACTCATGTACACATTCATAATGTCCATACACACACACGCACATTTACAAATTTATTTACACAATTTTACACTCATGTACATATTCATAATGTCCATATACACACATTTATAATGTACACAATTTTACACTCATGTACATATTCATAATGTCCATATACACACAGACACATATACACACATTTATAATTTACACAATTTTACACTCATGTACATATTCATAATGTCTACACACACACACACACAGACACACACACGCGCACACACACACATTTACAAATTTATTTACACAATTTTACACCCATGTACATATTCATAATGTCCATACACACACGCACACACACTCAGATATATATAGACGAAGGTCTCCTAGGTGTCCAATTCACACTCATGGCTCACATACAACGCATGACCAATTCCCTGTTTTTGCCTTTGCCAAGCTCTCCACGGTCATTCCAAGGCATTGCTCGTGATACCACCTTTCACATTCGTCACACTGTATCTATATAAAGGGGAAAAATAAACAAACACACAGCATTATAAAACAACCTATTGCAAAATTATGTATCGGGCATCTTCCAACCAGAATAACTCTAAGTTGTTTTTACAATTCAACATACCACATATTAAATTTTTTCTGACTTGAACTATTCCAATTTAAACAGTGTATGCAAACCATCGTAACGGGAATATACATATTCTTTTTCAGCAAATTTGCATAGTAGCGTTTTTAGAATAGACTTAACAGAAACATGGATGAAGGAGTCAGATGTAATAGAGAGAAATAAAAAACGCTGCGATTTTCTGGAAGAATGCGAAGGCATGAAAAATGTGTGAGTTCTTCTGTGAAAGTCTGGGCTGAAAGGCAAGAAACATTTGGATTGAGAAGATGATACAGTCTGGCCGTATCTCTCACACACACACACACACACACACACAAACTTAACATCTACCACTTAACATCTACCGAGGCCGTATGTGGCCCACAATGTGAAATGAGTTTCACGCCCTTGCTCTACACCTATCAGTGTTAAAACCATACAGAAAACACCCTGTTGCCTCACACCAGACCTGTATAGGAGAGCTTATAGCAAGATAATCTGGATCATCCTTCTCTGCCTCTTTCCTCTGCCTGTGTGCGCTGTCAGAAAATTAAACTTGGTGACTTTATGTTGTTGTTGTTGTGCAATCCTTTAAAATAAACCAACATGCAAAGGAACCAGTAGTTTAATGCGGCAAATTTACTTCTAGGTTCCTTTAATGGGGATAACAAAATATGAAGATAAATTAATTGTGTGGTCTTGCAATGTAAAACTCACCCAGTCAATCAAAGGAGGACCTGCTCCAGGTGGTTTGGCCAACGAGCACATGGCACAGTGCATGGTGGGATCAAATACTACAACATGATGAATCATCATTTAATGTACATTTAAACATACATACTTTTTTTGAATGGGTGATCAGTATAAACTAACCAACCTGATGCTGCCAGTATTTCCAATCCAAGTCTTGTTCTCTCATTGGCCATTTCTTTCGGTGACGAATCAAATTTAATATGTGGAATCTTTGGAAATGTTTTCATGAGCTCTGCGGCAATCTGAAACACAAAGTGATTTTCTTCAAAATTGTTTGGAGTGAACAATTTAAAAACACAGATTATACAAGGATGCAGTGTGTTCCCATTTCTTTTTTAAATGAAACACATCATATAGACACAGATAATACACAAGCAGAGGCCATTCTATATTATTGGAAGAGTTCTACTTGCCAAGGTAACAATCACACCGCAGCTGGATGAATCCTGCTGTGTGGGGTGGGCCAAACATCCTCCTTTCCAATCTTTATCCTCCCACTCTGCTTTTCCGTGGTGCGTTTTCCGCATTGTTAAGAATTCACTGGATGTTTGATGAAGGAGACAAAATTAAAAACTTTCCCACTGTGAAAATTAGTCTTACTTGGTTTAATTGAATTGAATTGAATTGAATACAACTTTATTGTCAAATGTGCTGTACGTATGTGTAACATACAGCACAGATGAAATTTCTTCCCCCTCAACATAAAACAAGAGGAGCCGCTGCGGGTGTCCGCGCCGCCATCAAAAGAAAAGTTGACCAAGAAAATGACAAAATAATACAAGACAACACATGAAACACATACATACATTGAATAGCCTGAAGAGTTGATGAGAAAATATTCACATCTGCGATACAGGTGGCACAATTAAGTTTAGGTGTAGGCTAAGATATGTCAGGACCACATCTACACATTCTGCAGTGGTGAAATCATGGAAGTATAAATACCGGAATCTTTTGGCTGCAATCGTGGAATCGTTGACCTCTGTGTGACACTGAGCGGGATCCACCAGATATACTGTTCCAGTATCAGCATTTATGTACTGGAAAAGGTGTAAAGAGAAATCCGAGGTTACACATGCATATGTTATATATTTAAGGAAAGTGACATACGAACTAGAGGTTGCAAATTGTCAATACTCAAAACTTAGAGAAAACACCCTTGTAACTATTGTAGGCAAGGAATGCATTTCTTTTTCTTTTCCATGTGAATACATGAACTGCACTCACCAGAAGTTTCCAGTGGTTATTGTTTACATTTACAAAGGATAAAATTCCCTTGTAAGAGTTCAGGTTTTCCTGTCAATGCAAAAAAAAGATTAAGTCTTATAACTTACATTCATCGATCTAGTAAACACATGATGGTTTTGAGAGCTATCCCCCTAATTGGCTTGGGGGCCCTTCCCCAGGTCATAACAATACCTTCGGGAAACAGTGCCGTGGAAGCGTACTCTTGTCCCCAGAGATGATCAGTTCAGCAGTGTAGTAACTCATAAGATAAAAGCTCCTCATCACTCTGAGTTTCTTGGCCAAAACGTGAAACAATCCTTCAATGATCTATGTAGAAGAGCAATATTTTTGTGACATTGTTTTTCAAATGAGTATTTAATTATTGTACTTAATCATTATAAAAACAAAATGAGAACTGCACCTCGCCAGTGAGCCACTCATGAGGTCGGAGTGAACATAGCTCACTGTGCCGAATAAC
Source organism: Hippocampus abdominalis (assembly GCA_018466805.1). Lineage (NCBI taxonomy): Eukaryota > Metazoa > Chordata > Actinopteri > Syngnathiformes > Syngnathidae > Hippocampus > Hippocampus abdominalis. The sequence goes on along the minus strand of CM031705.1, from coordinate 13,670,106 downwards.
CATGTCAGAACCCAGGTGATATTTTCATTTTTCAGAGGCCTTTTATTCCCAAATGCGACATCAGATTTGGACGGGACATTATGAATATGTACATGAGTGTAAAATTGTGTACATTATAAATGTGTGTATATGGACATTATGAATATGTACATGAGTGTAAAATTGTGTACATTATAAATGTGTGTATATGGACATTATGAATATGTACATGAGTGTAAAATTGTGTAAATAAATTTGTAAATGTGCGTGTGTGTGTATGGACATTATGAATGTGTACATGAGTGTAAAATTGTGCAAAATAAATGTGTGAATGTGTATTAATTTGTGTTTGTGTATATGTTGAAAGCAGTGGCAGATGCTAGTCTGTAAAGGAGGGGAAGCTCAATTTCGATCGACATAATGAAATGAATTTTTTCAAAATGGTCGAAAATGTCATGTCAGAACCCAGGTGATATTTTCATTTTTCAGAGGCCTTTTATTCCCAAATGCGACATCAGATTTGGACGGGAGTGGTCGCGTTGGATAGCCGGAGTGCTGTAGTTACCCCCAGACCCACAGCCCTCACAGGATAACGACAACTTAATTTTTAGGAATTTTTTCAAAACGGTCGAAAATGTCAACCTGTTAGGCATTCAGGCCATGTCAGAAATAAGGTAATCTTGCCACATTTCAGAGGCCTTTTATTCCCAAATGCGACATCAGATTTGGACGAGAGTGGTCGCGTTGGATAGCCGGAGTGCTGTAGTTACCCCCAGACCCACAGCCCTCACGGGATAACGACAACTTAATTTTTAGGAATTTTTTCAAAACGGTCGAAAATGTCAACCTGTTAGGCATTCAGGCCATGTCAGAAATAAGGTCATCTTGCCACATTTCAGAGGCCTTTTATTTCAAAATGCGACATCAGATTTGGACAAGAGTGGTCGCGTTGGATAGCCGGAGTGCGGTAGTTACCCCCAGACCCACAGCCCTCACGGGATAACGACAACTTAATTTTTAGGAATTTTTTCAAAACGGTCGAAAATGTCAACATGTCAGAACCCAGGTGATATTTTCATTTTTCAGAGGCCTTTTATTCCCAAATGCGACATCAGATTTGGACGGGAGTGGTCGCGTTGGATAGCTGGAGTGCGGTAGTTACCCCCAGACCCACAGCCCTCACGGGATAACGACAACTTAATTTTTAGGAATTTTTTCAAAACGGTCGAAAATGTCAACCTGTTAGGCATTCAGGCCATGTCAGAAATAAGGTCATCTTGCCACATTTCAGAGGCCTTTTATTCCCAAATGCGACATCAGATTTGGACGAGAGTGGTCGCGTTGGATAGCCGGAGTGCTGTAGTTACCCCCAGACCCACAGCCCTCACGGGATAACGACAACTTAATTTTTAGGAATTTTTTCAAAACGGTCGAAAATGTCAACATGTCAGAAATAAGGTAATCTTGCCACATTTCAGAGGCCTTTTATTTCAAAATGCGACATCAGATTTGGACGGGAGTGGTCGCGTTGGATAGCCGGAGTGCGGTAGTTACCCCCAGACCCACAGCCCTCACGGGATAACGACAACTTAATTTTTAGGAATTTTTTCAAAACGGTCGAAAATGTCAACCTGTTAGGCATTCAGGCCATGTCAGAAATAAGGTCATCTTGCCACATTTCAGAGGCCTTTTATTCCCAAATGCGACATCAGATCCGGACGAGAGTGGCCGCGTTGGATAGCCGGAGTGCTGTAGTTACCCCAGACCTACAGCCCCTCACGGGATACTGAAAACTCAATTAATATCAGGTGAAATTGATGTAAATTACCATTGACTTTATTTTCTATCTCCACTTGAGAATGCTTTTTTGTGCTTTTCTGAGAGTTCTTGTTCTTCCGGGGTGAGCGTATTGTTAGTTGACAGCCAAGAAATACTTTATTTGATATTTTTATTAATTTCTTTCAACCCAAACAAATGACGTTTATGCATTAGTGGAGACGCTTTTATTGTGAAGGTAACCAACGCCGCTCGTTAGCGGCAGATTACCGTAATGCACAGTATTGACAATAGCAGTGGCGGCTCACTTGATTTCGATATTGCGAGTGGAGGCTGGCTTGACCGCAGTCCCTTCCCCCTCCAATTCTGCTGCTGAAGATTGCAAATTTCCCCAGTGTGGGACAAATAAAGGTTTTCTTATTCTTATTCTTATGTTATTCACTTGATTTTCTGTTTTGTTGCATTATTTTTTGCTTTCCTGCGTGTCTTTGAATTAATCGTTAATTTACGTTTTTTCTGAGGCGGTCTTCGAACGCCTCTCGAGTCGAACGGCAGTTGAGAAGGCGCGTCGTCCAACATCGACGTGTCTGTATTCGCTCCAGTGTGAAACGAATTAATAAAGTGAATATTCTAAAAACCACCACGGCCGCTCTGTTTTCTTCGGAGCTGCAACAAATGTTTCACACTCAAATTGGCCCCTATGGAGATTCGTCATTTACCAAATATGATACCTAGTTTTGGAGGGGGTCCCAGACCATGCAAACTCCACATAAAGGGTCCCAAAATATTATTTGAAACCTGGGACAACTTGACCGTGAGGCCCAAATATAGTGCAAGGTTTTGTGATTTCATTCAATTACTAACCATTAACATCAACTGTAGAGCTGGAAGGCTCTAGATTTTTTTGATCCCGTTACAAGTCGCTTCCTCTGGGTTGCCCCATGTCAATATTTAACTCATGAAAACCTTTTCTGTTTGTAATGCTGCACACACGGGGCAATGTCCTCCCAAATACTCCCTTCCTGCAGGTCTCACGAGAACAGTCAACATGGAGGAGAGCGCCTACAACAAACTGATACACCGGGAGGACCTGAGTGTGGACGAGCCGCCGCTCCACTCACACCAAGAGAAGCAAGGTACAGTATACTAATAGATACAAGACCTCTCCCTGTTATCGACACTGACTTGCTACTCAAAAGTTCTTTTATGCTTTCTTTGCTTCTCCGTGGAGTGTCCTTGTCAATGGTGAATCCCGCATCCAATTGGACCTCTCAAAGAGTGCTTCAAATCACGCTGGCTGGGCTTGCCGCTGTCCTGCTAGCAGTGGATATTGGCCTGGGAGTCTATTGTGAGTCCCCATTGAACGTGTTATGTGGCCATTAGATTGCAACAAGCGGGGAGTTGACAATAAAGGGAGTGTAAAGTAAAAACAAGAGTAGTTAAAGGTAATGTAATCAAGCTTTGGTGATCAGACCGCATAGTCCCCTTTGCATCTTCACTTCGGTTAAGTTGTCGTTTTTACTGTCAAGCTGCTCTGTTTAGTCTCTTATGTGCTGTGTTCAGGTTACTTTTGGATTTGCACTGAATGTGTTGGACATTTGGATTTGCATTCCCAGTACTTGGAAGTATAGTTTTAAAATTTCAGGGAAAAGGGGAATTTAATGAATTAATAAAGAGATCGTATGCATCTGATTCAAAATGCATGATTTTTGTTGTTGTTATTGTTCCTTTGACTCTTAAAAAGAGTAAAGCGGTCTTTCCAGATAAATTAAAGTGAAACAATGATTTTAAATAAATGTTGCATTGATATATTGACGCGCTCTCCAATAAGATAACTTCATACTATTTTATTCTTGACGTTATTCCTATACAGTGAAACTCCTCTACAACGAAATCTACATGGGTGAAAATACCCCCTCGTGTGAAAAAAATCTTCATGCATTAACACCATTCCCACTTTCCTGTTTCAAATTTGCTACAGTGAAAAACCCCCTGTTGTGAAAAATGTCTTGCTGCAAACATGATTTCATTGTAGAGGAGTTTCACTGTACTAAATCTGAGGTCTTTGATCGATGCTGCATTGAGTGTTTGACTGCGACGTTTCCATGGCAACAGACAACAACCTCACAGACGAGTCTCAGGCGGTGATGAGCATCAGCCGCGAGGTGGCTGCGCTGAACACGGCCTACGAAATTGCCTCCAAAAAACGAGCCGAGGCCAAAATGCAGTTGGCGCAAGAGAAGAGAAAGCATCAAATGATCAAGTGGCAGGTGGAACACCAGACGACAAGGAGCAGCGATGACAAAAAGCAGGCGGACAAAATCCAAACGGACATTACTATCTTAAAATCCCACATACCAATGATAAGTAAGACTTGTTTTTAACATAATACGCGGCCCACCACTATCGTGTGTCATTACATATCTTCTTGATCAACACAACATAAATATAATCATGCCTTTCTGCAGAGGAGGGCTGCAGACACTGTTTACCAGGCTGGACTTTAATCAACTCGGCATGTTACTTCCTTAGCTTCTCTGACACGTACTCTCGTAAGTCGTGGCAGGAAGCCAGGGTGTTTTGCAAAAAGCATGGCAGCGACCTGGCTATGATAGACAGTTTGGAGAAACAGGTGAGACCAATCTGGAACAGCTTTTATCGAATCCGTGCATCAAGGTAACATTTGTTATTTCTCGCAGTAACAGCAGTGTGTGTGTGTGCATGTGTGTGTGTGTGTGTTTTTTTAAATGCCGTCAACCGTCAGATGAAAATAAATCAGCTGATAAATCTTCATCATGATGAAAGGAAATCCATTACCCACAGTGGCTTCTGGATCGGATTGCAAGATGTGGAGAGCGAAGGAGTATGGAAGTGGCTGGACGGAACAAGACTGAATGAAGGGTAACACTTAAGTGATGCGTCCAATCATTGAGGTTTTTTTTCCCTTCAAAATATTGATGAATGAAGAAGAAAATGGGCTCGGGCAAAGGGCAATTTACTCATCTGGGGCAAAAAGGTTGGTGCTGGAGCACCATTAGAGGACTATCTGTGGACATGTTTGAGAGCAGTCATGCCCTTGACATGTTGCACTGAAAATACAAGCAGTAAGTAGTTATTTAGGTGGGAGTCAGGGCATACTGTTGTTGCATGTTTTGCAAACAAGACGTAAGACAGAAATGGTATGATTTCGTGCCATAAGTGTGTCAATGAGCACGGAATTGTGTGGCTGTGTGAAAGAGGCGACACTGTGATTTGAATAGAGCAGATATATAATGGCGCAGTAAAGCCGCAGTGCATTTAACATTAATGTACATGCTAAAAATACAATATTGCATGTGCCAATAGCTCAAGTGTAAAGCCATTGACTTTAATAGGTGCTCAAATGAAACATTTTATATCCTCTTACAGAGCAATAGAGGGACTTAGTCGTCCCTAAAATACATTTCAAGTATAAAATGAAGTATAGCGAGCAATTTAAAAAAAAAAAAGGGCTTTGATGCTGATTAATATGATCGGCCATTTGTTTCAGCTACTGGAATGACGGCGAGCCCAATAACTTGGGCGATGAGGACTGTGGAGCCACCTACCCCAGAGACAATCCCTTTAAAGGCTGGAATGATGCCCCGTGCACTTACAACCTTAAATGGATTTGTGAAATGTCAGCCAGTTAGTGTCTTTTTTTTTTAACTGATACGGCTGTATTTGTCAAGAACACAGACAGTCAAAAATGGTTCCAATTTATGAGATGTATTAAACTACAAAAGTTGATCTCTCAACCAATAAACAATGCGTTTGACTACATACACACTGTTTGACATGTTTGTACATTATGTTGCCATTCACGTCAAAAATACATTCTCTTACAAAATAATTCTCCAGTTTATACACAGGCCGGCATTTTGAGCCTCAATTGCAAGCTAAACTGTTACAAATGTGCTCTAAATATCATAGAATTTAGGATTTAAAGCTTTGAGCAACAGCCGGTTCCGTTATTGAATCTTCTGCTATATCGCACAGAGAAAATTCTCTTTCAAAACTTTTAGGAAGAGAGGTTTTGGAAAACCCTACATGGGGAGCATTCAAACCATTCCAAGAGTTCACAGTGCTGCAAAATGCTGGCGAAGTTGTACCAAGACCTGCTGAGTGTCGACGTGTTCAGGGAAGGCGTCTTCAGACTTTTGGGCCGCCATGTAGCTGCTCTGAAGATCTCCAATCTGGATACGCAAAGAAAAAATTACTAAATTCTTAATTTTTTTGAATTAACGAAAGGTGACAGGGGGTTAATAAATTACCTTTTCAGAGAGAATGGACAGATTGTAGTGAGGCTCATACATGTGAGGCGACAATGTGGCGGCCGTCTGCAGGAAGGCCTTTGACTGAATGCAAAAGGATGGAAAAATAATTCAGGTCACGACAATTTTAATCGCTTATTTATTTACGACAAATGTATTTTTGATCATCTATTATAGTTAGGCTAGTGACGTATGGCCGCATACAGAACAATGATACGCTCTTCCACTAGATGGCAGTGGGTGCATGATTAACCTGCGTATCCACTTTTTTTTTTTTTTTTTTTTTTTTAAGATTTCTGTTTGGTGGTGCGCTACAAGATTGGTAAAAATAAAGTCACAAACTCGTTGGCGTTATGTGAGGGAAATGAAGCCCGGAAGAGGAGAAATGGGAGCAAAACCGTTTTTATAAAAACTACCAAAGGTCATGGTGACCCGGATGTGCGTAGTAGCTAACAGCAAGAGACAACCGACACTCCAGCTGTCCGTGCCAGCCGAGGAGGATTGCAGTATGGAGATGAAGTGGAGAGTGACACTTTTAATCACACAAGATGTAAGTATTAAAGTGGTTGAAATGGTAAACCATATCAACTCATTCAGTGCCAGCCATTTTCAGACCCTTCTTGGACACATGAAAAAACACAAAGACATATCTGGGATTGAATGCCTGGATTCTAAAAAAAAAAACAAACAAAAAAAACATCCTTGGTATTGAATGAGTTAAATAGTGATTTGTGGAAATTGTAAAAGAAGGCGACGATTTCTCACGTTCACACACAGAGAGTGTGTCGTTTAATTATCCCATCGAAAAAGCTCCCGCGCAAACTTGAGACCCGCCGAAAGTCAGTTTCCATAGCAACAAGCAAACTCAACATGGCGGTCCTTAAAGGGACTGCAATTACTCCTACCCAGTTACCAAATGACCGTGAACGCCGAACATCACTTCCTCACACCCTGAACTCTCTGACAAGCATATGAAAAAACATTGCATTCACACATTTGCGGTTGGTGGTGAATTATGTAAGTCACTACAGATTCATGTTCTTCTCAATGACATGAAAAGATTCACTTCTTCGATAAGAAGACTTTATCTAGGTCAGGAAATAGAAGCATTTTCTCAAATTCACATATTTTAGTTGATGACAAACTAAATATTTGCAGCATACAGATGCAGAGGGCCCCTTGACCTGGTTTACCTTGGCCCCTAAAGGTTTACCTGCTCAACACGACCTTTGCGGAGCTCCAGCACTGCGAGGTTGTTGTAGGCTTCGGCATGATCATTACTAAAAGCCAACGTCAGTTTAAAACACTGGTAGGCCAAAGTCAGGTCTCCAATTCCCTGCAAACACAGAATATGTGCAATTCCCGTTTAGATTTTTTTTTTTCCCACAAGTTGTAAGGAAATGACATTATAGTCAACGCTCGGTTTTCGTCCATAATCCGTTCCAGAAGGCTGTTCGAAAACCGAAATTGTTCAAAAACCGAAACCACGCTCTTTTTAAAATAAAAATGTTTACTGAACACGTCTGCTCGCAATGGAAAGCAACACGAGGAAGCGTCACTTCTTCGTCTACCGGAGGAAGCGTCACTTCCTCGTGTAAGGAAGGTAAGAGGAGTCAAATGGTGCATTCAAGTGCGCTCAGTTTGTTCGAGAACCAAAATTTGTTCGTCATCCGAGGCTTAAAAAAATCAAAATTTTTGGTTGAAAACCGAATTGGTCGAGAACCGAGACGTTCGAAAAACCGAGGTTTGACTGTATTTCATTTGGTCCGCTCACCATAGCAACTTGTCCAATGTTGTACCACACATCAGCTTGCTCTTCGTCATTGGACACGAGGGCCAGCGCTCTCTCAAAAGACGACAGCGTCATATCGTACTGCTGCGCGTAGAAACAGCACAGGCCCAGGTTGTTGTATAGTTGGCAATTATACACCCCCATCTGCAGAAGCCGCCTAGCAAACCAAGAAGTGGGTCACCACCACCACCATCATCATCATCATCATCATCATGAAATGTGCACGACATGATGCTGAGAGGTTTTATCCGACCTGTAGAAGCGCAGCGCAATCTCAGGTTGATCCGAGTAAAAGTGATTGCTGCCTATACAAGCGATGGCCTCCACGTGTGTGTTGTCCTGCTTTAGGACCTCCTTGTAGTACTCGGTGGCAGACGCCATGTTGTTCATCTCCTGTGACAATGCGGTCACAAGTACGGACAGCGATTACAGCTCATGAAGATGAGCCGACCTTGATTTAACGGCGACACTCCGTACCTCGTGTATGCGAGCGATTCCCGTCAGTAGGGTGACCTCGCCAGGAAAGTGGTCCAAGCCATGTTTGAAGAGGTTGAGGGCTGTTATTGGTTGATCCAGGCGCTGATACAGCTTATGGGGAAGCATGTCTTATTAGCAGAGGAGGCTGAAGAATCTATACTCTGTACTTCAAAAAAAACTCCAGCTATTTTTTTTTTAAACAAGCACAAGCAATAAATTAATCTGGTAATCAGGTAAAATAGTTTCACTTAAGTGCAGCAATCCGTTGCTTCCTATCAGTGCTTGCACTCACAAGTTGGAGTTGGCTGAGGGTTGCACAGCGTTTAAATTTACCTTAGCAAGATAGAGGTACGTATCCACCATCTCTTGATGGCTGAGAGCTGATCGGAACTGTTTCTCTGCCTCTCGGTACAAACCAAGCCTGCCAAGGTGAGGCAAAATTCATATTTAGAAGATATTTTCACATTTTTATCGTCGTTAAAAAAAGTTAAAATGTGAATTAAAGCACCACCCGTACAGTTAAATAAGGATTTTATGATGTCAAAATGTTGACCGTGGAACATTTAAGTATAGCATATTAAGTACATAGAGAACATGATTTGCTGTGAGAAGAGAATTCGTTCCATATTTAAAATACATTAGAGGGGAGACAGAACAGATTGTGTTCTACTGTCTATAAAATGAATTTATCCCGTCCCTTGCATGTGTTTTGGGGCAACTCACCTATAGTAGCATTTTCCGAGCTGGACTTTCCACCACCAGTCTTTGAATTGAGCCTGCTCAGTTGCTAGAGCAGCCAAATCTAGCGCCTGAAAATTTAAAAAAAAAACTGTTATGAAAATATGCAACAATTTTGTTGAAATTCCCCACTTACGTTTTTGACGTCATTTTCATGATGGAAGATGTACTCAAAGAGTGTCTGAGAAGGGAAATGAAAGTTACTCAACCGATACAACCGCGACACAAAAGGCAAATGTGCAAAATACCGATGTCTTACCCTGGACAGATTGGGCTTTTGGGAATATCTTGACATATTTAACCTTGACAGGTTTATAAACGGCCCCTCTGGATTGGTTAACATTGAAGCCTGAAGGAAACAATGAAAAGTAACATATTACAATTTGTAAACCTACCACCTTCCCACATATCACACAAGTCAGCCAGGTTAACCCACTGTTCCCAGACGAATGAATCGACCCGAGGCGCTGGTGACGGGTCGGGCCGTACTTGCGGTGCGTGGCGTCTTAATGGCCTGCTCCATCGTGCCAGGGCGTCCCGACTGCGTATTGGGCCTCACAAATCCTGTAATGGGACGTCCTGACTGAGTCATAGGCCTAGAATTTGGAGAGAAAAAAACCCCCCAATTGAACACATGGAAGTCATTCATAAGAATTTGAATTTAGGCAGCAATATTTGTACCTGACAGCAGGTGTGGGACCACCCCCATGACTTGTTCCAGGCAGTCTGAGAGAAGTTCCAGGGCCTAGAAGAGATCTACTTTTGTGAAGAATAGCTCACTGCCAACACACAGGTACCGAAAGAGTCGATACGCACGTGCAACCTGAGCAATGGCGTTTTCATCCAGCATCATCTCAGCAATCCCTTCTTGATCAACCTCAATTTCATCAATGTATACCATCTCTGTAAGAGCATGTGTTTTTAGGCTCCATGCAGCCTAGGAGAAGGGAGAAAACAATCACATGAATACCACTTAATAGCCACCAACTACTGATTGCGATAGAAAACGGATGCCGGTGATGATGATGAGGATGAGAATGACAAAATAGACACTTATTGTTACCTCAGAAACAGACAAGAAGGAGTCCTAAGAGAGCATGCAAGGAGGTAAATAATGCAATGTTGAGGACAGACATGAATAAAGAGGCAAGAGGCAAACAAATAAAAGCGAGGAAAAAAGGTGAAAAGTGATGGTGAGCAACATTCCACACAATGCCGACTAATCAGGATTTAGAAGCATTTCTTACACATTAAAAGCAACCAAGCTATCAATTCGTGCTAGCCTGCTAACCGTAACACATTACCTGGTCGTACGGGCTGTCTTGTAATATTTTAGAACAAATTTCGGAACACTGTTGCAGCTTCCGCCTTCTGAAATAACTCCACGCCAGAAACAGAGGGTCCATCGTCACCTCCATCGCTTCGATCGGTCGGGGGTGGAAACAAGCAAAGCGCTGGGTTTTGACGGGAGAGGATTATGGCGAATCCAAAGCTTGCTTTGTTGCTATGAGACGAAAAACGAGGGCGGGTCATCGTGACGTCATTTCCTGTAAAACCTCTACTATGACCAGGATAGATTATTTATCAGATTTTTTTTCAAAGATCCATTCATAAGTAGATTTTGTCATATGTTTAAATATAATTTTATAACGTGTTTGATGTTTACGCTTATTTTCTCTTTTCATTTCCTTGATATGCAAATGAAGATGGCGTCTCTTAGTCTCATTAACTTGGCTGTAGCTTTCTGTCCGTGTTTGCACTTTTTACTCGCTTGAGGCCTTGTTATATGACGTTAAATTCTGCTGGCTATTTATTAGAAGAATTGCTTCATGGCCATTCCAACTCAACTTTAACAGTTGTAATGGACTCTATTATTTATTCATTCATTCATTCATTTTCCAATCTGCTTTATCCTCACAAGGGACGCGGGGGGTGTGCTGGAGCCTATCCCAGCTGTCTTTGGGCAGGAGGCGGGGGACACCTTGAACTGGTTGCCAGTCAAACGCGGGGCACACATAGACAAACAACCATTCACGCTCACAATCACACTTAGGGACAATTTAGTGTCTTCCATTAAGATGCTGTGCATGTTTTTGGGATGTGAGAGGAAACCCACGCAGGCATAGGGAGAACAGGAAACTCCACACAGGAAGGCCAGAGGAGGAACTGTGTGTACATTAGATATAAAATTCCATACAAAACGTCTACTAATAATACGTCGACGAGAATATCTGAAGTTTGCTAGGGGCATTTTAAATGGTGGCAGGTGTGTGCTAACTCGCATTTAGCATGAGTGTGAATGTGATTAGTTACTTGAGAACACAGCCACATTTCCAGTTGTGGTGCGGTATGCACGTTTGTGCAAACACATTACGTTTTTTTCCCTCCAGAACATGATATACAGTAGTTCTTTTTTCCGAATTGTACAGGTTACAGGTCATATTAATGCGCTACAAAGTTTTGAAATAGTTGATCTTAGTGTAATTTTATTTATATCACTAAAACCAAGCATCTGAACAAAGGTGTGTCGACTTTTATCCATTGTCATCATTTGACGTGCTTAGAACCGTGAGGCTAACCAATCCGTGTATCATTCGTTCTTTCGTTTGTCAACTGCCAATCGAAAACCAAAAATTAAAAAGGAGACTGATCATTTTGTTTTTCGTTTTCTTAATCCAACATGAAAAACGAATACATGCCTGTTTTTTCATATTTCGATTTCAGGCTCGGATCAAATATACGAAACGGGAAAACGGGCCACTTGACTGAATTTGATTTTTTTAAATTTAATTGTTTGCATTTACGTGACCCGGAACCTCTGTAGGCTAATGAGAATTACCATCAGACTACGAGAGGTACCTATAGCAGCCATCGATAGCTGTGTCTTGTTTCGAGGAGCCAAGCGTGTCAGCCTGAAGGAGTGAATGGCGAATGCTGACAAAATCGTAGAGTAGAGTAGAGTAGAGTGTTGTTCCATCGCCGCCACTGCGCTACCTGAACTGCTTCGCGCAGAACTTCGTAATTCTCATTAGCCCACAGAACTTCCGGGTCACGTAAATACAAACGATTAAATTTAACAAATCCAATTCAGTCAAGTGGCCCGTTTTTCCGTTTCGTATTTTTGATCTGAGCCTAAAATCGAAATATGAAAAAACAGGCATATATTCGTTTTTCATGTTGGATTAAGAAAACGAAAAACGAAATTGTCAGTCTCCTTTTTAATTTTTGGTTTTCGATTGGCAGTTGAAAAACGAAAGAACGAATGATACACGGATTCAAACCGCTCCTTCCATGCAGCTGTCCATCAGATTCAGATGGTTAAAAATGTGATTTAACGGCTAACTTTGTAAAACCTCGTGGTGATGTGACCTTATGATCTCTATTAATTTGGTACGTATGTAAATTGTAAACACAGTAAAACCGACACAGTTGTATAGGATGCGATTAGCTACGTCCTTGTCTGCTTTTCAGGTGGGGCTCGAGATCGACTGACACAGTCTGATTGGACAAGAGACCTGTCCGTCATCTGTATAGGCGGAGCTTGTGGAATAGCGCAGCTCCATCTTTGTTGGTAGGATTTGACAGGAGCTTTGACCTGTGTGGAAGAGGAGGACCGCGACACGGAGTTAAAGAAGTATGAGCCCACTACCACTCCCACTCTCAACAACTCGGCTTCCTAAACTGCTTCTCGAATAGCCAAAGAGTCGTTCCACCCAAGCTGAAGGACTATTGCAACCTCCCAAAATGCCACATTTTTACGCTCGCCCCGGACTGATGAAAACGCCGGGGAACTGATGGGAGCCACGGGCTTAAATTAAATCCTCCTTGGTGAATGCCACCGTTTGAGACGTGACAGAAACCGCGAGACACAGGAAAGTGCGGACATGGCTGACAGAACTGCTCCCAACTGCCACCTGAGACTGGAGTGGGTGTACGGATACCGGGGACATCAGTGTCGCAACAACCTCTACTACACCGCCGCCAAGGAGATCGTCTACTTCGTGGCCGGCGTGGGAGTGGTGTACAACACCCGAGAACACAAGCAGAAATTCTACCTGGGCCACAACGATGACATCATCAGGTAGAGTCCCTTTTTTTTAAAATAGTTGACTTTAGCACCAAGAAGCGGGCGTCACCTTGTGTGATGGGGTATGTTGGAGTCCCTTTTTGAGGGGACGTCAAGGTGCACTTAAGTAACGTGCGTGTGAAATGGGTGGTGGGCTCCACTGTTTTTGCTCAAGGACACCTCAGCACAGTACCCTCCCAAATCGTCTGTCGCCACCCATCTAGATTATTCCATCTGGATCCATACCGTTCAATACCATACCGTTCAGCCATAATTTTCAATCTATTAAAGGGGAGGCATTGGTTAAGCAAACGAAATGCTTGGAAATCAAATCATTGTAAATATATTGAATTGTGAAGAAGACAAATGGCCCAATTTTTCGTAAATCGATCTAAGGAAGAATAACATTGTTATTCTTTGATGGACCGAGATGTACAGATCGATGGACAGTGACTTTCAGAACAGCCTGCATTTACGGTAGCTGAGTTACATGGATCTCTCTTTCAAAAAATGGTTGAACTTGTGAACTTTTTCCACTCAATTCAATTTTGCTCGATCCACTTTGTCCACCACGTGTGTGGAAGGTCACTGTGAGCTTATATATATCATCAGACATATTTCCCATGCCCCAATGATCCTAGGAGCTAAGTTGTCTGGGGCTTTATGCCCCTGGCAGGGTCACCCATGGCAAACAGGTCCGAGGTGAGGGACCAGACAAAGCATGGCTCAATAGATCCCTTATGATGAGTAAAATAAATGGATTCAAGTTTCCCTTGCCCGGACGCGGGTCACCGGGCCTCCCTCTGGAGCCAGGCCTGGAGGCGGGGCCCGTTGGCGAGCGCCTGGTGGCCGGGCCTATACCCATGGGGCCCGGCCGGCTCAGCCCGAAGAGGCAACGTGGGTCCCCCTTCTCATGAGCTCACCACCCATGGGAGGGGCCAAAGGGGTCGGGTGCAATGTGAGCTGGGCAGCAGCCAAAGGCGGGGACCCTGGCGGTCCGATCCTCGGCTGCAGAAGCTAGCTCTAGGGACATGGAATGTCACCTCTCTTACAGGGAAGGAACCCGAGCTGGTGTGCGAGGTAGAAAAGTTCCGACTGGATATAGTCGGACTTACCTCCACACACAGCCTGGGTTCTGGTACCAGCTCTCTCGAGAGGGTTGGACTCTCTTCCACTCTGGAGTTGCCCACGGGAGAGGCGCAGAGCAGGTGTGGGCATACTCATTGCCCCCCGGCTCAGTGCCTGTGCATTGGGGTTCACACCGGTAGACGAGAGGGTTGCCTCCCTCCGCCTTCAAGTGGGGGGACGGGTCCTGACTGTTGTTTGTGCGTACGCACCCAACAGCAGTTCAGCGTACCCACCCTTTTTGGAGTCCTTGGAGGGTGTGCTGGAGAGTACTCCTGCTGGGGACTCCCTTGTTCTGCTGGGGACTTCAATGCACACGTGGGCAACGACAGTGAGACCTGGAGGGGCGTGATTGGGAGGAACGGCCCCCCTGATCTGAACTCGAGTGGTGTTTCGTTATTGGACTTCTGTGCTCGTCACGGATTGTCCATAACGAACACCTTGTTCAAACATAAGGGTGTCCATATGTGCACTTGGCACCAGGACACCCTTGGCCGCAGTTCGATGATTGACTTTGTGGTTGTATCATCGGATTTGCGGCCGCATGTCTTGGACACTCGGGCGAAGAGAGGGGCGGAGCTGTCAACTGATCACCACCTGGTGGTGAGTCGACTCCGATGGTGGGGAAGATGCCGGTCCGACCTGGCAGACCCAAACGTATTGTGAGGGTTTGTTGGGAGCGTCTGGCGGAATCCCCTGTCAGAAGGAGTTTCAACTCCCACCTCCGACAGAGCTTTTCCCATGTCCTGGGGGAGGCGGGGGACATTGAGTCCGAATGGACCATGTTCCGTGCCTCTATTGTTGAGGCGGCCAATCTGAGTTGTGGCCGTAAGGTGGTTGGTGCCTGTCGTGGCGGCAACCCCCGTACTCGCTGGTGGACACCAGCAGTAAGGGATGCCGTCAAGCTGAAGAAGGAGTCCTATCGGGCCTTTATGGCCTGTGGGACACCAGAGGCAGCTGACAGGTATCGACTGGCCAAGCGGAATGCAGCTTCGGTAGTCGTCGAAGCAAAAACTCGGGCATGGGAAGAGTTCGGTGAGGCCATGGAAGCCGACTTCCGGACGGCTTCGAGGAAATTCTGGTCCACCATCCGACGTCTCAGGAGGGGGAAACAGTGCACCACTAACACTGTGTACAGTGGGGATGGGGCACTGTTGACCTCGACTCGGGACGTTGTGAGCCGGTGGGCGGAGTACTTCGAAGACCTCCTCAACTCCACCAGCACGCCTTCCTTGGAGGAAGCGGAGTCTGGGACTCTGAGGTGGGCTCTCCTATCTCTGTGGTCGAAGTCACCGATGTGGTTAAAAAGCTCCTCGGTGGCAAGGCCCCAGGGGTGGATGAGATCCGCCCGGAGTTCCTCAAGGCTCTGGATGTTGTGGGCTGTCCTGGTTGACACGCCTCTGCAACATCGCGTGGTCAGTGGGGAGAGTGCCTCTGGATTGGCAGACCGGGGTGGTGGTCCCTCTTTTTAAAAAGGGGGACCGGAGGGTGTGTTCCAACTACAGAGGGATCACACTCCTCAGCCTCCCTGGTAAGGTCTATTCAGGGGTGCTGGAGAGGAGGGTCCGTCAGGAAGTCGAGCCTCAGATTGAGGAGGAGCAGTGTGGTTTTCGTCCCGGCCGTGGAACAGTGGACCAGCTCTACACCCTTAGCAGGGTCCTCGAGGGTATGTGGGAATTCGCCCAACCGGTCTACATGTGTTTTGTGGACTTGGAGAAGGCGTTTGACCGTGTCCCTCGGGGAGTTCTGTGGGGGTGCTTCGGGAGTATGGGGTACCGAGCCCATTGATACGGGCTGTTCGGTCCCTATACTGCCGAGGTCAGAGTTTGGTTCGCATTGCCGGCAATAAGTCGGAATCGTTTCCAGTGAGGGTTGGACTCCGCCAAGGCTGCCCTTTGTCGCCGATTCTGTTCATTACCTTTATGGACAGAATTTCTAGGCGCAGCCGAAGCGTTGAGGGGGTCTGTTTTGGTAGCCTCAGTATTGCATCTCTGCTTTTTGCAGATGATGTGGTACTGTTGGCTCCTTCAAACAGGGCTCTCCAACTCTCACTGGAGCGTTTCGCAGCCGAGTGTGAAGCGGTTGGGATGAAAATTAGCACCTCCAAATCTGAAACCATGGTCCTCAGTCGGAAAAGGGTGGAGTGCCCACTCCGGGTCGGGGAGGAGATCTTGCCCCAAGTGGAGGAGTTTAAGTATCTTGGGGTCTTGTTCACGAATGAGGGCAGGAGGGAGCGAGAGATCGACAGGCGGATCGGTGCAGCGTCTGCTGTGATGCGGACGTTGCATCGGTCTGTCGTGGTAAAGAAGGAGCTGAGCCAAAGGGCGAAGCTCTCAATTTACCGGTCGATCTACGTCCCAACCCTCATCTATGGTCACGAGCTATGGGTCGTGACCGAAAGAACGAGATCCCGGATACAAGCGGCCGAAATGAGTTTTCTCCGCAGGGTGTCCGGGCTCTCCCTTAGAGATAAGGTGAGAAGCTCGGTCATCCGGGAGGGGCTCAGAGTCGACCCGCTTCTCCTCCACATCGAGAGGAGCCAGATGAGGTGGCTTGGGCATCTGATTCGGATGCCTCCTGAACGCCTCCCTGGTGAGGTGTTCCGGGCATGTCCCACCGGGAGGAGACCCCGAGGACGACCCAGGACACGCTGGAGAGACTATGTCACCCAGCTGGCCTGGGAACGCCTCGGGATCCCCCGGGGAGAGCTGGAAGAAGTAGCTAGGGAGAGGGAAGTCTGGGCTTCCCTGCTAAAGCTGCTGCCCCCGCGACCCGGCCCCGGATAAGCGGTAGAAGATGGATGGATGGATGGATATTTCCCATAAGTGGCATGGTGACAGGGGTAGTGAGCACATGCACCTCATAGTTTTGAGGTTGAGGGTTTGATACCAGGCTACTAGATATGTTGATTTTGCATAGTCTCCCCATGCTTACTCAGGCTGCTCCTGCATTTCAAAAATCAAAATTGTTCTAGGGTATGATTGGCTGGCAAGCATTCCAGGGTTTTCCCCTGCCTGTAGCCAGAAGTTAGCATAGATAGCCTCCAGCTCACCCTGGACAAAATGAGGAGAAGTCGTTTGCGATTGGCTGGAGACTAGTCCTGGGTGTTCTGCCTAAAGTCAGCTGGGATAGGCTCCAGATCACAAATGACCCTAACGAGGATGGGTGTCCTATAAAATTGATGGATAGAGTGACATGTTCATCTTTTTTTTATTTTATTTTTTATGATAGGGTATCATAGAGAGCTGGCTAGCTAGCTGGATGGATGGAAAGCTAGATATAGATAGGTAAACAGTTAGATAGATGAATATCATTTAAAAAAAAAAAAGACCATTATATTCAAGTGAGTACTTAATTCAAGTGTGAGCAATTTATGGTGGTGGGTGGAACACGGCTCATAAGAGCATTTGATCTGGCCTAAATGCAACTCTAAAAAAGTTAAAACAAGTTAAGTTAGGGAAAGTCAAGTCAAAAATGTTCTTTACAATATGTTCTCTGTATAGGGCCCCTCGAGAACCATAGTTGGACACCCTTGCCTTAGACATTGCGTATCATGTTGAGATCCTCAAAATTGTCGTCGCAAAATAAAATTAAACAGTGACTCTAATTAAAACCATTAGAGGGGGAATAAAAGCATTTCACCCCCAAAAGACTCCTGTATAATTAATAACAATATTGCATCCAAATTGTTTCATACATTTATGGTACTGTTTTGTTTAAAAAAACGGAAATGACCCTTTGAGGAAAAAAAAGGTCCGCCTTTGCCACTCACGAGAGCTTTGTGTGCATTTTCAAAGCTCATCAAACATTGAGGCAGCTGTTTTTTTTGATCAAATGAAGACAATGCTCTATCATCCCACCGTTGATGGTCACAGCTTTCCCAGCATGCCACACAACAATAACATGTGTCCAACGCTCCAGTGCTCGCATTGACATGTGCGCGTGTTGGCCTGGAGATAACTAGCCAATATATACTGTACTCGGTTCGTTTCTCAGCTGGGCTCCTGCTCCATTATTCATTGGACTACAGTGATACCAAACGCTTGCTGCCTTGTGGGCGAAGCAACTCACATGGGTGTTGAGCGACTGAAACGTGTGAATTTGCCGTAGCGGGGAGGGAAGAGGCAAACATGTTGGCCTGGGAATATAAAAGTTGTACCAGAGTTTGACATAACACCTCTTAACAGTTGCTATGAGATATTTGGTGCAATTCCGTTTCAATCATTCGACAAACGTAATCATTTCTTTCCCCCGTGACGAATTGATGGGACATATTTCTAGCCACCTGAGACTTAAGAGGGTATATTTTTGCTCAAGCAGAAGAAAAATAAAGAAGACAGATGTGAGGGTATTTGATTGACAGTTGAGCCATGGGCGTGGTTTCAGTGCATTCAGAGGACACACCCACAGAATTTGAGAGCAGAAAAAATGGTTTAATTTTCACAATGCTGAAGCCTGATTAATTGTAATTTATTTTTTTTTGTCATTCAGATTTGTCAGTGTTGTTAACAAGACTCTGTGGCGTGTCATATTTGACCAGATATATGAAGTATTTTCATTAACAGGGACTACTTTTTTATTTTTTTTATTTACACACATCATCATACTACAACAAAGGACAAGGACATCATCGCCACAATAAAAAATAAAAAATACAGTAATCTCTCGTTTATTGCGGTTAATGGGGACCAAAACCACCCGCGATAAACGAAAAATTTAATTCTAACTATCAGACAAGTATTTCACATTTTAACGGACATCATCCAATTCAGAGTTTCATCCATGGATGTTAGCAGACCTTCACCGCAGACCTTCACCGCTGCTGCTTGCTGAAATGGCATAAAAACAGCGGCATAAAAACATCCAAATAGCAAAATGAATATTACAGTACCGTGTGTTGTTAACCGTAGAACGAAAACCCTGCCAGAGTTAGAGGCCCGGAGGTTCCTTCAAATTCCATCTTCCATATGTTATGCTTGTTTGGCACACTTCCCAGCAAGAAGCACATCACCCACATTCCCTGGCCTAACTGGACACGTAATCTTTGGTCCAGATGAAATCATGTCTTTCTTGAACAAAGAGCGGTACAAATACTCGCAAATGTGTGTCATTCTTTTAAATTAAAATATCTATTTTTTTCCAATCTCCCTTTTCTATTTTTAGTTTTAAGTACCGAGTGTATGGGCAGGTGTCTCAGATAAGGTTTGGTGGACAGCTGGATTAAAAATGACAAACCTCTGGAAAAATCCCATACATATCCCCCAGAAATGGTTTAATCCTGACCTCCTTTTAAAATCACATGAAGGCAAACGGAGACAAAGCCAACCACTGCTGGAGAATGTGGCTCAGTGTTTTGCTTTCCATTGTGCTTGAGAGTCACAAAGTGATGTTGTGCCAGAGCGGATCAATAGATGTGAATATATGTCTCGGTGGTTGATTTTGCCATGTGTCTGTTGTGCTAAGAGTCACCTTTCTGTGCACATAATGTAACTGTAGCTATAATACTGTATTGGAGGTTTTATTGATTTGGCAAGTGTCCCAGATGTAAATCAGCTGCATCAAACATTTTTTTTTCAACGGGAGGACTGTGGTGTTAAGTTTTTCCTGCGGTATTTGGTCAGCGCTTTAGCAGAGAGAAGCTTTTGTTGTCTCACGGCTCAAGAGGGTTTTCTGCTTCAAGATGTTACATGTATAAACATTGGGCGGGGATAGAAGTCGTCCCTTGTTGGGGGATGCATTTGCAATTAAAACTGCTGTTCATATGAATTTGACTTTAAAATACTTTGTAACCTTTAAGGTAGAACAGAAGGATTTTGGTCAGCCTCTTATTTTTTTTTCAAAATTGTGTTTGGAAAAACATTTTCCCTGTAAAAATATGAACTCATTCACTCCCAAAGACGTTTTTAAACGTCTTTTCAGACTTGGTCCAGAATTGGCTGGTACTGAATGAGTTAGTGACCGCGACCAATCAAATAGTTTATTAATTAAAAGTTCTATACAGGCATTATTTATTATACAGTCTATTAAAATACTTTAACTTCCATGATGAATCAATTGAGGGCGTTGAAAAAAAGTATCCGAGTTGACGAATCTGACTTTTTTTTACATTAACAGTCATTTCAAAAAGAGGCAATTAATATTAAAAGATAAACCACAACACTCTACCTTTTGATGGCAGTGCTGACATGACGAGCTGCTTATGCTGGTGGTTCTCCTGAAGTGAAAATGATGTTTAATCTCAAAACTGTTGTATTATATCGCATTTGTTTTTTTTCCAACTCTCTTTGCAAGTGAATGTAGTAAAACCCGGATTTCTGGTTCGGGGTCGGAGCTCACCTTTTATCTGATTTTTGCTGCATTTCAAAGTGTTCCAATTATTAGCTGGATGCTAACAACATTCTGGAGGGCACTTGGCTAAACAGTCATACTGACTACAATGGAGGGAGGTCTCAACCAGCGTGGAATAATATAGGACATGAGGAAAAAAGCAAGAGGATGAATTGCCCAGCGAATCTGGAACGTGACCGGCGGCTGCTAAAAGGGTGGGTACGGCATAAAGAGGGTGGTGAGACAGCTTTGTGCAGCATGCTGTTGCTCAGCTGTCGACCAGGAGTGCTTCAAGTTGGCAGAGAGGGGGAGGATTATGTAAGAACGTTACAAACATATGCCTGGTTACACGAGGAAACCCCCCGGATAAAATTGGCGAGGTGAATGGGCCAGCGATTGTTCAGGATGTTGGACTGCAAAGTGCGATGCAAAAGGCTTAAGCCACCATGAGGTTTTTGTCTTTTGGTACCTGGAGTCATGTTGACAGAGTATAACTGTTAGTTGTTAATACAGTGATCCCTCGCTATTTCGCGGTTCATTTATCGTGGCTTTGCGGATTTTTTAAAAACATTCATACATTTAAATTTTTTTTTATTTTTTGGAAGTCCGCAAAAAGTCCACAAACGGTCCTCAAGAAGCAGCGAAAGTCAGCAAAACAACAGTCAGTCACATAGAGCAAGCAAGAGAGAGAGTGGGGAGGCTTATAAGAACAAAAGCAGGTCTCTTCCATCCTTAATTGTCTAATCATCCTTAATTGACTAATCATAAACACGTTTGCTGCACGCTGAGGGATCGCTGGCCTGTGTGTGTGTGTGTGTGTGTGTGTGTGTGTGTGTGTGTGTGTGTGTGTGTGTGTGTGTGTGTCGCTCTGCTCAAGCAAGAAGGCCCACTTGGGGCAAATTTATTTATTTTTAAAATATGTTTATTGGTCGCTACTTCGCGGATTTTCGTTTATCTCGGGTGGTTTTGGTCCCCATTAACCGCGATAAACGAGGGATTACTGTATTATGCTAACAACCTATGTATTTATTTTCTATACCGCTTGTCCTGTTCATGGTAGCAGACAACTGGAGCCAGTCCCAGCTGACTACAAGCAGAGTGCAGACTACACCCTGGACCGCTCGCCACTCAATCACAGGGCGCGCACAGAGGCCGCCAACCATTCACACATGTTCACTCTCTCACTCAGTGGGTATTCAACCCGCACCGTCTGCACAAAAACCAGGCGCATGAACCACTCCACCGCCGTGACACGATGCAAAAATACAAAATCACATCCCACTAAATTTGTGGAAGTAGCCCTTAAATTTGAGGAAGTAAAGAAACCATCCTCCTCCCAGAAACATCAGAGCACTGCCTGTTTGCCAGTTTGTCTACCTGGATGAACCTGGTTGTACTTTGCTTTTACTCTACATGTCATTTTTATTTGCATTTACTAATAACAATAATTAGAATTAGAGGCACCGGAATACCACTTTTATATTGACTGCAGGTACTTAATAGTGTAATGTCTTACAATTTTGATGAAAAGGCGTTTTATTTTAATTAGATATTGCTCAAAAAGTACTTGAAAATAACATGCTTTTCACCTAAGTGTCATTATTGTTATTAAATATAACCATTTTGATGCACACAACCAAATATTTTTCAGTACGCAACTAAACGCAGCATAAATTTCAACTCAAATACAACACTGCTTTTCCACACAATCGGGTATTGTTCAAAAACACGTTTTAATGCGCAGGTAATGAATTTCACTCTACTATAAGACTTAATTGGCAAATTAATTGATTTATTGTGTTTTTACTCTTATTTGTTGCCTTTTAAATTTTTTAAACTTTTTAAAGTGCCGCCTAAATAGAGTTGAGTTGTGTTCTGGTTCTTGACACATTGAATAATCCTATTCCACTAGCCTGGGAGGTATATGTGCTCCTTCTGATGTACGCGCCTCGGCCTCCAGGGGCTCAGTGTGGTGCACACATGCAGATAACACGCGTAGATATGATGAAAAGTCACACAGAAGAAAGTTGCGGCCAAGCTGCAGTAATGTAATTATTATTTTTTTTCTTTTTTGCCTGTGAGAGTTTTTGTATCATTTTTCACGATACGTCACTGCAACGTTTGTGGCTGAATACTCACTATTTAATTATTTATACTGCAATATTGATGCTATTCATTAGCCCCTCTGTGGTGTTTTACATTGTGTTAGCATTCTGTTAGCATTATTACATTGTGTTAGCATCAAGCTAAAGGAGGGGAAGTTATGTGTTTGTAAGACCAAGTAAATGTTTGGTTAGATATGGAATACGGTTAGATATGGAATACGTAACATTCACTTTATAACGGCACTGATACAGATTAATATGGTGACCGAAGAATTTCACTTTGTGGTGTTTTAACAAATGGACAATATGATTCATGGGACACAAACTGACTGCTTCCTCGTCCCTTTGAACATCCTGCAGGCACACATTAAACTAGGCTCTGTGTGTGTGTATGTGTGTGTGCGTGTGTCTGTGTTAAGTCATCCATGTCACCTCGTCAAGCTGCCCCTCTCCTTTGTCGTTCAGCCCCAACATGAGTTTAATGTGTTCATCTCATCGCAGTAGTTTCTGCTGGAAGGTGAAATCGGGCGGGCTCTTGCTTCCTCGCAGCACACTCGCTGACAAACAACAAGCACGCAAAATGGCCTTGCTAATAGAACGTTTTGTTTTCTCTTCTCCCGCTCTCCTTACAGTTTAGCTCTCCATCCCGAGCGCGTCTTGGTGGCCACGGGGCAGGTGGGCAAGGAGCCGTACATCTGTGTGTGGGACTCCTACACTGTGCAGACGGTGTCCATCCTCAAAGATGTGCACAGTCATGGCGTTGCCTGCCTGGCGTTTGACCTTGAAGGCCAGGTACAGTTGGGAATCTCGAATGATACAGACATCTATGGTGTACAAATGGGATCTTAAGACGTTCCCCAATCAGGGGTGCGAAATTTGACGTGGATTTGCGCATCCATTTTCAATAATGCCCGTTTCGGAGCATGGTTGTAAATGGAAACTATTCCAGGTGATTTAGGCCGAGGGAAGATCAAAACTGTGAGGTCGATGTGCTAAATAGTGGACAAAAATGAAATTGGATGGAAAATACTTTCGTCTGACGACATATAGTTGTCATCTTGAAACAAATCCATCCAGATCTGATGCAGATTGTGTGTTAAATTTAACCTGATCGGATGTTTGTCTCGGGACTACGTTTTGTTCCACTGGCGGGAAAAAAAAAATGAGGATCCCTGATTGTTTCTGTCAGCTTGTTGATTTGAATAGGTGCCAAACGTCTTCCTCCTTGGCGGAGGACAATGCTTATTCTTCCGCTTTGGTATTTATTCAGCGTGTCAAAAAGGCTGAGCACAGATAAGCTTAGTTGGGACTGCAGAGGGCAATCGGAACTCATTTGAACTCATTCAGTACCAGCCAATTCTAGTCCAAGTCTGAAAAGACGTTTAAAAACGTCTTTGGGAGTGAATGAGTTAAATGACAGCAGTTTCGTCTGGAAAACTGCACTCAGGCATGAGACCATGACAGTTAAACATCTCCTTATGCCTCAGCATAGGCTATTCACATTTTTTCAGTCAAAACCCAAATGGTAAACTTTGCTCTGACATTGGCTTACACCTAAAAACTATTGAGAAACAAAAGTCCTTTACCAAGAAAATATGTGCCTGCCTAAAAATGTGTTACATGTGTACAGTGGATAGGACCCAGCCAGGCCTTTATTGGTGAATGTCTGCGAATAACTGACGCTCCCCCTCGGGGAAAAGTTAAGTAAAATTGTAATTGCCCGCATTAATAATTTAGACCACCCCAAGCTGTGATCCTTAAGCACTTCAGACACTTATAAACATTTTTTTAACATTGCCGTACTCTTAAAAATGCAGTACTGTACAGTGCAGGAAACTGCCTCGGGGAAATTGCACATCTCTCGGCAGCGTCTGCTTTGCTTCCTCCTTGTAGTGAAGTTGCAGCCTCCAACTCTGCACTTTCGTACTTCCAGTACCGTGTTACAAAAAATTAGGGCTCAATTGTGTGCTCATTCCTAGTTATCTTACGTAGCTGTGATCCAAAACTCAGAAGATCCAGACGACTGCATGTAGTCTTTGCCCAACATGGAGTGATGTTTCCAAGCCAAATTACACAGAGAGACAACACGAACATCATGGCGAGACAACCATTACACCTGGTGGAGTGACATGGGATCGATACTGTGTCATCTGTCAAAGCCTGCGATATTCTTCAGATCATTTCTCAAAACTTAAACATGGATACATTTAATACTTCAGTCGTTTGAGGTACTACTTTTGCAGCATTGTATCACAAAGCAAAGCGGTACGGGTATCGATTACGAGACACACAAAGGTACCACACAAGGAGCCGAGACATATCTCCGTGAAGCAAATGAAAATGAAACTTCACAACTGTTCTCCAAAAGTACACGCATACACACTGTAAACAGTATTTTTCCAAGTCAAGTTAAATTTTTTTTTAAAAGGGCAGATTTTGTTTTTACCACATCATAGGATGCGTGATTGCCAAACTGCTAATCTGCGGAGTCGACTGTATGGTATTTTACACTCAAGTGTTGGCTTATTAAAGATCAGTACAGTCAAACCTGGGTTTTCGTCCATAATCCGTTCCAGAAGGCTGTTCTAAAACCGAAATTGTTCGAAAACCGAAACCACGCTCTTTTTAAAATAAAAATATTTACTGAACACGTCTGCTCACAATGGAAAGCAACACGAGGAAGCGTCACTTCCTCGTGTAAGGAAGGCGAGAGGAGTCAAATGGTGCATTCAAGTGCGCTCAGTTTGTTCGAGAACCGAAATTTGTTCGTCATCCGAGGCATAAAAAACTCGAAATTTTTGCTCAAAAAACGAATTGGTCGAGAACAGAGACGTTCGAAAACCGAGGTTTGACTGTACTATGTCCAAACAATTTTTTATCTTTGCATGTCTCTCATGCAAGCGCTTGCAGTAAACTCATACCTCCTGCATTTTGCCGTGAGAAATAACCCCATGTTTTTTTCCTGCATGGCTAACTAGCTTTGGATTAAGATGAAAAGTGACAGTATTCAAAGCAGGAGGAAACTGCGTCGCTTCCCAGTGAGGTACCTTTATTCATCACTCGTATTCAAAAGAAGTCAAGACAATCCAGAGGGGACCCCCTGGTGCGATTAGCCAGTCCAAATATAAAAGCAATTAAAAAATGTGCACAGACGTCTCTCAGTGCGACGTCAACCGGAGGAAACATGTTACGGTTGTTGTGATATTTCTGGACCCACCAGCCCAATCTTTACCCTTCGGGAGTTTGGAGTTTTTAAAATGATGCATTTTTCAGCCCAATTGTCTCTGCACATATTTGCTTAAATGTCCTCCTGCTGGTTGGCATTAAACAGCGCACGTTTTGAAACAAGTTAGGAGGGAGTCATCCGAAGACTCATTTCATCGTCAGTGGATCAAAGAGGGCATCCCCTGCCTTGCACAGCAGGCAGCAGAGTGGAGCTACATTTCCATAAGAGCGGCGATGTTCACTTCTGCTCCGCTGCTCCTTCCTACTCACTCAGTCAGCTATAGGAGGCTCCTCCAGCAAAAACACTCCAATGAGCTCACTGGAAGTGCCAGGGGCTGGACAACTGTTCTGCTCTGCTCTGTAGCCATTATTAGCCTTTTTTTATTGTGGCCTGCCACTCCGCAGTGGTAGGTAGTGGAGATCTTTTATTTGTCATTCGAACAACAAACTCTAGAATATGTTATTTTATGTGATGTGTACTTCTCTCCGCAGTGTTTGGTTTCTGTGGGCTTGGACTCTAAAAACACAATCTGCGTGTGGGACTGGAGAAGAGGGAAGGTTCTGGCAGCGGCACCGGGCCATACAGACAGGGTAAATCAATTCTTTCTACCCCTTTTTCCATGACAAGTTTGAGCATGGATCAACCTCATTTGCAAAATTGAGGATCTGTCCAATGAAGGCAAACAAACGAGGCCCCGCCGCTTGATTGTGAGTTTTGCAGAGCCTATTTTAGACACCATACGGCTAATCAAAAGACATTTTTCAAGCAACTATGATGGTGACGAAACAGGCAACTGCCACACTTTAACATCGTCCACTCAAGCACTCTCCTTACATTTATCTGCCACAAATCTGACAAGCAAGAGAATAGCGGCAACATAAGTGCTTCAAGAATCAGCAGTCAATACAAGTGTCCTGTTGAGAGCCCATCTCTGATGTATCTATCGCCTTCTCCCCTGCAGATATTTGACATATCGTGGGATTTGTACCAGCCCAGCAAGCTCGTAAGCTGTGGAGTCAAACACATCAAGGTACAAATGCTCTCAGGCTTTTCACATTGTTTTTCATTTGACACATCACGGGAAAAGTTTGATTTGTGTAATAATACAGTCAAACCTCGGTTTTCGTCCATAATCCGTTCCAGAAGGCTGTTCGAAAACCGAAATTGTTCGAAAACCGAAACCACGCTCTTTTTATAATAAAAATGTTGACTGAACACGTCTGCTCACAATGGAAAGCGACACGAGGGAGCGTCATTTCCTCGTGTAAGGAAGGCGAGAGTAGTCAAATGGTGCATTCAAGTGCACTCAGTTTGTTCGAGAACCGAAATTTGTTCGTCATCCGAGGCATAAAAAACTCAAAATTTTTGGTCGAAAATCGAATTGGTCGAGAACCGAGACGTTCGAGAACCGAGGTTTGACTGTATCTGAAAACAGATGTTTTTGTGACTGTAGATCAGGAGTGCACGTTAGATTTAATCTAGATATCTCTGTTATGAGGATTTCACATACTGTACTAGCAATGCAGCCAGTGACTAGCATTGTTCTATGTTCACTCAATTTTGCGGCAATTCTCGACTGCAGAGAGGAAGGAATGTTATCTTTGTATGATGAACCATTACTCTGCTCATTGAGCTTTTCACAGCTCTCCACAGTACAAGCTGCAGCTGCTCTATCATCCCTTTTTTTTTTTTTTTTTGCCTTGGCTCTATTCTGCCTTCACATTCTACAAAGAAAAAAAAAAAATCACGAATTCATCTACGGTGTCACTGCCAAACTTTCCTTTGGGGTATGCTGCAGTATTGCCTTTGGTGCAAAGCCATTCGGGAATAACAAAGCAAGGAGCTCAGAGTACTGGAGGACATCCCATAACATGAGAAAAATGGTCAATCATCTTTATGTTGGAAGTCTGCCGACTGGACATGTCAGGCAGCGGCATCCATACTCAGTTTGTGGATATTCTCATCCATTCGCATCATTTCATTCTCAGGGCATAGAATTGATCGCAACTGGGCAACACTGTATCGTTTCTGGAAATACTGCATTTCCCTTTCTTTCAGTACGGTGCTATTGTGTTTCAATTGATGCTATAACACTACGAAAATCAGACAATAGGGCAGATATTCTAAAAAAGAACCAGACACCTTTCTGTATGGACATGGACAAAGTTTAATTGCATTGAGTTAATTTTTCAATTTTCAGCCATTTTAGGATTCCTTGTTCCATCGAAACCTTGAACATACATGTAAGGAATGCTTTCTTAAGCTTTCCCGATCAGTGTAAAAATAAAACAAAGAATATTGTTGGGATGACATTTGTTCATGACAAAACATAACTTTTGGATGTTCTTGACCTTGGCTTGAAGACATTTTCCTGAACTCAACCGCTGGGCGTGCAGTTGTTGGATTACTTTATCGGCTGTTGGAGACGTTTTCAAATGTAAAAAGTTGGAAATGAGGCAACAAAGAGCAAATTAAAATATGAATAAGGAGTAATTGCTGCTTTCCACTGTATCAATTAAATGTGTTGCATTTGGTGTACTGCATGTGTATCACTTCTCTCATCTCAATCTCATCTGTTGTATCTACTCTGAACTCTTGCTACTACTGCCGTGGCACAGAAACCTCCATTGCCGTCTCTCCACAATGCGCGCTTAGTCTGCTCCCTCCGCCTCCCTCCTCCTCCTCCCTCTACGCCGGTTTCCCAATGGCAGGGCAATCCAGCAATTGTCCCACATAATTCCCCAGCCTTTCCCCTGCAGACCATGTGACATCTGCTCCCTGGCCCTGCCTTTGCTCAGTGATTATAGCACTCAGAGCATCCAGGAGATTTACTGGCAGTAATCCACTCACTCGTGGGCTGAGGGAGACACAACTTCTGTGACAACTACCAGGGCCGTGGACAAACCACTCGCTTTTATACACACACGCACACACACACACGAGCGCACACACGAGCGCACACACACTAGCCTTTTTGTGCATTGATTCAGTCAAAATAGCTCAAGCTTTGGAGTTAACATGAATGAATGAATGAATACTTCATTGTCATTGCACACTTGTTACAACGAGATTTTGCAGGAGCCTCCCCCCAAAGTGTATCGTGAAATATATTAAAAAAAAAAAAAAAAGATATAAATACATTGCACTCCCCTAGACCTACACACAATCACATACACACGTTTAAAAATTGAGATTCAACGTTATGAAATGGATTTTTAAAAATTGTGACTATACACTGTTCAAGGAAGGGTTAAAGTAGATTGTTCTAGCAACATATATTAATTTGTATGAATCAGGCATTGACATGAGGATATATAAAATATTCGACATTAATTAAAATACAGTCAAAGTTGTCTTCGAAAATTATATGAATCAAGCATTAACATGACAGTATGTGGACTATTTCGGACCTAATTGAAGATACAGTCGGTGATATCATGAGGTATATATTAAAATTGCACTCCCATTGGCCTACACATTCACATCTTAACATCTTACCTACTGACAAAATTCCTCTGATCGATGTGTGTCTTTTTCTTATTATGGCCAACGAAACAAAAACAAAAATACTCTGGAGGATCACGAATGAATATTTAGCTTCCCGTAATTAGCTCCGCCACAGTAAACAGCAGCCACCGTAATTTAACATATTTTTGAATCAATACACTCGCAGATGGTGTTGAATCCCATTTGATTGTGTGGGTTTACCTAATCAAGTCATGATGGATGATAAGAGAGCCTCGACTGATGCGTCATGTAGCTCAGTAATGCAATGAGAATGCAGGGACGCAACCAATTACATCGTTGCATTGAGAATAGGAACTGATAAAAAAAATTGCTTGGATTGTGACACATGTTAAACTTAAACAAGAGAGAGCCTGAGCAGCTCCTTTTATAAAACAGTCAAAATATAGTTTGGCAAATTAAGTGTTTTCATAGCAGTGATGTGAATTGCCACAGGATTGAGCTTGACTCAATGCGGATGGACAAGAACTGTGAGAAAACTACCTTGCAGCATCGCTCCTCTACTTTTTCGGAGTGCTCTTTGCTGACCCTTGCTAGCATGGCACTTAACACTCTGACATTGCTCAGGGTTACTGTAGTGTGACAGAGAAAGGAGCGGGGCTGTTTCTGAAGTACATTCCCCTCCACAGTAATTGCAGTAAGAAGGCCATCTTAGATTGTGAAGCAGACATTCCGGACTAATGTTGCCATGCATTTATTCTCCATTGTGTAATATTGTCATTGCCCACCATTAAAAAAGCAGTCATGCCGCATTTTCAAAATTGAGTTTTAAAAGTGCCATTCAAGCTTGTCCTGTTCAGGATTTTGAGGCAAATGCGACAGCCTAAAGCAGCGGGCATAATCGCAAAGCAATGTACATATACCACTTAGTCAACGGTGATTGTGAACGGGACATTCAATGGGAATCACTCCCCCAACTGCTGCATGAAAGTCACCATGTGAACCAGTCATGATGCATGTCTTGACTTTTGAATACCTTGGCAGTAAAATGTTAGCTGAACTAGTTTGATGCCTAAACTGGCTGCGGAAAATAAAACTACAGAACAGTCACTTTACTGACTGCACCTATACTACAGTCAAACCTGGGTTTTCGTCCATAATCCGTTCCAGAAAGCTGTTCGAAAACCGAAATTGTTCGAAAACCGAAACCACACTCTTTTGAAAATAAAAATGTTTACTGAACACGTCTGCTCATAATGGAAAGCAACCCGAGGAAGCGTCACTTCCTCGTCTACCCGAGGAAGCGTCACTTCCTCATGTAAGGAAGGCGAGAGGAGTCAAATGGTGCATTCAAGTGCGCTCGGTTTGTTCAAGAACCGAAATTTGGCCGTCATCCGAGGCATAAAAAACTCGAAATTTTTCGTCAAAAACCAAATTGGTCGAGAAGCGAGACGTTCGAAAACCGAGGTTTGACTGTACCTGCTAGGAGTTGCATGACAAGTCCACACACGTCGTCATCAAAAGAAATTCTGAATGTTTCGCTATTCCAAAAGATTTTTTTCCCACTCATTTCTATCTTTCCACATTGCCCCACTGAGTTTTCTGCTTCTGCCGCTGGCCTCATCGTAACCCCCCTCTGGCTTCTCGTCTCCTCTCAGCAATTCAAACAGCAAAGGGATTAGCTGCTGCCCGAGTCTTGCTGCCTTATCAGTTGTGGGCAAGGAGGGGTGTGCCGTCACACTGCATCCATCCCTGCAGCCTCTGTCACACGCTGGGGTACCATAGAGGCCCATCACACCTACTTCAGAACCACGACCTTACACACTTCAGCATCGTTCCACATACAGTACCGTCCTAGGCGTCGTGTATGATTTGATCTTCATTCTCAATTCCATGCACAAGTTCAATGCAAATGCTCTTTTCCTTTTCAGTTACTTTAAGAAGGGTCATGGCTTGTTGAAGTTTTACATGTCAACATATGCACTTCATTGGGAAACTACTGTAAGTTAGTGAGTTAATATGAAGATTTAGCGTTTGATATTTTCTGGCCTTTATAGCTTGGTCAAGCCATTGCTTAGGATTTAACCTAATATGCAAAAAAAAAAGAAATGTATGCAGCGCAGCAAAAAAATGCATGATAGTTGATCAATTTAAGTGGACAAAATCAATAAATTGAATATTAATGTGAGAAAAGCAGGTGCATGTTGATTTCATCATATTTATTTATTTATTAAATGTATACTGACCCTATCATACCAGTTTCAGTGACCCTAAGTGGCCTTTTATTTCGTTCTTTATTTGCACATTCTTGAGCAAAAATGCAAATATAAAAAGCAAAACAAAAAAAAAATCCCATCACGTGCCACTGCGGTAGAAACCCATTACAGGCTTATCAAAAACCCCACACAAGGAAATTCAAATTAAATTGAAGGATAGTAATGTTGAACCATCCAGAGCTACAGTACGCACATCCCCGTTTGGACTGAACTAAACGCCTTCAAAGGTTTTATGATCAAGCACAAATTCCGATTGATGCACTCTAGCATGTTGTAGTCGTCACAGAAAAGTGGAACCTGTTATAGCTGCAAATGACAGTATCGTCCATTTTCATTTGCTATAGGTTGAAGGATCAGATGCCGTTGTACTTTAGTCCTCATTTTAGATGCTAGGAGGTATCCAAGCTCATGATCTCTGTCTAATAATGCTCCTCGCGAAGGTGTTTATCAGTCTGGAGGCAAGTTGTAATATCTGGTATGTCAGGATGTTTTTGTCAAGTGATTTGTCACCCAGCTAAGCGTCGCTAGCCTTTTAACTCATTCACTCCCAAAGACGTTTTTAAACGTCTTTTCAGACTTGGTCTAGAATCGGCTGGTACTGAGTGAGTTAATAACATGACACGTTGATCATTATTATATTTTTTCCCTCTGCCTGCCAGTGATGAGTGTGTCTCCATTTTCACGCGCTGACCGTCGTGCCTCCGCATTTGAAAAGCTCAATGCGATCTTATCTCAATGCAGACACAGGGCGCCTCCCTTTTGCTTTCACCTCCTCCTCTTTGAAGGATTGAGCCCTGAGACGAGGCTGTGCCCATGCATCCCAATGACCTTGCTTATAAATAATGAGCATGCTGGTGTCTGTGAGTGTGCGCCTGTGTCTGTGCATGTTGATCAAATGCTTACAGCACCAACTCACACGCGTGTGTGCATTGTTTTTCAAGGTGGTCCGTATATGTGTGCAGGCGTGAGGGTGTATGTGTCAGTCAAACCATAAAACGCTGATTTTTCTCATTACTTTTGGATCCAAACACTTGGTTATTGTCCACTCGCTGTGTCACAACAGGATTACGCGAGGGATTATTAGCCAGCACCACCACCTTTTCACTCTTGTGTCTGTGTGTGTGCAGTTCTGGAGCTTATGCGGTAATGCTCTCACACCCAAACGTGGAGTTTTCGGCAAGACGGGAGAGCTCCAAACCATCCTCTGCCTGGCTTGTGCCAAGGATGAGGTCACGTATTCCGGTGCCTTGAACGGCGACATCTATGTGTGGAAAGGGATCAATCTGATGAGAACTGTGCAAGGGGCTCATGGGGTAAGTTTGAACAAGATGAGGTTTATACACAAACGACTAGACGAGACAGAACAAAAGACATCCAGACACATGGAGGCTGAAATATGTTGAAATATGTTGAAAGAAAATTACACACAGGCTTACCCTAAGCCGGGGGTCGGCAACACGCGGCTCCAGAGCCGCATGCGACTCTTTAGCGACATCTAGTGGCTGCCTGGAGCTTTATAAAAAATGTTTGAAAATGGAAAACGATTTTGATAGTAGGCTAATAGAGCTCAAATAGATATAGATACATGTTGCAGCTCCGAAAAAGGAGAGCTGTGTTGTTGGTTTTTTAAAACGTACTCTTTATTTATGCTTTTAACAGTCTCGACAAACATGGACACGTCTGCGTCCTACTCCGTGCATTCTCTCTTCTCGTTCGACTCGAGAGGCGTTCAAAGACAGCCTCAGAAAAACGGAAATTCATGATCACTTCACTGACACTAAGAAAAGCGAAAATAATGCACCAAAACAAAAAAAAATCAAGCGAGGAAATCACAAAATAAATTCTATGGGGGCGTTTGTGAACACACAACAAATGAATGAATAACAAAAACAATTCTGAGACAGTCCAGTCTCCTACATACATACAGCATGTGTTTCCTTCATTGTAAGTTTTATAGAAGGCTTTTATTTTTTTGCGGGTCCAGTCATATTTGTTTTTTGTTTTTTTGTCCTATATGGCTCTTTCAACATTTTGGGTTGCCGACCCCTGCCCTAAGCAGTGCAACCAAACGAAACACTATGAAAAAAAAGAGACCGTTGGCAATATATGAATACAATTTCATGGAACAAATATTAGAATTTAGGTTGGTTGCCTCTGGCCTGCAGAGAAGGACTTTAGGCTTGGACGGCTCGCAACTTGGTATCCAGCATCGGTAGAGATGCCCATGCTTGCTTGATTCTGCTCAATAGAGAAGGATCAGTCTTTTGCTCCGCTGGATTAAATTATATCTATGGGATCAACAGCTTTGTTAGGGAATGGGGATATGGGGGAGGGGCTAATAGCTACAGTATGTTCCGATTCTTGATTTTTTTAAATTTATTTTTTTAATACCACCCAAATATTTTACTAGGGACTCAACAACATGCTTTGCAGTGACAGTAGCAATCAATTAATAGCGACTCTTGCTCCTCCCTTGAGCTCTGTGTGACATTGAGGCCGTCATAGCAGGTGTGCAGCTGTGAAGGCCTTGTTAAACAGTTGCCTTTGGTACTGTCATAGCTTGTTTATTGCACACTAACAGCCTGTCATTTCCCCCAGTCAGGGATTTTCAGCATGAACGCTTGCGAAGAGGGTTTTGCCACCGGCGGAAGAGACGGTTGCGTCCGCCTGTGGGATCTCAACTTCAAACCAATTACTGTCATTGATCTCAGGGAAACAGACCAAGGATATAAAGGTGATGTCAAAATGCCTCCACTCAGTAAAGGTCGCACGGCAAATTAGGCTCACCTCACTAAGTGGCATATCTACACCATGCTGCTTAAGTCATTCTTTTCTTTTCTCCCGACTAATGCGCCCTTTCTTCTTTCTTCCATTTCCTTTTATTTGTTGTCTCTTGGACCTAACAGTAGCTAGAAGCGAAAATAGCAGAGGTGGGTAATGCGCTGTAAGGGGGGATTTAACAGCCGTGTCAGTCCGTTTGTAGCCGTCCCCATATTGTGTTTAGTGAATTAGTTTTACAACATATTTTTTTATATCATAGTCATATATATAAAGTACAGCAAATGCTCCCTTCATCCAGATCAGTTGCATATTAGCTTTGCAACATGCTGTCATGTATTTTTGCTCAATCTCGGCCTTAGTCAGTTGATGGCTATTTACACATCCTGTCTTGACCTTCCATGTTTTGTCCAGTAATGCAAATTTAAACCTGTTTGGACGATATTGTATTGATATTTTTCCGTGTGTGTGTGTGTGTGTGTGTGCATAGGGCTGTCTGTGCGTAGTGTTTGCTGGCGGGGAGACCACATCCTGGTGGGCACCCAAGATAGTGAGATCTTCGAGGTGGTGGTCCATGACCGCAACAAGCCTTTCCTTATCATGCAGGGTCACTGTGAGGGCGAGCTATGGGCGCTGGCCGTGCACCCCACCAAGCCTCTCGCTATGACAGGCAGTGATGACCGCTCAGTCAGGTGAGAGTTGAGAAAATTAATTGCAATATTGTATCAGCAATTCAGTGTCGCAGTACCCATCTGTCTGAGAATGTCTGCTAATGATTTATTAAAAAAATTATGCTTGCAAAAGTAGTTTAAATGTTTTGAAGGCCGCTCTGCCATCCAAAATTAAACGTTTTGCAAATTCTGGGAGGCGTACAGTGTATGCAAATATTGTTTTCGGAATGAGATTTGTTAAACCAGAGGTGAAATGCCATGGCTGATTTTGAATCTATAAATACTGGGTCTCAACGGTCTCTGTAACTATGCATATGCATGAGGAAGAATACAGGCAAAATGAGCTGCGGTGGGGAGAACAGATCTTTTCTGCTTGTGTAAATGCCAGAAACAAAATTATCATGATGTCATCTATTGAGCAAATGCAATGTTGGAGCTTTTTGAATGATCCAAGGTGGGACTTGGAGTCACTCACAAGAAAAAGTCATTTCATAGCATATCAACTGGGTCTGCCGAGAGTAAGCGACCAGTCAAGACGACATCGACGATCAAAACATCCACCAATTCATAAATAATAGTCAAGGAGTTGTTTAATTATATGTTCATTTTGTTTGGAATGTTGATGCTGCCTCATCGCTCACTTCTCCTGCTGACTATACGCCTGTCTGAGACACACGTGCAGTAGTGGTAATCCGGGTCATATGAGATGTAAAGTGAAGCATTGTGTCTAATACAGCGTCATGGCTTCCTGGTGTGAGGATCAGATTCCGGCGCATTTTTTCCAATAATACCGCATATGATGCAAACCTCCCTTTCATGGCAAGCAAGAAGAGCTCACGTGCTCTACTAGCAAACGGAGTGATGCATTCATGAACTGGGAAATACCAGCACTCAAAGTAACAGAGCTAGACCCATTTGCCACAAACGTATATTTTCTGAAATTCAGTAATATGTTTCTTTGTCTTCCACTAACACTCAAAATTCAATCACTTCAAACTTTATTTTTGCATTTGCAATGCTCCATCAAATTTTCCATCAAAGCTACCTAGAGCCCAAAATCCACATTTAAATATGGCAATCGTCAGCACTTTTACACGCCTACATTTGGCTCAATTATTTTGAGTGAGTGTACACACAGATCTGTGTAAATTAGGCCCATTACATAAAGGCAGTGCATAATTAATTAACGATTTTGTCACAACTTTGCTGTCTCTTTTTTTTCCTCCTCCACAAGGATATGGAGCCTGATCGATCATGCATTGATAGCTCGCTGTAACATGGAGGAACCGATCCGCTGTGCAGCTGTCAGCACTGATGGTATTCATTTGGCCCTGGGAATGAAGGATGGCTCATTTACCATTCTCAGAGTCAGGCAAGTACACAATTCAATGAAAGACGGTGTCAGATTTTATGTCTTAGCCATTCGGGCTTTATTGAAGAGTCTTTTTTTTTCGTCTCCAGAGATATGACCGAAGTGGTCCACATCAAGGACAGGAAGGAGGCTATCCATGAGCTCAAGTATTCCCCCGATGGGGCCCATTTGGCTGTCGGCTCCAATGACAACTCCGTGGACATTTATGGTGTTGTGCAGAGGTACAAGAAAGTTGGAGAGTGCATCGGCTCCAACAGCTTCATCACACACATGGACTGGTCGACAGACAGCAAGTTCCTGCAGTCGAACGATGGCAGCGGCAGGAGACTCTTCTATAGGATGCCAAGTATGTTTTATTTGCCCCAGTCATAAAGCTAACTTGAGGTGAAATGCAGTCTGTTAAAAAAAAACCCCAAAAAACAAGTTCATTTGTGTCTTGTGATATAAGATGTGTGTCTTTTGTTCAGGTGGTAAGGAGGTGACCAACAGAGAGGAGCTGAAGCTGGTGCAGTGGGCTTCATGGACATGTGTGCTAGGCCCTGAGGTTAATGGAATATGGCCCAAATATTCTGCTATCAATGATATTAACTCTGTGGATGCAAACTTCAACAATCAAGTCTTGGTAACGGCAGACGACTACGGATTAGTCAAACTTCTACGATATCCGTGTATAAAAAAAGGTAAACGAAACACCTGTCATTCTTAAATGCCTTGTTGAATTCATGTTATATTTCTCTTGATTTTAGGTGCAAAATTTAAAAGATATTTAGGTCACTCAGCCCATATTACCAATGTAAGATGGTCACATGACTACCAGTGGGTTATAACCATTGGTGGAGCGGATCATTCGGTGTTCCAATGGAAGTTTGTTCCAGAGAGAAAATCAAAAGAAGCTCTGCATATTGCACCACAAGGTGAGAGGAAGGAAAACTGCCTTGATTGGTTGAAACCAAGGAACTGCATTACATCCTTTTGGTATTGCACTAGGAATGATTACATTTGTACAGATGTCGCTAACGTGTGAGAATAGTTACACTCGATACAGTGCTACACTATCCACATTGCTTATTTAAGCAGTAATTGTGTTTATCTGAACCACCACTCCTGAGCTTGGCTCTTTTCAACTGTTCTGCCTCTAACAATCTAATTGGCTTGATGTGTTCAACCGTAGTACTCAACTGTTCCCTATTCCATAACATTGAAAGGCCTCCCTTCAATGTGAATGAAAGTTGGAAAGCCCAATTGCATTGTCATTGCCAACTTACTATTTTTGCACAGACGGGGTGTCGCTGCGCTCTCGATAATTAAAACCTCCTCCGACTGTCTTTCCTTTTCATTTTCCTAATGGACCTCGTGAGGAGCCCTCCTTTAGCTCCAAATCCATCTTATTGCCTTTTTCTTGGCTCAGCGTCATTGTGCGGCATCAGCATCCTGAAACATTTGGCTTGGTTACTTAACAGGAGAGAAAACAGTATTACTGGATATAAAAAATGGTAGCATTTACTCAGATAGCAGTTGCTTTAGTGTATGAGGACTTTGTGAAAGACAGAGCTATTTAGTTTATTCATGTTTATTTTTTACCAGCTAGGTATACTGAAACTATGTCTCTATTTGTAGAAACCTTGGCAGACTCCAACAGCGAAGAGTCAGACTCTGATCAGTCAGATGTGCCTGAGATGGACTCGGAAATCGAGCAGGAGACCCAGCTGACATATAGAAGACAGGTGTGCGTTTAACTCAGTGGCCTGCCATTTTGAATGTCCATAGAATTTTACGAAGCACACGCGCTCAAGTTTCTGCATGAATTCAGGTTTATAAAGAAGATCTACCTCAGCTCAAAGAGCAGTGCAAAGAGAAAGATCGAGGAATCGCAATGAAGAAGAGAGAGCGAGCCCCTGGGAGTGGGTTGAAGCTGCACTTTATTCATGGGTGAACTTGCACTTTAATATGGTCAATTACAAAAAGAATTGAG
Source organism: Hippocampus abdominalis (assembly GCA_018466805.1). Taxonomy (NCBI): domain Eukaryota; kingdom Metazoa; phylum Chordata; class Actinopteri; order Syngnathiformes; family Syngnathidae; genus Hippocampus; species Hippocampus abdominalis. Next base: position 13,631,669 of record CM031705.1, on the reverse strand, counting down.
TGACAAATAATCTTTCTCCAAAACATTTGCATTTCTTTTTATTTTCGCAGCTACCGGGGCTATGATTGCAGAAGTAATCTTTTCTATACCCAGACCGGTGAAATTGTCTACCATGTGGCTGCTGTTGGAATCGTGTACAACAGACAGCAGAACACCCAACGTTTCTACATGGGCCACGATGATGACATTCTCTGTCTGGCCATCCACCCCCTCAAGGACTTTGTAGCAACAGGCCAGGTAGCTCTTGAGTTAAGCCAGGGGTCGGCAACCCAAACTGTTGAAAGAACCATATAGAAAAACAAAAAACAAATCTGTCTGGAGCCGCAACAAAATAAAAGCCTTCTATAAAACTTACAATGAAGGAAACACATGTTGTATGTATGTAGGAGACTGGACTATCTCAGAATTGTTTATGTTATTCATTCCTTTGTTGTGTGTTCACAAACGCCCCCATAGAATTTATTTAGTGATTTCCTCGCTTGATTTTTTTGGTTTTGATGCATTATTTTCGCTTTTCTTAGTGTCAGTGAAGTGATCATTAATTTCCGTTTTTCTGAGGCTGTATTTGAACGCCTCTCGAGTTGAACGAGAAGAGAGAAGGCACATAGTCGGACGCAGACGTGTCTATTTGTCGAGACTGTTAAAAGCATAAATAAAGTGTACGTTTTAGAAAACCAAATCCACAGCTCTCCTTTTTCAGAGCTGCCACATGTATCTATATATCTATTTGAGCTATATTAGCCTACTATCAAAATATTTTTCCATTTTCAAACATTTTTATAAAGCTCCAGGGTGCCACTAGATGTCGCTAAAGAGCCGCATGCGGCTCTGGAGCCGCGTGTTGCCGACCCCCCGAGTTAAGCGTAGAGACATGAGTATTACACTGCCGGTTGTCTCGTCTGTACACTTAAATGTAACAAAGAAAATTGTGTTCCAAAAATGATTTATGGCTATCCAGGTTGGCCGAGATTCCTCCGTCCACATATGGGACACAGAAACATTAAAACCAATGTCTGTATTGAAGGGTTTCCACCAGCTTGGAGTGTGCACTTTGGACTTTTCAGGTGAGTCGGTATCAACCCCCCCCAAAAATCTGAGGGTTTCCATTGAACTTCACGTTCACTATATTATGTAATATGATGTTCGGAATGTATGCCACACAAACACAGTGGCTTGATCTATCTCTGCCAATAACACAGGTTTGATTTACACTCCACAGCGGATGGCAAGCGCCTGGCTTCAGTGGGCTTGGATGACAATCACACAATTGTGCTTTGGGACTGGAGAAAGGGGGAAAAGCTTTCAGCCATGTGGTGAGTGCGGTCCCGACATTGTTTACAATACAGAATGCAGCTATCCGGAAACTTAAAGAGCTCTGACAGTCCTTTGTGTTAATTTTTAAGATGATTGGAGCTTCTCTCTTTAAATATGGACATTAATAAATGTGGATTAAATTGGAGCCACTTTGTAGTGCATGGATGACAGTGTGATTCATGGTTCGCAGTGGGAAGAAAGGGAATTGCCTTTTAGATTAAGAGGCTGCTCCACTGCGACACTTAAGCCTGCCAAGGTTTGAATAGTTAGAGTATGTCCCAAGGCTCCAACTGTATCCATAATGAATGAGAATTACTTTCAGCGCTCGTCTTCTTGAGAGCACGTCATTTTATTTTGACAAGGAGACCATATTTCCAAGGTACAACTATGTTATATAATAGCAAATGGGCTACCAAAAAGCAAGGCATAATGAAAATCTAAATTTAAAAATTATAACACTGAATCACCGAGTGTAACTTGTCCTCATGGCTGCCTTAATAGAATACAATTACATAACCACACTGTGAGAAATATGGAACCGTAAAACGTCCGCATATCAAAATAACTTTTTTTTCCCCCCTCTTTGTTACTCAGCCCACTTGATGTTCATATTTAGCCTCACCTCAATTTAAACTGACCCTGACGCGTTGAGAGCACTGTGTGGTTTTTTTTTTGCTCTTCTGTTGTCTCCAACTGAAAGTGCAGAGACAGCTTGAAGCAGCACTAATCTGCTTTGCAGACCTTGTTGGGTGCTGTGCAAGGCAATTGTGAGGAAAAGGGCCTGAGAGTTGTCTTCAGCTAGGAGGCAAAGAGTGGGCGTGCAAGGATGAAGCCTCATGGTATACAGGGAGGAAGATGGGCAAATAAGGTCTACTTTTTTTTACTTCAGTATAGGACAAAAATGCTTTCTATTAGTCGAGCCATCTATTTTATATAGCGCTCGTCCCTACAACTATGGCCGATTTAAACATGCTTCCTTAATTAAACATTTTTAAAGATTTCTTTACATTAAATAAATTGAAAGGTTTTTAAATGAAGAATGAACTCTGCGTGTAGCTTTGCCAAGTGCCCTCTCTAATTTTAGTACCGTACTTGCCTGTCCTGTCAAGAGGATTACACAAAATTAAGGGAGTAATTTCCATAAAAACTGAAGGAGGGCTGGAGGTTGGGCTGAGGAAGAACACATTTTGTATAATGTAGAATTTGGAACACATCCAGTCGGCTTCATTAATAATGAATACTGTTGTGTTTTCAGTGGAAGCAAAGACAAGATCTTTGTCGTGAAAATAAATCCCTACCTGCCTGACAAGCTCATCACTGCCGGTGTAAAACATATGAAGTTTTGGCATAAAGCCGGTAAGAGCCGCTGAGCTTATTACTGCTGACAAGCAGCCGCGATAACGAGCTGAAGTCTTTCTCTTCAAAGCGATGCATCTTACTGTGTCTACTCTCACTCTCTCAGGTGGTGGGCTAATTGGGCGCAAGGGGAGCATGGGCAAGACGGAGACAATGATGTGCGCCGTCTACGGTTGGTCGGAAGAGATGGTCTTCTCAGGCACGTGCGCTGGTGACATTTGCATCTGGAGGGACATGTTCTTGATGAAGACTGTCAAAGCCCACGACGGGCCCGTTTTCAGCATGCATGCTCTCGAAAAGGTAATGACACGACTTTTTTTTGTTGTAATTGCAAATTACAACAATTTCAAATAATAAACGGCCCATTAATAATCTTCCTGGAGGGGTGCATTGTGCAAATTTATTTCATGTCTACTAGTGACATGTTCATTCCGCTTTGAATATGCCATTACACTTTCTCTGCAGGGGTTTGTGACTGGAGGGAAGGATGGTATAGTCGCGCTCTGGGATGACACATTTGAAAGATGCCTCAAGACCTACGCCATCAAGAGGGCAGTCCTAGCTCCAGGCTCCAAGGGTAATATGGTCATCTTGCACCACTCGTGTTCGCTATTTGCTACAGATACACTGACAACATTCAGTAAGTGTAGCGAAAAGGAATTCCCCATGTGTCCTGGCATGACTTCTTTTCTCCATTCTTTAGGCTTGCTTTTGGAAGACAACCCATCCATACGTGCCATATCTCTAGGCCACGGCCACATTCTTGTGGGAACGAAGAATGGAGAAATTTTGGAAGTGGACAAAAGTGGCCCCATTACGCTACTTGTCCAGGTTAGATGGCAAAACAAAGAATATTATGTTCAAAACACTCATCCGTTAAATAGCATATACAGTCAAACCTCAGTTTTCGAACGTCCTGGTTCTCGTCCAATTCGGTTTTCGACCAAAAATTTCGAGTTTTTTATGCCTCGGATGACGAACAAATTTCGGTTCTCGAACAAACTGAGCGCACTTGAATGCACCGTTTGACTCCTCGCCTTCCTTGCACGAGGAAGTGACGCTTCCTTGGGTAGACGAGGAAGTGACGCTTCCTCGTGTTGCTTTCCATTGTGAGCAGACGTGTTCATTAAACATTTTTATTATTTTATTTAAAAGAGCGTGGTTTCGGTTTTCGAACAAATTCGGTTTTCGAACAGCCTTCTGGAACGGATTATGGACAAAAACCGAGGTTTGACTGTATCATGGGTCTTCAACCTTTTTTAAACTGAGAGCTAGTTATTGGGTACTGATTAATGGGACGAGCTACCAGTTTGATACACACTTCTGAAATAAAATTAGCGCAATAATTATAAGATAAGACAAGATAACCTTTATTAGTCCCGCACTGGGGAAATTTGCAGTCTACAGCAATGATCTAAAAAGATAAGAGTCAGTTGATATCAATAGGCAACACTTTTTTTGGATTAATATCTGCAAGTGGTTCTGTTGATCCTACTTGCACGGAAGTCTCTCGCTGGTCTTGTGTAGGCATCATTCCTAGTGACTACACTCGGTTCGAGGCACAAGACTGGAGACGTTTTTCTTTTTCTTTTTCTGTGTGCCTCAGCGCACCGTCACTGTCAGAAGCGAACTGCAGGGAAGCTCCACCCCCTTTTATTCACATAAACTCAGAACATGGTATCTTCCCACATAACATAGGACCAAACATGAAACAAAAGTGCCAGCACGATGCCCCATCACTGGTGAGCTATTTCTCGAACAAACTACTCATGGTCTTTGTGGGCTATCCGGTGCCTGCGGGCAACGTGTTGGTGACCCCTGGTGTATACGTGTACTTGAGCTCTGGAACAGATGCAGCAAGTTTGACAATGGTCCAGCGGTATTGAGATTAAAAGACAGTTACACTTACTGCCTGCGGTATTTTGCACAACCCAAGGAGATGCGCATTGATGAAAATAAATTGTAGCCATCAAGACTCGATTGTTAATTTTGCTAAGTGGCTTGGCTCTGACTCCGAGTGTGGGCCCCTTGTCTTTAAGCTGTCAGAGTAGTATTGACTCCCTGTTTTGAATGCTTTACAATTACAACTGTAGTCTGACTGATGGGACCAATCGAATAGGGAAGAGTGAAGTCAAGTTTTTCCTTAACCTGCTGCTGCATTGCAAACTATAAGATCATTATCAAGAATTAGAAAAAGCAGAGCATTTTTTTTGGTCTTTGAAGCCTGAAGTGCGAGTGTTTCGTCATGCAGGGTCACATGGAAGGTGAAGTCTGGGGCCTTGCTACCCATCCACACCTCCCTCTGTGTGCCACTGTCAGTAATGACAGAACCTTACGCATATGGGACCTCTCCCCCAGTCACTGCATGTTGGCAGTGCGCAAGCTCAGGAAAGGTGAGTCACCAACTGTTGACAGTAAAGAATTTCCTCTTCTGTGTCTCATGCATTTATTCTGACTATGTGTGCATCGATCCCGGGCCATTAACAAACACCCTTCACAGGTGGCCGCTGCTGCTGTTTCTCCCCTGATGGCAAAGCCTTGGCAGTCGGTCTAAACGATGGCAGCTTTCTCATTGTGAATGCCGACACCTTGGAGGACCTTGTCTCCTTCCACCACCGCAAGGACATCATCACAGATATCAAATTCTCCCCAGGTTTGTGGCTCCCTAGTTATTGACAAGTCCAGCTTTCGAAAACAGGACTATAAACCAATTTGTGGTGTTTTCTTCGCACTGTTCAGGTTCTGGCAAGTACCTTGCAGTGGCATCCGGAGACACATTTGTGGATATTTACAATGTCATGAGCAGCAAACGGGTTGGAGTGTGCAAAGGATGCCTCAACTCCATCACGCACTTGGATTGGGACAGGAGAGGTAAACATCCTTTGTTCTGTTGATGATCCTTGTGTGGTACTGCTCAATAACCATCAAACACGGTGGCCCTACGGGCCCTTTACTTCACAGGGAAACTGCTCCAAGTTAATACCAGTGCCAAAGAGCAGTTTTTCTTCGAGGCGCCTCGTGGCAAGAGGCAGACTATCCCTGCCACAGAGGTAAGATGGGAGAAGAAACACCACAGGAGCAAGAGAGAGAGGATGTTTGTGAAGTGTTAAAAAAGAAAAAACAATCTTATTTCATCCATCCTTTTTCATTCATCGTCATTGAGGTCATAGTTTGAGCCTGACTTTGGGCATGAGGCAGGGTAGACCTTGGACTATCGTTAGCCAATTGCAGGGCACATACTGTGTACCGTACACGACCATTGAGATTTACAGATTTACACACTAATGAGCAATTTAAGCATCAATTCACCCAACATGTATGTTTTGGGAAAGTTGGGAGGAAGTCGTTGTACAGTGATCCCTCACTATTTCGCGGTTCGTTTATCGCGGCTTCAGTGCATCGCGGATTTTTTCAAACATATTCATAAAAAAATAAATATATATATATATATATATATATATATATATATATATATATATATATAGGCGGCCCGGTAGTCCAGTGGTTAGCACGTCGGCTTCACAGTGCAGAGGTTCACACAGGGAGGCCGGGTTCAATCCCAGCTCCGGCCTCCCTGTGTGGAGTTTGCATGTTCTCCCCGGGCTTGCGTGGGTTTTCTCCGGGTGCTCCGGTTTCCTCCCACATTCCAAAAACATGCATGGCAGGCTCGTTGGGCACTCTAAATTGTCCCTAGGTGTGAGTGTGGGCGTGGATGGTTGTTCGTCTCTGTGTGCCCTGCGATTGGCTGGCAACCAATTCAGGGTGTCCCCCGCCTACTGCCCGAAGACTGCTGGGATAGGCTCCAGCACCCCCCGCAACCCTAGTGAGGATGAAGCGGTTCGGAAAATGGATGGATGGATATATATATATATATATATATATTTATTTATTTTTTAAAGTCCGCAAACGGTCCGCGAGAAGTAGCGAAAGTCAGCAATACAACAGTGAGTCACATAGAGCAACATATACAGTCAAACCTCGGTTTTCGTCCATAATCCGTTCCAGAAGGCTGTTCGAAAAACGAAATTGTTCAAAAACGAAACCACGCTCTTTTTTTAAATAAAAATGTTTACTGAACACGTCTGCTCACAATAGAAAGCAACACGAGGAAGCGTCACTTCCTCGGTCGGGTAAGGAAGGCGAGAGGAGTCAAATGGTGCATTCAAGTGCACTCAGTTTGTTCGAGAACCGAAATTAGTTCGTCATCCGAGGCATAGAAAACTAGAAATTTTTGGTCGAAAACCGAATTGGTTGAGAACCGAGACGTTCTAAAACCGAGGTTTGACTGTACATACATTTATCTACGTGTTTTAGGTGGAGAAGGTTGACTGGAGTTCGTGGACATGTGTCCTCGGTACGTCTGTCGAGGGCATCTGGCCCGTGATCAGCGAAGTCACAGAGGTGACCTCCGCTTGCCTTAGTCATGACAAGAAGGTGCTCGCCACAGGAGACGATCTAGGATACATCAAGCTCTTCAGATACCCTGTCAGGGTAAGATGCGATGCTCGACACACAGAATAGCTTTATGTCACTGTGGCAAGCTGATGAAAGATGTTTCATCCATAGGGCAAGTACGCAAAGTTCAAACGCTATGTGGCTCACAGCACGCATGTTACAAATGTGCGGTGGACCCATGAAGACAGCCTATTGGTGACGGCTGGTGGAGGGGACACGTGCCTCATGATCTGGGCCCATGAGCCCGAGACCCACAGGGAGCTCAGACAGTGTGACAGCGAGGAGTCAGACATTGAGAGCGAGGATGATGGAGGTGTGAGAACAGCGTCTTTGGCAAGTGTCCCTGCTTCCGGTATACCGATATCAATCTTGTTTTTCATTAGGTTATGACAGTGATGTGACAAAGGAGAATGAGATCAACTATACCATCAAAGCCTTATCCACCAACATGCGCCCCATGACTGGTGTAAAACCCCACTTGCAAATGAAAGAGCCTTCATTGGATGAGAGGTATTCTTATGTGAAGCGGTGGGAAAGTTTTCAGTGTATCAAAGAAATTAATACTTGCATCAACGAGACCTCTTTTGTCGACGTCTTTTTCTTATCTATGACTTTAGCTCCATACTTAGCCTCCTTTTAAAATAACTTGCACCTTCTCTGCTCTTCTTCCTTGTAATGGCTGCAATCTGTCATTGTCCTGCTTCCTTCTTTAATTCCATCTGAAGACAAGGTGTGGTCAGGTAAGATCATGTGTTTCATGTTTGGGGGAAACTGCATCCAAGATAAAGTCTCAGAAGTATTGATGACACTTACCGTATTTTTTGGACTTTTACTAATACAGTCAAACCTCGGTTTTCGTCCATAATCCGTTCCAGAAGGCTGTTCGAAAACCGAAACCACGCTCTTTTTAAAATAAAAATGTTTACTGAACACGTCTGCTCACAATGGAAAGCAACACGAGGAAGCGTCACTTCCTCGTGTAAGGAAGGCGAGAGGAGTCAAATGGTGCATTCAAGTGCGCTCAGTTCGTTCGAGAACCGAAATTTGTTCGTCATCCGAGGCATAAAAAACTCAAATTTTTTGGTCGAAAAGCCGAATTGGTTGAGAACCGAGACGTTCGAAAACTGAGGTTTGACTGTACTTACAATCTCTGAACAATTAAGTGCAATACTGAATAAGTGAAACGAGACGTGCAATAGTGTGACACTAATGCATACAACAGATGTGAACTTTGTACCACTAAGGCCACCTTACATATTGTTCTTTTATTTTTACTGATTGCTTTTATTTTAAATAATTGTCTTCACCGGTGGAACGGCACTCATAATTTCGTTGTCTGCATGGCACAGAATGACAATAAAGGCTTTTGATTTGATTTAGTATGAGCCAAAGTAATAACACAACCACCGGTCACTAAATTGTTGAGCAAGGTTGAAACCTTTTTTGGGTCTGTCATCGGATCCCCTCTCGTTCTCTGCTCGAAGCAACCCCTGTGTAGTTACACCTGAACAAAACCATGTGACCCGATATTCCTTGAAATGGAATTTTGACGCAATGCTCCACCCAAATTAAAAAGCTTGGAAATTTAGCATGACCTATCTGTCTTGTGTACTGTAACCGAAATGAAGTGAAATTATTTTATGGAACCGCTGAAATGGTATACTGTGTAAGCAAAAAGTCGATTGCACAAGGCAGCAGATGTCCTTGAAATGGGCTTTGGTTGTCATGGTTACAGCATGGTGCTGACTTCTCTGTTTTATGTCCTCAGTGGCTGAGGTGTTGTCAAAGTGCATATCCACTGAGCAGCAATCAGTGAGTACTGTATCAAACATATAGAGTAATTCTTGTTTTTTGGTTTCTTTTCTTTATTATTGCTTCCATGCAGAGGTTCAAGGTAAGCTAATTGTTATTTTTCACACATGTGTATCGCTCAGTTGTCTATATAGGAATTAAACATGGAGCTGTTCAGCAAAGACATGGCTGCCATCATTTCGTCATTCATTAAGTTATGTCTTACTGGTTATTTTGTGCACTGTATTGTATCGCTGGTTAACGCTTAAGTTTTTATGTCATCACAAAAAAAACCAACAATATTCTTATCCCTCATAAGATACATGCATCACTGTTGTGATCAGAGTGGTGATAAGCAGCGTTTGTAACCCAGCCGTGTGTTTCAGACCTCCTGTTAGCAGAGCCCTGCCACAGCCTGAGAAGCTGCAGACCAACAACGTTGGCAAAAAGAAGAGACCCATTGATGTAAGCGTAACTTCATTTGTGTCGCTGTAAACAGATTTGTTGCAAACACTGCAAACTGTATGAAAAATGCTGCTTTCCGATGTGTTCCAGAACAGAAAATGATTCAAAAATGCTCGTATCTGATCTGATTTCATTTTAAGATGCACAGACCGCTCAGACAACCTCTCCGCCGCCGCCCTCGATCGAATGCTCTTTGTTGTCGTGGCAACCACTTTTCTGACTTTCTGACTGCCTGCTCCGACTTTCTCCATAGGACCTGGTTTTGGAGCTGGTGTTCGGTTACCGTGGCAATGACTGCCGCAATAACGTGCATTACCTGAACGAGGGGGCGGACATCATTTACCACACAGCCTCAATTGGCATCGTGCTCAACTTGACCACCTGTAGGCTTTTACGCCGATATCATTTGACATGACAGTCATGAGTAAGTAATAACAGCTTGTGTGCATATATTCTCTTGCAGCCTGCCAAAGTTTCTACATTGAACACAGTGATGACATTCTGTGCCTGACAATCAATCAACATCCAAAATTCCCCAACGTGGTGGCAACTGGCCAAGTAGGTATGTTTGTGAGGCGACGGCCTCTTGCCTCACCATCCGCTTGCTCTTCTTTCCCCTTTTCTCGATTGTGCTATTGAGTGTCTGTTGATACAAGCTTCAATGATGACTTCATCAATTAAAAAAAAATATCCTTGTCCTCCATCCTTTTAGGTGACGCCGGTGACATGTCAGGTAAATGAGTGTAAAAAGTACCTCGAGGTTTGATCGAAACAAATCCACATTCTCATTACGGTCACGTGCTCTCGGTCCCTCAGCCACATCTCCATCTATTCACGTGTGGGACGCGATGACCAAGCAGACGTTATCGGTGCTGCGCTGTTTCCACTCGGGTGGCGTGTGCTCCGTCAGCTTCAGTGCCACAGGGAAGCTCCTGCTGTCTGTGGGCCTGGACTCGGAGCACACCATCACCATTTGGAAGTGGCAGGAAGGTACAAGCTGATCTCACACGGGTCATCTTTACAAAATCTATCTCACCCGGACTGACCTCGGTTCACCTTGTGATGTGGTCTTTGTCTCTCAGGTGGTAAAGTGGCCAGTCGGATTGGTCACACTCAGCGGATCTTTGTGGCCGAGTTCCGTCCAGACTCGGACACTCTTTTTGTCTCCGTGGGGATCAAGCATGTCCGCTTCTGGACATTAGCAGGGCGAGCTTTGCTCAGCAAGAAAGGAGTGCTGAGCTCCATCGAGGACGCCCGCATGCAGACCATGCTGTCTGTCGCTTTTGGAGCGGTAAGCGGCTTCGGATCATTGTCAATCGGCAGCATTGGCTTTGCCGTTGATCTCTGACTGTTTTTGTTTTCAAATGCTGCTTTTGCCACATCGTTTTTCTTGGATGCTGCTGAACAGTTTTTGCATTGCTTGCTCTGCTTTCTTAGACCACTAGATTAGTGCAGATTTGTTTTCTTTTCAGAATAACTTGACATTTACAGGTACCATAAGTGGGGATGTATGTGTGTGGAAAGAGCACATTCTTATAAGGATTGTGGCCAAAGCTCACACGGGCCCCGTGTTCACCATGTACACAACATTGAGAGATGGCCTCATTGTCACTGGAGGCAAGGAAAGGCCGTAAGTTGCACGCCCTCGTTACACATTTTTTGAGTAGCCCCCGAATTCGTTAAATTAGGCTAATGCTGTGGATGAATTTCGCGGAAACATTTACTGTTGGGCCTCCGCAGGTCAAAGGAAGGTGGAGCTCTCAAGCTCTGGGATCAGGAACTGAAACGCTGTCGAGCATTTCGATTGGAAACTGGACAGGTCATTGACTGTGTGCGTTCTGTTTGCAGAGGAAAGGTAACTATGAAAAAATATAACGCTTGATGATGTCAGTCAGCAAAGATCCCTTCTCGATTGGGAAGTGTTTTTACTGTTTGTTGTATCAGGGTAAAATCCTGGTTGGAACCAGGAATGCAGAGATCATTGAGGTCGGGGAGAAGAATGCAGCATGCAACATCTTAGTGAACGGTCACATGGACGGGCCAATTTGGGGGTTGGGGACACATCCAACCAGAGATGTGTTTCTGTCTGCTGCAGAGGATGGGACTGTTCGACTATGGGACATTGCAGAGAAGGTCAGTCCTGTCATACTTTGGCGGTCAAAGGCAGAAATGAAAATAACCAGTTGGAAGAAGTAGATGGGGAGAGGGGATTCTGGTTTTCCCTGTTAAAGCTGTTGCCCCAGCGACCCAACCCCTGTTACGCGGGAGAAAATGGATGGGTGGATGAAAATTCTATTTATTGTGTTGAGATAAGGTTTTTATTTGACGTGCTTAAAACTCATTCCGTATCAGCCAATTTTGGACCAAGTCTGAAAAGACGTTTAAAAACGTCTTTGGGAGTGAATGAGTTAAGTAGAATCAGGACATGGATGGCCCCTTGGATCAAATATCAATACAGTCAAACCTCGGTTTTCGTCCATAATCCGTTCCAGAAGGCTGTTCGAAAACCGAAATTGTTCGAAAACCGAAACCACGCTCTTTTTAAAATAAAAATGTTTACTGAACACGTCTGCTCACAATGGAAAGCAACACGAGGAAGCGTCACTTCCTCGTCTACCGAGGAAGCGTCACTTCCTCTTGTAAGGAAGCCCAGAGGAGTCAAATGGTGCATTCAAGTGCGCTCAGTTTGTTCGAGAACCGAAATTTGTTCGTCATCCGAGGCATAAAAAACTCGAAGTTTTTGGTCGAAAACCGAATTGGTCGAGAACCGAGACGTTCGAAAACTGAGGTTTGACTGTACATGGATCAATTCCGGAGTAAATTGGACCTCATTGTAGGTATGAAGCTCCTAAATTTAGCTGTTCATTCTGTCATTTCAAAAGATGACAAAAGTTAACCGTTGGCGGAGGTCTGTATGCTCTTGTCAAACCCATAACGACTGATTATAAATGTACTTTTACTTATGGGTCAACAGAAGATGCTGAATAAGGTGAGCTTGGGCCATCCGGCATGCACCATCAGCTACAGTCCTGAGGGAGACATGGTGGCCATTGGCATGAAGAATGGCGAGTTCATCATCCTCCTAGTTGCCTCTCTCAAAATCTGGGGCAAGAAAAGGGACCGCCGCTCTTCTATCCAGGATATTAGGTGAGAATTGTCAAGTCGGCCAAGAGCTTTGTTTTTGAGAAATGAGCGCGTTTCCAAGTGTGTGAGTTCAATACGCAGAGACCGACCAGTGACAGTGTTGCACAGAATTATCTATCAGCTACCTTTTTAAGTGTTATTCCAATTACACCTAATACCTTTTAGGTTCAGTCCAAATTCACGCTACCTGGCTGTCGGCTCTTGTGAAAGCGCCGTGGACTTCTACGACCTGTCGCTCGGGCCGCAGTTAAACCGCATCAACTGTTGCCGGGACATCCCCAGCTTTGTCATGCAGATGGACTTCTCTGCGGACAGCATGTACATCCAGGTGCGGCGCCCTCAGCTTGTACAGGTGAGGTATCCGCCCCGGGAGCGTTCCCGTCTCATCCTCCTCTGGCTTTTTTAAATCAGGTGTCCACTGGTGCTTACAAGCGGCTGGTGTACGAGGTGCCGTCGGGGAAGCAGGTCACGGAACAGTCCCACATTGACAGGATTACCTGGGCCACCTGGACCAGGTCAGATGAGAAGCAGTAGTTTGAAAATTTTTTGATTCACTGTGTGCATGGAAATTGCTGAGTGCTCTCCCTTCTCCCATCACTGTGTCCAGCGTCCTCGGGGACGAGGTGGTCGGCATCTGGTCGCGGAACACAGACAAAGCAGACGTCACCTGTGCCTGTGTCTCCCACTCAGGCCTTAATGTAGTCACAGGCGATGACTTTGGAATGGTCAAGCTCTTTGACTTTCCGTGTCCAGACAAGTTTGTAAGTACCACTGTAGTAGTACGGTACTGCCTCTCACGTTCATTGAGAAAATAGATCTAGTTCATTTGATGTTTAAAAAAAAAAAAAAGACCGGTACCATCTACAAATGGCCATCTGTTCATTTGAGAGTTAAAATATATATGGAAAATATTAATATACATAACTTGTATACATGTTTATGATTTTTGTCTTGTTTGTTTGTTATTTATTAATATAATAAATTAAACTAATTCAGTAACTAAAGCACTGTCATTCCTTGTCATTTTATTTAACTGAGTTTACCAGTAGTTGGTTAAACAAAAAGTACAAATTAAAAATGTATGCAAAATGATTTATCTTACATTTATATCGTAAATCTATCCTTTCAAATAAATGAAATAATTATATTTTTAATGCAATAGTAACAATAATAATCCGAGTTATTTAATCAGCCAAATTTAGGCGGAAAATTACAGCAACGTTTTGATGCGGCAAATAGCTTGGTGGACGGCATTAAAGAAAGTAACAGATGCCATACTTGATCCACCTTTGAGTTACACTGACATCAGTATCGCGATTTTCCATCATCTCCTATCGTCATTTCGGGATGGATATACAGATGGATGTGTAAAATATGTTTATGGACATTGTATTTTGATGGCGTAAAGTGATAACTGCTCTGTCATGACGAGGAAAGGACCAGACATTCATATGTTACTTGGCTATATTGCATTTTCATGTCATTTGGGAATGTGATTTTTCTTTTTTTTTTTTGAACTTATGTTTTCTTTCTGTTTCATTTCAGGCAAAACATAAACGCTTTTTGGGCCATTCGGCTCACTTGACAAATATTCGCATTACAAATGGAGACCGCTTCGTGGTGAGTGCTGGTGGAGATGACAGGAGGTATGACTTCAAATCATAACTCTCATATGTCCCCTTCCGCGATGAAATGTTAACATTGTTTCATGTGTACTTTTGCAGCCTCTTTGTGTGGAGGTGTGTCCACGCTCCCCACTGAAGGTGACATCCTGACCACCTCGCCTGTCACCTTTTGGCGTGTCTCTCCAGTCGAGCGCAAAGGATGCATTTAAAAGAGCAGGAGGGGGGCCTGTCAGGTTCAACGTGAGGAATAGGTGTGACGCTAACTTACTGCCTCAATACTTGGTCCGTGCACACGTGCGCATCATGGTGTAAATTGTGAGCAAAGGTGGCGTGCATTCAATCAGTTTGTATGTGCATATCAACTAAGGCAGTGGTCCCCAACTACCAGCATGTGGACTGGTACCGGTCTGTGGGAACAAAAAAAAAAAAAAGGTTGACGTCAAACCACTCATCTCGATCACGTGAAAAGAATAAGTCCGCAATAGAGCAAATTAGTCCCGAAAAAATGTGAGCTAAAAAAAAATATTTTTGGAGAACTTCCACATAAAGGTCCAAATGGCCAGGCTGAAGAAGAGCAGGCATTTAAAATGTTTCCCTGTTCAGATGTCAGGTTTTTGCGATACAAAATAAAAAGACCACGATAAATCATCTCAAAACCATGTCCGACATTGTGACCTGAAACCTGTACAACTCGCACTCTTGTGCTTGCGCAGGTGTGCACACACTTTTATCACGCTGGTGATATGTCTGTGCTCAAAATTAAACAATCGCATTCAAACTCATGTTTAACGGCACTCAGCACGCACCTGCCACTATTTAAAGTGCCTGGGACAAACCCCAAATAAAGTTCAGCTGTTCTAGTTGACATTTTTCAATGAGAAATTGTTGGAGTCCCAAGTCATTGTCCGCAGGGAGCTTTCAGAGAACCAGAGGGATCATGAGGAAGTATCAAGTCAGGAAAAGGGTACAAGAGAATTTCCAAGGCATGAGACCATAGTGAGGACATTCTTTCTCAAGTCGATAAAATAGATCATAACAGTACCAATACCAGCAACTGATGAAAAGATGCAACAAAATGTAGTTAGCGAGAGGCTAACTGCAACAGTGCTGGTTGTTGAGAAAACGTGACACAGCCAAGTACACAATTATAAACAGATGTGTAAAAGATTTGTTTTTTTAATAATTTGAACGGGTTAGAAGTCATGTCACCAAAACCTGGCATTTGAACAGAGGGGGTTAACTCTTTGTAGACAAGGTAAGAGATCATATCAGCAGTTTTACTAAAAAAAAAATGCGGGTTTCGCGCTACAAGCAATTCTCACACACCCAACCCGTTTTGCGTAATATGTGAGCAAACTCAGAAAACAGGTGAGCCGTGGCATTCGCAATGCAAGAACAAGGGCACTTTAACGTCAACTCCAGTCGACAGTAACGGACGGGGGGCAGTATCATGTCAAAAGGGCTGCGCCCTGAAGTGGCGAAGAACGGGTGAATGCATCTTAATTCTTCTTCCACCAATGCAACATTAATCAGAAAAGTGTGTTTAGATTAGCGGGGGGCTCATGCAGGACATTATTGCAAAGAAAATGTTTGACTTCCACTTTGAGATAAACAAATGCAGGGCCCTAATTGCAACCACTGCATTGAGCGTAATGACGAGTTAGATTTTGAATTTGTTTTTGTTTTGATTGTGGTCTGTCAAAATATTGCTGAAGGCAAAACTTGTCGGTGGCGCAAAAAAAATGTTGGGGACTGCGATTTTGAAGCCCCTATCCCACTGAGCGGCGAGCGATGAGTTTTTGCGAAGGGAGCGAATGTTGCGTTCTTGTCAGGGTTTATTCAAGGTCGCAATTGTTTGCCATACGTGTGCCTGTACTTTTCTTGTCCCAAGGGAATTTTGAACATGGTCATAATTTCCTTGCGGCAAGAAAAAACACAAACTGTTGGCGAATGTTTTGCAAACATTCGCGACCTTGAACGAAAACTGATGTCGGCACGCGTTTTGCGACCAACTGCTGCAATTTTTGCCCATCAGTGGGATAGGAACTTTAAGGGATGCATTACTTTTGTGCGATGAGTATTTCTGTCCCACGATTGAAGGCCTATTGTTTACTGACAATGCCATTAAAATATATATACTTGTAGCAAACTTAATTAGCCTTAATGTGTTTGGATTTTTTTTCCTTTT
Organism: Hippocampus abdominalis; assembly: GCA_018466805.1. Lineage (NCBI taxonomy): Eukaryota > Metazoa > Chordata > Actinopteri > Syngnathiformes > Syngnathidae > Hippocampus > Hippocampus abdominalis. Next base: position 13,615,331 of record CM031705.1, on the reverse strand, counting down.
AAAAAAACAAACATATGTATATATTAATATATATATGTATATATTAATATATATGTATATATATATTATATATATATATATATATATATATTTTTTTTTTTTTCATTTTGGATCACGTTGTCATTTGTACGTCGTTTCTTTTTGCTGGTAATTCCAAATTGTGTGGCCTTCCTCCTGAATGTAACATCCACTATTATGTTCTGGATGTCAGCATGCCAAAGCAGACTATGCACTGTACACCCGACCCAGTCACTGTGTCACCTCTTGGTTCGTTTTTGTGCTTGTGTTGTGGTGGTGGTGCAGGTGGTTGTTGTTGACTGGTCAATTCCGCTCATGACTTAATTAATGAGTGCAGATGTGTTCATATTCGTTTGTGGATGTGCATGGAAGACAACCTGTCTAGAACACCGACCCTCTCCAGAAAATAGCTGTAACTTGATGTTCCAATGCACCCTAAAATATTTCACCCACTTTACAGTGCGCTGCTACAATGTATTATTGTCACATTTCCATCAATATGATGGGTGTAAGTTAGCGTTTTGTGTAATTGGACATACTACTTAATGGAATGTTTTATTTGAAGGAAAAAAAAAGTGCAAAATATTTTGCTTCTTTCAAGACACACACACACATATATATATATATATATATAATGTGTGTGCGTGTGTATGTTAAAAAATACATATTTTGATTTACATCAGTGTAAATATCATTTGTAGATATTGTTTTTGTATATTTTTGTGAGATGTTTCTTAAAGTCCGCTTTAATGACAAAAAAAAAATGAACAGGGGTTTTAACCCGTGAGTGTATGATGCAATGATGTGTGCAAATAGAAAACGTTATTTAACCAATGTGATGAAACTATTGGTGCTCAATTATTAATAAAATCATTTCCTTGACTGCTCTTTTGATTTCACTCATTAAAAATTTTTTTTTTCATGATCTCATGATCGACTGGGGAAATGACGACACTATATGAATTTGATGAAAATATGAATTACCACATTTTTCTTCAGTCGCTTTGGAGCATTTCTCAAATCATCCTCCATCATTTGTAGTTTATTTTTGTTCATTGTATTAAGTTTTCATTGTTACTCCTGTCCCTGTAGTTTTCTTTGTGACGTACCAATTCCCATGTAGATTTAGTGGACACGATTGTGTACCGGTACTTTGTGTTTTTCAATCAAATTTATCAACCTCTAAGCCTCAAAATCAAACTCAAAACTCAAAATGTAGCACCCTCCGCACGAAAGACTGACTTACAAATAGGTTCTCTGCAATTACCTTATAGCTAAATGTTGTGAGGTGAGAGACGATTCAACAAAGAGCCATTGTCATACATTTTGATTAAAGTGACATGAAGAACCGACAATGTCAAAAACAGCAGGCAATTGGAAATAATCAATTGCATGGATGTGCCAAAGCATTTGCAAGAATGTGAACACAAAGTTTTGACAATTTCAGTTTTGATCTGAAAAATGGCAGCTGAGAAAAATTGCAAGCAAAACGCTTTTTGGGGCATTTCAATAACATGTACATGTACCTCCACATCACATTGCTGATGCCTTGCTCTACTTTTTCAAACTCGACTGATTTGACTGAATCACTGCATGTCTGCAATTATTGATGCCTCCGTTTCTTAACAATCCACAATCAATTCCACCCAACAATCCATTATGTCAATTGCTGCATCAAATACATTTCACTAGACCCCGGAAATTCACCATTTCATATTTTATTTGCAATCACATAAATACATTTGTTGGGGTTATTTACATATTTTACATGCATGGAGGAAACACTCAAAACTGACATTTTGCGTTTTTGTAAATCTGTTATAAGCTACTGTTGATTATAGTGATTTTTTGCCAGCGGTCACTTCCGTTTAAAGGTAGTCTCTGAGATTATGGAAAAAAAACAAAAACGTGTATAGGGCTTGAAACCTCTTGTCACTGTTTACGCTGGCCAGCCTGCAAAATGTACCTTGTCTATATGAAGTAGGCAGCACTACACATGTTCTGCAGACCACCAGTGCCGTGTCATTTAAAGTTTGACAGAGAAGGAGCTTCCACAGGAACAGCCGTGATCAGCTCGGGGATTCTTGAGCACCTGGAAGGTGGCACGGATGAGTTCTTGGCTGAAGTCCACCGTGGCTCCTTTCACAAACTCCAGGCTATCCTGGTCCACAACGATCCCCACTCCGTCCTGCTCGAACACTCTGAAAGCACAGAGATGTGGGCAGAGTGTATAAAAGGAGAATTCAATGATGTGAATAGAAAGGGCATGCTGTACCTGTCCTCTTCAGTCCTGTCAGCATCAACGGAAAACTTGTACTGGAAGCCGGAGCAGCCTCCACCTTCCACGCGTATTCGTAGGTACTCTCCTTCCACCATGATCTCACAAAGTCTCTGAAATAAAATGGCCATGTTTGTTTGTTTGTGCCACAGTAACACTAATTGTCAGGACTCAGCTGCCGGTTACAACGCTAACGGAAGTCACGCTTGCTATTGGCCCATATAAAAATATAGTTATAACCACACCCCTGGCAATATCAATCAAAACAAGAAAATTAATGTATGATACGCCTTTTCTAATGGCTCTTATTACACGAGATACACAGTAAAATATCCTCTGTTCAAATGAAAGCTGTTCCGAGAGCACGAATGCAGTTGGTGGTGGACAATCGCTGCTCACCTTGACACACGACTCGGTGAGGCGGACCTTTTCATCAAGATCCGACCTCTGCTGGCTTGTGGCGCCACTGAAAGGTCGAAGGCTCACAGTGGAAATGGGCTGAGGGCTGCAGAGGGGCCCAGGAAAGCGTTGTCTCGCCGCGATATTACCGAGGAGGGCAGAAGCCCTGCAAAACATCACTGTTAGCCAAGTCATGGTGAACACGATCATGTACATGTCAATAACACGATGAACGGGCGAGCGAGCGAACGTCATCCTGACGTTCAAAAGTTACAATTTCTCATCTCGCATCATAAATGGAGGTTGGAAAAATATATATGTGAATGTCATCGTGATAAAAGAAAGAACAATTTTACCTGGCAAGATTTAATAATTTGGACTTTGACGCCGATAACATCGCTAGTCCCACTAGTGACATCTTCCATAACAAATGAAAAGGAAGTCCCGTCCCGAGTAAGGGGAAAGATGCTATTGGTCAATACCCTTGTCATTCATAACGTACACGCGGATGACAACAATGCGTAAAATGATTGGTTGATGTAACTGCCAATCATGAAGTTTCCATCTGAATGGAAATTACCCTCAAGTTGTCTGTCAGGCACAAGATCCAGCGTGTTCTTATTTCTACCAATAATAAGCAGCTGTAAAATGCTTATTTATAGGATTATTCGAATTAAGAATTTATTTATATGGCTCTAATTTTATTGCACCCGTTTGTTGTAACTCATTCCACAAAAGACGTATCCTGGCAGACTAAACATTGGACAAATTTCGTGGCACGTCCACTTCAGTCTCGTGATGACTTCACTTCAGTCAGGTGATATGAGGAAATAAAACGTGCTGGCTGGTTTGCCTGCTACCATAAGTCACTCTGGAAGCCGCTAGGGAAGCCTATAAACGAAACCGGGTACTGTTTGTTTTATCGTATTTTACGTGATTTTACTTTATTACGTTTAATTCAAACATTAGATGCTGAATTGCCAGAAAAAAATTTGTCCGTGATTGCGTGCTTGGTTGGGAGTGTGACTGCCTCTTGGTTGGCGAGAAATCAATCGTATCACAGATTGAACACCGTGTGCTAAAAGATTCTTTGAAGTTGCATTTTGTCCTCCAAGTTTTCAATGTTTGTTTTCTAGGTCGTCTAAACATGGATTTGAGATCAGGCGTCGTTTTGCTCTGCTTAATGAGCTTCACCTGTGCGGATCCGGTCAAATACTTCGACTGTGGTAAATCACGACTGTTCAACTACCAGTAACAGTCCACTTTTATTCACATCTATTAGGCTTCATTTGAATGCTCATGCATTAGATTTTTAAATGACCGTTTCTGTGACTGTTGGAAATCCCAGAAATACGATGGGAAAAGTGTGTGTATTTTATAGTGACTTGCCAGTGACACGTGCATCCCAGGTAGACAGTTATTCACGAGGTATATTTAGTATAAAAAGTAAAGGGCAAAAAAGTTATACAATTTGTGATATATTTTTTGAAGAGTTATACACTCATGGGCCGATTTGACGCACAACATAAGTACATTTAAAATGTTATTACAGGTCTTATAAATGTAAAGTTCGGTGGGCCAGATGAAAAAAGGGAGTAGGTCTTATGTGTCCCAAGTTTTAAAAATGACTCAACTTCTACACCCACAAAGCCCCCTCCTCACAAGTGATGTGCAATCCACAGACTATTTTTTTCCCCCTCTTATCATCAGGGTCATCATCAGGCAAGGTGATCATTGTGGACATTACTCCTTGTCCCTCTCTGCCTTGCCAGCTGCATAAAGGACAGTCCTACAGTGTCAATGTGACTTTCAACAGCGGTGAGTGATCCTTATTGATTAGGAATGTCTTCTCACTGTTATCTTCATTTTTGTTTTTTTCTGTAGCTGTGCAGAGTAAGACGAGCAAAGCCGTGGTCCACGGCGTCATCGCCGGCGTTCCTGTTCCCTTCCCGATTCCCATTGAAGACGGCTGCAAGTCTGGAATCCAGTGTCCCATCCAGAAGCAGCAGAGTTATCACTATGTGAACGGGCTTCCCGTCAAGGCTGGGTATCCTGCGGTAAGCGTCCATTTAGCAGCACTCTGAACTCATCTGTGTACTTTTTTTTTGAGTCCATATATATCACATTTACACTGAGAAACTAAAGATAATGCTGATAACATTTTATCTTTTTGGGGATTAGCAAGTACCAATACAGTATCAGGCTGATACCAACCTTATTTCAAGTTATTGTATATTCATGAAGGCTGACGCTATCGGCCATCAATACTCAAGGCTAAAAAAAAATAAAATGCTTTTGCCAGTTGTTACCAAGACTGAGCAGCCTGACTACCGCAAAACACAAGTAGATTTGCCATTACAAGTGTTGAACGCCTTGAACATTTACGGTTGTTGGCCTTGTCTGTTCCAAGCAGATTAGGGAGGGGGGAAAAAAAAAAAACTTAACACACTGCAAAGAATAACAGCTCAAGATGGTAGTACCAAATTTATACGTGTGATTGTGCACATCTTGGTTCCTGCACATCCTGGAGCTGAGCAGGTGTGAGTGCCACTAATTGATATGATGAATTAACTTAAAACTGATCAGGTGTGGTTGGGGAATCCTATTGATACTTTTGAAACTTTGTACCCATTTGCGTTCAAACAGTACAAATTGTAAGCGTTCCAATATGTACAATGGTGTAGCCATTGGACCCTTAAAGGTAAAAATGTTGCCCCTTTTTTTTTTTTCTTGACTGTACACGCACTGGTTTTCGAAGCTGAGGCCAGATGTCATTTTCACCTCCTTTTCACTTTTGAAAACTACCTTTACAAAAGGGCACCAGTTTCACTTCTTTATTTTTATGTCCCACTTCTAGATAAAGCTGGTAGTGGAGTGGGAACTGAAAGATGACAACAATCAAGATCTGTTTTGCATTAAGTTCCCTGTGCAGATTGTTTGAAACAAGTGATCTGCATAGCTGCTTTTTGTTTCCTTTTAAGGTAATCTTGACCAGTAAACGCATAAATGTAAATGATTATACATACAAATACTTGTTTTACTGACTCTGCAAACTGATTTTATAATGCATATTTTTTTTGGCACAATTTGATTGTACTACACCAGCGTTTAATGGCGCGTTGCAGACAACGCAGTAAACATTTGTTAGCAACGCTTAATTCAGCCACTACATTGTCCTAATGGCTGCTAAGTAGTCTGAATTTACACATTTCGAGCTGTTCAAACTTTTGTAACTTCTTACTGTCTCTGTGCTATTGAGAAATTGGAAACTGTCGTGTCATAAAAATAAAGAATTCTCTGTGTGAATTTGAGTGCAAAATGCAGAAAAGAAAAACACACATCAATGCATTTGAGAAACTTGTATTGGTGAGCTCAAAGGCCAGCAGCAAGAAAGAGGGGCAAGATGAAACAGTTGAATTCTGACAAAAAAAAAAAATAAATCACACTTACTGAGACACAAAGCTTAACAGTGAAAGCCAATCCACCATTCACCGCATTATGCTGTACCACAGAAGAACTCTACAAGCTTTGTTACATTTTTGACATGCCTTTAAAAAAAACAAAAAAAAAAACTTTGTAAATAAAGGTAGATAAAGAGGTATGTTGTACTTCTCTAACCAAACAGTCATTAAGGCAGAATATTTGTGGAATGAGGAAAGAGATTCCGCTTTGGCCCTTAAACTACTTTGGGGAAGTTGAACGGATACCAGTTGCCAGGTCACAGCATCAGTCAGATTTTGCCTTGCAATGAGTACAAAAGATGAAGAATTCCTGTGCAGTGTGAAGCTGACATAGTTTTCACAGTAAAGTCTATAGCAGAACGGTGCAATTGACACCAAGCAGCCAGCCAGGAATTATTTATCAAGTCGATGGATGATCAGGAACAAAGCAACAATGATAGGGCATGGTATCCCCTATGATAGCGGCAAGTGGACATTCGGTAGTACTTTTTTTTTTTTTTTTTTTTTTTGGGCTCATTATAAACTTGCTTTGGTGTCACTGTCCATTTTGCTTGAGACTTTCGAGCCGCTGGAGCAAAGCGTTTCCAAAGGCTTCCCTGTAGCCTGGACTCAGTGTGTCCAGAAGCGAGTAAACCGTCTCATGGTACTGAGTGTTCAGATCCTCATCCACTTCGTTAAAAGCATAGCCCACCACCTATTTGGACAGGGGGAAGAAAAAAAAAAAAAAGTATAAAAGCTTAGGACACAATCTCATTCAAATTTGAGTACTGGCTATTATTCAACTACAAAATGACATCAAATTTGGGGAGACAAAACAATTATTCAATCATTGCATCCTATTTTCTCCATTTTGTTTTCAATTTAGTAAGGCTCTCAGAAAACTTAACTTAAACATGAAATGAGCCCTTATAAAAGAAAGCTTTCCCCACCCGCAGTCCTGCTTCTGTGAGCTCCAAGCAATAACGGTTGCCCTCTCTTGTCTCCACATTGATATAAGCCACGTCTGAACAATTGTTGAGGTTTTTGGACACGTGCATTTGGGCCACAGCGAAAAGGACGTCATTGACAATGGCGTCCGCCTCCAATCTCATGTCCTTGACGTCGCACAGCTCTACGCATTCGTCTTCGAAAGCAGATACCATGGGGTCCTCGGGCTGGCAGTCTACTTCCATTCCCTGCAACACACACACACACACACACACAGCAATGTCATTAAATCATAAAAATGCTGCTTTACAAGACACAAACTATGACCTCTCAAACAGCTGGTGTCATTGCACTTAAAAGTAAGTGCTCCTGTACCTCTAGTTATAATTGTTAATTGTACACTTGAGTTAAAATAGCTGTGAATAAAACTTTCATTCTGTTCTGTTTGTTTCTGGAAAACAACCAAACAATGTCCATCAGCTCAACAGTCGAACAAGTTGACTCTTGTCTTCTTAGCGCATGGGTGTCTATTCCCTGCATACCAGCTGCTAGCCCAAACACATAGTTTTCTGGGCCTTCACATTTTGAAGAATAGCCCTACTATGAAGAGCAAAATCTCAAAAATGTTTGACACTTCTTTCCGCAAACAGATTTACAATTACCTATAGATTCCACAAGATGGTAGCAAAGCATTGCTAAACATTCACGTTGAGCGTTACAGAGGACAACAACAGACCATGTCATTGTACACACCTGATATAGTTGGTAGGGGGTAGTGCAAAGTAAGTAGTCTATGTTTTACCTGACGGGGTATGCTGAACAGTTTCTGTTGAGGGGGATTTGTGGAGAGATTGCGGATGATGATTATTGCAAGAGCTGGGTTGATTTGCTCAGAATGTGTTGGAGCTACAAAAGAAGACGTGAAAATACATGAATTATACATTTTGTCATATGTTCGCTTTTTAAAGTATATTTTACCTTGTTACAATCTGTGTGTGTGTGTGTATATATATATATATTTTTTTTTTTCTCTTTACAACTTTTTTATGTATCTTGCTTTCTAGCAATTACGGTGTGACGTCATTCTCACCAAGAGTTCCGATTTACCAGGTTACAGGAACGCAGCATAGGAGTCCACTACGCATGATAAATACGACACTGTTGTAGTTTGTCTGGGTTAAACTTGAAACGTTTGCGTTACACGCCATACATTAATCACCATTTATCGGATTTACAGTGACACTTTTTACCTTGTTTCTCGTGTCTCGAGCAGTCAGCAAACAAACCCACACAGTGTAGGCCACAGATAATGAGTGCGTTTCATCGTGCAGCACATGAAGGTATGAAATTTGTTTCATTACAGTGCAATCGAATGGCCATGGAACACGTATTTGTAATCAAATAAACAAAAAATTAACGCGTGAATTTTTCTTACCGAGGTTGTGTTCTCCTCTTGTGGAAGCTTCCAGCCCAGAGTGAGCTCTCCGTCGGGGTGGGTGAGGTGACGGTTGATGGAACCCCGTCGAGGCGTTATTTTGTGGATAACTAAAACTACTCTGTTACGTAGTAATACTGTTTTTCAGTTGCTCAAGTTTGAATCTAATTAATTACGTTAAAAAATGGATAAAGTAAATGTGCCGCAAGTAACACCGCCATGTTATGACGCAACTGAGTTAATCCCACCTATAATGGAACGTCTCCAATTGGAAGAAATCTACTGGTTGTAAAATGAGGTAGGCGGTATTTTACTTTTTTGAAACATTCAATTGGCTCACTGAATTGATTGAAAGTAGCGCAGACCAATTGCTCGTGGCCTATTACTTTGTTCTTGCTGCGGCTTCAACCTACCATCACGGATCCGAGGAAGTGTGTGTGAAGGCTCGGTTTGATGCGGAGTCATGAGAGTGTTTGTAAACAACGCATTTCGAAGGTAATTTAACTGCTAGGACATAATTCCGTCAACTCTGCTCATTCATTTAATATGCGTGAACGCCTCTTTTGTTTTACATGCGTGACTTAGTGACACTGTTCTGACATCTTTTGGTCATTAAATTGACCGATGTCGTATTTTAAGCTTTACAGGCAACTAACCAGCGAGTGTAGTGGTGGAACCATAGCAACTTGTTAACCGGCGTGATAGCGTTGACTGTCCTTAATGTGTTGATATTGCTAGCCAGCTTGGTCACCTTAGACTCGTTAGCTCGGCCGGCCGGTTTAGCAAATGAGATACCTTTGTCTCCTGTCGTGACAGCTCTGATAAACGCAGCGAATGACTAGCAGTGTATGTCGGCATGCTAAAAGCTATTTCGCGTGTCCGTTTGCCCCCCTTGACGGTCGATAAACAATTGTAACGGCCGTGGAGCGCAATAGGCTGTAACGCCCCCAGAGCTCTTTTAAGTTGCCTATAGTTATTTAATGAGTGTGATGCAAACGTTATGTGTCAAAGCACTCCCTGTGTTTATTTTGTGCAGGAAACTGGAGTCAAAGCACCGCCTTGACACATCTTTGTTTACCATCATATCCTCCATCATCGTAGGATGCAAAGGATGTCAGAATTCACGGTTGTTGATTTCTTTCACTCGACGGGATGGCACAACTGACTCGTTCCTAACAGTCTTTCAGACGAACATATTCTAGCCACGGGGCTTTAAAAAGACATTCCTTTTATCTTTGCACTATACTGTACACGCATCGAGTCAAGATGCCCTGGCCATTTTCTGAGTCCATTAAGAAGCGGGCATGTCGTTACCTCTTGCATCGGTATCTCGGGAACTTCCTGCAGGAAAAACTGAGTTTGGATCAACTCAGTTTAGATCTCTACCAAGGCACTGGATCACTGGCACAAGTGCCCCTGGACAAATGGGTATGTTCATTTGAACACAAAACAATCTGCACTGACTAGAATTGAAGTGAGCATATTTTGTCTTCTAGTCACTCAATGAGCTCCTTGAGACGGCAGATGCTCCCTTTGAGATTATTGCAGGATTCATCCAGACTATTTCTCTAACTGTTCCATGGGCAGCCTTGCTGCATGACAACTGTGCCCTTGAGGTGAAAGGTTTAGAGATGGTGTTTAGACCAAGGCCAAGAGTAGGTAAGCAGGTTGCAGAATGCCAAAAGTTGGGAAAAGCATGACATTGTTATTCATGAACTGCTCTATCTGAAATTTTTAACATGCCACTTTTTTTTTTCTAGCATCTGGCACTGAGCCCGTGTACTGGTCCAGTTTCATGACGAGCAGCATGCAACTCGCCAAAGAGTGTCTGAGCCAGAAGCTCACAGATGATATGGGGGAAAACTTCCAACCGTTTGAAGGACTGGAGAAGTTTGCTGAAACAATAGAAACAGGTACATGATGTGCCAAGGAAGCCCCGGGAAGCACTTAGAGAAGTTAACGAGTGCAAAGATGCATCAAGTAATTGCTGTTTGAATTGTCTCTCTTCTAGTGCTAAGACGAGTGAAAGTAACATTTTTGGATACAGTTCTGAGGGTTGAACATGTTCCAGAAAATTCCAAAACCGGAATTGCTCTTGAGGTTCGAATCAACAGGTAAGTTGCGACGTATACAAACCCAATTCCAATAAAGTTGGGACGTTATGTTAAACATAAATAAAAACCGAATACAATGATTTGCAAATCATGTGTAAACTATATTTAATTGAATACACGACAAAGACAAGATATTTAACATCCAAACGGATGAACTTGATTGTTCTTAGCGAATAATCATTAACTTTAAATTTTATGGCTTTAACACATTCCAAAAAAGAAGGCAAAAAAGACTGAGAAAGTTGAGGAATGCTCATCAAACACCTGTTTGGAGCATCCCACAGGAGAACAGGTGGGTGCCACGATTGGGTATCAAAGGAGTTTCCTTGAATTGCTCAGTGATTGACAAGCAAAGATGGGGCCAGATTCACGTCTTTGCGAACCACCGAGTAAGAAAATAGTCAAACCCTTTTAGGTCAATGTTCCTCAAAGTACAATTGGAGCGTGCCGTCGGCCCATGGGCCTTACTATACCCAGCTCTGCTTTGTTGAGTATTCAGAATTAATTTCTAAATTCGAAAATGTTTTTTTTTTAAATTTCAGTGTACGTTTTATTGATCATGCCACTTAATGTTAAGAACAATCATATACTCTAATACATCTATTGTAAGGCTTTTAATTATATATAAAAGGTGACATTATTGTTAGCTTTTATTGCTGATTGGTAGCAAGAAATATCAGAATTCTGCACTTTCATAGTGTAGCCATGCACCATGTATTTTAGTAAGTTACCAAATATGGTTCCTACAAGGTTCTGCATACAGGATTGAAGAAGTCCTTGGCTGTAGCAATTATGACTGAGGTCATCTGTTTCATTGCTTGTTTGTTTTGTGTGTGATTCTTAATCTAACTTTGTCCCGCTTTTTTTTTTTTGGTCCAGGATTTTTTATTCTGATGAAACTGGGGAGGAGAGCTCAAGTGTGAATGTGCATCAGCCAATCACATTTGCACACAAAAAGCTACAGATGGAAGGCATCACTGTATTTTGGGACGAGTTCGCTGATGTGTCTCAAGCTGGTTTTAAATCTTCACCACCTCCGCCTGTTGGTCTTTTCAGATTCTGGCTCAACTCGTTGCATGTTCTCGCAGCTGGTCAATAAATTCACAGTTTTTGTTTTTTAATTGTTTGACAGGAAACAGAGCCAAAGCTCTCTCCCAGCTGGAATCCCAAAATTATTTGTGAGCCTCATCCGCAATTCACAGAGACAATATCCTCAACGGCACCCTTTCAACCTGTGCAGGTTGGGAGTCTCTGTGGGAAAATTGAGCTGTCACTCACGCTGAAAAACAACCTAGCCATGCCTGGAGCAAAGGTGATTCAATGAATCTGTGTCGTCTATAAGAATGTGCTGAAATTAGATTGTGGTATTGATATTTAAGACAAGAGGACTGTCATCTTTCTTTGTCTCTCAGCTGGATGTCGCCGGCCATATTGACACACTACTCGTTTTGCTCTCGCCCCGCCAAGTTCATCTACTTCTGGACTTGTTTGGAGCGTTTTCCTTTGAACGTGAGTTCCTGTCTGTATATGCAACAGAGGCGTTTCGAAGCGTTGAACTCGCCGAGCATTTCTTTACTTTTGTATGAAGGTGCACAGGAATGGGCCAAGGACAGAAAAAGTCGACCCATGCAGCAAGAGGATGAGTACCGACTCCACATGGAACTAAACCGCTGTCTGAAGAAGGACACTGCAATGGCAGGAGTAGAGGCCGAACTCTTTGAGAGCCAGACGACCCGAACCGTCTCAAGTCGAGGTATGACTGAAACTAACCTCGACAATAGAACCCTTAATGTCCAACACAATCTTTTTTTTTTCCCCCAAGTAATTGAAGTCATCCACTCCAGAGACAAAGTATCACTTGACGTGTATTTAAACATTTTACAACAGCCATATATAGCGTAAGGAGAAGTTGACCACAGGGTTCCCACGGGTCCTTAAAGTTCATAAAAAGCCATTAAAAAAGACGTTGTAAAATTATGTTCTTAATTGTCCTTAATTTTCAGGGAAAGCTTCTAAAAATCAATAAAAATCCTTAAAAATTTATTTTACATTACAAGTTTTACATTTAATTTTTTCTTAGTGTACTTCATTTGACAATGAATTTAAGTTTTTTTTTTTCATTTTAAAGGAAACTTTGACATACAGTATGTCAAATAAAGGGTTAGCTGATTGGCCCTAAAAATAAAGATGTGCCCTCCCTTCGGCAGCAATGATTTAAACACCAGCTCAGTGATATGTGGCTTTCTGTTCAGCCCGCATATTGCTGAGCGGGCATTAAATCCACCGTGAATCCCCTGCTGAATGGAGAAAAGGTCCTTAAAAAAGAGGCTAAATTAGCCCTCAAAAGTCCTTAATAGGTCCATAAATAAAAAGCAAGTGGAAGAGTAGGAACCCTTTTAAGGTTGCACTGTATAGTTCTCTCAAATTGATGTCAAGTGTCAGTTAACCTAATGGAGTCTTTTTTTTTTTTCCTCTCTGTAAACAAACCTCCGGAATGGAGTAGATGATGTCTTCTTCTCCATGGCTGACATGGACATGTCGCACAGCTTGTCGTCCCTCCCTCCTTTGGGGGAACCGCCAACAGTGGATTTGGATTTGTCACCCAATAGCAACTACTCTGCCTCTCCGAGAGAATCGCCATTGGGAAACACGACTGTAAGTCGAGTGTTTATAACCCAGGGGTCGGCAACCCAAAATGTTGAAAGAGCCATATGGGACAAAAGAAAAACAAAAAACAAATCTGTCTGGGGCCGCAAAAAAATAAAAGCATTCTATAAAACTTAAAATGAAAGAAACATGCTTTATGTATGTAGGAGACTGGACTGTCTCAGAATTGTTTGTTATTCATTCCTTTGTTGTGTGTTCACAAACGCCCCCATAGAATTTATTTTGTAATTTCCTCGCTTGATTTTTTGTTTTGGTGCATTATTTTCGCTTTTCTTAGTGTCAGTGAAGTGATCATGAATTTCCGTTTTTTCGGAGGCTGTCTTTGAACGCCTCTCGAGTCGAACGAGAAGAGAGAAGGCACGGAGTCGGACGCAGACGTGTCTGTGTTTGGCGAGACTGTTAAAAGCATAAATAAAGTGTATGTTTAAAAAAAAAAAAAAACAACACTACAGCTCTCCTTTTTCGGAGTTGCAACATGTATCTATATCTATTTGAGCTATATTAGCCTACTATCAAAATCTTTTTCCATTTTCAATTTGTTTTTATAAAGCTCCAGGGAGCCACTAGATGTCGCTAAAGAGCCGCAGGCGGCTCTGCCGACCCCCGGTATAACCCAATGAGATCCTGAAAGAAAATTCTAGTGCAGGCTTATCACGAACATGGATAAACTCAGAAACGACAACTGATCTTAGATCTGAATGTATTCTCACTCCTGCCATTTTAATCCGAGTCAATGTGTTTTTGTGGTGTCAGGCTTTGTGGGAGGATTACATAGATTTACCACGACAAAGGGAGAAGGAGACTCCTGGAAAGCCACGGGACTCGCAACTCCCTCAAACATTATTACGACAAACTTGTAAGTGTGTATGTTTCTTTGGTCAACTACAAATGCACTTTAATTTAAACCAAGGATACTATTGTTTCTCTCCATTGTTAGTTCTCATCCACAATGGAAAATGTCTCCTGTGTTTGCTTTCAGCACATTCGTCCAAAACGCACGGTGACGAGTCAAGGCCAGAGCTGGTGTTAAGTCTGACACTGAGCAGTTTGGCCATCTCAGTCCTCCACATTGACCCGCTCCCACCGCTTGATGCTTCCCCAAGTCCGCTGGGCCCTCTGGCTGCGCACTTCTTCAGCGTGGTGGGCCCGAGTCATCTCGACCCAGCTGCCTTCCTTCAGTCTCGATCAGTCTTTAATCACGCCTGTCCCCAAGATCATCTCAGGTGTGCATTTTAAAATGGATTATTATTATTATTTTGAATACTGTTTCTTATCATGTTATGTCTTGGACGCTAAAGTCCCTAAGAATACGTTGCCACGTCCCACAAGAAGGGGTTCTCGGTTAGCATTGTACTTTGTTTTACTCTTGATGGTTTTAGATGCATGGCTCAGTGTTTATTGTAGTTATGACTTCAAAGACTCCATTCGTGTAGGTTAGTGATGTGCTCCCAGCGCGGCGTTGTGACAGTTTGCGATTTTTCATTTGAGTTGGTTTTTATTTCATTTTGACTCTTTTTAAATTCAGTTAGCTTTCGCTTCATTTGAATTTCTATTAGCTTTGTGGGGTTTTTTTGTTGGTTTTTTTTAATATGCGACTTATTTTTTGGAGGGCAATATTAAAAAAAAAAAAAAAAGGAAGTAAATTATAGTTCTCAAACAACTTTTGACTTCTCTACTGTCCGGACATACACCAATACTGAAATAAATCACATTAAAAAGGAACCATGAAAGCTCATGTATCATATTAATTGATGAAAAAAAAAAAATAAAGGCCACTTTAGAATGTATTCATTCTTAGTTTCAGTTCGTTTTCATTGTTTTGAAAACATTTTGGTTTTTAATCGTATTCCGTGAACAGATGTTTTTTCCGTTTTAGCTTTTTTAATCTTGTTGATTTTCCGTCAACTAATAAATAACCTTGGTTCCAACTTAGGTATGAAATTAAGGTTACGTGGCCACTGTAGGAGCGGAATTTAGTTGGAAACCGAGGACCTCAAGTATCGACATTCAAAGCAAGACTCGAGTGAGATCCGCATGACATATATCTTTGACTTTCCCACTTAGAGTTGTGACAGTTCAGATTGCTTAAAAATGAGATGAGTGACTTCCTCTAATATCTCTGGCATCGGTCGCAAAATGAAAGGATTGTGTTCAGTCTCCGATGTGCTGCTGTACTTTGTCATAGTAGCGGTCATGTTCTTAATGGCGGGGGTATGAACAACTCAAGGTGTGACATGTTGCTACTTCTGCAGGTTTGTGGCCCAGGGTCTCAATATCATCTACGAGCACTGTCAGGGATCCAGCCTCCGCACTTTTAGCACCGATGTCTCCCTTGACCAAATGGAGTTGCTGGAGTGTCTGTTCTCTTCAGAGAGCATCGCCACTGGCTCCCAGAGAGGCTTTCAGTACACTGAGGTGCAGCGATTCAATGCTGAATTCAGCACCATTTTTTTTTTTTTTTTTTTGGGGGGCGGATTCACAGTATGACACTTGCCTGTTTCTCTGTCACAACTCAGCTCCTGACGTTTGGCACTGCAACCAGTGGCAATGAACCACTTGGTACCTGCTTTCACCTGCTTTACAAACAGGCTGAGCGCAGAGGCCCCCAGGTAAAAAACGTCATATTTGGTAGTGACATGCATCTGCAGCACTCTTGTCCGAGTGGTAGTTGAGCCTGTACTTTACATCTGCAGGGTGGCCAGGTGCGGCTCAGCGCCATCCCCAGAAAAGCTGACATGCAGGTAGAGCTGGGCCCTGTGCGGTCCGAGCTCGACATCAGTATTGTGGACCGTCTCAATTCCGTACTTCAGCCTCAGAAGCTGGCCACCACGGAGATGATGGCCTCACACATGTACACGTCCTACAATAAGCACGTCAGCTTGGTGAGAAGATTTTCTGAAGATAATAAAACATCTCTCCAGTCAGTTTTGTCCCAAGTTTAATTTTGAACTTGAACTCAAATTCTAAATCATCGACACATACACTGACGAGCGTTACGACCCCATTCTAATATCGCGCGAAGTGAACAAACAACTGTAAACGACATGTCACACTGAAAATCAGTGTTGGATTTGTAATGCCTTTGTACCAGGCTGAATTGTCGTTTATGCTCTGTATTGAATGTTAATACAGTCGATTGTGTCAGTTGTCACACTGTTGTCTGAAATCTGTAGCCCTGATAATGATCGACTACCGTAATCACCACCACACGCCTACATCTCTACTTGATTAGTTTTTACCTTTGAGTTCATGATTACTCTCAGCAAAAAAAATCGATGTTTGTGTGCATTTTTGCAGCATAAGGCCTTTGCAGAGGTTTTTCTCGATGACAGCCACACCCCTTCCAACTGTCACGTGTCAGTGACCGTCAATGCTCCAATACTGGGGCTTGCGATCCGGTTTCCCATTCCCGATCTGCGCTCCGATCAGGAGAGAGGTCCCTGGTTTCAACAGTCCTTGCAGAAAGAAGTACTGCACCTGGAGCTGGAAGACCTGGAATTTAAAACAGAATTTCGGGGTGGGAGCACACCAGATCAAACCAAGATGGAGCTCACCTTCAGGGAGCTGATTGGTATGATGCGGTTAAAAGCCAAGAAAGTTGACTATTACCCACAGAGCCCCCCCCCCCCCCCCCCCAAATTGTTTTCTCCTTCATTTGCCATCCACAGGCAGGTTCCAGGAAGAGCTGGATCAACCAGCTGCCAGGTTCCTCAGAGTGTCCCACACCATGGAGGGAGACATGACAACATCTGAAAGTGTGAAATTTGATTGGCCACGGTATGCATTGCCTCAACATCATCGTCTTGTCCGTTTTGCATCTTCGGCCACTGACGGCACACACGTCTCTCAACAAACAGTGTTGTGTTGAAAATGAACCCCACTGCGGTGCACTCGATCCTCGAACGTGTGACGGCCGAGGATGAGGAAGGGGCCGAGGACAATTTCCTTGAGGAGGAAGAAGAGGAGGGGGCTGCCCACTCACTCAAGGACGTTTGTGACTTTGGGAAACCAGAGCCATCGCCCTTTTCTTCCCGGCGGGTTATGTATGAGAATGAAGAGGTCGGTGCTAAATTTATTTTTTAAAAAATAAAAAAAAAATGTGGTCTGCATCAATATCCAAACAGCAACTTTAGCGTCACTTTCAAAACTTTTTTTATTTTAAATTTCCAGATGGTCATACCCGGTGATGTTGCTGAGATCACTGACTTCCAAGAAAAAACCATGAACAATTCTCGTTTTGTCCTCGAGCTGTGTTTCCCTAATGTGCAGTTAGCTTTACCCAGCAAAGCATTTTATGAAAAACTACACAACAGGTAAGTCATTCAGAAATTCAATCTGAATAATAAGAGATTCCAAAGGGGGGGGGGGGGGGGGGGGACACACATAATTGAGAACTATGACCTTACTGTACTGCATTCTCATAACAATCCCTAGATCGGGGGCGGCAACACACGGCTCCAGAGCCACATTTTAGCGACATCTAGTGGCTCCCTGGAGCTTTATAAAAAAAATGTTTGAAAATGGAAAAATATTTTGATAGTAGGCTAATATAGTAGGCTAATATAGCTCAAGTAGATATAGCTACATGTTTCAGCTCCGAAAAAGGAGAGCTGTGGTGTTGGTTTTTTTAAACGTACACTTTAAGCTTATAACAGTCTCGACAAAGACAGACACGTCTTCTTCCGACTCCGTGCCTTCTCTCTTCTCGTTCGACTCGAGAGGCGTTCAAAGACAGCCTCAGAAAAACGGAAATTAATGATCACTTCACTGACACTAAGAAAAGTGAAAATGTTGCACCAAAACAAAAAAAATCAAGCGAGGAAATTACAAAATAAATTCTATGGGGGCGTTTGTGAACACACAACAAAGGAATGAATAACAAACAATTCTGAGACAGTCCAGTTCCTACATACATACAGCATGTGTTTCCTTCAATTGTAAGTTTTATAGAACGCTTTTATTTTTTGGCGGCTCCAAACATACCAGTTTTTGTTTTTTTTGTCCTATATGGCTCTTTCAACATTTTAGGTTGCCGACCCTTGACCTAGATAATGTACTGATGACATGACAGCAATCACGGCACTGCTGTAGTGAAAATGCAGCGAGTGTCGCAAAAAAACAAAAAGTGATATTTTTAATGCACTAATAGGGTCAGTGTGAGAACTTGTCTCTTTACTGGTCACACAATCACTGGATGAACAAAGAGATTGATGAAGTCTATTGATTTACAAAGCATTTGTGTTCACTATATTCCAGAATAAACAATGACCTCCTGCTGTGGGAGCCCACCGCTCCTTCGCCTGTGGAAACGGTAGAAAGCATGCCATATGGCGTTGGTCTATCTGTTGCCAGTCAATTGATCAACACTTACACTAAGGACAGCTTCACCCAGTTTCGCTCAACTGGACCTGAGGGTAAGACAGCGAAAACCTTTGCCCCTGAAAACTGTGCGCAGACTCCCGTTTCCAATGTCAAACGCAGGCCGACATTTTGACACATTGTCTTATGCTCGTAGAAGATACCAGCGGTTCAGAAGAGGAGTACATGCACTACTACTCTCCTTCTTCTGACCAAGGATTCAGGTCACACAAGAAGAAAAAGCCCAAAGTTCAGAGTAAGAGCTCCCAGAGCCTGTTCTCTGTCATTATCAACGTCAACCATGGCTTGGTTGCTCTTCAAACTAACGCCAAGGTACATTGATCTTCTTCCTTCAAAAAAAAAAAAAATCCCTTTCGCCACACTTTTGCCACACTTTTTTTTTTCCGTTTCCTCCCCCTAGAAGGAGGATAAAACACTGTTAAAAAACAAACACGGCGAATTCTGGCTGGAGGTGAAAAATGCGGTGCTGTTCAGTGTGACGCAACACGAAGGCTTCAAAGACCAACACTTATGTCTGCTTCCACACGACCAATAGTTCCATGTATCACCAAGGTATCCATCCGCCTGCACTGTTTAGTATTTCACCGACAAATCGCCGTATTAACTGATTTCCATTTGTGCTGACGTACACAGGACTCGTCGATGGAGGCCCGTCGTCTGACATAAAGCTGCCATTCATGTCCCATCCACACTGGCTGGAACCAACCATCTACCAATCGGAGTCATCCCCCGAGAGATCCTCGACTCCCTCAGAGGGAATTGGCTTGGAGGCCCGCAGCATGGTGTCTGTCGCCGTCAAGATCTCGTCGCAGAACGCCGAGCGCAGCGTCAAGGTAGGCTGCAGTGATTTCAGGTCATAGGGCGCAACAGTGAGCGGAGCCACGACTGTTTTGCTGTTTAGGCATTTCGGAGGGAGAAAAGTGTGAACTATATTCAAAACCGAATACATGATCTGATCTGAAGCAGGGGTGACAAATTGAAGCAAGCAAAATTTAAAATACAGTCAAACCTCGGTTTTCGAACGTCTCGGTCCTCGACCAATTCGGTTTTTGACCAAAAATTTTGAGTTTTTTATGCCTCGGATGACAAACAAATTTCGGTTCTCGAACAAACTGAGCGCACTTGAATGCACCATTTGACTCCTCTCGCCTTCCTTACACGAGGAAGTGACGCTTCCTCGTGTTGCTTTCCATTGCGAGCAGACGTGTTCAGTAAACATTTTTATTCTAAAAAGAGCGTGGTTTCGGTTTTCGAACAGCCTTCTGGAACGGATTATGGATGAAAACCGAGGTTTGACTGTCCATTCTTTGCTACGGGCCAAACAGGATTAACGTTTATTGAGCAGTCTAGATAACAGACGAACAACAACTCTGATTAAATTCCCTTCCCACTTGTCAGTTTTTGTCTGTTTGGAAATGGGATTAATCGGTCGGCCAGATTTGGCCTTGAGTTTGACTTTTGCGATCTATCGGATGTATTTCAGTCATTTCTCCTCAGTTGTGATTTTTTTTCCTCCCCCACAGGAATTCTTGGTTGCTGTGGGAGTGAGAGGAGCCACAGTCCAGCACCGAGTGGTTCCTCCCAACCTGGGGTGGTATGATCAGGTAGCAAATTCTCCTCTCACATTTAGATAACATTGAATTCACTAAAATGTCTATGAGTAAAACCCCAAATCACTTGCTCCAGATTGTTGACTTTTTGAATGTCTCCGATGAGCCTGTGCTGGGTTACGCTCCTCCCACGTCTGTCAGCACCCTGCATCTACATTTATGGAACTGCTCTCTTGACTACAGGTAAAGGAGGCCTGACTTGGTACATGCAAAATGAAGTATAGTAATCCCTCGTTCATCGCGGTTATTGGGGACCAAAACCACCCGCGGTAAACGAAAATCCGCGAAGTAGCGACCAATTAACATATCTAAACATTTATTTATTTATTTATTAAGTCCGCAAACGGTCCGCAAGCAGCTGCGAAAGTCAGCAGAACAACAGCGAGTCACATAGAGCAACATATACTGTACTGTACTCCATGTATATGAAAAAAAAAAAAAATCAAAAAATATTTTTTTATTTCTTTAATTAAATTTTATTTTTTTCAATGAATATGTTTGAAAAAATCCGCAATGCACCGAAGCTGCGATAAACAAACCGCGAAATAGCGAGGGATCACTGTACCGGAAACTATAAATTGTTTCTCTTACTCTGTATTCAAATGTGGCTTTTTTTTTTTTTTTTAATCTTTGCACAGACCTTTTTATTTACCTCTGCGATCGCTGCTCGTGGTCGAAACATTTAGCATCTCTAGCAACGTGTCCCTCGACCACTCTTCGTCAACACTCAGGTATGACGCGACTATGATGGAAATCCAAGGTTGTCTTACTTCACAGGATTGAAACCAGTAACTCTGTTCCAGGATCATTCTGGATGAAGCTGCTCTGTTCCTGTCAGACAAGTGTAATGTCGTCTCTGTGAATTTAGCACGCGGTAAGTCGACCCTCGATAAAGGGAATGTTTGAAATGTTTTTAACCAGGGCTTGTCCTATTGCCTTGGTCCCAGACTATGTCCAAGTGCTCGACATGGGAACTCTGGAGCTGCGAATCACAGCTGTCAAACCCGACGTGAATGAGAAACCGGTAGGAGAGCTGTTCCTACTGGTCTTGAGGGATCTCACATTTTCACACTTTCTTGTGTGTGTCGTTGGTTTTTAGACTGAGCCGAGATTTGAACTCCGATGCTCTAGCGACGTCATCCACATCAGAACATGCGCCGACTCCTGTGCTGCCCTCATGAACCTAATCCAGTACATTGCCAGCTACGGGGATTTGCTTCCTCCTGCAGAGCCAGTGGCCAAGCAAACCAGCTCGGCCCAAAAAAACAAGGTTAGCAGTGGCGCCCTTCATGAGTGGTGGAAAGTTTTAAATCCTTTGTTACTCTACTTGCGTACATTTTTCAGGGAAGTATTCTTCTGAATGACTTTTTACATTTGAAATCTGATAGCTGCACTAACAAATACATAAATAGTGAGGGATCAGATTGTCCAAATCAGCCATTCATAACCAAATTACACAACAATCCCGAAGCTCCACATCTCCTCGATGCTTAGCTTGAGTGTATGTTTCCCGACAGGCGGAATTTCCCGGCCGACCCGTCGCTCAGCCTCCGCTGCTAGCCGAGACTGAGCAGCGGATTTTGCAGGATCTGATGAGCGAAGCGATGGAGGAAACTGATGGGCAGCACGCTCCCGGGCTACAACAGAACGGTAACGTTTTGGTTCAGAATGATTCTTTTTATGCCATATGATTAAGGTTTGATCCCATTCACAGGTGTTCAGGAGGAGAGGAATCGTGATCGTGAGCCCCCTCGCTCTGACTTGTTCCTGTTCCCAGATGAGAGTGGAAATTCTGTCAGGATGCCAGCCCCACTTATCCCATGCTCCACTCTCCTCTCATCACTCCTGTTCCCTGCCTGGCACAGGAAACTGACGACTTCTGTATTCTGGAGACGCCCGGTTCCAGAGCAGAGGTCAGCATGTGTCGCTTGCGTCACCGCCAGATGCAATAAATGTACTTTAAATGTCCAGTGTTTTATTTGCCACTGCTGCATTTGACTTAAGTGACCAGTCTTGGGTGTCTCACTCGTGACCCTAATTAGGAGAATGGATGGATGGGCGTTTGATTGACTTCTGTTTGGTTTTTGTGTGTGCAGAACAAAGGTCACAGTCGTTATTCATTTTTTAAAAAATGTTGTATGTACTTGAGATCTCAATCTGGCCTTTTAATTATTTACTTGATTATGGCGACCAGATGTGTGCTTTCATGTTCTCATATCAAAATGCATTGACACACCCGTATTTGCAAATTCACCAGATTTTTTGTTGTTTTTTTACCTGTCAACTCATTTGTTGAAACACTCGCTTTTTTTTTAGGTGCCAATTCAATTCCTTGCAGGGTTACACTTGGTGACCTTTGGTCCCTATCCCCCCCCCCCCCATGAATATCAGGGGTTCCACTGTGCACGACAAACTGCTGACGGTGTCGAATAATGAAAGCAATCATCATAAAATCCAACTAAATTTGGATATAAACAGATCTTGAAGTGTTACACACAAGAAAGTAAACATGGGGCATACTGGGTCTCATCATCATCAATCAAAGATGTAACAACTGCTATGGCGGTTCAATACTGCGCGGCTCCTGCTACACAAGTGAATTTGTTTTTTTTAAACATTGAATATTAAAATCTTAGTGAATCAACAAACTTGAGGCACCTCATTGTTCAAAGCGACTCCATTTTGTCGAAAACTTTTGAGTGTTAGCGAAGATATATCCCAACCTGGCTCTTATCAGATGCAACAATATGTTCCAGGATGTCGATCAGGAGCCCGTCGTGAAGCTTTTCACCTCCGAGCCAGTGCAAATCAAATACGATCACTTCAGTCAACCTCTGGATGGAAGTGATTCCAGTCGCGGAGCGTTGAATTTTCCCATCCCGGAGGTGCGCTACCTTATCAAGGAGATTTCCATTGTGTGGCACCTTTATGGTGGCAAAGATTTTGGCCGTGTCATGTTCACAGCTTCTCCTGCCAGAAGCCGGGGGTGAGTTCAGATTCTTTTCAACGACAGTCAAACCTCGGTTTTCGTCCATAATCCGTTCCAAAAGGCTGTTCGAAAACCGAAATTGTTCGAAAACCGATACCACGCTCTTTTTAAAATAAAAATGTTTACTGAATGCGTCTGCTCACAATGGAAAGCAACACGAGGAAGCATCACTTCCTCGTGTAAGGAAGGCGAGAGGAGTCAATTGGTGCATTCAAGTGCGCTCAGTTTGTTCGAGAACCAAAATTTGTTCGTCATCCGAGGCATAAAAAACTTGACATTTTTGGTCGAAAACCGAATTGGTCGAGAACCGAGACGTTCGAAAACCAAAGTTTGACTGTATATCTGTTTTTTTTTTTTTTTTTTTTTTTAAACCTCAAAGATAAAGCAGCATAACAATTTTTACCTTTTCTTTGCAATTCAGTACTACTCCCCACAGTTCCCCCTCCCAAACTCCGGTTCGACAGGCCCGAGTTTCAGGACGCCCTGGAGGTGGAAAAGGAAGAAACCCCGATGTCCTGATGGAGATCCAACTCAGCAAAGTAATTTTCCTTGTCGATTATTTTCTCCTTCGTGAACCTAAATAACGCGATTATTGTGAGCGCCAAAACATTGTGGCAGTACACCATGTGGTGACTGATGAGTTTTTGTCACATGCTGTAGCGTGCGTTTCAATCTTTTTTTTGGGGGGTGGTTTTGAGTCCTTGACCACCATCCTTTTTCTCAGGTGAGATTTCAACACGAGGTGTACCCACCGGACCAGGACGCCTCAGGCTCACCAGCAGAACAGCCGGTATCTCGCCAGGTGTTTGTTGTGCAAGACTTGGAGATCCGAGACAGACTGGCGAGCTCCCAGATGAACAAGTTTCTTTACTTGTACTCCAGCAAAGAAATGCCCCGCAAGGCTCATTCTAACATGGTGAGCGAGAGCACCGCACGTGTATTCACCTACTCTAGTCTCAGCGTGGCGTCGGGTAACTTTTTGCTTTCTGGCGCTTAGTTGACAGTTAAGGCGCTCCACATGTGTCCCGAGTCCGGCCAGGCTCCGCAAGAGTGCTGCTTGCGTGTTTCCCTGATGCCTCTCCGCCTCAATATAGATCAAGTAAAGCATGTTTATGTTTTTGTGTGGTAAAATGACCCAAAAAAATAGTCAACATTTCAAGTCTTTTTTTTTTTTTTCCCCTCTCTCTAAAGGATGCACTCTTCTTCCTGAAAGACTTCTTCACTAGTCTTTCCACAGAAGTGGAGTTTTTCTCCCCACCGAGTCAAGATGGTAAATGATTCAAACTTCCTCATCAATAGGCTCTCCCAGCTTACTTACACCAATCTGGTTAAAACACAACTTGGCCTTGACTTAAGCCTTTTATCCTGCTGCAGTGAGCACGTCCATGAAGAAAGCCTCCACCCCAGAGATCTCATGCAGCTTCTCCAAGCATGCTGCCTCGAACCAGGAGCCGGCACCCATCATCTCCGTGCCTGCCCAGAGACATTTGAGCCAAAATGGATTCTCCGTGTGTGGCCGGGAGGAGCCTGGCGAGGGTGACACATCCACTGCTTTGTTCTCCGACCAGCCCATATTCTTTAGGTTGGTGACAGATAGATTGAATACATTTTTTAAAAAGGTCTTTACAGAGCCTCCTGGTTTTTTTTTTGTGCCACAGGGAGTTCAGATTCACCTCTGAGGTTCCCATTCGCCTGGATTATCATGGAAAACACGTCTCGTTGGAGCAGGTGCTGACTCTTAACAAAGCTTTGAGTCCATTCTACTTGCGGTCATTGACTGACACCATTCACTGTTTTCTCGCAGGGAACATTTTCAGGGATCATCATCGGCTTGACACAGCTGAACTGTTCAGAGCTGAAACTGAGACAGCTGTGCTACCGACAAGGGTACGCTTTTTTTCTTGCCAAAAAAAAAAAAAAGTAGAGGTGCAACGATTACCGTAACTTCTGGACTATAGGGCGCACCTGATTATAAGCCGCACCACTACATTTTTAAAGGAAAAAAATATTTTGTACACACATAAGCCGCACCTGTCTATAAACCCATATTGTTACATGAGATATTTACAAAGGTAGACGGTACACAGGCGGCCGTTAAAAAAGTCTTTATATAGGCCGCTTCATTAAATAAGCCGCAGAGTTGAAAGCGTGTGACAAAAGTCTTATAGTCCGGAAATTACGGTAATCAACGAATCGATTATCAAATTAATCAAGAATTATTTTTGAGAATCGATTAATCGTTCCGAGACCGTGTTTCATTTTAAATTGTCCAAATCAGCCTCTCAAGGGAAAATATTCCCACATTTCTGTTGTTCTCCTGGAAAGCAGACTGATTTATCTTTGTTTTTCAAAATAAAAAACAGACTTTTGATCATGTTTTATTTTGATCCAACACGATGATCAACATTTTTCCCTATTTTCTGACATGCTATAGACCAAATCAGTGACAAAATATTAAAATAATTGTTAGTTGCAGCCTGACCAAAATGTAATGCATTGATGAAGCCAGTGAAGGTGTCTCGAAGCATAATTAAAGCCAGTAAAGAAACAGAACAGAACGAATCATGTTAAATCTGATGATTCCCATAATACAGCATAATTAAAAGAATGATAATTTGTATCGATTTAAAATACATGCCATACCATGATACCTGAATACAGTACTGTATTGCTCTTTTAAATGTGGCTTTTGTTTTCTTGGAACTGTCTTGCAGTTTATTAGGTGTGGATAAGCTCTTCTCCTATGCAATTAATGAGTGGCTTAATGACATCAAGAAAAACCAGCTCCCGGGCCTGCTGGGTGGCGTGGGGCCCATTCACTCGCTGGTCCAGCTGGGTAAATATCTCCTTCAATTGCATGCATACGCTCCCATTCCCTTGTTGTTATAATTAATGAAAGCTGTTGGCTCTAGTGTCCAAACACTGTACCACTTAAATGAATTTAATACCTTGTAAAGTACATTTCCCAGCGACGTCCTGCCTGCTGGATATGAACTACGCTAAGCCGTTGCATAAATGGTCTGCTCTGTTCAGTTCAGGGATTCCGGGACTTGGTGTGGCTCCCAATTGAGCAGTACAGAAAGGATGGTCGTATCGTGCGTGGCTTTCAGCGCGGCACCGCCTCCTTCGGAACGTCCACAGCTATGGCCGCCCTCGAGCTTACCAACAGGATGGTGCGGACCATCCAGGTAAGCTGCTGTCTTTGCTGGTGACAAAGATCGGATGTGCACTTCGGGTCCAAAGGTCCAAATTTTGACTGTCCATTTACATTTGAAAGTGGCACATAACCCATTTGACTGTAATGACTAAACACATGAGGGTCCACATAGACTCATAAATGACTTGACAAGTGTCAACACCTGGCAACGAAAACATGGAAGTGAAGCACTGCCCCACATGTTTGCAGTTCGCTCGTCACAAATTGATCTATTTTTTTGGGGGGGTGAATATGTAAATTGTAAATCCAGGCCAAAACTTCATTTAGGTGAATAAATGCTTTTGTGATGATTGTGTGCACCATTTTGTTAGGCAGCAGCGGAGACAGCCTATGACATGGTGTCTCCAGTGGTGAATGAGCGCGACACAAAGAGGGTAAAACGGTTCTCACACTATGGACTGGCTCATCAGCCCGTTGACCTGAGAGAGGGCGTGGCCAAAGCCTACACAGTGGTGAAAGAGGTAACTAAATAAGGTTTGAATATTCATGCGACGCTGCCATTTCCTCACGGCAAATTGTCGTTATCCCCTTCAGGGAATCACAGACACAGCGCTGACCATCTACGACACGGCGACCCGAGAACACGAACAACGCGGCATGACTGGAGCAGTGGGCGGGGTTCTCCGTCAGTTGCCGCCCGCAGTGGTCAAGCCCCTCATCATGGCCACGGAAGCCACCTCCAACGTCTTGGGTGGCATGAGGAACCAGATTCACCCTGATGCCCGCCAAGAGGAGTCCCAAAAGTGGAGGCAAGGCGAGGAGTAACTTGAGAACATCTGTCCTGCTGTAAATAACGAGCATCTCATGACGGTTGAGGTCACCTGTTTCCCTCACCAGTGCCTTCATGGTCATGCTTATCAAACTCAGTAGAATCAAAGGGACACATTCAAGTCATATCTGTATTGGGTTACGTCGTCTTGTCGGTAAGATGCAGCATCTACACATGTCATGAATAAGATGACACGTTCCGTTATCTTTGTCATAAGGAATATCTTATGACAACCCCGGATTGAAAGTACATGTACTCTATGTGGACTTCTACTGTAAATAGTCAAATTAGTACCATTTCATGCAAATATATGAAGAGCAGTGTAGGATGTGGTACAGTTATGTGGAGGTACAGCACTTTTGAGAAACTTGAATGGTTACTTACTGCTAGTTTAAAGAAATAATGATACGCAGTATGGGGCAGCTTCCTCCCCCACCCCCCGGGGTGGGGGTTATTATCCAGCTGACAACATTGGCAGATTTCCACTTGTAGCTGCTTTAATTGTCGAAACCAAAATTTGGGATCTGTTCAGTTATTTTGATCCAAAGTCTTAAGATATTACTCATATTTTTTTTTTAGTTCTCTGATTACTGTATTGTTTTTGTCGCCATGGGCTGCACTCACCTTATTTTATTTGAAAGTAACTATTGTACATACATGTACAGTTCATTCTTGACTTTGTATTAAAAAGCATGAGTGGCAAATTAAAAACGTACAATGTTAAACATTAATTGTGTCATTTATGCAAATGAAGTGGTGTCGCTGACACTGCAGCTCTGATATGAATCTTTGAATCGATCTGCTGAATCGAAAATGACGTTGCCATAGCAACAGAGGGACACTCCTACTTGACATCGAGTATCAGAACTTAATAGAATTGTTACAAAAGTTTCGATATTGTGTTTTCTTTGAATTGCATTACGGTGGAAGCACTTTCGTCAAATTCCGAAAATCATCTTATCCCATTTAAGAAACCAAAATCCTGAATATTCATGCGCAATGTAGGTTGAGCAATACCCCAAATCTCGCGAGAGGAGGCGTAAAACCCGCACAGCCTTTTGCCGTGCTACTTTCACGGAAACCACCCGGAAGTTTCTAAATTTCCATTCGATCCGTCACATGACTGGAGTGACATGAAAGTCTATTTCACGGTCGCCTGAGTCGAGATTCTAATCATCCGACGACATCACGCTTCTGTTTTCGGCGTTGCACCGTGGTAAGAACCCCTTTTAATGCAGTCCAGCTGCAGCTAAGACTCTCCTACACTCCCCCTTCCCGCCCCCCCCCCCTCACCCCCGTTACGTCATAACGGGAGCTAAGATAACATCGTGTGGAAAAAAAAACAACATTTTGGGACGATAGAATTGTGTGGCTGCTTGGTTCGCTTGTCAAATTCGTATGTCGAACAATGTTAAGCAAAACAGCTGTTATTTGACAGTGTCCGGTTCGCGCTGCCTTTTTACTTGGCCCTCCCTGTCATCCGGTGGGGCGGTGCTTCATCTTGGTCAGCCACGCACTCTGTGGTGTTTGTCTTGTGTTGATAGCCATGGAGAGGTTGGAAGACACATCAGAGCTGCAGTCGCGGCTGTCCTCGCTGTCCTTCTCGTCTTTCCCAGGAGTAACATCCAAACAGTGCGACAGCGACCCGACCGACAGGTGAGCGACTCCCTTGGAGCTTTTAGTGTTGTTATTAGACACTGTAAAATGTTCATCATTTTGCATCCGTTTTAATGTCACTGAGTTCAATTGTGTTCCTTGGTCCTCAACTGTGAACTGTGGCAAAACTGGGGTTTCATTTGAACAACCTTTGTTGAGCCAAGGCACCCCTCTTTTTACATTAGAAAATGTCAGAGCGCACCAGCCCAAATCTATCTACCAAAAAAAAATCTGAATACTGATGTCAGTTTTGCTACAAAATGACTTCCTTTGCATGAAATGTTGGCCTGTTTAATTGCACGCAAAGCTCATACTAGCAGTAAGCCTTTTATTGGGTTGTACGAATGGCAACAGGTGGATACACAGGTTTCGTGTACCTTGTGCCCATCCCATCGAATGGGATAGGCTTCCGCACGGCCAGTGACCCTTGTGAGAAAAAGCTGTTTCAGATCATTGATGGATGGAAGGATTATTTCCCGTAGCACCTCAGATGATCTCTCATGGCACAATAGTGCGTAATAGCACCTCACTTAGTAGTATTATTTCCCCAAGATGGCGCCCGAGTAGCCAGCCGCCGGCAAGTGCTCTTCAAGAGCCTGGCGTTTTTTGTTGTTTTTTTGTTGTGGTTTTTGTCTTTTGTTTTGTCACATGGTGTTGTTACGTCGTGTGGACCTGACGTGGATTGTTTTCAACATTTGTGGCCACGACATTCGTCAAAAAAGAAGAATCTGTGCTTGGTGGTTGCGCCTTCTCGGAAGCACGCGTGTACCAGCAATGATTTTGATTGGGAGGAATGTCGACGCCATTTGACTGTCGTTGCTGGACAGCCCCGGGGCGCTTGTGTTTTGCTCCTGTTATGGGCAGCATTTTTCACAGCCCCAGCTTTGTTCACCGGAAAGGTCGGTGCTGTGGGACAGTCTTTGGCTAGATGGATGCATGGCTTGAGGAGCCGATGATGAGAAGAAAGGAGCGTCAGCGCAGAGCGCCGATGCGTATGTGGAACTGGGCGTCGCGGCTTGGAATTGAAGCGGATTGAAATGGGAGAGGAGATGAGAGCTAATCTCTTTTTCATTAATGGACGCTACAGCTTCTTGTTGCTTTCAAACTTAGCTTGTAGCAGACGTGTGCACATTTTCAGCATGACGTCTTTGATCCACTGGTGAAAAGGACACTTTGATTCGCTCCTCTTTCATCTATAACTGCTTCAAACAACAATGTGTATGCAGGAAAAGTGGTTCAGATTGCACGACGGTCTGTGTCTTATGTGTTGTGTTGTATTATTTTGTCATTTTATGTTTACTGTTGTTTTGATGGCGGCGCGGGCACCCGCAGCGGCTCCACATGTTGTCTTGTCTGGTTGAGAGGGAAGAAATTTAATCTGTGTTGTATGTTGCACATACAGCACATTTGACAGTAAAGTTGTACTTGATTTAGGAATCACTGTATTAGATTACAAGGAAGTTCCGAAACCACGCCCTTTTTAAAATAAAAATGTTTATTGAACACGTCTGCTCACAATGGAAAGCAACACGAGGAAGCATCACTTCCTCGTCCACTCGAGGAAGCGTCACTTCCTCGTGTAAGGAAGGCGAGAGGAGTCCAATGGTGCATTCAAGTGCGCTCAGTTTGTTCGAGAACCGAAATTTGTTCATCATCCGAGGCATTTAAAAAAAATCGACATTTTTTATCAAAAACCGAATTGGACGAAAACCGAGATTTGACTGTAATTAGCACATCGGTTACACAGTTCTGAGGTTGGGGTTTCAAATCCAAGCAACAGCCTTCATGTGTGGAATTTGCATGTTCTTTTTTTGATTAAATTAAGACTAAATCAGGGATGTCCAACTCATTTCTGTCGCGGGCCTCATCGTGGTTATGGTTTTCCTCAGAGGACCATTATGACTGTGAACCCACATAAAAGTATGTTTCATCTTGTCACATATACACAACAAATTGATAGATAAAATATTTTGAAAGCCAGTTAAAAAAATGTTTCATCAACATTTTTTTTAAAGGGCAATTAGTCCCAAAAAATGCTTGCAGTATCTTAGTGTTATCAAAAGTGAAGACAATTTGCAAATTGGGTAATCTCGGGGTAATTTTGGTTCGATTTGCGCGTCACATTAAATGAGATGGCGGGCTAAATCTGGCCCCCAGGCCTTGAATTTGACACCTGCGGTCTAAATTGTTCTAATGACCGCATCTCACTGAGCAGCGAAGGTTTGCAAGTGTGTGCGCGCACGGCGAATGTTGTTTTATTTTCAGGGTTTGTTGAAGGTTGTGAACGGTCTCAAAGACGTTCAATTACAATTTAGAATGGTCTCAAATCGTTTTTCTTGAACTTTGAAGAGATTTTGACCATGTTCAAAACTGACTCCATCACACCTGCGACCCCACGTGAGGATAAACGGGTTTGGATCATGGAAGGAAGAAAAACTATTTGTAACCATTAAAACTGTTTAGGATTTTTTGGCGAATGTGTTTGCAACACTGAATGAGAGCTGACATAAAAAAAAAAATCACAACTTGATTTTGAACAATTATACAATACAGTACCTGGTATTGGTACCTCGCCTAGCCCTAAAAAAAGACCCATAATGTGTTGATCTCAGACAAGAACACCGTGTTATTTGTTTACTTCAGGCTCCAAAACACAGACCTCTCCGCCAACTTGACCCAGTCGCCAAAACAAGGTCATATGGATGCATCTGAGCAGTGCGAAGAGGTGAGTTGATGTGCATGTTGCTGAAGTGCATGTTGATGCCGTATTCCTGCTATAAATGTCTTGTTTTTGTATTTGGAGGCTAATGTCGAGGGCCCCGCTGTGCACGCCTCAGGGGATCAGGGTGAGAAGAACGGCGCAGAGAGCCCTCCGCTCTCCGCTGAGATGAAAGGTTCGTATGTCATCATGATTGATGTTTTCTTCTATGCGGGGCTTTAGGTTCACGCAGGAGAATGCGTCTTTGGCTGGCGTTAGAATCACTCAGTATTCACGTTACGGTGTCCTTTTGTACCTAGTGTCCATTTTGTTGTCCTATTCAAATGTGTAGTCAGTACAGGCAATTCCCGATGGAGTGCCCTCCTTCAATGTTTTCCCATCATGCACGTTACAAATCACAATCAACGGTCACTCGTCAAACAGAATATCTATCCGCTGATGCATTGTTGCCAGTTGAGAAAATCGCTTTTCTTCTTTATGGGGTGTGGTTTGGTTTTCGGTCGGAAACAAATTCATGAGTTGTGGTGCAAAAATCTCTTGAAAAATGCCGAGCAAGACTCACAACGTGAATGGGCACAATGCTTTATTTGTATTCGTTTTGTAAAAGATAAGATAGGATAACCTTTATTTGCAGTCTACAGCAGCAAAATTGGGGGGGGGGGGGGGGAGAAAAAAAAACTGTTTCATCGCACAAAATAAATGTTTCAGAAAGAACTGTACGCAGTTTAATAAAATGCACTCATCTTAAAATTTACGGCTGATGACTTAACGAAGAAAATTAGTCGAATACATGCGTCGAACAACTATTGATACATGATATATATATTTGTTTTTTAAATTATATAATTATATTATTAATTATTTATAATTATATAGAATATATATATAGAATTATATATAATTATATATTTAAATATATTCTATATTATAATTATAATATATTATATTATAATTAATTAATTATATTATAATTATAATCATATTATTTATCATTTTAAATATATATATTATATATATAGTATATATATATATATATATAAAATACTGTATTTAAAAAATATATATATATAAAATATATAATATATATATATATATATATATTATATTTATTTATATATATATATATTTCTTTTTTTTCTCCAGTGCGAATATAATGGGTGTCCAATTTGCATATTTTCACTATTTGCAAGCTGGCTCATTCCCTGTCCTTGAAAGCGGGTCGGTAGGGAATGAATAAATGATTCCTCACACATCCTCTGAAATAATTATCAACACGCCGCTGTTATTTCCTGCTCCCGCTGCAGCTGAGACGCCACCCCTGAAGCCCCCGTCGACATGGACATCTGCTGCCCTCAAAGAGCTCAAGGCCAAGCTTCGAACGGAGAAGGACAGCATGGTGACGGTTTACCGAGGCGACATCATGACCGTGCACGTGCCCACCGTGCCAGAAGCCAAGAAGGTGTGCTGGGAGTTTGCCACAGATGGCTACGACATCGGCTTTGGCATCTATTTCGACTGGACTCCCGTCACGAGTCGGGCCATCACCGTGCACATCAGTGAATCGAGTGATGATGAAGATGAAGAGGAGGAGCTGGAAGGTCAGCAGTTGGAAAAGCACGCGATAGAGTGGAGAGAAAAAAAAAAATCTCAACACGCCGCTGTTCAAATGCCAGATTTTGTGTTTTTGTGAAATCAATACAATCGTTTTAGAGGGGCCAAGTCCAACCAAACAACTGAGATCATGTGGTTGCGTCCACCGTCTTCCAACTATGGATGCTTCTGTGTTCAGAATCAACCCGTCCCACTCGTACTCATGTTCAATGGCCACCATTTACAGCGCCTGTGATCATCCTTTGGGCCAATTTTTCTTCAGATGGAATTTAGGCCTTGGACAAGGTGGAAGGAATTATGAACAGTTCTACACATCTGGAATTCATGGGGCATAGTCAAACACACTTTAAATAGTGGCAGGTGTGTGCCGACTCCCGATTCAACATGCATTTGAATGTGATTGGTTAATTCTCAACGCAGATACGTCTCATTTATATGAGGGCAACCACATTATTTCAGATTGTTTTTAACTTTTGCTTTGAAAAAAAAAAAAAATAATTACCTGTATTGTGGTTATAGGTCACATTAATGGTGGAAAAAGGTTGAAAAAGAATTACAGTCAAACCTCGGTTTTCGAACGTCTCTGTTTTCGACCAAAAATTTTGAGTTTTTTATGCCTCGGATGACAAACAAATTTCGGTTCTCGAACAAACTGAGCGCACTTGAATGCCCCATTTGACTCCTGTCGCCTTCCTTACACCAGGAAGTGACGCTTCCTCGTGTTGCTTTTCATTGCGAGCAGACGTGTTCAGTAAACATTTTTATTTTAAAATGAGCGTGGTTTCGGGTTTCGAACAATTTCGGTTTTCCAACAGCCTTCTGGAACGGATTATGGACGAAAACCGAGGTTTGACTGTATATTGGTGTCATTGTTCTCTCTCTCTGTCTGTCCTTATGTATATCGTGTGTGTGTACCTAAATGGTCGTCCAGTGGTTGCCGCTTTGTGGTTTATGTCTGTGTGTTTATTTGCATTGCAGGCCCGGTCACCAATGGAGATGTGGAGAAGGGCTCCAAAGCACAAAGCAACTCCAACCTGGTCGAGCTCATTCCCGTGTACCGCCAGGACAGCCACTTGAGCGTCAACGGCGGCAGCCACGACTTCCCAGGCGAAGGCACTTACCTCTTCAAATTCGACAACTCCTACTCTCTCTGGCGAAATAAAACACTTTACTACAGAGTTTATTACAGTGCCTAAAAAAAAAAAAAAAAAGCCAAATCTTTATGAATGTATGATTGAAAGAAGGAAATTACTCTTATTATGAATGCTCAAGCTATTTTAAATGAACTAAAGTTCAAATAAAGAGGTTACATTTAGGGATATCTATTTTTTACCACTCAGCTTGTGTCGCCAATGTCGAATCTGAAGAAGTCTTTCATTTGCAGCCGTGTAAAAAAATAAAAATCCGATCTTAAACATATACTGTGACATCTGTTAAGTAGCGGTTATCAGGGAAGATCTACGCAGCATCTACTTGCTAGGTGTTCTTAAGTGCTCTCAACGCGTGTATAATTTGCTGTTACTTGTAGTTTCTTTTTCACTGCGCCTCAATTAAAGATCTGTTATAATGCGTTGTGTGTCAGTCAGGGACATAAATCAAGAATGTACGGAAGCAGGCAATGGCAGATAGTCTGTGTGTGTGTGTGTTTTTTTTTTTATGACAGGATTGGAGCCGCTCGTTATCACATAAAGCTCTTATTATGTAATAGTGATTCAATATTTACATTTGCTCAGTCCCTGGCTTTAATTTGCAGTTGTAGCGTTTCATCTATATGTACTGTAGTTTGTGCACAGGTCTATATGTGAGTGAAATTCACTGTGTATGCTCTCTGACTGTGTTAAATAGTCGTGTTCTGATGCATTTCAAACTACCTTCTCTCATTTCACGTGCTTTAAAGCTTCCTTTTTTTCTTTCTTTTTTTTTGCGTGAGTTTGTTCTGTATCTTATAAGTTATGATGCTCCTGAAAATTTATATTCCACAATAAAGAAAATAACGTCGTGTTTGCTGTGTGGGAAATTGCGAAAGTGCAAAGACTGCAAAACTGCACATGAAAGCATAATCTGACTTGAAATGTTCCAGGCATTGTGTTTCGCAAGAGCCGACAGTAGGTGCTCCACAATTAGAAAAAGTCTCCTGTGGCTCCATTAAATGTGGCATTAGGGGAGTGATGTAACCGTTACCAGGATCCTGATGAAACCTTAGCTTATTTTCAGCTACCCCCACAGGGGCAGGTTTACCCGTGTTTTACTGGATTTACCTTATCCAAAGTATAGATGAGACTGCATAAAGCAGCTTGATTCAATTTCAAACATGCAGTCAAGGATCAGTGGTAGAGTGGGCGTCGCCCAACCCAGAGGTTGTCGGTTCAATCCCCAGTCTATCCCAGTCTATCCCAGCCGTCTTCGGGCAGTAGGCGGGGGACACCCTGAATCGGTTGCCAGCCAATCGCAGTACACCGTGCATACATACCCAAAATAAATGAAAGTGAAAGCTTATGTTATATTATTAATTATAATTTTATGTTTGAGCATCATATTATTTCATGTTAAGCATTCCCAAATTATATTCTGTTGTTTAATAATTCCTTAGACATGTTTTTATGTTAATATGTTCTGATTGGCTGTTAAAGAGAAGCCGGAAGTAGTTTTAGTTACGGGAGTTGTCTTCTCGAACGTGCTGCGGTGCAGACGTCTTTTGTTGTCCTCTTAATAAAGCTGCATTTAAAGGATTCCCTCTCTCCTTTTGCCGTTCGCAAAGTAGTGATATCCACTGAAGAATAACGAACCCCTCAACTTACAAAAGCATCACAGATAAACCTATTTTTGTTTATTTTGTCATTATATTTGTCCAAACAAATGTGCATTTCCTTGTAACAGGTATGTAAAATAAACTGAAGAAACAAGGGAGGGCATATAATTGTTTTCCCATCATTGCATTAAACGCACAGTAGGCCTATATCATCAGAAATCAGGTCATACGTGTAACCCCTTTCGTTACTTCCGTGTTCTCAACCAATCAGGCCACGACAGGAGTCCACCTGTTAAATGAGCCGCGAACACATTAAGCTTTGAAACGTAACGTTCATGAGGAGTTTTGAGTCTTAAAAAAAGAGATGGGAATGCTTAACTTTTACGTCCTTTGGTCCCTGCGTGACGCGCCGCGACAGTTTATCAGGTATGTTAACAAATACTATAAACAGGAGTCCGTCATTTTGACCGGAAGCGATTCGAGGAATGTTGGCGTCTTTACTCGCCGCGCAGCAAATCAAACCGAAGATGCTTCCACGTCCACGTCCCGCTGCCTCTGCCCAAGCAACTGGTGATCTTCGGTCTGGGCGACTGGGGTCGCGACGAGACCATCTCCGCGCAAGTCGTGGTCGACGCTGACGTGCGGCCTCAAAACATTGGCACACTCTCGTCTCAAGTCAAGTACGTGTGGGACGACTGGTGTTTTTTTTTTTTTTTTTTTTTACCTCACTGTGTGGGTGGGTAGGAGGTGACGTGAGTGGGCGCTCGCCTTTTCTCTTGCAGGTGCTTGACGTTTGAGGGCGGCTGGAGTCCTGATATCCTGGCGGTGGCGGCACAAAAGGGCAGGAGAGGAGTTTATGGCAAGATAGTGCTCACAGTGTGTGGACAGGTACTTGATTTATATTTAAGTGGCGGGAAGTCTCTGTGTGTGTGTGTGTGTGTGTGTGTGTGTGTGTGTTGTGTGTGTGTGTGTGTGTGTGTGTGTGTGTGTGTGTGTGTGTGCGCGCGCGTGTGTGTCTCGGGGGCAAGGGGTCGTTGGATCGGGGGCAAAGGTCATTTTTCGCACCAATTGGTTTGGCCACTTCATTAGGAACAGCAAGGAGCTGTTGGATGCTACCGCATGTTATTTCTCATATTTAACCCTGGAGAACCCAAGAACTCTTTTCTTTTTTGGAAAATGATGAATTATACATTAAATGACTGCTATGTGTTCACCGAACACCGAAAATATATGTTTATTCAAAAATGTAATGCTTTAATCCTAATTTAGGATTAGGGCCAAATTTGACCCTTTGGGATTTAAAGGTAGAATTTGAGTAGAATAATTTATATGGGCCAAATTTGACCAGGGTTAAAAGAGAGTTTTGGACTTGTTAGTGGAGCAAATATAGGGCAGCATTGCCTGGCAGCCTCCCCCCAAACCGACCGGCCTCTCCAGATTTTAACCTGCGACACTATACGGGAACCACACTGACACAGGATATAACTGGACTCCAATGTAATATTGTCGTATTCATGTGATGTTTTTTTTTTCCATACAGCAGCTTGTGTCCTCGCTCTACTTATATTTCTGTCCATCATCTCTTTTCTTCTCTGCTGTCACTCCCCTCTTCAAAAAAAGTACTCTCATTCTCCCCCCATTGTTAATGTCTCCCTGAAACAGTTCCAGGAGCAAGGCAGCATCTTAAGCAGCAGTACTCCACGGGCCCAGAGGAAATGTCTGTTCCCAGAGCGGCTCCGCGCTGCGGAGCTCTCATGCACTTCCCAGCTAAGTGTTGCAGAGACCACGGTGAGACGACAGGCTTGAAGTCTGTTCACGTGTGTCGCTTCAGTCCAATTCATATGCATCTTTCTTGGAAGGGAACCCTCAACTCTTCACAGCTTGCCGACAGTGTTTGCTCTGGTGATGTCCAGGCTAATAAAGTGGATACCAGCACTTCAGCCAAGGAAAGTAAACGTTCACTTTGGCCTACGGTAAGAGAACGGCTTTCAGTCAGCATGTATGTGCGAGTCTTTTTTTTTTTGGGGGGCGGGGAATCAAACAACTCTCATGCAAAACAGTTGAATGTGTGTTTTCAAAAGTTTTCTGTATTGTTTGAGAGACTCAAGTGAACCCCTGTCTTGACGACCTAAAAGCATAATGATATCATTGTTGAGAGGATGTCCCTTCCTTTGAAAGGATGAGACCCCTAAACGGACCGTAATCGGCAAGAGAGGCCGTGTAACGTGGAGCTCCGATGATAGGGACAGTCCCGTCGAGGGCGATGACCAAGCTTCGACTCCCAAGAAAATGAGGCTATCCCGAATGAACAGCCAGGAAGAACTGACTGAGCAGATAAAAACGGAAGATAGAGAAGGTCAGAAAAACCTAGATTAAAGTATGGTGACTTCTTTTAAAATGACATCAACAAAGGTCAAATCTGCTTTTGACATACATCTGCTGTAGTTTCAGCGTGTCCGTCAAATCGATGGAGCCACACAATGTGCCTCAGCGACCCAGACACTGCCATTCTTATTGGTGGAGAAACTTCGGATCAGAAAACCTGCAAGGACTCCCTATGGAAGCTGGAGTTAGGTCAGTACAACCCGGCGGGGCATTTGAGTCGAGACACAAAAGCACCCCCACCACCCCCCTTTTCCTTCTTTTGCAGACCATGATTTCTGGTACCCAATGAGCTCCTCCACGTGCGGACCTGCGCCTCCTTGCACCAGGGGGAACTCTGCCACTTATGACCCCGAATCGAAGGCCGTCTATGTTTATGGTGGACTGACGGAGGGCCGGCGCAACAGCGAGCTGTACATCCTTGATACTCTGACCTGGAAGTGGAAGCTTGTCACCGTGGGTTTTTGTCACATTCACACTTGTTGGAAGTTATTTGGAAAAAAACCCAAAACAAAACTGTTTTCTCTATTCCATTTAGACTAAAGGGAATGTTCCTACCTTGGCGTATCACTCTGCTGTTTTTTACAAGAAGGAGCTTTTTGTCTTTGGTGGGGTTCATCCAAGTCAGTCTTCTGGAGAAAAGACATGCAGTAATGCTCTGTACATTTTCAACCCAGAGTTTCAACTGTGGTATAAGCCCATAGTGGAGGGAGACAAACCTCTGCCTCGCTTTGGGTCAGTGTCCACTGCCATTCACTACAGAGCTAATTCTTTTTGTTATCATTAGTTTTCCCCCTCAGTGTTGATTTTTTTTTTCCATGTCTTTTTTTTTTTTTTTGTGCAAAAGCCACTCGATCACACTTCTGTCACACAAGCTGATCATATTTGGTGGTCGGAAAACTGCCACTTATCTAAATGACCTCCATATCCTTGACCTGGGTAAGAATACAAATTCAATAACTGTGCTTTTTGTTGAAGTTTACACAAATTATGCCTCCCCCTTTCCTCTCCTTTCCTTTACTTTCCTGGGTGAAGGTTTTATGGAGTACACAGCTGTGAAGTACGGGAACATGCCACCACTGCCTCGAGGGTGAGTACAGCACTCCATGACCTTGAGAACGGTTATTCCTGCAGATACTGAATACAGTCTGTATAATTTAATCCAGGGGTGTCAAACATACGGCCCGCGGGCCAGAACCAGCCTGCGCGGCGGTTTGATAGTGTAATTTAAAAGTGAAAAAAAATGCATAAAAGACACGGAATGAATATTTTTAATAAGGTGCAATTCATGTAGTATCCGCTAGGGGGACATACTGTTTTCATCAGAGTAAAAGACAACATTGTTTTGATCAGAGAAGACAACAGCAGCCTCAGTTTGTCACTGAGATAGACCCAACACAGCAGACGCTATCAAGGACATGTGAATACTTTATTCTTTACATGTTTAATAGCACTCTCCTTAGTTTGTAAGGTGTTTGTATACACGTGTAAATGGTTTAAAAATTCCTTTCTTTATGAATCTCGTTTAATCTTGAAAGTGTCTTAAAGTAGCTTCATGAAATATTTTGTAAAAGATCTGTTTATTAAATTTCAACATTTGCCTAATGTTCTTGTGCTTCTTTGGACCAAAACAAAGGAAATACATTATTTTGGTTATTTATAGCAGAGTATGGTATAATTTTAATGGTCCGGCCCACTTGACATCTACCGACGCCGTATGTGGCCCACAATGTGAAACGAGTTTGATACCCCTGATTTAATCATTTCACATTTTGGGCTACTTGCGTTTTAAAGGTCTCGTGCCATCAAACCCCATTTTTCGACTGTTTTATGCCCAGCTGAAAATGAGTCTGCACCTTGATTAAAGATTGACATCCATGTGGTTTGTCCCTTTGCATGCTATAGCCTTTGAAATGCAAAGTCATGCAAAACCAGCGGATCAGAATTTTCCGCCGTCGTGACTTAGTTATGCTAATTGTTATTCAAGTACCCCACGCACTAAACCCAAATTCATGCGCCGCTGCATCGCAACAACCAATCGGTGTGGAATATGCCGCATCAACGCATCGTCTAGTCGGGAGCACCGGGAAATATTTGATAACTCCTGCTACTAAGACCGTATGGAGAGAAAAAAAAAAGGTCAGAGTACTTGACCTACAAGATCAGCTTGGAAAAAAAGTGCATCTTGAGCACTTTCAACTTAAATGACCTTGCAAACACGACAAAGCTACAGATGATTTAAGAGTATGTGGCATGGAGCCCTTTTGCATTTAAAAGAGCACTTTTCTTTGTATACATGAACAGGTTTCACGCTGCCCTCCCAGTTTCCGACAACAGGATTTTAGTGAGTGGGGGTTGCAGCGCAATCGGAGCCTTGCGAGATGTACATGTCTTCAATACTGGTAAATACAAAATTATATTCATCCAAATACATTGCAACCTTAAATTGAACATGAGTTCCAGGCCGTTGCTCCGCCTGTTATTTTTCCAGATTTAGAAACGGTGTTTCTTCCGAGACATAATCTGCTCAGGGTCCAATGGTCACCCTCATAGGTCTTAAATGTTTTAACATCGCTAGAAGTGTTAAAAAGTAGTTCCCGGTAATAATTTCATGAATTTCTTTCATGAAAGGTAATGTAACGGTGCTATGCGTTGCAGATCCAACGCTCCTTTTTTTTCCTCAATACTTTTAATCGTCACACGACTTTAAAAAAGAAGTAACCACTTTTAAGTAGTATGTATCCTGATGTATAGCGAAACCACCACAGGTTTACTGCGTTGAATGTGTCTGATTACAATACAGTCAAACCTCGGTTTTCGTGCATAATCCGTTCCAGAAGGCTGTTCAAAACTCGATTTGTTCGAAAACCGAAACCACGCTCTTTTTAAAATAAAAATGTTTACTGAACACGTCTGCTCACAATGGAAAGCAACACGAGGAAGTGTCACTTCCTTGTGTAAGGAAGGCGAGAGGAGTCAAATGGTGCATTCAAGTGCGCTCAGTTTGTTCGAGAACCGAAATTTGTTCGTCATCGGAGGCATAAAAAACTCGATATTTTTGGTCAAAAACCGAATTGGTCGAGAACCGAGACGTTCGAAAACCGAGGTTTGACTGTACATTCCTGATGAGGCAGCTCCTTTTTGTGTCACAAAAACACATTCAGCAAACTAAAAGACTAGAAGCATAAACTTGTACATGTCACTCAATTTAAGAATTTCCACTGTACAAACGTTTCAAATTCAAATCCACTGTTTCATTTCCCCCACCAGACACCAACCTGTGGAGTTCCGTGGCATCGTCAGAGTTGAGTTTCAAGCCTCGTGCCGGACACAGCATGATACATTTAACCTCATCAACAACTCCAGCAGACTTTCTGACGCAGAGGCAGGATGAATCTGTCAAAGTCCACTGCACACTGCTCGTGTTTGGTGGCTCAGACTGCTCCGGTACTTTCTACAATGATATGGTTAAGTGTACAGTGGAGATTCCTTCATAATGATTATTTATTATTTTTTTATTCCGAAAGGACCCTAAAGTAAGTTTTTAAATGTGTTATTGTGATGTTTGCAAAATGGCCTTTGACTATAATGCATCATTTTAGCAATCATTTGCAGCCCAGTCCTCTTTTAGCACCACACAAACCATAATTATCCATACTTCCGCCAAGCAGCTGATATGTCGCGGTATGTCACACTTTGCATAACAAATCAGTCATTTGCATCGTAGCCGTGTGGTCAACTGACTAAGTAATAATGATGTTAATAAATGTCCACGTTTTCTAACTAAAAGAGTTCACTTGTTTCAAATTACGGCCATAGGGAGTCGTTATGTTCAAAGCGTTTTATTTCAAGGCGTACAAAGTGCGGCAGCGCTGCGTTTTCTCCTACGCTCGCAGCTCAACGGGCGTGTCCGGCTGGCATGACGGATGGCTCGCTTGGAAAGCGTCAATCTTCATTAAGGTTTGATTTAGCCTTTGGATGGTTGGATACAAGCTCATGTTCACTTGAAACCTGCAGCATACAGGAAACACAAATCAGCTGAGGCTGACAATCTAAAATTAAAAGCTTACATTGAAGGGATCATATGTATATACCGTAATTTCCGGACTATAAGCCGCGACTTTTGTCACACACTTTCAACTCTGCGGCTTATTTAATGAAGCGGCCTATATAAAGACTTTTCTAACGGCCGCCTGTGTACCATCTTTCTTTGTAAATATCTCATGTTACAATATGGGCACCTGCGGCTTATAGACAGGTGCGGCTTATGTGTGTACAAAATGTTTTTTCCTTTAAAAATGTAGTGGTGCGGCTTATAATCAGGTGCGCTCTATAGTCCGGAAATTACGGTGTATATATATTTATTTATTTTAAACAATGTAAGACCGTTCCCAGTTGTCTTGAAGTCTGTTGCATTTGGTGGGGCTCAAGGTGTGTTTATTTGGCAAATGCGAACATGCTTTTTGTTGTCCGGGGCCTTGACTTCTTTTCCAGGCTTGGAGGCTCGGCTTCCATAAGTAGGAGCACACAGTTGCCAAATGCCTGCCGACTGGTTGTCAATCGAATGAAAGCGAGGCTTGGCATTCGCCCAGCAGTATGTGGGCTGCGATGACCACCGGTGCACCGCAGCAGTCAAAACAAGTGGCGTTCACGATAGCAAGAAAAATTCTTGACCCTTGGAGTATTTTGACAAAAGCATGTTAAAACACTGTTTTTATTTTGGAAGGAAAACGTATGTTTTGGATGTTTTTTTTAATTTTTTATCATATCTTCGGCACTGTGCAGTAAAAGTATTTTCCAAAACGTACCTCTCTGCATTGTAGACTTGTGGGACCAGACAGATGTCAGCCATGGATATCTAAAAGGCAAAACGAATCCAGTCAAACTAGCCCTTAATATGCCATCCTCTTCATTTTCATTCCGTTTCCTTTGAAGTTCTTACCTCATCGCCGACACAATACTTCCCAGCAGTTTGCTTCAGCAGTGGCTCAAGAGCTGGATGAGTGCAAATATTGACATGATTAATATTCAAACGTCTTGCTGCTGGTGTCTGACGTCAGCTACTGACCTTCAAAACCTCGATTAATGAAGTATTGCGCCCACTGCGCCTTCTCTGCGCCAATCTTTTGGATCACGTGTAGATTCTGACACATCCAACAGATGAGGTTTATCAGTGATGTGATATCAACCCTGTTGTGTCCCTGTGTGTTGAAGTACCCAAAAAAAAAACTCACCTGCAGAGGTTGAATCCCAGAAGCTATGAGGTCACTTATCATCCGAACCTGAGCCCTCTTTTTGGGGTCCAAGGGCAGGAGGCGCGGTTCGGGCCTTGTTTCATCAATGTACTGGATTACCGCCAGCTGTGTTGTAGGCCAAACAATATTAATATCACATCTGAGAGAAGAAACAAAAAAAAAACTCATGAAGAATTAAGCTTTTGGGTGGAGCTCACCGACTGAGAAAGGGTGACGCCGTCAATTTCAACTGCGGGCACTTGCTGCATTGGGTTTAAAGTCTTGTAGTCTTCTGTGAGCTGTAACATACATTTTGTTACTAGAATTCCTGATTTGCTTTCTATTTTTGATTGCTCATGTAAGATGTACCTGCTGACCTCCATCTTTGATCAGATTGACGGGCACCTGGTCATATTCCATACCTTTCAGGGCGAAAGCTGGTGAACAAAATGGTTAAATATCACTAAACGATAAAATGGGAAAATGGAGAGCAGCGCAGTGAGTGGACTAGTGGTTAGCATGTCTGTCTCTCCGTTCTAAGGTTCCCAATACAATTGATGCATATTAAGTTAAATGAAGACTGCAAATGATAAAATGGGTATGACTGAGTGGAAATGGTTGTCCGTTCCCTGCAAATGGATGGTGACCAGTCGGGGGTCTACCAGCTTCTCACGCAGTCAGCTGTGACCCGAATGAGGACAAGTGCTGTGGAAAATGGATAGCAAGTAAAGAGAGATTAAGGACTAACTTACCAATGCGCACCCGCCATGAGCAAGAGCTTCTGAAGTATCCATGGAGCACGGGCTGAATGA
Organism: Hippocampus abdominalis; assembly: GCA_018466805.1. Lineage (NCBI taxonomy): Eukaryota > Metazoa > Chordata > Actinopteri > Syngnathiformes > Syngnathidae > Hippocampus > Hippocampus abdominalis. The sequence goes on along the minus strand of CM031705.1, from coordinate 13,570,905 downwards.
AATCAACAGAACATGGCGTCATTACAAATCAAAAAGATCTCGAGTGCTGCAAATCATCCTTTTTTTATTTCGTTTTAAGGTTCACCTTGGTTTGCTCAGACATTGCTTCTCAGTCAAGTTTGTACACTGAAAAAAAAAAAGTTCTACCGAGTTGACCACAGCCGAGTCCTCTCATAGCCAATAGGATGCGCTCCTCGCATCCCTCCTACCTACTCTTTGGTCCATGACTAAGCAACATCGGGGTCCACGTCTGCTTTACATTAGCCACCATGAACAAACAGGACGAACAAGCAAACAGTAACGATTCGGAAGTACACTACCTTTGCCAGGAGAACACAGGATAATCGCATTGTCAGAGCCGGGTTAGCTTTTTATTTCCTTAACGTTTGCTCATAAATGTCGTCGTGGAAGTGACCCTGTTATTCACTCGTCCCAAACGGTGTATGCGCCTGATACTGTACTGAGATGTACTTTTGCCACAAATGTTGATGTTTTGGAAGTATAAATCAAAACAAGAAACAGGAAGTGTTTTGCGTGTCGATTGGTCAGAATCCGTTGTGTAGGCGGGACTTTGCAAATTGTCTCCCGATTATTGGACCAAATCGCTCAACGTCAACCAACCAGACTGCCCTTTTTTTACAACCTTTGGTGCAGAGTTAGGACCAATGGTGAGCTTTAAATTTACATAAGCCCCGCCCACCCGTTTAAAACGAAAACTGAGCGCGGTCGTCTTCAGGTCATCCTCTATTCACCTGACGAGAAAGTTAAATTATGTGGACGTACATCTCCGCCATGGCCTCCTTGCCTTTAAGATCAACACTCAAGACAAAGGTAAAATTGAAACCATGTGTCGTTGATGCAGTAGGGCGTGCTACTTTGGCAAAATGTGAGGTCATTGGGGCTTAGACTTGTTTACACACCTCGCAGACAGGATTAGCTTCACTTGTATCCTCTCTAATGTGATTTTATTTTAATAATTACAGGTATTGGCATTTCACAAATATATATTTGTGTGATATGTGCGCGGCTTTCTAATATGTTAACACAACCTCACATTAAATTGCCTTTTTTCCCCCTTACCCCCAACAGATCCCGTTTAAAGCTGGAAGTAGGTGCTACTCCTCCTCTAAGGTCAGTTTACGCCTTTTTACAGGTTTGCACATAATTTCTATTTTGACATAGAATATGTTTTAAATTACCTGTTTTTTTCATGAACCTCTCTTCATAGCCCACCACCAAGCTGTTCATCGATGGGAAGTTTGTTGAATCCAACACATCAGAATGGATTGATATTCACAATCCTGTAAGTATTCTGTCATAGCAGCAACATGGTTTTGGGATCTTAACACTGAAGTGTGCCTAATATGTTGTTTTTTTTTTGGCATACTCTCAGTACACACACAAGTTTTACCCGACACTTGCAGTTTCATTGATGCAAATATGGTGCAACCAGTGTACTTATTTTAAATTAAAAGGCCCCTGCTGACATCAACTACTCAAATATTCATACAGTTAATCTGCACCGCAGGCGACCAATGAGGTGATTGCCCGTGTACCCAAAAGCACGCAACAGGAGATGTCTGCTGCCGTCGACTCCTGCTCCAGGGCCTTCCGCTCCTGGTCCGAGACCTCCATCTTGGCTCGGCAGCAGGTTTTTCTGCGCTATCAGCAACTCATCAAGGACAACATTGTAAGGCAAAGGTTTAAATAATGCGACCGTTTACTCCTGAGTTCAAACTGGTCCTATCGTGTCTCAGAAAGAACTTGCCAAGTGCATCACAGTGGAACAAGGCAAGACCCTCGGAGATGCAGAGGGCGATGTGTTCAGAGGATTGCGTAAGTAACACGTGTGCTTGTGCGTGTCTGGGCTTTAACTTTTGGTTACACAAATGGTTAATGAGTTATGTCGGCCACACGGAACAAAGGACACTCCACTCTGTTTGACCTTTCGGTCTCAAACTCTCATAAAAAAAATGGAGTTCCAATTTATGTTCGGAGAATGTACTCGGAAGAAGAAAGTAGAATTTTTTTTAGTGCCGTAGAGGGGAAGAAGTCATTATGTTTAGCTGGTGGCTCTCGAACTAAATATTGAAGTTGTGAGTCTTTAAATATTCTCTATTAGGTGACCTACGATTTGTGGAAAAATGTGATTAAAGTTTCTACTTTTCACTCCTTTTTGAATACTAGATATCCGAGTTGCTTTGCTGGAGCTTTTAGATTTTGCTTCACGTCTGAAAAATTGATATATGTTCGGTATAATGGCTGAATTATGTCCACAACAGACTGTAGCAATCCAAACCCCGATCTAACGTCTTTTGACGGAATTAATAAAGTGCATTTCTTGTGTGATCTCAGAGGTCGTGGAACACGCCTGCAGCATCACCTCTCTGATGCTTGGCGAAACTCTGCCCTCCATCACTAAGGACATGGACACGTACACGTACCGCCTGCCCCTGGGCGTATGTGCCGGCATCGCCCCGTTTAACTTCCCCGCCATGATCCCGCTTTGGATGTTTCCCATGGGAATGGTGTGCGGCAACACGTACCTCCTGAAACCTTCGGAGAGGGTGCCAACGTGCGCCATGCTGCTAGCCAAGCTGCTGCAGGATGCTGCAGGGCCGACGGGACCCTCAACATCATCCATGGGCAACATGACGGTAGGTTTGTCCAGCAGATTTGTGTGTTTTTCCATTTCCAATTCTTTCAAATGTAACCCAAAAAATTTAAATATGCTTCAAAGTACATTTTGTCGCAGCAGTAAATGCTTAGGATAGCGACTTCTGTGAATAGCAAAAATCTGTGAGTAATTGAGGACCACCTGAAAGGGTTTTTACTTTCCTCTAAATGCCACAAGATGGTGTCAAAGCACTTTTTTATTCCAAACAGACAAGGCTGTAGTCTGACCAAAATGCATCCCCTCATTTCAGCATAGTTTTCTTGGTGCCGCGAGACATTCTCAGGTGTGACGCGGTAAAATATCCAATTTGTATGCCTGTGAATCGCCCAGAAAATAATCGTGTAGTACCATTCCGTACCGCTAGGGAGCAGCAACAGCTAGCTAGCCAATTGCCTTGTGTTTCGACCACGAGAGACAAGCGAATTTGTGCCGCAAGAATGAAGGACGACAGCGAGACAATAAATATCAAAGATTATAAAATACTTTTTTCTTCATGTTCATTTGATTCCAATTGAAGCTGTTATAACATCATTCTTCAATGTTAAAAAACGGTTAAAGCAACAATATAACACGTTAATTGTTAAAATAAGCAGGGGGGGTTTTCTTCACATTTTCAGCTAGCGGTGTGCCGCGAGATTTTTTTTCAATAAAAGAAGTGTGCCTTGGCTCAAAAAAGTTTTAAAAACGCTGGGTTAAAGTGCCTAAACCTGACATTGAAAAAAGGTGTATGAATGCTTGTGTTTACTATTTGTACTATCTGTAGTTTCTTGACTGTATGACACAGTCGTAGAGCCTCACAGTGTTTGACGCATTAAGGGTTATGTCAAATTATGACTCCTCTTTATTGATCGGAGTGTTTGCTGTCACTTTATCTCCATTCTTCCCGCCGCAGCTGTGAATTTTATTTGTGACCATCCGACCATCAAGGCTATCAGCTTCGTTGGCTCCAATCAGGCGGGCGAGTACATTTATGAGAGGGGCTCCAAAAATGGCAAACGAGTGCAGTCCAACATGGTGAGTGTGGAACAGGCGAGGCCATGACATTTTCAAAATGGACACTAGGTGGCAGCCTCGTACAACACGTTCCTAATTCGGACACCAGTCCTGATGGGTTGAAGGAGGCTGTGTGCAATTCACAAAATGTATGTAGAGTACTGTGCAATTATGCCATTAACTGTGTCATAGTGACATACATATACTAGCAATGTATTTTCTATGAAATACAATCACAAAGCACTCAAAAGGATGACAAGTAGAAAAGGCAACGGTAAGCGAGGGAACACTGTAAAACTAAAAATCAGCTTTCATGTGCTTGTAGGGAGCCAAGAACCACGGTGTGGTGATGCCCGATGCCAACAAGGAGAACACTCTGAACCAGCTGGTGGGGGCTGCGTTTGGGGCTGCCGGTCAGCGCTGCATGGCTCTGTCCACGGCCATCCTGGTGGGCGAGGCTCGCGGCTGGCTGCCCGAGCTTGTGGAGCGCACTAAGGCGCTGCGCGTTAATGCAGGTACCCTTCTGGTTCAATTCCTTATCCAGACCCCCCCTTGGTTTCCCCCGGAGGCCTTTTGACCAAGCATAACAATCTTGGAGAAATAGAGAGGAACGATTTTCACCAATATGACGCACAGGAAACCCTCATGTACAATTTCTGAGGGAGTTCCTCGGGCAGTCCCTTCTGTTCTGTTATTTGCATGCTTCTGGCTAATGTTGTGGAATGTCGCTGCCACATCACGCGAGCGCCGGCTTACGTGTAACATTATAACCGCTTGTTTCTGGGGCCTGCTCAGGCGATCAACCCGGTGCGGATGTGGGGCCCCTGATTTCTCCACAGGCCAAGCAGAGAGTGTGCAGTCTGATCCAGAGCGCAGAGGACGAGGGCGCTAAGGTGCTCCTGGACGGGCGACGCGTTAAAGTCACGGGTTACGAAAATGGCAACTTTGTGGGTCCGACCATCATTGGCAATGTCACAGTACGTGTTTAATCCGATATTCCACTGCTTTCCAACCATTATTGAGACAAGGCAAACAATGGCCTCTTTAGTTGAACAGAAATCTATTCTATGAATGGCAGAAAGTGCATAGACAAGATGAGTGAATTGAACCTGCTGCCGTGAAGCGGAAAAGAGCCTTGAATACTGTTCATCCTACTTGCGCGGAAGTCTCTCACTGGTCTTGTGTAGGCATCATTGCTCGTGACTACACTCGTTTCGAGGCACAAGACTGGAGACGTTTTTTGTTTTTCTGTGCGGTCGCTACCACTGCGTCGCTAAACGCCCGACGTGCCTCAGCGCACCGTCATTGTCAGAAGCGAACTGCAGGGAAGCTCCACCCCCTTTTATTTACATGGACCCAGAACATGGTATCCTTCCACACAAAGTAGTACCAAACATTAAACAGTCGTGCCAGTGGCATACGTCGTCACTCAACAAATACTTTTGCCACTTTTCTATCGCTGGAATGGATGCCAGGAGATTATTTTTTTGTAAATCTACCATTTGTTGTCACTAAGTAATTGGGCCATGGCACACCTGTCAACTTGTACGTTTTCCCCGTATTTTATACGTTTTTTTTTATCATTTCAAATCATGTACGGCGTATTACAACTTTTATACGGAAAAAAAACCAATTGTGAATCGATCTCACAAAGACTATTTTGTCTTAAATCCAGATCATCTCACCTGCTGTTAGCCAACGACAATGCCGTCGTCGATCGCTACTTTTGTCACGGCAACCCAGCAAAAGTAATTGTAAGCTTATGTAATATTATCATAAAGTAGAGCCATCCACTAAAAACAACGAACCCCTCAATTTACATAATCCACAATCGTCTATTTTTTTCCCATCGCTGCAGTGATAAAGCATGATGTGCGCATGCGCAGTAAGCCGTTGACCGGGTTTTTGTTTTTTTAAGCGGAATCGTAATCATTTATAAGGGCAGCTATTGGCCGAGGTTGACAGGTAACGTGGTTGAGAATCACTGCAACAGATATTTTGGAGTCTTCATGTACTTTTCACCGGTCCTCCGACTTCCTTCCACATCCCCCCCAAGAAATGCATTTTCAGGTCCAATTTAGTCATTGTCCAAATGCCCTGCATATGGCCGACAACCAGCTCGCCTGCTGATGATGACAAACGCTGTTAAAAATGGACGGATATTTCACAACCGCTTGTTGCTTCCCCAGCCTCAGATGAGGTGCTACACAGAGGAGATTTTCGGACCCGTGCTGGTTGTCCTTGAGGCCGACACTCTCGACGACGCCATCCACCTGGTCAACGGCAACCCATATGGCAACGGTACCGCCATTTTCACCACAAATGGCGCCACGGCTCGCAAATACACTCACGAGGTGGACGTGGGCCAGGTGGGTATGGATGACGCTAACTTGTTTTTGAGCACAACGTATTTGCATCGTATCGTCATGGTTGTGTAATATTTTCAATGGGAAGAACCTCATGTTAAAATGATTTTTTTCCATTTCTAGTATAGCTTGTTTGCCCCAAATCAAGACGTCCCAGTTTAATCAAAACAGAGGAACGTGTTCTATTAAAGATGGAGGGATTCCGATGGTCTTTTTTTAAGCATTTGTTTGTTTGCCGGTGGAGCCCAGTCATGCCGTGTTTGCTGTTCACATGTCTCGGAATGCTGTGCAGGCCATGTGCTCCACTCTTCTCCAACAAACACACATTTTTTTTCACCCTCTATCCTCTTTGCCAAAAATCCACGGTTTCCAAACCTATTTGTGCCTTCTCGAATACTCTAACCACCCGTGCCATGTCTCCCTTACACTTGCAACAAACATGCCCCTCCCCTCTTTCCCGGTCCCTGCTTACTGTGTTTGCCAAAATTTAAGCCGCAAGTTATCTTTGTGCTGGCGCTTGTCCCTGCAATTTAGGCCCCGGGGTTTTTTTTTTATAAACCTCTCAAACATGGAATTGTTCGTTAAACTTTTTTTTTTTTTTTTGCAGGTCGGAGTCAATGTTCCCATCCCCGTGCCTTTGCCCATGTTCTCCTTCACAGGATCAAGAGGATCTTTCAGAGGGGACATGAACTTCTATGGAAAACAAGTAAGCAAACAAATGTTTTCCGATCCTGGAAAGCAAAACAATCTCCCTCTTTCTGATAACACTGATCTTCTTTATTTGTATCCAGGGCATCCAATTCTACACACAGATCAAAACCATCACTTCCCAGTGGAAAGCTGAGGATGCGACGCTCAAGAGTCCTGCTGTTACCATGCCAACAATGGGACGCTAAATAACCCATAATGACTACCGGGAACCTGGAAACGTCTCCGACAAATGACGACTGCTCGGTGACTTAATGGTACTTAATAAACAGTAGACTTTATCGTAATTCTGATAGCATTCAGGCAATCTATAAATGTATCACCACACTCCAGTCAAAATTTCAACTGCCCACCTACCTGCTGATAGAACTTGAACAAAAGTGACGGGACACTAGCTCATTACATCTCAAAATATTGAAAAGTGCTCCGCATGATTTCACCATTCGCGAGTAGGTGACTCGCAGAACCGGAACTGTTTTGGGAAGAGTAGCTAGCATTGGTCACCGGCCAGTTTCACAGTGAGAAGCAGCATGACATGCAGGGAATATTCCAGTAGAGTTCCAACATGCAGGGTGAGGTTCCATGAAGCGTCGATGAAGAAGAAAGCAAGGAGGTACATTTTAAAGGCAATGCAAAGGATGGCCCGCAATTGGCAACAATGTGGCTACCAGTCAGGGCCCAACTAAAAATATTTGTTTTGAGATACTCTGTACCAGGGGTCGACAACTCAAAATGGTGAAAGAGCCACATAGGACCAACCCCCCCCCCCCCCAATATGTCTGGAACCGCAAAAAAATGAAAGCCTTTTATAAAACTTACAATGAAGGAAACACATGCTCAATGTATGTAGGAGACTGGATTGTCTGCGAATTGTTTGTTATTCATTCCTTTGTTGCGTGTTCACAAACGCCCCCATAGAATTTATTTTGTGATTTCCTCTATTGATTTTTTGTTTTGGTGCATTATTTTCGCTTTTCTTAGAGTCAGTGAAGTAAGCATGAATTTCCGTTTTTCGGAGGCTGTCTTTGAACGCCTCTCGAGTTGAACAGAAGAGAGAAGGCACGGAGTCGCACGCAGACGTGTCTGTGTTTGTCGAGACTGTTAAAAGCATAAATAAAGTGCACGTTTTTAAAAAAACCCACATGTATCTATATCTATTTGAGCTATATTAGCCTACTATCAAAATATGTTTCCATTTTCAAACATTTTTTATAAACCTCCAGGGAGCCACTAGATGTCGCTAAAGAGCCGCGTGTTGCCGACCCCCACTCTATACGATATGTATTTTTTTTATAAATAGAGGAAGTATGTGTCACTAAATCAAAAAAGTAATAAAATGGCAAAGCGGAAAGGAGTGATTGCCATTTTTGTGGGTTGTGAAGCGGGGACATGCATGCTTTTCCGCATTGTCGTGCTGAGATTTTTTTGGGAGGGGACGGGGTCATTCAACAAGAACATTCGTGAGGTCGATGATTTCGGCCAGACAGTCGCAATCTATACAAATCTTTCCAAAAGATGTGTAAGCTTATTGTAACCCAGACTTGTTTAGACTGTTATTTTATTGTTAGTTTCTGTAATGTGATACTGTGTTTTCCGAGAGACCATGAACGCACCGCAGCGCTCGGAGCGAGGACTCGTTTGCGAAGGAGACAGAACATTCTCGCACTTTCCCTGGTGGGTCGAAACGAAAGAGCGATAGATAAACTGGTCTTTGAACCTCTACCTGTGCAAGGTAGTAGAGTTGGATCCTGTGGCGATCTTTCTTTTTCTTTTCTTCCAAGGCGAGAGAAGGGTTTAGAAGAGATAACGTTCCTGGTGAGTGTTTTTAGTTGAATATGTCCGATTAGCATTGCTAGCATTCGATTTGTAACATAAAAAAAACAGTCAGGAATGAAGTTGATGAAAATGGATATTGTTCTTTGTTGATTTAAAATATAACCGTGTTGTTTAAAAGAAAAGGAGACCATCCACTGTACCGACAGTGCGCTCCTTAGCAAGCACATTAGCATTGAGCTAAGCTAACATGCTCACGGCGAGTAGCGCTGTGGCCTTCACCCGGGCCATGTTTACAAGATCGTTTACTTTCCCTAGCCGATTATTGCCACATTAAGTGAATGCCTTGCGCATTTTGTGCAGGCTGTTTTTTTTGGACTCATAGACCATCGAAAGATTGGACTTCGTCGTCTGTAGATTTGATTCCACGTGGGACGTCAGTGAAGGACATCTTGGACTTCAAAGCCACCCGTCCCCAGGAGGGTGGTAGGACCGTTGAAAGGATTTACATTTTTTTGAATGAAAGCAGTATTTTTTGTTTAAACTGAGATCTCAGTCGTTTTTTTCATGGGTCAGATCTGATACCAAAAAAACAACTTATTAGAACTGATAACAATTTAACTTGTGTTTCTTTCTTGTTCATCTATTTGTATTCTTGTTCTTGTTCAGTTTACTCCTGATGTAAATATTCATTCAATATATATTTTTTTTGTAAAAAAAAAAACTCAGTCAGTGTGTCTTCTCTCTGTTGGAGGTTTTCCCTTGACTCTAACTAGAGTCTGCTGTTGCCAATCTCACTGTGACCTTAAGTAGTGCACCCTAACTCAAATAGATTGGATAAATTGACACACCTGCGAGATATTGATTTATTTGACCTTTGACCACATATTAGAAGGGTGACGCTGAGTAGCTGCACCTAGGGTGGCTACACAATTTGGCGAGCTAGCCAGGAGATTGGCATAGCAGCTTCGTTACCTCCAACGTAACCCCTAAGACACAGGTGACAGATTAGTGTATTTGATTTTCTTTGCAAAAAAAAAAAAAAAAATGGATCTTTGTGAACAATTTGGAATTGATGGTCAGAAAACCTTGGTTGTTACAGGGGTTGAACAAAATTGCACTGATGATAAAATTTCTGATGTGTTTGTGATAAATGGCAAAATAGCTCAGGTCATTCGAGTTCCTGATGAGTTACATCAGCCTAAAGGCAGAACTCTTATTGTCTATGAATCAGAACAGGCTATTCTGAAAATTGATCCTTTGACTTTAGGGGACATGTAAGCCCTGTTGATCCAAGTTCAGTTTGGACTTCTAAAACTGTTAGAGACATCACTCAAGACGAGATGGGCAAAGAAGTGGCCCGCCGATACCTTAGGGAACTCGAGTCAATGGGGAGTAGCGGCAAGGTTGGCTTCCTCAGCTTTCTTCAAAGCGAATTACAGACAGACCCCACACCAAAGATTGCAACACAACCGACTGATGACCAGAATGTTGACACTGCCACTCACTATTCCGATCGAAGTGAACCAATGGAGCCCAGTAGCGCTTTTAGCCCGAGCAATGTCCGCATAGATGAGAGCCTTTACAACCCTCCTCATGTTCAGAAGGTAGTAGTTGAGCACATTGTACGTAATGAGCCAACTCACACATCACACACGAGGATACGCACTTTCTCAGGTCGAATTCCTAGGCCCAACGGTGAAGTGGATTATGAGACATGGCGCAGCCAAGTTGATCTCTTACTCAGTGACTCTTCCTTGACTGATGCACACAAGGTGAGGAGGATCCTTGAGAGCTTGCTCAGCCCTGCTTCTGAAATTGTAAAGCCCCTTGGTGTCACTGCGCCACCAAACACTTATGTCGATCAGCTTGAATCTGCTTTCGGTGTTGTCGAGGATGGAGAAGAACTCTTCACTTCCTTTCTTTGCTCAAACCAAAACAGCGGAGAAAAATCCTCTGCTTTCTTGAGCCGCCTCCACAGTCTTCTCACCAGAGTAATTTCTAGAGGGGGAGCAGCTGCCACGAATGCAGATGGGCTGCTCCTTAAACAATTTATTCGGGGTTGCTGGGACCAGAGTTTGATAATAGGTCTCCAACTTGAAGGGAAAAAGGGATCTCCTCCCTCATTCCCTGACCTCCTTCTCATGTTGAGGACCGAAGAAGACCGACGGTCAGCCAAGTTTGATCGTATGAAGAAACATTTGGGTGCAACTAAGGCTGCTGCACACGCCCACTCTGCATTTAGCATTCCGGTCTTTGACCAAGTACCGCTTGTAGGCCCCACTTCGTCAGATAACGAAACTGTGAGACTTGACTTGAAAATCAATGAACTCATGAGACAAGTTGAAAAGTTGAGCAAAAAGGAGAGAGACACCACCCTAATGACAAACTCCCCTGTATCTCCACAACCCATTGAGCAACCCCCAAATGAAACTGCTAAACTTGAAAATCAAATTGCTGAGTTGACCAAACAAGTTCAAATACTTGTCCAGAACCAGAAGATTACATGCAAATCCGAGAACCCCAATCCCAAGGAGTCCTCGGCTGTAAATATGAGACAAACGCAAACCTCTACTAAAATCCCTGGAATGCCGCGTGCATGGTTTTGTTTCAAGTGTGGGGAAGGAAATCACATAGCAGCCCATTGCACAAATGAACCAAATCCCACTCTTGTCAAAGAAAGGAATGCAGAGTTGAAGAAGAAACAAGCAGACTTTGCAGCAAGACAGACTACAGCCCCTTTTGCTTTAAACTAGTGGCAGCTCCTGCTGTGGGACATCCAGGAGCTGAAACCCTTGATTCTCTGAGTCCCAAATCTCTGGGCATTGAACGACAAACCACGTGCCAAACCCAACCTGTTGACATTTTCAACCCTCAATTGATATTACCCCAAGGTCTTATAGGCCCACGCTGTGGAGCCTCGGTACTTGTTGAAGGTACGCCATGCGAATCCATTATAGATTCCGGTTCACAAGTGACGACAATTTCTGAAACTTTTCACAAAGTGCACCTTTCCCATCTTCCCATCCAACCCATCCACACTATTCTTGAGATTGAAGGAGCTGGAGGACAAAATGTCCCATACTTGGGTTACATTCAAACAAACATTTCGTTTCCACAGCACATAGCGGGGAAAGAGCAGCAATTGGTTGTACTAGCACTCGTGGTTCCTGAATGCCACTTCAACAGTAGAATCCCACTGCTGATTGGGACAAATGTGCTTTTGCGACTGCATGAGCAATTAGTGGAGCAAAATGGGCCCAAGTTTATTCAGACCTTACCTTCTAAACAGTTTTCAATGATCCTCCAACATGTTGCCCAGGCACAGAGATGTGATACTCATTCCTACCCTGTCATGCTGCATAGTAAGAAGCCAATCACAGTTCTTGCAAACCAAAAATTGTGTCTTATGGGGATTGTGAGATTAGGACGGAAGAACCAGAACACAAGATTTGTACTTGAACAGCATGACCAGTACAGATTACCAGGAGGTCTGCTAATCGAATCAACTTTAGTGGATATCCCTTGTAGGGCCAGTACCAAAGTACCGGTCATAATGCATAATGTGAGCGAACATAGTGTGACATTGCGGTCCACTAGTGTCGTGGCTCAAGCTTGTGCAGCCCAGCTGGTTTCCCCTTTAGAATCTGTACAATCTCAGCTTTCCCCAAGTCAACCGGAACAGGAAACCAATAGACCCCCATTCAGTCTTGATGAGTCTCCCATCCCACATGAATGGAAAGAGCGCATCCAGAAAAAACTACAATCTATTTCAGAAGTTTTTGCCCTTGATGAAATGTCCTATGGCCACACCACTGCTGTAAAACATCAGATCCGGTTACATGGTGAGACACCTTTCAAAGAAAGGCCAAGGCCTATCCACCCAAGTGACAGAGAAGCAGTGAAACAGCATCTCAGACAGTTACTCGATGCTGGAATAATTCGTGAGTCTCAAAGCCCTTTCGCTTCACCCATTGTCTTAGTTAAGAAAAAGAATGGCTCAATTCGCCTATGCATAGACTATCGCAAGCTAAATATGAGGACCATTAGGGATGCATATGCCCTACCGAATATTGAAGAGACATTCGCAGCTCTCAGTGGAGCAAAGTGGTTCTCTGTCATGGACCTTAAGTCTGGCTATTATCAAGTCGAAGTAGCCGAAGAGGACAAGCCTAAGACGGCTTTCGTGTGCCCCCTTGGCTTCTATGAGTTTAACAGGATGCCCCAAGGCGTCACAAATGCCCCAGGCACTTTCCAACGCCTCATGGAGAAGTGCGTTGGTGACCTCCACCTCAACGAAGTGCTTGTTTTTCTGGACGATCTAATTGTGTTCTCAGACACATTAGAGGAGCACGAAAACAGGTTAATGAAGGTGTTGTCACGTCTCAGAGACTATGGACTTAAGTTGTCCCCAGAAAAGTGCCAATTCTTTCGAGATTCAGTGAAATACTTAGGACATGTTGTGGATGCACGTGGAGTTCATACCGACCCTGACAAAATCTCAGCTTTGAAAACCTGGCCACGTCCATCTACTTTCAAAGAATTGAAGTGTTTTCTAGGCTTCGCTGGATATTATCGCCGTTTTGTTGAAGGATACTCCAAGATAACTAAACCCCTTAACCGCCTCACTGCAAACTATCATCCACCAAAGAAACGAGGAAAGATTTACAAACGAGAGCCATCCCAGTTGGCCCGTCGTCCTAATCAGCCACTTGCTGATCTTTGGACTCCAGAGTGTGAGACGGCTTTTCATTCGATCATTGAGAAACTTACCTCAGCGCCTATTCTCGCTTTTGCAGATCCACAGCTTCCATACGTACTACACACTGACGCTTGTCAGGATGGTTTGGGAGCTGTACTCTATCAACAGCAGGGAGGGAAGCTTCGAGCAGTTGCATATGCTAGTCGGGGGCTTTCCAAAAGTGAACAAAATTATCCAACACATAAACTTGAATTCTTGGCCCTCAAGTGGGCCGTGTGTGACAAATTTAATGATTATCTGTATGGTTCCTCTTTTGTTGTCCTGACTGATAATAATCCCCTCACATATGTCTTGACAAGTGCCAAACTGGATGCGGCTGGACATAGATGGTTAGCTGCCTTGTCTACGTATCATTTTACCATTAAGTACCGGGCAGGTCAAGCAAACAAAGACGCGGATGGCTTGTCTCGGCGGCCACAAGAGCCACCTCATGAAGATGAGGCTTTTTGCAAGGAGAGAGCTCGTATTAATGACATGAAAGAACGCCTCATTGAGGCATCCAACCAAGTAGACCCTGAAACTTTCACTGCATTGTGTCAGCGCCATTCTGTTCCATTTCCATCAGAACCGGTTGTTGTTGTGGAGTCCCTAGCTGTTGACCCTTCAGCAATTCCTGAAGCCTATGGGGAGGACATCTTGCCCTCAATGACAGATGCCGACTGGCACACAGAACAAAGAGTTGACCCTTCTATTGCTCGCGTCATAACCTTGTTAGAAGGAGGTGTGAAACCTGGACCCAAGGAAATGAATCGTGAATCTACTGATGTTAAAGCCATGCTAAACCAATGGAACAAACTGGAGCTCAGTAATGGGGTGTTATATCGCAAGAGTAAAGACAAAGATTCACCTGTCTACCAATTGGTATTACCTCATCAGTATCGTGAAAGAGCCTTGCTAGGTGTACATGACGAGATTGGTCACCTTGGCTTTGACCGTGCCCTACATCTTGCACGAGCTAGGTTTTACTGGCCAAAAATGGCAATGTCCATTGAAGACAAATGCAAAAGATGTCCTCGATGTGTCAGGAGGAAGAGCATTCCCCAGAGAGCTGCCCCACTAGAGAACATTCATGCAAGTTATCCTCTTGAATTAGTGTGTATGGATTATTTGTCCATTGAGCCAGACAGCCGAGATACAAGAAGCGTGTTAGTATTGACAGATCATTTTACGAAATTTGCCATAGCAATACCGACGAGAGACCAGAGAGCTAAGACAGTAGCCAAGGCTCTTTGGGATAATTTGATAATTCCCTATGGTTTCCCTTGTCGCCTGCTTAGTGATCAAGGCAGAGATTTTGAATCTAAATTAGTCAAGGAGCTTTGTGAGTTGGTCGGGGTAAAAAAGATCCGTACCACTCCATATCATCCCCGGGGAAACCCGGTAGAACGCTATAATCGGACCCTGCTAGACATGTTGGGCACATTAGAGGAGAAGAACAAATCCCATTGGAGAGACTTTGTGAAGCCCTTAACACATGCCTACAATTGTACCAAAAATGACACAACAGGTTATTCCCCATATGAACTAATGTTCGGCAGGCAGCCTCGATTGCCCATCGATCTTGTCCTGGGTACTTACCCCGGTCGAGGTGGTCCCAAATCGTATTCAGATTATGTGAAAACTCTTCGTGACAACCTCCAGGAGAGCTATGCTCTTGCTTCCGAACACTCAAAGAAGATGGGTGAGAAGAACAAAACACGTTTTGACAGAAAGATAAGGGCTGCTGAGCTCTATGTTGGTGACAGAGTCCTGGTAAAGAATGTTAACATCAGAGGAAAGCACAAACTTGCAGATCGTTGGGAGCGAACCATTTACACAGTTGTAAAACGCATCAAAGACAGTCCTGTTTATGTTGTTAAACCAGAAACCGGAGATGGCCCTCATCGCACCTTACACAGGGATTTACTTCTCCCTTGTGGGTTCTTACCTGTCGTGGATCAAAGTGAATCAGATCCTCAAGGAGGCAATTTGAGAAAGATTTGGACAAGGAACAAAAGAAGCAAGATGAAAACCACCAATGGTGATAGTGAAGCAGTGTACAGTGACATGGAAGAGATGAGTGATGAAGAGGAAACTTATATTGGCTCGTGGGAGCCGCAGATAATCACGAAGGGCCCCTATGTCCAAACTGAGAAGTTTCCCCCAAAATCCCAAGCTCCTACACATATTCAACCCCTAGTGTCACCTTGTGATATTGCAGTGCCAGACAGATCGACACCTGACTTTGAAAAATCTGACAAGACCTCACAACATGAGATTCCTGGTTTGGGTAGTGGTGAGTTATCATCCACAGATGCTAGATGTCCAGACCAGGTTGAAGTTGATATCCAAAGACCTGACATGACAAACACCCTGACTGACAGGGGTTCCATTCCATCAGACTCCAGACCTATTACTGAGGCTGTCGAACTTGATGATGTTGACGTAGAGACGGTAGGCTTGCGACGCTCTGGTAGAGAAAGACGTCGACCTAAAAAGTTTACCTATGATGAGTTGGGAGAGCCACTGAGCTTAGCCATTAATTCTTTTATACAAGCTTTATGTGTTGCGTTCTCGAAGGCTGCAGCATCACCTTCACAATGTCCAGGATGGACAACGGTGCATGAAGGGACTCATGCCGTTTAGAGGGGGAGAGTGTAACCCAGACTTGTTTAGACTGTTATTTTATTGTTAGTTTCTGTAATGTGATACTGTGTTTTCCGAGAGACCATGAACGCACCGCAGCGCTCGGAGCGAGGACTCGTTTGCGAAGGAGACAGAACATTCTCGCACTTTCCCTGGCGGGTCGAAACGAAAGAGCGATAGATAAACTGGTCTTTGAACCTCTACCTGTGCAAGGTAGTAGAGTTGGATCCTGTGGCGATCTTTCTTTTTCTTTTCTTCCAAGGCGAGAGAAGGGTTTAGAAGAGATAACGTTCCTGGTGAGTGTTTTTAGTTGAATATGTCCGATTAGCATTGCTAGCATTCGATTTGTAACATAAAAAAAAACAGTCAGGAATGAAGTTGATGAAAATGGATATTGTTCTTTGTTGATTTAAAATATAACCGTGTTGTTTAAAAGAAAAGGAGACCATCCACTGTACCGACAGTGCGCTCCTTAGCAAGCACATTAGCATTGAGCTAAGCTAACATGCTCACGGCGAGTAGCGCTGTGGCCTTCACCCGGGCCATGTTTACAAGATCGTTTACTTTCCCTAGCCGATTATTGCCACATTAAGTGAATGCCTTGCGCATTTTGTGCAGGCTGTTTTTTTTTGACTCATAGACCATCGAAAGATTGGACTTCGTCGTCTGTAGATTTGATTCCACGTGGGACGTCAGTGAAGGACATCTTGGACTTCAAAGCCACCCGTCCCCAGGAGGGTGGTAGGACCGTTGAAAGGATTTACATTTTTTTGAATGAAAGCAGTATTTTTTGTTTAAACTGAGATCTCAGTCGTTTTTTTCATGGGTCAGATCTGATACCAAAAAAAACAACTTATTAGAACTGATAACAATTTAACTTGTGTTTCTTTCTTGTTCATCTATTTGTATTCTTGTTCTTGTTCAGTTTACTCCTGATGTAAATATTCATTCAATATATATTTTTTTGTAAAAAAAACTCAGTCAGTGTGTCTTCTCTCTGTTGGAGGTTTTCCCTTGACTCTAACTAGAGTCTGCTGTTGCCAATCTCACTGTGACCTTAAGTAGTGCACCCTAACTCAAATAGATTGGATAAATTGACACACCTGCGAGATATTGATTTATTTGACCTTTGACCACATATTAGAAGGGTGACGCTGAGTAGCTGCACCTAGGGTGGCTACATACAGAATTACTCAAACGCAGAAAGAAAGTTCTCGACCAGCAATGTTAAAGGTAAAACCATGAAACCATCTTCAAGCACAAGAATTGCACCATGCCGTCGTCGCAAAAAAAATGAAGCAGACCAACTGTGCAACTTGGAGGAGGCTGTGTTATTTTCTGGGGCTGCTTTGCTCCATCCAGCACTGGATGTCTTGAATGTGTGCAGGGTGTCAAATGAAATCTCATTATCAAGATAGAGGGAAAAATGCGCGCTGCTCGGCGTCGGCAAAACTTCGTCTCAGTCGGGATAATCACCCAAAACACCGCTTTAAAAAAAAACAAAACTCCACCAGAAATCGGCTTTTTGAAGTGGCCTCGATCAGCCCTGATCCGACTGATTCTCTGTGGAAGACTTCAAACCTGAGACGACGACTCCCGTTCTCGACCGGCGCGGTTAATAAATTGTCAAAAAGTGGTCGGGTCGGCTTGTGTGACATATGAAAATGTATGAATCAAATTGTAGAGGCTGGTGGAAACGGCGCTATAAACACGACACGCGTTGGTACTCGGTCACCATGAGGCTTGCGCTCTGAGCGATGGCGCGAGCAAGAGGGGGGAGAATATATGACGCCGTTGCAGAAGTGATTACCCCGCGCGGAGCTGAGGGATGAGAGCCAGGCGGCTATTTTATTTTGCCAATTGAAGTGTTGCAAATGGAAATGTCAGAGTGGCCGGAAAACGAATGAATCTGATCGGAGCGATGCCACCTCTCTCATCGAACGCCTGATCAATGGCTCCTCCCGCCGCTGATGTCGCTCGTTATTTTGGGGGATTGTTTTTTTCTCCTCCGCCGCAGCTGTTTGCAAGTTTGCCGGTGAACGCCGACGCGCGGCAGAAGGGAATTGGTCCACGACGCCGATCGATGCTTTCGCCGTATACGCGGCGGAAAAGAGTGATTTTTGAATTAGGCTCGGTTAGGCGAGTGAATCAAAACAAAACGGGGCGTGTCGGCGTTTCTACCGTTTCCTTTCGGCTGTTAAAAAAAAAATATATATATATATATATACATATATATATATATACATATATATATATATTTGATTGCTCCGTTTTGTTCGCTCGGGCGGCCGCAATCCAGAGACGTCGTTGCGGAGGCTCGCGTGGCGGAGAATAGCCGATTGTTAGCCACCCTGCTGACTTCGCTTCCCCCCCCCCCCCACGCAAATCCTCTCGTGTCGTTATTTATGCTCAATGCAATTATCATCGGTCAGGAATGGCCGTTCCATTTCACGACATCGGAAGAAAAATAAGGGGCGGTTCTGGAAGGCGGGGGGGGGCAAAAGACATCAGCCAGAGAGAGAGAAAGGGGGAGGAAGCAGAAGGAATCTATCAAAACTATAATGAAGATCAAAAGCAGGATGGCGGTTGTAGTTTGCAGGGAAGCGTGTAATGAACTGAAGGCTTGTTTAGTCACTGCCGCCTGCAAGCTGCGCGCCGCGTGAACTCGTACGGTTTACCTTTCGCAGCCGCCGGTGGGCCGGCACGATGATTGATGGCCGAGCCGCCGCCATTTGTGTTCATTTGCCGCGTTCGACTAAGTTTCAAATCTCGGCGTAAACAATCCTGTCACAAAGCAGCCCGTATGCGTGCGCCGAGATTTCTTCCAGGATTGCGCCAAATCGTGTCTCTCTCTGTTTTGGATGTATTGTGATTGATGTGTTCCGGTAGCATTTTTTGCAGCATTTTTGCAATGCTATGTGGACCAAACCTACTTTGCGATGTGTTGGTTCAAAAACCAGTCGATGAGGTTTTCCAAATGGAAATCGTTATCACCTCTGCAGGCACTTGGTAATGACTTTTTTCCATTATGTTACTTTCCTGCCTGCGTGTATTCGTAATGTTCGTAAATAATTTTTTGGGAACGTAACCCCCGCGATAAACGACGGATTACTGTTTCGGACTCGAATCTGCCTACGAATCCAATTGCAGAAGGTACTTAGAGGGGAGTCGTTGTCACCGACTCTACCGCTGATTCACAACAAGAGTTTAATATGCACTGATGATGAATATCGGCCCTGCGCGGCGCTAATGAGCCTGATGGGTTAACGGCGACGGCGCAACCTACAGCGAGGCGCGCATCCGTAGATTTGACGGCGAGTTCGGAGCAACAATTTCCTCCTCTCCTCATCTTTCGTCCTCATTCATCATGATTTGAGCGAACGCTCGTTAGTCGCCGCATCGATCTGACGCCCGCGTCACAGAGGGGGGGGGGGGGGGGCGTGAAACAAAGGCGGCCGCTAAGTATCCTCCCATCACCAACAGAGCAGCAGCAAGGGGGCTGCATCCATCGATAGGCCGCCTTGCTCACTTTGAGGATGTCCCTCATTTGCATTGGCTTTCAACCACTGGCCACGGTGAAAAAAAAACGCAGATGTCGTTTCATGTGCTCATCGGCTGAACGCGTGCTCGTGTTGAGTGTGCGGTAGCTAAAAAGGCCTCGTTTTCATCCGCGTGTTGACACGTCGCGAGTCATATTTATGCAAAGGTAGACACTTAAGAGGCCCTGGCGAATGGAATCGCGCGTGCACGGCCCCCGGTGGGTTTTTTGATGAGCTCTGACAAATCTGCTGTGACAGCCTGTCTCGACTTTTCTGGATATGCCACCGCATTGTATGTTTTGCAGTCAAAAGATTTTGCTCAGGCAAGGCACATATTGCACATTTGAAGAATCTCGCGGGCCCACGTTTCAAAAAAAATATATTTTTTTAAAGGGGTGGGGGTGAAATGGCATTAAAACAGGCCAAAATCCATACGTCAGGGGCTCCGGTTGGGCAAAAGCCTCGTTTCGTACTCAATGTGAGAATAGTTAGCATTTATTTTCTGTCTCGCAGTGTTTGCGGCTAACCCCCCGTCGCTAAATCTGCCAATCGCCACGACTTCCGCACCGAAGCTAAATATGTCAAAGCGAGTAAACATGCAAATCGGCAGCAACCGTTTGGGTGTCTTCGTGAATCAGGTCCCATTTTTTTTTTTTGCGTGCGAGTGTATCAAACCCGCCAAACCCGCATGAGCGCCGCTCGCTGTCGCCAAAGGCTTTACTTTGGTCAATATCGGATGAGATTGATGTGTAAACATACGGCTCCACGAGGCCAATCCATATTTACCGTGCCATGAAAAGCGACGGGGGTGGCTTTGTGATTGCAATTCATAGGTCATCTGCTCGTTCCCGCCCCCCCCCCCCCCCCCCATAAAGAACCCCCTTTCAAGCCGGCGACAGTGTGAGCAGCAGGACTGTAAATGCATGTTGACATTTCACTTCTCATTTGAACGCGGGCGCCTGTAGCTACACCAGCTGACCCACGAGGAAGTTTGTAACTTTAATAAGCGTATAATTCAAACGCGTATAAAAGCGCCCGCAGCGGCTGGAGCGCCCGTTTTGTGTTTTTGAAGCTCTCGCAGCAGCGCGATCAGATTTGAAAAAAAAAAAAAAAAGACATTTGTCTTGGAAATTGGGCCTTATGAATAAAACAATTTCATAGACGAAGTTATTTGGAGTATTAGTTATTTGATGTGTAGATAGAGCCCTCCCGCAGATGCTATTCATCATCCAAATAATGGTAATTCAAAAAAATTGAAATGGATTAACGCACCGCTAAATTCGTACCTGCAAAATTGCCGTTAAAAAAAAACAAAAACAAAAAAAACGTGATGATTTGGGTTTTTAAAATAACTAAAGATGCGGCGAGAAGCATCATTTTTCTCATCCTGGCAGCGGATTAAATGTTGACTGCCGTCTGGCTCTTTTCATGTAGGATTTAAGTTGAATCCTGAGAGCCTGGGGGGGGGGGGGGGGGGGGGGGTGTTCCGAATATAGCTTGCTCTGACTGTAAAACCGTAAAGAAGAAAAAATAACCAGCAATGCATGCCGGCCAAGGTGAATGTCGAGGAACGCACCCGTGTGAGATTGACAGAGACAATGAAGGTCTTTTGTTTGTTTGTTTGCTGCACATCTTGCTTTGTGCGTTAGCGCTTCACCGCGGCGCATCTTGCCGTCGCTCCTTTCGTGGCGTCCGACTCCATATTTGCGTCGAGAGCGGATGCGCCCGACCCAGGCGTTACCCGAGGACTGCTCCGCGCGTCACATTCGAACTCCCTTTTGTCTTTGACAGATGGCTCGCCTCTAAAAGCCTTCGGCGTCGGCGCGGCCTGACGTACGAGCGCCGGTCCCCCCGTTTGATAAATCCGCCATGTCACTCGCCGCCTGACAGCCATTCATCACGCTTGACTTTGCCGTACCGAATGTTCCGTGTGCCGGATAATTCAGTGGGCCCAATAAAATGCCAGTCTTGGAGCTTTTGAATGGCCTCCATCAACCCCCCTCCTACCCCCCCCCCCCCAACCCCCCAACCGCCGCCGTGCCTTTCAGACTTGAGGAACATTTTGTCCGTGACTAAGGTCTTTTTTTCTCAGCCAGTCAAGTTGTTTGACTTTTTGAGTAGCAAAACCGAGACGTTCAGAGAAAACTTCATTAGTTGCTGGATAAAAAAAAATACATCGAGTCATATAGCGCAAATATCGTTCGGACAAGTGAATGGGGGGGGGGGGGGTGAGAAGAGAGAGCAAACATCGGCACTTTTGTTTGTAAAAGAAACAATGACATTTATTATTTTCTTAGCACGTTGCTTAATAAGTCTGCTGTGCCCGTCGATCACATATAGAACAGTTATCATATAAAAATGGCTTTTAACTTTACACCCAAAGCAACAACGAAATCGTTTATTTTCCAAACATGTTTGCTAAAAATACTGACTCACGTCATACTGGAGAATAGCTCGGGAGTCTGCAATGAGTACAATGTCAACGTTGTCTTTTTTTGTCATTTTTTTGTTTTTTTGCTGCTACCAACGTAGTTCTTTTTCTCTTTTTTTTTTTTTTGCTTTTATTTTGTTTTGTTTTTTTTAGGCACTTACCAGGGTAGACCACGCGATTATGTTCGGCCGTAGCACAGCGGCCACCTCAGCGTTGTTTCAAATCGGACGTACGGGCGTTGTTGCCGTCGTCGAAAAAGACAAACGACGCGGCGTTTTCCTCCCGTTTGGTAGCACAATTCCACGAAGCTTAACTGTGACGCTGTGGTCAAACATAGGCGGCCGCTTGCCTGAATTTAAAGCCAATTATTGAAACTGCTGCGATACGGAGGATTGGTGGCGACGTCGTAGAATAGATAACGATAGTTGCATGAAAAATCGGTTAAATAGAAAAGGGGCAGGGGGGCGGGGTTTGTTTCATCAAAAGGCTTGACACCGCAGTTCACTGTTTATTTGTCTAGTCTACGAAAACCCCTCCCCCCCCCCCCCCCCGGTATAGACGGGTATTATTACTGTATCGCTAACTCGTCTATGGATGTTTTTGACAAAGCACAGACGGTATTGCTTGGGACCACACAGACATTTCCACAACTCAGGACAAATTGAACAGTCAGTTACAAGAGCGCTGACCCTCCGTCTCTTCGCTTTCTTGGCGCCGCCCGAGTCGCTGGACGAACCGTACTCAAATGTGTCTTCCGGCAGTAGGTTGCCAATACCCTCCCACCCCGGACGCTTTGCTTGATGTCACAGTTAGTAAGCCACCCCATCGGCTGAGGTTTAAACTCGGGGGGGGGGGGGGGGGGCGCGGCTATTTTGGAGTTGACGCTGGTCCCTCCCAGTCCAAGAGTAGTCTTGCCAGAGCGTCTGAGCCGAGGCTCAGCGACGGCTTTGCCTTTTCAACAGTACGACGTAGTTGTCCAACCCCTTGCCTGTCATCCTGGTCCGATTGGCGTAGCTCCTTTAAAAGGCATCGTCGGACACGTTGATGACGGCGGCTTTGACTTCCACGCCGCCGGGCAGCACCCTTCCCGAAAACCGCAGCTTGGTCGAGAAAGGAGGGCGCCCGTCGCCGGGTTCCCCCGGTAACAGCAAGGCTTTGGAGTGGCGCTTGCTTAAATCCCCATTAAGTTGGTGGATCCGTAGGGACGCATAAATAAGCAGACAGCCCGCAGAAATCCCAGCCAGGAGCACGCCGACGGATGCGATTAGCGCTGTGTCCCATTTTTCGCCGTCCTTGGCCGCCGGCGCTAATCCCTCGGTGGTGACATTGACACATTTGGTGTCGCGCTTGTAGTGGATGCTGCGGACGTCCACGCACACGACGTAGCGAGTGGCGGGGCTGAGACGGGTCAGGTTGTAGCTTCGGACGTCGGAGGGCACCCTGGCGGAGAAGGAAGCGGCGGGGTGGCGAGCGTCGGACAGGGCGTACCACTTGATGCTGGGAGCCAGAGTCCCCGGGCTCGCCTTCCACCAGACCAGGATGGCGTTTGTCGCCACTGACTTGACCTCGACGACCAGCGAACCGTTTGCGGGTTGGGGGAAATAGCCGTTGACCTCGACGGAGACTGATTTGAGATCGGCT
This sequence comes from Hippocampus abdominalis, assembly GCA_018466805.1. Classification (NCBI taxonomy): domain Eukaryota; kingdom Metazoa; phylum Chordata; class Actinopteri; order Syngnathiformes; family Syngnathidae; genus Hippocampus; species Hippocampus abdominalis. The sequence goes on along the minus strand of CM031705.1, from coordinate 13,547,390 downwards.
CCGACCAGGTTGTGGGCAACGCAGGTGTAAGGGCCGGCTTCCTTTTCGGTCACGTCGTAGATGTCGAAGGTTCCCTCCGGGTGCATGGCGAACTTGTCGGACACGGTGTTGGGCAGCACTTTATCCCCGGACGGAGTGATCCAGTAGATCTCCGGCTCCGGTTCGGCAAAGGCCCGGCAATGTAGCGAGACGGAGCTCCCACCGCGCACTTTGATGTGCCCCGGCATGCTTTCGGGAGATATGAGCGGCAGGCAAATCTCCATCATCTCCCTGAAGTGCACCTGCCGGACACGCTGGCCCTCGTACTCGGGAGGCTCGACGCAGTACAGCGAGTCGGGTTCCATGAAGCGAACGTTGGTCTTGTTCATGTTCATCCAGCGCACCACGCAGTCGCAGCGGATGGGGTTGCTGTGCATGCTCACCTCTCTGAGATTGGGGAGCGACTCCACCGTGATTCGGTGGAGGGCGCTGAGCGCGTTGCCGTTGAGCATGAGCGTTTCCAGTCGCGGCAGTTTGTAGAAAGCATTGGGGTGGATGTAGGAGAGTCTGGGGTTGTTGGTGGCTTCTATTTTCGTCAGCTCGGGCAGATTATTGAGGGCAAAGCTGTCGATGGAGACGAGCTGCGGCATGCTATTAATCCCCAGCTCTTTTAAATGGAGCATGTCCACGAAATCCCCTCGCTGTATCCTCGCAATCGGGTTTTTATTCAGGTCCAAAAACTTGAGGTTTTTGGCATTCCTCAGGGCCGAATGCGGCACCTCGGGGAAAGTGTTATCGTAGAAGGAGATGCTCTCCAAGCTATCGAGGCCGGCCAAAGCGTGGTCGGGGAGCTGAGACAGGTTCATCCTGGTGAGGACGAGACTGCGGAGGCTGCTGAGAGGTTGGAAATTCATCTCGTGGATCGAAAGCACGGGATTCTCGCCGATCATGAGGATCTCCAGATTCGGCATGGGCCGGAACCACTCCCGGCGGATGACCGTCAGCTTGTTGGAGTTGAGGTGGAGCCGTAGGAGCTTGCCCAGACCCTGGAAGGCCATTTGGGAAATGGCGGAAATGAGGTTGTGGTTTAGGTAGAGCTCTTGGAGATTGGCCACATCCACCAGACTTTGGTCGGGCAGCTCTTGTATCCGGTTCTCCTCCATATGCAGGGACAGAAGCTGCGGCAGGATCCCAAGATGGACGTCCGTCATGGACGAGATGTTGTTTTGCGACAAATCAATCTCTGTGACGTTGGCCAGGTAATCCAAGGGTTGGTCTATCGCCGCAACGTTATTGGATTGCAGCAGCAGAACTTGCGTACCCGCCGGTAGTTTCTCCGGCAGCTTAAATAGTCCCAGATCGTTACAGTCAACAGTCTGCGCCTCCATGTACGCAGAACTGGGAGAGAACCAGGGTCTGTTCTCGCACGTGCAGAGTTTGGGGCAGTCCGGCCTTTGGTCTGCGGCCACCACAAAGGAGGCCACGGCCAAGCCGACAAAGAGACGATCCACGAACGACACGTCCTTCATTTTGGCCTCCCGTCGGAAATTGGTCCTCGTAAATTATGTATTCTTGGCTGTTCACCAGCGATGAATAATTTGTTGCATCTGCTGAGGTGAATGACTCACCAGCCCTGCCACCTCCACATTCCACTGCAGCAGGGCTCCCAACTCTCAAGAGTCTTGTTGTTGTTGTTGTTGTTGTCTTGCTGTGCAATTGCCCTTGGAGGCAATTACTAATCACTCAACGTCAGGGTGCGGGGCCAAGACTGCAGTCAGGTAGAGCGCAGGAATTGGGTAGGGCATGCGGGAACTCAGACTTGGCACATTCGCAGGCATCCGTAAAGTCTCTGCCCGGTCCATTCCAACCTGTAAGAGACGAAAGGAGCCGTGAATCACGGCGGCCGATACCGAGTAACATGCGACGGCAAAGCATTTGGACATGTTGACATTTATGACAGGCGTCGCGATACATGTTGACATTTCTTCACAAAGCCACGGTTTTTAAAAAACGCTTGACCTTCGGGGGGCGCGCAGGCGCTCTTTCAAGATGGCATTTGTTCTGATGATTGCTTAAAACAGAGGCTTTATTAGGATTCCCAACTGCCAGACATCCTGTGGCTGAAGGATTAGCCACATGGCAAACTGCTTCAGATCTCCGGAAAATGTCAGTCGCCATAGCAACTAGTTGACAGGCGGCCAACGGAACTGCCGGGCTCGACCCGGGCGTCGTTTTCGCAAATAACGTACATTGTGGAGTGAGCGAATGTCTCCGCCCACACGTCACGTCGGGCAGCTCGTGATGCTTTTCCGTCCTTCATTCAACACGCGAAGGCCTGACGAGGCGCAACGTAAATATTGATGATTGCGGGCCTGCAAATTATGATATCTGACGCTCAAGACGTTTAAATTTGACCCCTTAGCCCCACCCTGTTATTATTCAAGTCATGATGACTCCTCTATGCAATTTTTTTTGTCTCCTGGTTCCGTGACCATCACACGACAATGACCTACTCCCGTCGTGGCTGCGGCTCGGATTTTGTTGCGTGACATTTGTAAATGCCTCTTAATGAAGGAGATGACTTTCGATGGCGCTCGTGATATTTCGGGCCTTGCGAGAGCAGATAAAATGAGGACCAAGTGTGACGATTGGCTGCAAAGCGAGAACAAGAAAAGAGAAATGCTTTCATTTCATCACAGTCGCCGTTTCCACCTCGGTGGCCGCAAGGGAGTCACGGGGCGGCGGAGGGGGGCGGATAAAATACCGAACAATGAAAATAGATGAACAAATAGCCACGAACGCTTGCTTCGCCGGGGTTTCATTCCTCCACCTTTCGCTCCAGCGGTGACGGGAGACTGACCGGGAATGCGGTGCCGGTAGATGGAGCGAGGGGACTTGGAGTGTTTTTTTCCATTTCCAAAGCAATCGGCCGCTTCGCAAAGGGGCAACACCCAAAGCGTTTTGATCAAAAGGCCGCGCTTCGACGTGGACATGAACTACTTAGCGATCCTCCCCCGGGACAGCCCGGACCCGTGGGAGCAGCAATGCCTCACTTGTGTTTTGTGACCGTTCGAGAAAGGCAATCGTTAGCCTTTTTTTGTTTAACGTTCAGCGTTATCTCGCCCGCATTGATTAAACGTAGGTTGGGATTAGGACGGCTTAACTCACAATTTACAAGCCGCTGTGTCTTGCAAACGCAATTCCTTGGCAATAAACGAGAGTACGTTTTTTTTTTCCCCCCCCCCCCATCATGACCATCGACAATATGTTCATGACGGACTGTGCGAGCGTTGGCTCCAAATACGATCCCGTAAATTGCGTCGTATCGACGTCAGGGACATTTGGCTGAAATAAGCCGGCAAAGAGTGAGTTAAACCACTGGCTAGTCAAGTGACCCCGCGGCAGCCCGCCCCCCTGCCTCTGTCGAGCACTCATTTCCCACCTAGCTCAGCTCACTGGCGGTTTTAATTGGCAGAGAACAAAGGGAGAGAGAGTAAAGATCGCGACGGAGGCCAAAAGGAGCCGTTTGACGTGGCGTTGGCGGTGTTGTCTTGACCGCCGTGAACTCGAGAGTGCAGCCAATGCCGCTGCGCGATGAGTGGAAAGCGCGTCGGTTCGTGCGAGGGGAGTGGTTGCCGTTTGATTTGGCGCTCAAAGGGCAAAAGCCAGCTCGGGCTACTGTCCAGTATTGGGGGCTGGGGTCAACGACATTAGCCGTGTCTGTAAATTGTTACAGGAAACTGTGAAATTTCAACTCAGCTGTATTTAGTGTATCAAGTCTAAGACCCGAGTTTGAGACCGTTGGGATCAGGAGAGCATCACTACCAGCTGGTAGTTTTCGGGCCAAAAGTCGTGAAACTGCTTGACGCAAATTAGGCTCTGACATTTACGCGGTAGCCAACGGCGCTCCTTTTGCTAGTCGGTCGAAGGTGTTCGCTCATGGAGCTAACGCGAGCTCCCGAGTGTCCAAAGAGGAACGGCAAAGGAGTCGTTCATGCGGCACGTCTCCGAGTCCCCGCGGTGGGCATTTTGCGATTGTGTGTGTTTTGCTTTTTTCAATGTTACCCAGGCACGTTTTATTTTAGGGGGTGGGGGGGGGGGGTTGCATTTCTTGACATATGTGCCCGGATTGCGCCATTTGTACATCATTTGCGCCGGCATTCGCAGTTCTGTCAGGCTAATCGTGATTAAACTGGAACTGGGATGAGTTTTCATCACAGTTCAAGGTGAAAAGCTTTTTTTTCATTCGGCTCTTGGCAGCGCCTCGCACTCACTTTCCCCCCACCGGGCCGCGTCCATTAATGCGTCGAGGCCGTCGCGGACGGTAATGGCACAAATGCAGTTTGATTGGAGACCGCTGAGATATGACCAGTTTAAATTAATGCGTGTGTGCGCACAAAGCATCGGTCCGGGTGGCTCTGCGGCACTCATTCAGGCCCGCTGGCTGACTCGGGTCGGTCATGTCGCCCAACGACCGGGCCCAACTGTTTGTTTTATGCTGTTTATTGAAAAGGGGTGTAAATCTTCCCTCCGGCTTCACCGGGGCCTTGGATGGGATCGAGCGGAGCAAGGACATAAAGATGATTGCTTTGCCGCAGGTTGGGGTATTCATCTGTGCGCCGCGCGGTTGCAGGGTGACCTGCAGTTCCTGGAGAATAAATAAAGAAATAAATAGGGACAGTCACACCGCGGTTTTCCAACGTCTCGGATCTCGACCAATTCGGTTTTCGACCAAAAATTTTGATTTTTTTTTTATGCCTCAGATGACAAACAAATTTCAGTTCTCGGAAAAACGGAGCGCACTTGAATGCACCGTTTGACTCCAAACCTTTTCCTCTTGTCTTGACACCCCGCATGTCAGCACGTAGGACACGTAGCCTGACATGACCAAGCGACTTCCGATACTCCGCTTAAGCCCCTCGGCCGACGGCCGCGAGGCTTTACTGTCGCCCCCTTTGCCCTTCACCTCATTGATTTACTTTGATACTTTCACCGAGGTAAGAAGGAAGTCCATTAACGAAAACCTTCGTTGCGGCATGTTTGCATAATGAAGCAACCCCGCGCGCGTGGGCGTGCGCGCTCAACGTGGCTCCGGCGGGACGCTTTTCCTCACGCGCATCGGGGGCCGTCGGCGAGTTGGTCGTTAATGCAAAATCAATGTTCCGAATTAACCGTGGGACCTTGTTTTCTGTTTTTTTTTTTTTTTCCTGCCCCTTCCCCTGGACGCGACCTGCCCTTGGGCTCAAAGCGGAGGAGCACCCGGGCGACGCCATCGAGCGGCGATTACACCGCGCCGCATTAATGACGGCGCACGGACGGGAACGCATAAAGCCTAGCGGCGTGGGGTTTCTTTCTAATTTGCGCCGCGCCGCTTCTATTCAACCTAAAAACCGAGGTATGCACCTTAGGGCCGCCGCGGATAAGGTCAAAGGCGTCGCGAGCGGTCCAACAATCATTTCACCGCGGCATGATCGCATTCACTCTTGACAAAAGAAAAAAAAAATTGTGCATAATGTCCCGTGTATTGCTGCGAGCCAGAAGCCAGAATGAAGGGAGGAGGAGGGGGGGGGGGGGGGGTGGAATGGCGCCACTGGCGTATCCCTCAAAGTCAGAGCCAAATTGAATCGGCAGGTGCAAATGTGCTGCCTACGAGATGCGCTGCTATCTATATTCATATGAATAATAGATGGCGGGTCAAGAGGCCACGAGCTCATAGGAGGGTGGGGGGGAGGGGGGAGGGGGATATTACACGCCACAGAAATGCATTTATGGCAAGCTTGGGTCTCTTTTATGACCTCGTGCGGAATTCAAATCGGGCCTCAGCGAAAGCACGTGTAATGCGTGACACGTCCGCAGGTTTGCGTGCGCAAGATGCTATAAGGAAAGGATTGGCATCGCGGATTCATCAGGGCCGTACGTCGCCGTGTCAATTGGGGAGGGGGGGCAGATGGGCCGCGGAGCAGAAGCCCCTCCATGCTCGTGTTGCAATCACGTTCAGGGCCGAGATGAATCCACGGCAAAATGACTCCGTTCAACTTGGAACTGGCGCCATACCGGGAAAAACGGGATATCGGTGTTCAATATTGTCGTATCGATATCGAAGGATAGGATGTGTTTTTTTTTATTACCTAATGACAAATACATGCCTGACCTCCACATATTAAAGGTGGAGCGATCGATCCGAGTCACCGTTGCATTTGATCGCGCGCATTTTCGTGATGACGCCGATTGCGCCTTCCACTGTGCCGATATTTTCCCGGCCCGGATTGCAAAAGTAAATTGCAAATGTCACGTGAGACAAAAAGCGCCGTCAAATGTCATTGTGACCTTTTCGATATGCTCTCGCAAAAGCCACGGTGACACAAATCTTTTCATGTTTGCTTTGTGGGCTTTTTTGTTTTTCTTTTCTTTTCTTTTCTTTTTTTTTTTTGATGCAGCCTGTCGAATCTGTGGCCAAACCAACCTCTACTCTCACAGTCCCCTCCATCTTCCTGGCGCTTTGTGTTTGCACTTTCTCCATTTCGACGTGTTTATTTGCAAACAGGAGGTTACTCGAGAGCCAACGCCGCCATATTGGGAACATGTTTACATGCGTTTCGCCTAACGTTGGAGATAATCCTGAGATTCATTTGTTTTTTTTATTAGCCCCCCCCCCCCGCCCCCCCCCCCCCACTCCACTCCCACCCGCTGCAGCCTACGCATTCGTCACCTTCTGCCCTCTACCTACCGAGAAATGCATAAAATCGAACACCCACGCTGTGTGAACGACGCTCTCCGAGCCTACACAAGGCCACTGCGGACACGATATATTTTTTTTTTCCACAACACACACGCACGCACGCAAGCACGCACGCACGCGCACACACACGCTCACCTTATTGCGTCGGGGATCAATAGGCAATTCCCTGAGCCACTCGCGTAAGCATATGACTTGTTGTGGACATGTAATATTGATTTGTTTTGCCGCAAATGCGCCCAAAATAATGAAGCCGGCCATTAGTGCTGTGCTCCACTGTTTAGTTTTTCGTCCCGCCGCCAAGGAGGAACAATACATTTTATAATCACAAACTCCTTGTCAGACTTGCCCCCGAAGGGTCATTTCAAACAAGGACTCGTAGCAAGCATGTTGCGGGTGGCGATTCCCCGTCAGCATTTCAATGTGGCACGTCTGTTCCTTTCCAGTGAGCTTTTTTTGGTAGGGAGGGGGGGGGGGCGCCACAGCCCCCCCAAGTGAAGGCCCAAATGTATTCCAGCCACCATCCCGGCCGGCATACAGGGACACATTCACACAAGCGATGTGCATCCGCTTGCCTTTGAAATGTGCACCAGCACATCATCCGCTGGATGATTTACATTTTGGACCAAGAGGGCAGGAGAAGGGGCTCGATAAACGCCCTTGTTGGTTTTGGAGAGGAGAGCAAAGCACACACGCGCGTGCGCGCGGACTCTTTCTCGCTATCCAACCAGAATGCCTGCTGTGTGGGTGTGCACGAACGCGCGCATGCAGCGAGGAGGCTCAAAGATGCCTCACAGTGGCCGCTTTAATTACGCACTGGATGGGCGACAAAGGCGGCCGAATGAGTTCAAGAAAAGGAGTGTGTGCATGTCCCAAGGTAGGAGGGGGTAGGAGCGTTGGGGGGGTCAAAACAAAAGGCTGCGAATGTGTCATGCACTTCCGTGGCCTGTTGGCAACAGTGTAGGGGGAAGCGAGGATGGGATTGTCACCGTTCCCGTGGATTTCTTCGAAACTGGAGTGTCTGGAGTGCGCGCTCGCTCAGCCCGACCCGGGGACATGCGAGCGCGCCCCCCTCCACCTCCCCTCACTTGCACACTTTGCAGCATCCGGCATAGCTCTCTCGCGTCTTAAAACGCGAGGAAGGATCACGAATGTGCTCGTCTGCGTGCTCGCATGACGCGCATTCTGCATAGTTGCGCAAAAAAAAAAAAAAACATCCATGGCTAAACCGTCGTCATCCTCTTCGGCGTTTTGAGAAACCGCTTCTTTTTTTTTTTGCACTTAGCTGGTGAAAAAAAAATGGCTGAAAAGCTGAGATAAAACACATGAATCATTGAATACAGCCCTCCTTTTTTTTTTTTTTATTAACTTGCAGCGCGCGTTGCGCAGATGCAACCATCCGACATTGCATCGAGCACTAATAAGAAAAAAAAATAATTAAAAAAAAAAAGCATAGACGCTTTTTAATCTTAAAGTGAACTTACCGTTTTGAACATTGCGGTCCTCGAGGCTGCGAGTGTCGACGATATTCCCCCGTCAAGTCCGCCGATCCGGTCACGAGACGCCAGTCAATAACGTGTGGTCCTTTTTTTCCCCCTCAGACCTCCTCGAGCTTCTCGCCGCCCAACAGCCCCCCACCCCCTCCTCCTCCTCGCCCCCGTCCACCACCACAAAAAAAAAAAAAGGCAAAAATTGTGCAAAAGTCCAAGCGTGCGAAAATGCAAAGAGGGCTCACGCGCGTCCTTCCTTTGGCGTCCTCAGAGAGGCTGACGGAGGCAACATCCCTTCTGCCGTCCGCCTTGTGCCGACGCGCCGCCGCCTCCTCACCGCGCATTAGAGGATGAGACTTAGTCCCCGCCCACCCCATCCGGCAATCAACCAATCGCGTCGGAGGTGTTCGCTGCATCCCCTCCTCTGATTGCTGCCGGCGGGCTGTCGCTTTTGCCGGACGGCACAGTGGCTAATTCTCGGCTGTGGGAAGGGGAAGAACGCTGCAAAAAAGTGCCCACCCAAAAACAGAGTCGCTTCAAATATTGGATTGAGTGTTGACAGATTTTTTTGCGTGCACATAAGCAAAAGTGAGACTCGTTTCACGAGCGACCGGGTAAAAATTTTGCGTTCTCGATTTTAATCATTTCTCGTTACGTTTGAGGAGTAAATATTTCAAATGTGATGTGACGCTCGCTCGGATCCGCCTTGAATGAGGAAGGCGATGCCAGTGGGCAATTTTTTTATTTATTTTTTGCTAGAGAAGGCAGAGCACCGGGCAAGAAAATGGAATCTCTGTAGCTATTAGCTCCAGAGCTCCCCGCTCAAATCCCAGGAGACTTTCCAACACAATGTTCTACAAACCGACGATCCTGGAGGTCGCTCGGGGTTAGCCGCCGCCTCTCGGTGAGACCGAAATCTGTCAGGCCCGCGCAGTTCTGATCCCAAACTCGTGCTGGGGGGCGGCCGGCCTTTGTCGAATGCAGTCGGCAAGTCATAATGTGTGGTGGAATCTTAACCCTCATGCAGTATTTTTAAGCGGCTGCATGAAGGGTATTACGTCCCAAAAATGTCCCTCTTCCAATGTGCAACATCTTTTTTCACTTTTCTTTTTTTTTTCACTTTCAACCCCTCAAAATGTTCAGTGGGAACTGGCCAAGACATAGATATACGTCCTATGCAAAATTTCAGCTTCGTGGAGTTATTTTCACTGTTTTAAGTCTGTGGTGTCCATTTGTCCAACAGTCCAAAATCGTCCGAAATGTCCAATTTTGGGATAATTACTGCATGGGCGCATCACTTTGGGTTTGGGCTCCAAGACGAAAAAGCGGTTCAGAGTCATTCCCGCGCGACGTTCTGGCGTTTAATGAGCGACCTCGGCC